>CM066031.1:1846855354-1847455354 GCA_033557465.1 Ichthyophis bannanicus | reverse complement strand
GACTGTATATGGCCACATGGCTCAGAGCAGAGCAAGATCGTTGAACTGGAACAAGTAATATTTTTTTTTGTCCTAGGATAGTGTGGTAAGATATCGCATAGTTCATAGGAACAGGATCCCAGTGTTACTAACCAGTGAATTTCAGCCCAAGGTCCTGATTTATTGATTTTTGGGGCTGGATTTCATGACCACTTCCAAAGCAGAGAATGCTAGGCTTGGGTGCACTGAGGCACTGGGAGGTAAAGGACCAGTCGTACCAAACATTTTCCCATACGCACAAAATGGGGAAAAGTCTGTGAGAGAGTGGAATTTGAATTGGTGATCTTCCAGAAGTCTCTGGTGCCAGATTCTGTTTTTTTGAGTCTCGTAGACTTCAAATGCAATGATTTTGCTTCATTTGTTATACCAAAAAAGAAAGCAGCTGGTTTTTTGCAAACATATATGAGTTTCCTTCCTTTCCTTCCTCCTGGAGGGATGATCTTTGTCTTGGACGTAGTGAGGTTCACTATAACCTAAACTCCAGTTGAAAGTATAGTACACGTGATGGAGAGGGATTCAGTGGTTAGGCTCCTGTCAGATCTCTAGGCAATGGACCGAAACTGAAAGAGCAGCAGCTTTTGCAAGCAAACTCTCTACCGCCCTTCTGTTCGCTCTTCAGGTTTGTGTGGTGAGTAGACAGGTGGCTGGAGCAAACTGGAGCCAGGGTTTCAACTGAAAAAAAAACAATTCTGCAACTGTACATTGCCTCCCCTTCTTTTCATGCCAGCCCCCCCCCCCCCCACACACACTTCTTAAACATAACACTACTCATGCTATCTTGTGGGATACAGTATATCATGTCTTTATTCGTTTTGAGTGCTTTTGTTATTTCCCTTAAGCCAAATTTGCAGAAGTAAATCCTTTCACGGCCTGCTCATAGGAGTTTTATGTTTTTTTCTCTTCTGTGACCATAGATCTGGTGTTATTTAACCGAAGCCCTTGCAGCTGAGGCGCTTTGCTCTGCGGCTTTTCTCCATTGCTTCTGGTGGCATCGGGGGGCAAATGGTCCCCACTGTGTTGCCCTTTGTGTGACTCACTTTCTATGTTAGCTGAGGAAAGTGGCTCCTGGCATATTGATTACAGTCCTGCTATACACAGAAGCAGTAAGGTTTCACTGTGCTCTCTTTAAGAGGGATTTTAGAAAGGACGTCCAAGGGCAATCTGGGACGTCTAAGCCAGAACGTTAAAACAAAGGCAGGCACATCCAGGTGCAGACATGATTTCACAAACGTGGATGTACCTGATACGGACGTCTGCAGGGGAATCTACATAGACATCCCCAGAACGGTATTCCAGAACCTGGACATTTAGGAATAGCCTTATGGTTACAGTAGTGGACTAGGGCCGCTGTTGCTGTTATTGAGATTGTACTGAATACTGGGAATGATGGAGGGCTTTCTCCTCTAGACCCTCTGGATGTTTTTCAGCTAAAACAAACACTGTTTAAATGCCTATCTGTGCCTGAAGCGGATCTAAACTTATACGTGATTCTGGAAGTCCGTGAGATTTCTAAAATCAGGCAGGGGCATCCAGATTCTTGGGAACACCCCAGCCGCACCTACACCACGCCCCTGTTCCGACTTCGACATCCTCACGCTGGGAACATCTGAAATGGCTTCTGAAATGGAGTTGGCGATGTCTCAGTGCTTTTGACGTCTCTATGCCCATTTTCAGATGTCCAACATACAAATAGGGCTTCCAAATTAATGCCCATTGGGAAACAAGGGAAAGGGGTTTCTTCCTTAATATTTTTTTGAATAAGAATGAAGAATCCTAAGTAAACACCAAGAGGCATGTTTATTGTAACAGGTGATCTCCAAGAAGAGCAGGAATCAGTCTTCACATATGGTGATGTCTGGCACTGATGGAGCCCACACGGGAACGCTCCCCAGTGTCCAATAGGAAAGCCTTTGGGAGCACTCCACTGTGCCTCCGTGCCTGCCTTCCTGACTTCCCAACTCCTATCCTCAGATGAATTTGGAGCTGAGAATAAAATAAAAGGACCTTACAACTGCTAGGGGAGGAGGGTGGGTTGTAAAGACTGATTCCTGCTGTTCCCAGATATCACCAGATATCAGTAGTACCTTCCCCACACACAGCAAAACCAACGCAACAGCCACCAAGCCATTATGGCCATCCCACTACTTACCCTTACTACCATTTTCCTAGCTTTAAACACTTTGCAATGCTCCATAGCCCTCTCTACCGGGCAATACTATATCACCACCTTACCCTACCTGGGTAAGAAGAACCAATCTAACCCTTACCATTCTGCAACCAGCTTCCCACAACACCCACGACGCTCACACCTGCTATATGTGGCCCTCAATCAATCAGACAACCTCAAAAAAGCCCCACCTAAAACTCAACTCTTCCTCAATTGTGCCCTTATAAACTCATGCTCTGTGCGCAAGAAATGGCCAGTGATACCGGACCTGATAGCAGTACATAACCTGGATCTCCTCATGGTGACTGAATCCTGGCTCAAGAATACTGACACAGCTCTCATAAACCAATTAATACCTTCCAACCTTTCTATCCACACATGCCACAGGACTAACCGAAAAGGCGGTGGAGTATTTATCCTTTCAAAAACAGACCTAGAATTTCGACTTCTCACATCCAAGAGCTCCACCCATGCGGACATAATCACCATTGCCAATAAGGACATCACCATAAACCTCATTTACAGATCCCCCTCTTCTCCTCCTGAGGTTATCTCTACTTTTATTGACTTAGCTTGCAACCCAGCCGACCCGCGCAGCTCCAATTGGCTGCTTGGAGACTTTAACTTGCCCTCCCTGCAATCCAACCAAGCAGATGCCTTCCTAGAAGCCATGCAAATACTCGATTTTGATCAACTTGTGAACACTTCCACCCACAATAAAGGAAACCTACTGGACCTAATCTTCGCTCCCCACGCTGCGTTCAGCCAAAACTCCAGCCTTAACACCACTATCACCTCCATCCCCTGGTCGGATCATAAACTAATCATGTTCCAGATACCCACTCTTCACTCTAAACATCCACCTAACAACCCCAGTACAGAATCCAAACCTACCTCTCACTTCAAACCACTGGACAAAGAAGAATTCATTAAGCACGCCTTACCACTACTCAATTCAATGCCTTCTGACCTCGGAGAAGCAATCACCAACTGGAACACCACATTAAAGTCTATCGCACTGCTACCAGCCTCAACCAAAAGCAACAAGACCAAACAAAACAAAAGACAACCATCACCATGGTTCACAGCAGATCTCCGTTCATCCCTCCTCTCCCTCAGGAAATTTGAAAGGAAATGGAGAAGATCTCGCTCCGAATCTGACAAAGTAACATACTTGAACCACCTCAAACTCCACCGTGAAACTATATACCTCAGAATGAGTGAATACCATGCTAATCTTCTCCTCCGCTCACTAAATAAACCTAGAGACCTTTTCAACATAGCAAAATCCCTAATTAAAGAACCATCACCTACTCAACTAGTTCCTATCCCCCCCCAGTCCTACGCCGACTATCTTCAATCCAAGACCTCCATAACTGACACAATCCCAGTTACAGCATTATCCCACTCTCACACCTCATTTCCTCCAATCACAATGTTCACCGCACCCTCTGAGAAAAACATTCAAGATCTCATCACCTCCATCAACACTTCTACAGCTCCAAGCGACCCTTGCCCAGCATACTGGGTCAGATCTCTGCATGCCAAACTGAGCCCAATCCTAGTCAACATCATTGGACTATCCTTTGCAACAGGCTCGTTCCCATCTTTCCTCAAACAAACCTCTATAAGACCACTCCTGAAGAACTCTAGACTTGACCCACTAAAGCCTTACTCCTACCGCCCAATCTCGAGCATACCTCTATTAGCCAAAATAATAGAGAAGGTTGTTCAGAGACAGATACAACATCACATCGATACAGCCTCACCGCTCGATCCCTGTCAACATGGCTTCAGGGAATCACACGGTGTAGAAACTCTCCTTACCACCCTAACTAATACATTGAATAGAGGTCTTGATAAGGCTGAAAACGGCTTTGCTCTAATATTCCTAGATATCTCCGCTGCCTTCGATTCCGTTAATCATAATCAACTTCTCGCCCGACTCCTTGAGAAGGGAATCCGTGGTCTCGCCTGGGAATGGTGTAGATCATACCTGTCGGAGCGATGGCAGCATGTCAGAGTCGGTTCCACCACATCCACACCTTTCCACCAACATCAAGGTGTTCCGCAAGGATCTTCCTTATCTGCGCTTCTGTTCAATGTATACTTACAGCCGATATGTGACATCATACGCACCTTCGATATCTCCTCATTAATCTATGCCGACGACGTTCTACTGTTTACACCATTTAAAGTCAAACAACCAGACTTCACCAACCTTATTCACTGCTTCAACGCCATCACAGACTGGTTAGCATCTCAAAACCTCCGTATAAACTTCAAGAAGACCGAAGTTCTGTTCATTTCAAGAAACAAAGAATTCTCCCCCCCATCCTCCCTAAAAGTAAGAGATGCGGATCTCCCTAGTAAACTATCTATTCGCTACCTAGGGATTACACTGGATCAGCATTTTGAATTTAAGGAACACATTCGGAACATCACCAGGTCTGTCTACAATAAAATCAGAACGCTAAGGCACCTCAGACCCATGCTACCTCACAACAACTTCCGGACCATTTTCCAGGCCCTCACACTACCTCATTTTGATTATGCAAATGTCGTCTTATACGGTCTCCCCAAGAATATCATTAATCCACTACAACTTGCGATGAACGCAGCTGCTAGGGTGCTCTGTGGTCTAGCAAGATCAGACCATATCACCCCGACTCTCATGGAACTCCACTGGCTACCAATTCATTGCAGGTTAACCTATAAAATCCTCATCATCACTTTCAAGATCATCAACAACCTTGCCCCCACGTCTCTCAATGATCTCATCTCCCTCACCCCAAAAAACAGAACGAGAAGGACAACAACGGACAACACCCTGATCATCCCCAAGGAGTCCATCAAATGTACCCAGTCAACCAAGAAAAGGACCTTCGCCTTCTATGCACCTAAATGCTGGAATGACCTCACACCTGAAATAAGAGCAATTAAAGACCTCACTAAATTTCGCAAGGCAATCAAGCACCACATTTTCCTTCTCCATTTTGCACAAGCATCCAATCCACATCTGATCATCAGCACTCCTAAACCCACAAACTCTCACTCTTCACTCCCAATTCCCTCATAAGTATTTCTGCTTCAAGTTCTCTTATGTCCTGCCTTAGTCCTGCCTTAGTCCTCCTGCGAATACTAAAGAATCCAATATGTTTTGTACATAGTTACAGTTTTACCCTGTTGTTCCAAGTTTAAGTTTCCTGTTATAATGTAAGCACACCAGTGTCCTCTGATTGTGCAACTTCTGTTATTTGTAAACCGCACTGAAAACAAATAGCGCGGTATATAAAAGATGTTAAATAAATAAAATAAATAAATCACCTGTTACAGGTGAGTAACTATGCTGTCTCGAGAAGCAAACAGGAATGCAATCTTCACATATGGGACTCACTAGCTCCCAGGTACCAGACTGGTATAGAGAGGAGAGCAGTGATCCCTAAGGCCAAAGGTTTGTAGCCAGAGTCTGGAAGAGCTGTGGGCCATTGGACTCGATTCCAGGAGGTGATACTCCCCCAGTGATAGTCTAGTCTCTTATAGAAGTCTGGAACGGAGGTTAGGAGTTTAGTTTAAGTCCCAAAGAGGTGCTGGGGTACAACTTGGCCAAGACAGCGTCCCGATGGGAGTCTCTGTCTAGACAGTAGTGTGCAGCAAAAGTATGAATGGAGGACCAGGTAGCTGCCCGACAGATCTCTTCAATGAATACTGAACAGAGATTGGCTAGGGAGGTTGCCATTGCCCGCACATTATGAGCAGTGACATGACCCTCCAAAGAGACTCCTGCTTGTGCATAAACAAAAGAAATGCAATCTGCTATCCATCTGGATAGAGTACATTTCGTCACCGGTAGACCCAGGTGACTAGGATCAAAGAAGATGAATAATTGAGATGATCTTCTGTGATCTTTAGGTCTATCCAAGTAGTAAGCCTGCTCTAGCTTGTCATCTAAGGTGTGTAGCGCTGCTTGAGTCAGAGACACATGTGGTCTAGGGAAGAAAATCAGGAGGATACCGACTGGTTTAGATGAAAGGAGGAGACTACCTTCGGAAGGAAATGTGGATGGGTACATAGAACCACCTTGTCATGGTGGAACCGCGTATAGGGCAGATCAGCCACGACAGCCTGCAGTTCACTGATGCGGCAAGCTGAAGTGAAGGCAATGAGGAAGATCATCTTCCAAGAAAGAAACTTCAGTGAAGTGGTGGATAAAGGCTCAAAAGGAGGCTTTAGAAGTTGAATGAGAACCACATTCAGATCCCAAGCTACCAGAGGTGGCTTAATGGATGGCTTCGACAGCAGCAGGTCCTGCATGAAACATGCTACTGAGTGGTGTGAGGAGATAGGCTGTCCAACCACTGGCCTGTGAAAGGCCACAATGGCACTAAGGTGAACTCTCACTGAGTTAGAATTTTTTTTTATTTCCAATTTCAAAGGTGCAATTAAGTAACATCAAAGGAAAAGTACAAAGGGTCTACTACAAAAACAAAAGGCAAATAACATCTTAATATCATCCACAATAATTAGCCCTGTATACTACAGCCCACCAGATAAAAAAACATGGACAATGGAGGATCTAGCAATCAATTAAGCAATAAATTACATGAAACAAATAAAGCCAAAGATTGGCAACTGGACAAATACAACATCTAACCCATTAAACCCCCAGCAGAGAATATAAAAGAAAAAGAAAATCAAGAAACAATCTTGCCATCAAGAAAAGCAATTAACTGTGTGGGATCAAAGAAGGTAAAGGTGCTTCCTTAATGCTGTACAACATACTTACAGGGGACTCGTAAGAAAATAGAGCCCCAATCGCCAGCACTCTAGATCTTAAATTGACAAACATAGAAACATGATGAAATACAAAGACCACATGGCCTATCTCGTCTGCCCTTCCATATCAACCACCACAACAGTTCCCTTTTTTCCTTTAGAGATCTCTGTGTTTGTCTCATGTGTTTTTGAATTCAGATATTGTCCTCATCTCTACTACCTCCACTGGGAGATTATTCCACACATCAATTCCATGCATCTTTCCGTAAAGAAGTATTTCCGCATATTACTCCTGAGTCTATCCCCTTTTACCCTCCCACTCAACCAATTTCTAACCCAAGCAGTAACTTTAGGATTCATCCCTAGGGTGCTCAGTTTGTTTATAAGTTGCCTGTACAGAACAGTGTCAAAGGCTTTACTGAAATTTAACCCCGGGAGTACTGATGGGGTCAAAAGTGACCCCACTGCACGTTTCACAACGCGTATCTCGGAAATTAGTTGTTCAAGAATGCAATCTTTTTATGACTTTTCACATGTCAATATTCTCTTTATATTGCCCCATGAGAAGAATAATTTTCATCCGCTAGGTGACGCTAGTGATGAATTGCAGCACAGAGTACCAATGGGGTCATTTTTGACCCCAGTTGCTTACGTCTGGTTTGGAACGTGATACAATTTGCAGTTTTGTGAATTTTTTGATCTGACAAAGGTATTTATCATTAATTATGTATCATTTATTTTTTGTACTCTTATTTTATGAAAATTACACATTTTCTGTAATTGATATCATACGTTCTCTCATTATTTCCAATGAAATCTAAAGGTTTTCAGCTCGTTCATCACGATTATTGTACACCTATAGTAAAACTGCTTTGCGTTTTATTCAACTTTATCTTTGTTTATTTATTTTAGGTTATTGTTTATGATGTCAAAACGAAAGTATTCAGCTGCCCAAGTAAGAGAAATATTGCAACGAGATGCTGACAGTGACGGCTCTGAGTCGTCTGATTATGCAGCATATTCAGCAAGCGAAGAAGCATATCAGCCAAGTTTGGGCGATAAATCTGATGATGACAGTCATGATTCAGATGGCGACAGCAGTTGGTCGCCAAGTGAATGTGAGACTGATGTTGAGCCGGTAACATCGCCTGCAGCAAAGAGTCAAGTTACAGGTCGAGGCAAATGTCGAGGCTGTGCTGGACGGAGAAGAAGGCAGGAGTCCTCGGTGTCAGTATCATCTGTGAGGAATCGTAGTTGTGGTCGTAGAGGAGCTAAGAGGTCATCAACTATAAGCACAAATGTTGCCATTGAAGCCTATGTATCTAAGGATGCCACATCATGGAACAGGAAACCTATAAAGCAAACTGCTGGAAGATACGCTAGAGCTAATGTCATGCCCGTACAACAAGGTCCTACAAGGTATGCTGTATGAAATGTTGATGGCCCTCTCGCAGCATTCCACTTGTTCATGAGGAAGAACTTATTGAATGAAATCATGATGTGGACGAGCAAACAAGGAAGACACATTTATGACGACACCTGGAAAGATTTGACAGACAGAGAATTTCAACGTTTTCTTGGACTTCTGATCCTCTCAGGCGTGTACAAGTCACGAAATGAATCCATAGTTCAGTTGTGGAACCTTGAAGATGATCGTTCTGTTTTCGGCAAAAATATGGCCCATAACCGTTTTCAGCAAATTTCTTGTGCTCTCAGATTTGATGATGCAACCAAAAGACGTGAACAATGAGGCGTGGATAAGCTTGCTCCAATCAGACACGTTTTTGATACCTGGGAAGCAACTCTAAGTGACGCCTTTGTTCCTGGTGAAAATGTTACCGTGGAAGAGCAACTGCTTACATTTTGTGGCCGTGTTCCGTTCAGACAATATATTCCAAGCAAACTTGGGAAATATGGCATAAAGCTATGGATGTTGTGTGACAGTGCAATGTCATATGTTCTGCGTCTTCAAGTATATACAGGAAGGGAACTCAGACAAAACAGGGAACAGAATCAGGGTGAAAGGGTTGTGCTGCAACTCACTGAAGGATCGACGCGATCTGGCAGAAATGTTACTGTTGACAATTTATTCTGCAGTTTATCCCTGTCACGCAAATTGCTAGAAAAACAAATTACACTTTTGGGGACAATTCGAAAGAACAGAAAAGAATTACCTCCAGAATTTGTAACAGCAAAGGGCCGAGAGGTATTCACTTCACTGTTTGCCTTTCGCGATGATGCCATTCTGGTTTCCTATTGCCCGAAGAAAGGAAAAGTGGTTGTTTTTCTGAGCAGTTTGCATGATCAAGAAGAAGTAGATAACACATGTCCAGACAAAAAAACACGCATGATCTTGGACTATAATTCTAGTAAAGGTGGAGTAGATACGGCAGATCAAATGTTGCACACGTATACCACAAAACGAATGACAAGACGCTTGCCAGTGACAATCTTCTATAACATGTTGGACATCAGTGCTTTGAACGCCTTCATTGTTTGGATGTCACTAAATCCAGAATGGCAGTCCAAGTCAAAGCATAGACGTCATCTATTCCTCTTGGAATTAGGAAAGCAGCTGCTTCAGAGTAATTGCAGCGAGACTTCTTCCAGCATTGAAGAAGCCACTGATGCTGTTTGCAATGTCGGGATCCCAAAGAAAAGGGCAAGGTGTCACTGCTGTTCCAAAGAAAAAGACAAGAAAAGCAACATAGTTTGCACCTCCTGCAAGCACAATATTTGCAAAGAACATTCAGAAATTGTCTGTGTCTCATGCAAATGACTGTAGTACTTTACTGTGTTCATCAAGTGCATGCAAAAACTGCTTTCATGGCAACTCTTCTTCATGTAATTTTATGATAAAGCATTACATTTCAAAACATTTAATCTTCATATAATAAATAATTAATTCAGAATAATATTTTGTCTGTTTAGTTTAAATTTTTCATGGTTAACAATTACAATTCATCGTGGGGTCATTTATGACCCCAATGGTATTCAGTGTGTACAAAAAAATCTCGGTAATTCCAGGGCTACATCTAGGGCTACATCCAGGGCTACATCTAGGGCTCTCCCTCCCTCCAACTCCCTGGTCACCCAGTCAGAGAAATCAATCAGTTGTGTCTTAGAAGACTTTTCCTCCGTGCCTATGTGGCCCTAGCGACATCAGGAAACATCTGAACCGTCTGCCCACAAAAAGTAACATCTCTCCTTTTGAAACACAGCTTAAATAATTTAGATTTATAAGCTTCATAACAATCAAGATAGACTAAGTGGTGATGTTATCCATAGAGGACTCCAGAAAGGCGGACAAGTCAAAACTATCTGTAAATACTAAGGAATCCAATCCACCCTCCTCTTCAGAATCAACCTTCTTCCTAGGTGGCAAATAAAATAGTTAGCTAAGAGCAATTTCATCTGGATTTGTGATCTTTAAAACATCCTTCAATTACATTTTCCACAACTCTTTAGCAGACGGTAGTCTGATCTTAGGGACATTCAGTAGCCGGATATTTTTGGCCCTGTTAGCCAACTCTACTTTATAATGCAAAGACAAACTTCCCATGGCAGTCTGTACAGATGTTGTCTGAGTCTCTCCAACTCTCTTATATAAAACATTGAAGACTTCCTCATACTCTTCCATCTTGGCAACCACTTGCTGTGAGAACGCCGAAGCTTATGATATGTAGGTACTCACTGAAGCCTTGATTCACTGCAAAACACCCCAAATATCTTCTAGCCCTATCTTTTTGGGCTGAGGATCCACTGCACCAGCTCCAGCACTGCTGGGCAGTGGCTTGGGGAGTGGATCTGAGGATTGCCAGGCAACTCCCAATGTCGAGGCCACTGCACTTTCATTTTGAAGCAAAGAGAGAGTTGCTGCTTCCCTGGAACTTGCTCCTGTCACCTCCTCGCGCGGCCCAGGAGAAGACTGTAATTGAGGCTCTATACCCACAATCAGCAGTGGAGACCCTGGGACCGCAGGAGATCCTTCACGAGTGATACCGGGTTGCAGTGGAGGAGACAGTCAACCCAAGCTCAGGGAAACCCCCAGCTCCTCTGGAGGATGCTCCAACTCCGGAACCGCTGACACCGATAAGAACGCCGCAGACATTACATGGCGGTCGATAAGTCCACTAACAACTGCATGCTGCTGCTGTTGATCATTTTTGCCTTTTTTCTTTCTCTTCGGAGCCATAAGGTAAAAAAATTTGAACTAACAAAGTTACTGTAAATCAGGGGAGTGTCTCATCATGCGTCCAGTCCAGTTGTCATCTTATATCCTCCTCTCACTGAGTTAGTTTTAAGAACTATTAAGGATAAGTGGAGGAGATATTGTAGAAGGGACTCCACTGGGGAAGAAAAAGGGTCAATGTCTTTTGTGGAGCACCAGAGGGCAAACTTACACCACCTGAAGGCATAAGATCACATGATGTATCTTTGACCACCTGTGGCAGGTCGAGGTCAGCAAGCACTAGCTCTTCAGCAGCCATGCTTTCAGGCATAGGGAATGAAGATTGGGATGGAGAAGCATCCCGTGGTCCTGAAAGAGGAGTTTGGGCACACATCCCATGATGAGAGGTTGAGTCTGCGCAAGATGAAAAAGTAGAGGAAACCATGGTCGATGGGGCCAAAAGGGGGATATGAAAATCATCAAGCTCTTGTTGGTCTGTAGCTTGAAAAATGTTTTGGTTATCAAGGGGATGGGTGGAAATGTGTAGAGCAGTCCCTGTCCCCAATGTAGAAGGAAGGCATTTGAGGCCTGTCAGTGCAGCGATGGAACCCTGGAGCAGAAGAGTAGAAGCTATGTGTTTTGCGGAGTGGCAAAAAGATCTATGAGTAGGGTTCCCCACGTCTGAAAGATCCAAGCAGCCATTTCCCAATGCAAGGTCCATTCATGTGGATGAAGGATACAGCTTAACTTGTCCGCAAGGACATTGAGTTTGCCCGGGAGGCACACTGCTCTGAGATGAATGCGGTATGAGATAGCAAAGGACCATAGGTAAAGCGCTTCCTCGCAGAAGGGATGGGACCCTGTCCCTCCATGTTTGTTCACATAGAACATGGCAACTTGGTTGTCTGTCCTGACTAGAATAGGTTGCCCTGAAAGCTGGGGTTAAAAAATGCAAAGAGCATTTGCCAGTGTTCGTAGTTCTAACAGGTTGATCTGCAGGGCAGATTCCTGTGGTGTCCATAGCCCCTGTGTGGTCAGGTTATTCAGATGCCCCCCACCCCCCCAACCCAGCTTGGAAGCATCTGGTTTGTGGAAAACACCACCACTGAAGGAACCTGATCAGTTGAGGGGTGATGTGGATCTTGTCTCCGAGACGTCCCTTTACTTGCGTTCATTGAGAAGGCAGAGTCCATTGCACTTGTCGCATGTGTAATCAAGTGTAGGGGATGACATGGACCATGAAGGCCATGTGTTATAATAACCTTAGCATCTTTCGAGCTGTTACTCAGCTTTGCTTTTGCAATTCCTTTACCAGCTAAATGAGGAGGGCACAGCAATCCTGTGGAAGGAAAGCTCGAGCCTGTTGAGTATCTAAGTGTGCTCCGATGAACTCCAATGGTTGGGATGGAGCGAAGTGAAACTTTGAGAAGTTTATGACAAAGCCCAGGTGTTGAAGCACCATGATGGTGCGGTGAAGGGAGAGTCTTACCTCTTGAGGGAAGTCTCCCCTGATCAGCCAGTCATCTAAGTAAGGGAAGACAAATACCCCCAAGGTGCACCGGTAGGCAGCGACTACTGCCATGCATTTTGTGAAGACTCTTGGGGCAAAGGCTAGACTTAAGGGGAAAACCCGGTATTGATAATTGTTTCCTTTAAACATGAAGTGCAGATACTGCCTGTGCAAGGGATGGATCAGTAAATGCATGGACGCCTCTTTTAGCTCTAGAGAACATAGCCAATCATGTCTCTGGAGGTATGGTACAAGAGTTCTTAGAGAAATCATTTTGAATTTTTCTTGGACCATAAACTTGTGGGCACCTCATAACATCAGAGCAGGGCAGATTGGCAATGCTTTCTAGGAAGGAGTCAAAAACCAGGCACAGATTGTGGCTGTGCGGCTGGTTGAGGCTTAGGATCCTTGGGCTTCTTGGGTTGGTGAGGGCCCTGCTGTCTCTGCTGAGGATGCTAAAGCTGATAGTCAGCAGAAGGCAGGTAAGAAGGATAGTATGTCTTCTTTTTAGAACAGAAAGATTTCTTGGGAAGAGCCTTCCTCTTGGATGGGTCAGCTGTTTTCCTGGAAAGGCGTTTTAGGGTGAGATCATCTGTCTCAATCTCGCCTGCTTTTTTCCTCCAGTCCTTACCAGAAAGGTTTTGTCCAGTACATGGGATATTGGCCAGTTTATCCTAGACCCATTGCTTGAGATCTGATGCTTGTAACCAGGTCATTCTGCGAGCCCCAATGCAGACTGCTGAAGCCCTGCTTGTTGATTTAAAGGCATCCAAAGAGGACTTGGTAGCAAACATAGAAGTGCTCTGGCCCTGTTTAATGAGTATTCAGAATACACTTCTTTTATCTTTCAGGAAGCAGGGGAGTGAAAGTGTCCAGATCCCTGGTGGCATCCTTCAGAAACATGCCCATGCACAGCATGTAAGAGTTTATGCTGAAGGCCAACATGCATGCTTGGAAGCAGCAACACACAAAGACATTGAGTGTCCTGGAGTGAATGGATGAATGGTTCTTAGAGCTCTTTATTCAGTGCATCACCAATTCCACCATCACCATTGAGTGGTTAGGGAGCTGAAGGTTTTGGAAGCCTGGGCACTCTGGTACTTGGTACATGGTATTGAGCCTCTTGCTGACAGGCGGAACTGTGAGCGGGGCCTCTCACATTTGGAGCATAAGATCCTGTAGGATCCAATGCACCGCTAATGTAGCCGCTGCCTTGGGTGTGAGAAGGAATTGGAGTAGAAACATAGAAATATGATGGCAGAAAAAGACCACATGGCCTATCTACTCTGCCCTTCCATATTCCTTATACCAGGGGTTACCAAAACAAACTGCACCCACTTCAAATGGTCCAAAATACTGCAGCTCGCATAATCACAGGCACAGCCAAATATGAGCACATAACACCGGTACTCCAACAGCTGCACTGGCTACCTATAATTGCACGGACAAAATTCAAGGCTACACTTACCATCTTCAAGATCATACACCACAGACCTTGATAACTAAAGACACAAGCAACAGACCCAGGCGAACCCAAGGCAGCAATAGACTCCGCACCCCAGCCAGATACCACAGGACAAAGTAATCAACTTCCAGAAGGGCGTTATCACTCTCGGCACCGGATCTATGGAACTCCCTCCCTTAGGATCTACAAGCACAAAAAGACCTCAAGGACTTCCGCAAATCCCTTAACACCCACCTCTTCGTGGATTCATTTGAACAACCCCCATAACTCAATCAACACCGATACAGACACCAACCACCAACGAACCAGATCTGGGCTCACCCCCCAGAATTATATGTCTGTCTGTTCACCCTCTGTTCAATGTAGCCCCCTTGTCATGTCCCTAACCACTTTGATTGAAGGAAAAGGTGGTATACAAAACTGGCTAAATAAATAAAATAAATAAATCAACTACAATAATCCTCTTTTTACCTTTAGAGATCCTCTGTGTCTGTCCCATGTTTTTTAGAGTTCAGATACTGTCCTCTTGTCCACCACCTCCAGTAGGGAACTATTCCATGCATCTATCACTCTTTCTGTAAATAAATATTTCTGCATATTACTCCTGAGTCTATCTCCATTTACTCTCATGCTATGTCCCCTCGTAGCAGAGCTTGCCTTCAATTGAAAGAGACCCTCCTGTGCATTCTCCTGTGCATTTATGCCACAAAGGTATTTAAATGTATCTATCATATCGCCCCATCCCGCCTTTCCTCTAAGGCATCCTCTGTATACATTTAATGTGCCATTATGGTATTTCACCACTGGTTTTATCACCATACCCCAAGGTTCTGACTTCTGTGAGGTGTTTTCCTCCTACGCATATTACAGCAGAGCATCTAAAAGTGGGATCCCCAGCTCCCCGTTTCATATACTCTAGTTACCAGGAACAATTCCTGTGACAGTTCCATTTGCAAATTCCTCCAGGGCCTAATCAGCTTGGACAAAATGCACTCAGCAAACAGGTGGAGGAGGAGAGAGGTTAGGGGAGCATATGGCAAGTATATTTTATGGTTGCACCCCCAACCTCTCTCATGCAGCCTTTTCATCCTCCCAGTCTCTGCTCCACCTCCATGAAGCCTTTCACATGTGGCCTTCACGCAAGGGCAGCCCAAGGGGGGTGCGGGGCCATGTGCGGAGGCTCATTGCGGGGCCTCATTTGCATAAGAAGTCTCATTTGCATAAACATTAGCGTAATGTTAACATACCTCTTAATGAGTGTCTGGATAAAGAAAGACTACCAGATTTCTACATTACTGTACTCCAGTGCCAACCACCAGGTACATTAGGAAGTACTATAACACTGACCATTTAGAACCCATAGCAAGCTCACCATATCATAACAGTACTACCAGGACTCACAAAGCTCCAAATCCTACCTATAAGAACATAAGATGTGCCATACTGAGTCAGACCAAGGTCCATCAAGCCCAGTATCCTGTTTCCAACAGTGGCCAATCTAGGTCATACATACCTAGCAGTATCCCCAAAAGACACAGGCAAATGCTTGTAATGGGTCAAGCATTGATATCCTGGGTCCCTTTTTAATAATGGTTTATGGACCTTTCCTCCAGGAACTTGTCCAAACCTTTTTTAAACCCAGCTACACTAACAGCTCTTACTACATCCTCCGGTAACAAATTCCAGAGTTTGATTACACGTTGAGTGAAAAAATATTTTCTCTTATTTGTCTTAATAGTCTACCCTGTAGCTTTATTGCATGTCCCCTAGTCTTTCTATATTCTGATAGCGTAAACAATCGATCTACGTTTACCCATTCCACTCCATTCATTAATTTATAGACTTCTATCATATCTCCCCTCAGCCGTCTCTTTTCCAGGTTGAAGAGCCCTAACCTTTTTAGCTTCTCTTCATATTAAAAAGGCAACACTGCAAATATTAGATCAATAAATCTCAGAGAATGCCTATACATCTCCTACTGGGGAAAGAGAACAAGTGGCACTGTCAAACAGAAACTACATGAACAGAATACCTCAACTCGGTTACACATGCAGAACATAGACCGTCACCAAACAGAACAAGGAATCACAATTTAGAAATTGGAAGACAATAATTAAATTGGGAACCCCTAAAGCCAAACTTGGAATGTACTAATCACACCCTACCTATTGAGTGAAACCTAAAGTGACTGATATCTTTTTTACTTTTTTACTTTTTGCTTTTTTACTTTTTTTGTCGGACGTTTTTGCCATGAGAGATCTCTCCCTCTTGAAGCGTAACTTCCCTTTTATTCACTCTGGTGGTAACCTAACCACTGTATAAAATATTGTGAGGTAATCACATTCTGCCTAATGCTACTTCACAATCACATCTCCATATAAAATTCACCCTTCAGATCTCAACGTATCCTGTTTCCAACAGTGAGATCTGCAGGGTGAATTTTATATGGAGATGCGATTGTGAAGTAGCATTAGGCAGAATGCGATTACCTCACAATATTTTATACAGTGGTTAGGTTACCACCAAAGTGAATAAAAAGGAAGTTACGCTTCAAGAGGGAGAGATCTCTCATGGCAAAAACTTCCGACAAAAAAAGTAAAAAAGCAAAAAGTAAAAAAGATATCAGTCACTTTAGGTTTCACTCAATAGGTAGGGTGTGATTAGTGATTAGAGTGAAGGGTTGTAGTTGTTAGAGTAAACTTGGAATGTACAGCAACACTATAAATTAATTTCCTATTGTACTAAACAAAAATGCAAAGACATTAGTGAAACACATTTCCCAGAGCTGACATATTCCAGTTAATAAATTCAAAATAAAAAAGTATTTTTCTACCTTTTGTTGTTTGGGCATTTTATTGTTCAATTGCAATTGCTCCAGTCACTTTCTTCTGGTCTCTTCTGTCTTCTGCTAATTCTCCATTGTCTGCTGTCCATTTGTCCTTTCTTCTTCCTTGTAGATTTTTTCCATTCTGTCTTCTACATCTGCTTTAATATACTGATCTTTCCCCTTTTGCTCTTTCCCCAGTTTGTTTTTTATTCCTTTATCATCCACTTATATTTCACCCTTCCATTCTCAATCCCCACTTACTCAGCCAATATCCAGCAATTTGTAGATTTTTCTTCCCTCCCACACAAAATATTGTTTCCCCCTCCATCCTCATTCCCCCAGCCCCATCCCCTTCTAGTCCTCCCCCCAAATCAGTTCCCTTCTAGTTCCAGTCCCACTCAGCATCCGCTCCCTTCTAATTGCATTCTCCCCCCTCCCCCAATCAGCTCATTTCCAATCCTATTCCACCCCCCATTAGCCCATTTCCAGTCCTATTCCACCCCCCATCAGTCCATTTCCAGTCCAAGCTCCCCCCCATCAGCTCATTTACAATCCTAGGCCCCCCCATCAGCCATTTCCAATACTAGCCCCTAGTATTGGAGGAGGAGTGGCCTAGTGGTTGGGGCAAGGTACTACAGGCCAGAAGGTCGGTGGTTCAAATCCCACTAGAGGACAGCAACCTTGGGCCGGAAGGACTGGGGTTTCTAGTCCCACAGGTGCTCCTTGTGGTCTTGGGCAAGCCACTTAACCCTCCATTGCCCATGTTCCCTGTAAGTATTAGTGTATGTGTCTCATATCCCCTTGTGTTAAATGTATCCCCCAACCGCTTTGACCCGGTTAAAAGCGGGATACAAAATGCAGATAAATAAATAAATAGCCCCCCCCCATAAACCAATTCCAATCCTATTCCAGTGAGCTGATGGGGGGGGGGCTTGGACTGGAAATTGAGCCGAGTGTGGAGGAGCTTTAGCCCATTTCCAGTCCAAGCACCCCCAAACTCAGTCCATTTCCAGTCCGAGCCTCCCCCCCATCAACTCATTTCCAGTCCAAGCTGCCCCTATCAGCCATTTCTAAAAGTAGCACTCCCCATCGGACATTTCCAATTCTATTCTATAACTACATCAGTCCATTTCCAATCCT
Source organism: Ichthyophis bannanicus (assembly GCA_033557465.1). Lineage (NCBI taxonomy): Eukaryota > Metazoa > Chordata > Amphibia > Gymnophiona > Ichthyophiidae > Ichthyophis > Ichthyophis bannanicus. Next base: position 1,847,437,259 of record CM066031.1, on the reverse strand, counting down.
ACCCCCCAAAAGCCCATTTGCTGTCCTAGTCCTCCCCATCAGCTAATTTGCACCCCCCTCCCATTCAGCCCATTTCCATTCCTAGCTCCCCCTCAGCCCATTTCCAATCCTAGCCTTCCCCATTCAGCCCATTTCCAATTATAGCCCCCCCCAGCCCATTTCCAATCCTAGCCTTCCCCATTCAGCCCATTTCCAATTATAGCCCCTAGCCCATTTCCAATCCTAGCCTCCCCCCCCCATTCAGCCCATTTCCAATTATATCCCCCCAGCCCAATTCCAATTTTAGACCCCTCCACAGCCCATTTCAAGCCCAAGCCCTCCTCCCCAAAGAGCCCCGCGGCAGGCTTCAGCAGCTCCTTGCAGGCTCAGCACAGCTCGTTACAGCCACCGAAGTGAAGAGCGTTGTTCCCTTCACTTTGGCAGCTGTATTGTAATGAAGATCGCAGGCGCGCTGAGAGCTGGGACACAGGAAGTGTCCTTTGATCTCCAGCGCACCTGCGATCTTTATTACAATTCAGCTGCCGAAGTGAAGGGAACAACGCTCTTCACTTCAGCGGCTGTAACGAGCTGTGTTGAGCCTGCCGGGTGCCGTTAAAGAAGGTGAGCAGTGTGCAGAATGTTGTTGGCACGGGGCCCCCTGAAGCAGGGGGCCCTGTGCCAACAACATTCTTGCTCAATGAACGGGCCAGCCCTGCCTTCATGTCGCACTTGATTCTGCTTAACCCTTTCATGTTCCTCTACCCCCTCTCCCAGTGCCATACCAAGGGCTGTGCGAGCACTGGGGCCACTTGGGGGCAAGTACAGAAGGGTCACTGTTGTTATTACTGGGCTACAGGGAAGCCCAACAAAAGCAAGTTCCTGCATGCAGCTGGGTGGGGTGAGGGGTGGGGGTAGGTGCCCGGTTCACCAGTCCCACAGGGTGTATTGCTAGCTTGTGCAGGCCTTCCCTAACCCACCCAGGTGCAGGCTTCTCTCCTCCTTCAGTCCATCCTTCATTTTCTTCCTCTCTCATTCAGCTCCTCGCTGTCTTCTCTTTTCCTCTCAAGACCAGGCCGCTTTTACCTGTGAACAAAAGGCGCAGCTGTCCCCGGTCCCCTGCCTAACAGGGACCCCACTGCCTATAGGTGAATTCAGCTCCAACTCCCTCGGAACGCAGCCCAGTTGCTGAATCTTTTGCTTTGTCACTCAACCCAAACTACCTCTGTTCTCCTGACTTCCTCCTTTCTGCTCTGCGCTGGTGCCGCCACTGACTGGCATGCAGAAACAGCCCCGCCCCCAGCGGGCCCCTTCCAAGCTCCGCCTTCAAAAACACAATCAAGGGTGACCTGGCTGCACACAGCAGTGATAATCTATGTGCTGGCAGGGCAGTGTAGCCTCGCCCCCGGTAGTGCAGTGGGAAAGCCAGGCCCTTCCTCACTTTTGCCTCCCAGAAAAAAAAGCAAATATGGTCTGCATGCCGTCCTCCCTTCTACTGGCTGCCTCTGTGGCAGTGTTCGAGTAGAGGAGTCCAGTGAGAGCGCTATGTGGCTGATATCGTCTGCACGTGTGCACATATACAGGGGGGTGGGGGAAGGGAGATATCTAGGAGGAGAGAGCAAGGACCCAGTGATTAGGATGGATTGGGTGGTGAAGAGGGAAAAAAGACTTGGGGAGGGGGGGAGGGTGCAGAGGCAGACTCTTACATGTTCGCAAGAAAGGTTTTCAGATTCTCTAATGTTACTACTACTACTATTGCTACTGATCATTTGTATAGTGCTACAAGGCGTACGCAGCACTGTACAGAGACATGTAAGAGACAGTCCCTGCTCATCAGAGCTTACAATCTAGTCGAGATAGACAACACAACAGCTGGGGACTAGGATATGTCGAGAGTAATGATAAGGAAACACATAGTTGTAGAGCAGGGTGACTACATGGAACAGGATCCAAAAAGCGACCTCGAAGAGGTGAGCTTGCAGCCTTATTCGAAAATCGCCGGAGAAGGTCCCTGATGAATCAACTCAGGTAATTTGCTCCAGTCATAAAAAGCAGCAAGGTGGAAAGATCTGAGTCTGGAGTTAGCAGGGGAAGAGAAGGGCACCGAAAGAAGGGATCTGCCAGAGGAGCGGAGTTTCCGAGGAGGGGTGCAGGGAGAGATAAGAGAGGAAAGGTAGTGAGGAGCAGCAGAATGAAGGCACTAATAGGTCAGTAGAAAAAGTTTAAACTGGATACGGAAACAGATAGGGAGCCAACGAAGCGACTTGAGAAGAGGGGTGACATGAGCCTAGCGAGACTGGTGGAAGATTAGCTCTGCTGCTGAATTTTGGACAGACTGAAGGGGAGAGAGATGATTCAGAGGGAGACCAGCAAGGAGGAGGTTGCAATAGTGCTGTACTGGTTTCTCAGGGTCTGCATTTCAGTGTTTGTCTGCAGTTTCTTACTTGCGGTCACTAATTCTGCATTTGGTTTGATTGCTGCTGGCTTGTAATTCAGGGACGTGAGAGAACGAGGCGCTATTAATATGTCCTGGAAGACAGTAAAGATTTCAGAAAAAAAGCTGAAAACATTCCTATACACAGACCACTTATCTCTCAGTAAAGGAACGGCAATTGACCACCCCTTGATTGCCCCAGGACAGCTACTAAGAGACACAACCCGACGTCTAATATTATCTTCTCTATTTAAGTTATGACCTGTTAAAATGCCCCGTCATGCCAAATCTCTCCTCCCAACTTTGTTATTGTTGTCATGTACGCAGTTCAAGTTGTGATGTAAACCGCTTTGATTGAAGGATAAGGCGGTATAGAAAACCAGTTAAATAAAGAAAGAAATATAAATTGTAGGTGGTTTCTGTGCTGGGCTCTGCAGCAATCTCACATTCTCTGTTCTCCAGTAGAAGGTGCGTTGATGTTCTAAGAAATGTTAAAATGTGGCTCATAGGCTGGATTGTTTCAGTTTGTATGAATGTGAGGTGGCTGGCATTTCAGCGGGAGAGTAGAAAGTGCGACGGCTGGGGCAAGGGGAGGAGGGGGGAGAAAGACACTTGGAGTAAAAGGACAGCAAAAGAGTGAGTGAGGTAGGGGCCACGCAGAAAAGCAAGCGAGAGATTGTGTATGAGACAGGGGAGATCAAGCATTGGGACACAGCAGAGTGGGAGTCTGATGGTGGGGAGGGGGGGTCAGGAAAGTCTGTGTGTTTGGGAGGGGGATAGTGTGGAAACACTGTTGATATCTCTCATGGACAAGCTCATAAAGGGGATCAAAAAACCAAAACAAGGATTTATATTAATATTCCTGGGTACTGGGGCTGCTTTCGACTCTATTTCTCATAACATCCTACTAGCAAGACTTCAAGAAATTGGAAAAAAAAATACAATGCTACACTGGTTCAGATCATGCCTAACAGACCATAAAGAGCAAGTGAAAATAGGACTAAACAAATCTAAACTGTGCAAACAACAGCAAGGAGACCCATGAGGCTTGGCACTATCCTCCTTACAACGGAACATATACCTCCAGGGCCGTACCGAGGGAAGATCACGCCCTATGCGACTTGCACATTGGGCATGCCCCCCCCCCCCCCGCGGCGGGAGAGAAGAGGTGCGCCTGATGTGCAAGTCACCAGCATGCAAAGCAGATCTGTCCCTCCCTGCTCTTGCTCTTGCAGAGAGGGAAAGATCTGCTTAGCATGCCGGCGAGAAGGCTTAAGGCGCGCATTTTAGTTGTCCTGCCATTGCCTGCCGCTGCTGAGAGAAGAAAAAGTGGCTGCGGCAGGCAACGGAAGACAGCTAAAATGTGCCCCTTAAGCCTTTGCCCCCTGTGCGGCCGCACCATTCGCACAGGACAAGGTACGGGCCTGTCTCCAACCAATCTGCAACATCATTCAGAAGCACAAGGTACTGTACATTACCACATATATGCAGATGACATCATGATGTACCTGCCATACAATACCTCAAAACCAAATCACACTGAAATAGGAACACACTTCAAGGAAGATGCACACTGGCTATTGACACATACTGTAGGTTAACCATAAAGTATTAAAAAAACACCCTTCCGACTACAGTACAAGTCAAGGATGCAAACTTGAAAGTGAAACAAGAGTTAAGATAACTTGGAATAACCTTAGTTCAACAACTAAATCTAACTACTCACATCAGCAACACAACTAGAGCAATCTACAACAAGATAAGGACTTTACAACACTTATGGCCAGCGAGGTACGTAGCCCTGTGTGAACGGTGTGGCTGCACAGGGTGCAAAGAAATAGGGACACAGTTGTCGTTGCCGGCCTTGGCTCCCCCCACGCTACCTGCCCTTGCCCCACTGCCGTTTTTTATATTTCCATGGTGGGGCGATGGCAGCAGCGGAGCAGACATCAAATTGAAAAACAAAAGTGGGTCTTTCTGACTCTGCGCTTGCCTGCATGTCCGATCCCTTCTTCCTCTGATGTATGCCCGCGGCAGAGGAGGGAGGGACCAGAGCAGCCATTCAAGTGTGGAGTTGCAAAGACCCACGCTTGAATGCCTGGTCTGGTCCCGCCTTCAGGGAGGGATCAGACACGCAGGCATGCACAGAGTTGGAAACACCCACAGGTTTTTATTTTTTTCAGTTTGATGTCTGCTCCGCTGCCTCCATCGTCCACAGCTGCCGCCAAGGAAACATATAAAATGGCAGCGGGGCAAGGGCAGGCAGCAGAGGAGCCAGTTGGACAGGTGTAGGGTAAGGCACGATGGGGAGATGCTGGGCAAGCTTGTGATGAATGGGGGGGGAGCGTTCCAGTTGTGCAAGTTGTACAAGGCGCATTTATGACTTGGTACAACCTGCTTACGGCTGCTTGTACCACCACAAGACTTTCACACAGTGCTTCAGACAATGATCTTCCCACACTTTGATTTCTGCAATAGTATCTTCCAGGGTATACCAAAACATGCCTTATATCAATTACAACTTGCACAACACACCGCCGCCTGAGTTCTATATGGAGCTCCAAAATCTGAACATATCATCCCAATATTAAAACAATTACACTGGCTTTACCAATCGCAAGCAGAATTAAATACAAGGCGCTGCTAAATACATTCAAAACCCTACACAACCTATTTTCAAATGACTTAAAGTCACTCATACAGACAACCCCAAACAACAGAATGAGAAGGCACTGTACACAAAACACATTAGCCTTGCCCTACTACTACTAATAATATTAATCATTTATATAGTGCTACAAAGCATTCGGATCTTATAAAGAACAACCAGACCACCTGCACTCTAGGCACCCAGTCTGTGGAATTCCCTCCATGAAAGAATAAGAAATGTATCTGACCTATCAACGTATCTACCTGACCTATCAACGTATCTGACCTATCAAGCCCCACATATTCATAGAGCACTTTGAAGGGAGATCAAGTTGCCCATAAATCAAGCCCAACTTATAACTCTATCTTTCCTGTAATGATTACTCATGACTATGTGTTCTCCATAATTTTTTTTGGTTAATATGTTTATATCTTTTCTTAAATCAGTTTTTGTTAAAACGGTTCTACGTAATGATTCTATGCAAAACGGTTCTATGCAACGATTCTATGTAAAATTACACGTAACGTTTTCTCTGTAAACTGCTTTGATTTATGGATAAGGTGGTAAAGATAAATAAATAAATAGACAGTAAGGGGACATGGAGAAAGCACAGTTACTTACCTGTAACAGGTGATCTCTGGGAACAGCAGGAATTAGTCCTCACATATGGGTAAGTCGGAACCGACGGAGCCCGCGCGGGAAAGCTCCCCAGCTTTTCAGATGAAAAGCTTTTAGGGCTTCCCACAGCGCATGCGCGCTGCCTTCCCGCCTTCCTTACCAGCTCTCTTCAGTTCGAGTTTATAGCTGAGACAATAGAGAGAGGAAAGGAAGGTAGATAGATAGAAGATACAACTCCTAGGGGAGGTGGGTGGGTTGTGAGGACTAATTCCTGCTGTTCCCAGAGATCACCTGTTACAGGTAAGTAACTGTGCTATCTCCAGGAACAAGCAGGAATAAGTCCTCACATATGGGGACTCCCTAGCTAAGATGCCTGGGAGATCCCCCTCCAAGGGTAAACCATCTTCATATGGATCTCAGACATCCATTCAGGGAAGGTGGGCAGGAGTTGCTTAAGTATGGAACAGGTGTTTGAGGACAGCCTGACCAAACAAGGCATCCCGGCGGGAGTCCTTGTCCAAACAGTAATGGGCTGTGAAGGTATGAACCGAGGCCCAAGTGGCTGCTCGACAGATCTGATCTATGGATACAGAGTGAAGATGAGCCATAGAAGTAGCCATGGCTCTCACATTGTGAGCTGTGACATGGCCTTCCAGAGAAATGTTCTTACTCTGGTAAGCAAAAGAAATACACTGAGCAATCCAATTGGAAAATGTACGTTTGGAGACTGGAAGTCCCAAATGAGAAGGATCAAAAGCCACAAAAAGTTGGGAAGACTTTCGATGTGGCTGAGTCCTGTTGAGGTAAAAGGCGAGAGCTCTTTTACAGTCAAGAGTATGAAGGTTCCTCTCTGCACTGGATGCATGAGGAGCCGGGAAAAAAACAGGTAGATATACCTCTTGATTAAGATGAAAAGGCGAGACCACTTTGGGCATAAAGTGGGGATTCGTCCTAAGGACCACCTTATCATGATGAAATCTGGTATAAGATGGATTAGCCACCAAAGCCTGCAGTTCACTGATGCGGCGAGCCGAAGTGACTGCAATAAGGAAAAGAACCTTCCAGGAAAGAAATTTCAAGGAGGTAGAGTCCAAAGGCTCAAAAGGTGGTTTCATAAGCTGACCTAGAACTAGGTTCAAATCCCATGCTACCGGCGGAGGTCGGATGGGAGGTTTAGTTAGGGTCAGGCCTCTCATGAACCTTGCAACGAGAGGATGAGAGGAGACAGGTTGTCCATTTATAGGTTTTAAGGATGCTGCAATAGCACTTAAATGGACTCGTACTGAATTCGTCTTGAGGCCTGCATTGGAAAGATGCAGGAGATAGTCTAGTAGAGAATTCAAAGGAAGTGCCAGAGGGTCAAGACCCTGTTGAGCACACCAAATGGAAAAACGTTTCCATTTGAAAGCATAGGAACGCCTGGTAGAGGGTTTCCTAGAGGCATGAAGGATATCTTTCACTGGCTGAGAAAGATTAAACTCATGAAGGCTTAAGCCTTCAGTAACCAAGCTCGGAGATGTAGGGACTTGGGGTTTGGGTGCCACAAAGTCCCTTTCTCCTGAGACAGAAGGTCTGGCGCAGTTCCCAGGTCCAGGGAGGAGCCCTGGGAGAGCTGTAGAAGTAGAGGGAACCACACTTGGCGTGGCCAGCGTGGAGCTATAAGGATCATCGACCCGTGATCCCTCTGAAGTTTGAACAGAGTCTTGGGAATCAAAGGAATGGGTGGAAAAGCATACAGGAATTCCTGACCCCAATGCAGGAGAAAGGCGTCGTTGGCCTGAGCTCCCTGACACGGAGTCCTGGAACAGAACCGGGGAAGTTTGGCATTCCACGGACTTGCAAAGAGGTCTATGTCCGGGGTCCCCCATTCCTGGAAGATTCTGTGTATCTGGTCCATATGCAGGGACCACTCGTGTGGAAGCAGAACTCGACTGAGTCTGTCTGCCCGAGAGTTTTGAACTCCTGGAAGATACACTGCCAGAAGATGAATTTGATGCTCTCTGGCGAAAGCCCATAATCTGAGAGCTTCGTTGCAAAGCGACAGAGAGCCCGTCCCTCCTTGCTTGTTGACATAGAACATGGCCACCTGATTGTCTGTCTGAACTAGGACAGTCAGGTTGGCAAGGAGGGTATGGAAGACTGTGAGGGCAAGGAAGATTGCTCGCAGTTCCAGAAGGTTGATATGAAGGGTGGTCTCTTGGGGAGACCAGGTTCCCTGAGTGGAGAGATGTTGAAGATGAGCTCCCCACCCTGTTTGGGAGGCATCTGTTGTGAGGGTTGCTTGGGGCAACGAAGGTTGGAAGGGGGTCCCCAACAACAGATTTTTGGAGGATGTCCACCACTGGAGAGACCAAAACAGACGTTTTGAGGTGAGTACCTGGTCTGACAGCAGTCCCGATGCTTGAGACCACTGGGTGGCCAATGTCCATTGAGCTGCTCTCATATGGAGACGAGCATAGGGCACCACATGAACCGTGGAGGCCATGTGGCCCAGAAGTTGCAGCATTTCTCTGGCTGACAAGTGACTTCTGGACTGAGCCTGGGAGGCCAAGCTTATTAGCCGTTGGCCTCGGACCAGAGGAAGGTAGGCCCTTGCAGTGGTGGAATCCAGATAAGCCCCTATGAATTCCAGGGACTGAGTAGGGATGAGTTGGGACTTGGGAATGTTTACCACAAGTCCCAGATATTGAAGAATACGCCTTGTGCGGTCCAAGGAAATCTGGACTTCTGACTGAGATGGAGCTCGGATGAGCTAGTCGTCCAGATATGGGAACACGAAAATTCCCATGCCTCTTAGAAATGCGGCTACGACTGCCATGCATTTTGTGAATACTCTTGGAGCAGAGGCGAGACCGAAGGGAAGTACTCTGTATTGGAAATGTTTTCCCTGGAACAGAAATCGAAGATATTTTCTGTGGGATGGATGGATGAGTATATGAGTGTACGCATCCTTGAGATCTAGAGAACAAAGCCAATCCTGACTCTGAAGGTATGGAAGGAGAATGCCCAGAGAGAGCATTTTGAATTTCTCCTTGAATAGAAACTTGTTCAATTCTCTCAGATCTAGGATAGGTCTGAAGCCCCCTGTCTTCTTTGTTATGAGAAAATAAGGGGAGTAGAACCCTAACCCCTGTTGAGGAAGAGGAACCTCCTCTATTGCCCCTTGGGCAAGGAGAGAGGAGACTTCCTGACCCAACAGGGTCAGAAGAGATGGGGGAGAACTGAATTGCCTCACCATGGTATGGGGAGGAAGGCTGGAGAAATGAAGTTTGTAGCCCTCTCTGATGATAGAGAGGGTCCATTGCTCTGATGTTATTTGCTCCCATCTGGGAGCAAAGTGAGCTAACCTTCCCGGTATGGTGAGAGGTTCTGGTTGTTCCTGAGCCAGAAATGGTAAGTTCTCTAGGGGCAAGTCAAAACCCCTGAGGGGGTTGAGCCTGCTGGGGTGTAGCAGACACTGCAGACTTTGACTTTACTTGCTTAGATTGCTGACGTTTAGCAGCAAAGCGAGGCTGAGAAGATTGTTGGCCAGTATTTGTGGAAAATCTGGCCTTCTTGTAGTATGGCCTTTTAAAAGGTTTCTTTTTGGCAGGAGTAGAAGTAGACTTAGAAAGTCTATCTAGAGTGGCATTTTCTGCGTCCATTTGAGCAGCTTTAATTTGCCAGCCCTCACCAAATAAGTTCTCTCCTGTACAGGGCAGATTCCTTAAGCCATCCATGACCCAGGGTTCTAGGTCAGAAGCCTGGAGCCAAGCAAGACGTCGGGCTGCAATAGCGATTCCCGAAACCCTGCCAGCAACCTCAAAGGAATCAAAGGCTGCCCTGTTGGAAAACTTGGAGACCTCTGAAAGTTGTGTCACCAGAGTAGTGAAGTCCTCCTTTTTATCCTCAGGGATAAAGGGGGCTAAATGCCGTACCTTTAGGGCAAGTTCTCTGAGAAACATGCCCATATAAAGGCTGTAAGAATTGATCCTGGCTATAAGCATACTAGCCTGAAAGATCTTTCTACCAAAAGAGTCGAGGGTCTTACATTCTCGCCCTGGAGGGGTAGAGGAATGCCTTTTAGGACTCTTTATCTTCTTCATAGCAGACTTCACCACAATGGAGTGGTGAGGCAGCTGAGTCTTTTGAAACCCAGGAGAAGGAGGGACCCGGTACATGGTGTCCAACCTACGGGAATGAGGAGACAGGGTTAGAGGAGTCTCCCACAAATCCATCAAGTGTTCTTGAAGGATTTCATGGATAGGCAGAGTAACTGCCTCTTTAGGAGGTTTAGAGTATCCTAAAATATCCAATTTTTTTGATCTGGGTTCCTTTTCAGCAGATGTAGCAATAGAAAGTGCTTTAGCTACATCAACAATGAAATCCTGAAAGGATAAATCCTCTGGAGGAGACATCCTCCTCTTTAGAGAAGAGGGCTCCTCAGGAAGATCAAACTCAGCAGAGTCATCAGAGGAATTGAACTCATCAGAAGAATCTGAGTATTCTCTCTGTGCTTGCAATGCACGATACGCGTACCGATCGATATCGACATCGGGCGTATCGGGCATGGGATTGGTATCGGGCAAAAGCCTGAATCCAGCAAGCGGAACCGATCGACGCTTGGAAGTCGATGGTCTCGGTTCCGGTGTGGATACCGGAACCGGAGTCGGTACCGATGGAATCGGTACCGAGGGCGTCGCAGCCTTAATGAAAGCCAAAACGGCCTGCTGCATGGTCTGGACAGTATTGCCCATGGACGCCACTGCTGCCTGGATGTCGGTACCGGTATCGACCGGTACCCCAGAGCAGTCTAACAGGTGATCAGTCGAGGCCGTGCCATCGATGTCAACCTGTAACCCCATAGGTGATGCTTTGGAGGCCGGAGCCTCCCGCCGGGGTTTTTTGGTCTGGGCAGAATCCTCGAACTCAAGATTGAGAGCCTCTCGATCTTTTGAAAGAGATTTGCTTTTAGAGGATTTGCCCACAGAAAGTTTGGTTACCTGAGATCCATCCGGAGAGGAAGACCTGGATGACTGTGATGCTGGATTATCTGAAGCAAACAGCACATGGAACTTGTTGGCCCGGTTCTGCATACCACGTTTAGACATCTGGGAGCAGAATGGGCAGTCCGGTATGGAGTGGTCAGGTCCTAAACATTTAAGACACCATTCATGGGTGTCTGTGAGAGAAATAACAGCATTGCACTTGGTACACTTTTTAAAACCAGGAGCTGGTTTCTCCATGAGGAGAATTTGTGTAGGCCTGAAGGCCTAACAAAAGTTACCAAGCTGTGCTGAGAAAATAAAAAAGAAGATTTTTTTTTTTTTTTTTTAAAAGAAAGAAAGAGAGACCGGCAGTACCGGTTTTGGTATGGGGAAGGCAGGTACGTGGTCAAAAGAAACAAATTAAAATAACAATTTCTTCAGCGGTGACAGGAACACGACCTGCTGGCTCCGCGGAAAAAGAGAAACTGAAGAGAGCTGGTAAGGAAGGCGGGAAGGCAGCGCGCATGCGCTGTGGGAAGCCCCAAAAGCTTTTCATCTGAAAAGCTGGGGAGCTTTCCCGCGCGGGCTCCGTCGGTTCCGACTTACCCATATGTGAGGACTTATTCCTGCTTGTTCCTGGAGATAACAAGGGATTGTTATGTATTGACAATCTTTCTAATCAATCATTATTCAGGTATGCAATGGCCATCGCTTTATAATAAATCTTCTAAAAGTAAAATGGTAAAGCATTACTCTGCTCCTTGTGTGGAGATGGAATTAATGCGGGGAAAAATAAAAGGGGGCCATCCTCGAAGGTTTACCCAGGGCCTCGTTAATAGTTAGTGGTCCTGACCCTAGGACAGGATAAAGGTATAAGGAAACTAGGCATGGTGTCCCTGACCCTTTCGGATGTACTAATTCAGTGATCGCCAAGGCAGATTGTAGCCTGAGTTAAGTCAGTTGCTGGCAGAAAAGAGGGATTTGGAAGGAGGGGGCCTATAGTCATCAGTGCCTGCAGAGCTCTGGCTGTCCTCTCCATCTTCTGTTGTCCTCCAGTTGGCAGGATGAGTTGGTGAGCAGTATTTCTACTGTGAGGTGTTTTACTCTGTCAGAATGATACAGGGCCCTGTTGGTCGGAGTTTTAACAAGGTTTTATATTATGAGTTGGGGGAGCGCCAACCAAAGGCATTGCTAGAGGGTTGCAAGCAGGGGCGGCCCAAGGGGGGTGCGGGGCCATGTGCGGAGACTCGGTGCGGGGCCTCATTTGCATAATGGGCCTCATTTGCATAAATATTTGCATAATGTTACCATACACTAACTTTTAGTAAGCATGCCTCTTAATGAGTGTATGGATAAAGAAAGACTAAAAGATTTCTACATTACTATAATCCAGTGCCAACCGCCAGGCACATTAGGAACTACTACACACACTGCCCATTTAGAAGCCATAGCAAACCCGCCATATCCTAACAGCACTACCAGGACTCACAAAGCACCATACCCTACCTATCAAAAGGCAACACTGCAAATATTAAACCAATACATTTCAGAGAATAACAATACATGACCTACTGGGGAAAGGGAACAAATGGCAATGTCAAATAGGAATTACATAAACAGAATACCTCAGCTCAGTTACACATGCAGAACACAGACCATCACCAAACAAGGAATCATAATTTAGAAACAGGAAGACAATTAAACTGGGAACCCCAAAAGCCAAACTTGGAATGCACAACAACACTGTAGAAATAAAACTATAAATTAATTTCCTCTTGTGCATCATTAACGTCTGCGCTTTGTTTAGTACATTTCCCAGAGCTGACATATTCCAGTTAATAAATTCAAAATAAAGAGATATCTTTCTACCTTTTGTGCATTTTTTTTCAGTTGCAATTGCTCCAGCCACTTTCTTCTGGTTTCTTTGTGTCTTCTGCTAACACTCCATTGTCTGCTGTCCATTTGTCCTTTCTTCTCTCTTCTAATTTTTTTCCATTCTCTCTCTACATCTGCTTTAACATACCATCTTTCTCCTTTTGCTCTTTCCTCATTCCTGTTTCATCCACTCAAATTTTACCCCTCCATCCTCAATCCCCACTTACTCTCCCAATACCCAGCCAATTGTAGATTTTTCTTCCGTCCTACACAAAATATTTTTCCCCTCTCCATTTCACTCTCCCAGCTCCATCCCATTCTAATCTCCCCCAACATCAGCTCCCTTCTAGTTCCAGCCCTACCCAGTATCCACTCCCTTCTAGTCCCTGCATCAGCCCATTTCCAGTCCTAGCCCCCCCCCCATCAGCCCATTTCCAGTCCTAGCTCCCCTATCCATTTCCAGTCCTATCCGAGTCCCTCCATCAGCTCATTTCCAATACCAGCCTCCCATCAGCTCATTTCTAGTCCTTTCCTAGCCCCACCATCAGCCCATGTGAAATCCTAGCTCCCCTCAGCCCATTTCCAATCCAAGCCCCCCATGAGCCTACTTCCAGTTCTAGCCCCTCCATAAGTCTATTTCAATCCAAGCCCCCACCACAGCCCATTTCTAATCTTAGCTCCTCCCAACACCCAATTCCCAGTCCTATCCTAGCCCCCTTCATCAGCCCATTTCCTGTCCTAGCTCCCTCCCCTCACAACCCATTTCCATTCCAAGCCCCCCTCCCCATCAACTAATTGCAGTTCAAGCCCCCCCTTCCCCTCAGTCCATTTCCAGTCCTAGGAACCCCCCCCCACACCCATTACCAGTTCTAGCCCCCCCATAGCGTATTACCAGTCCTAATCCCATCAGCCCATTTCCAGTCCTAACCCCCAATCACCCAATTTTCAGTTTAAGCCCTCCATAGCCCATTACCAGTCCTAACCCCCCATCAGCCCACTCCCAGTCCTATCCCCATCAGCCCATTTTCAGTCCTAACCCCATCACCCAATTTTCAGTTTAAGCCCCCCCCCATAGCCCATTACTAGTCCTAAACCCCCATCAGCTCACTTCCAGTCCTAACCCCCATCACCCCATTTCCAGACTTAGCTCCCCATAGCCCCAGTCCTAACCCCTTATCAGCCCTCTTCCAGTCCTAACCCCATTAGCCCATTTCCAGTCCTAACTCCCACCCCAACAGCCCAGGGAAATTTTACAATAAAAAAAAAAAAGCTGTCTGCTGTCGCTGCCGCGACGGCAACAGCAGACTCGCATATCCCGCCCCCCCCCCCCCCCCCCCGACAGAGCCTTGCTCTCTCGCTGAGCCCCGACGGCAGCGTTAGCCTGAAACCTTCCCGCACTGCGCAGCAGCAGCCCTGCACCGCGTCTAATTATTGCAAGTCAGCTAGAAATGAAATAAACCAAGGATCGTCGAAACATCAAGAGCCCACATCTTACTTTGCTGTCAATACTTGCTCAGCACTGAACCCTAAGGCTCCTCTGAAGGTTGCCCAAAGTCCCTTTTCTTAAAGTTAGAAGGGTCAAAGTTACTTACCTGTAACAGGCGTTTTGAGCAGTTGTCAGATAGTCTTCATACAACAGCAACACCTGCTGCCAGGATTTAGGACCCATAGTTGCAAGGTGTGGGAGGAGCCTCAGTGAGTAGCCCCGCCCTAGGAACGTCGTTGAATCGACCCAATAATAGGAAAAAGATCCCCAGAGCCTGATGGTAGCGGTTCTGACCGAAAGAGAGGCCCAGACGAGCAAGGCGAAGTTACTAGGTAAGACATCAACAACTAGGAAGAAAAGATGTTTAGCTTTCTGTGGGACTGTCTGCTGCCACTGCGGCGGCAACACAGAATCGCATATCCCGCGGGGCCCCCCCCGACAGAGCCTGCTCTCCCTGCATCAGCTCCGTCGGCTTTCAGAGCGCGATGGAGAGTTTCTCCCGCGCGGCTCTTTTAAGCCCGTGGGCTAACAGAGCCACGGAAGGGAAACTAGTCTCCCTTCGAGCTCTGAAAGCCGACGGAGCTGATGCAGGGAGAGCAGGCTCTGTCGGGGGGGCCCCGCGGGATATGCGATTCTGCCATTGCCACCGCGATGGCAGACAGCTTTTTTTTTTTTTTTTTAATTTACTTTGCAAGCAGAATGTTCTTTGCGCGGTGCCCCCTGAAACGCAGGGCCCTGTGCAAAAAACATTCTTGCTCAATGGACGGGCCGGCCCTGGTTGCAAGTGTCCTCCTCTCCCTCCCCATCCCCAAAATAGGCTTGTCATACCAATTAGTTGAGAACTCTAATCTGGTCTGCCTGGCCATGCAGCTGTGGTCACTAGCAACACCTCCCTCCTGTAGCCACCTGATTGAAACATTCTCTGTCTGAACCATGGGGCTCTCTCAGAGGATGTTACGACAGTACTATTACTACTTGACATTTGTACAGTGCCACAAGGCGTCCATTCCCATGTCCCTAGGATGGCATAGGTGCCCTTGCTCAGAGTTGGAGGTGCTAGACCAAGGAAGAGAGAGGTAGAGATTCAGGAGGGGGAACTGGAAATCGGTTGGGAAAGAAGGAAGAATATGAAGTCATGGACTTGGGAGAGCAGAGAAAGGATTTGGGGATGGGGGAGGGGTGCAGAACAGGAGGAGGATGGAAATGGGCACCATTGGTGGGGAGAAAAGGAAAGAAGGGGGACTAGCATGGAGATCAAGGGAAGAACAGGCTTGATCTCCATGCTAGATCCTGAGTCCACCTTCTTGTCTTTTCTCCCTCCCCCTAGTGGAGACCACTTGAGAATTTGGAGGAGACAGCGGGGACCTGGTAATTGGGTAGTAAGAAGGGTTAATACTACTCCTCCTCCTTACCATTTTTATAGCGCTATTAAGCATGTGCAACACTATACACATACTCATAAGAGACAGTCCCTGCACATGAGAGCTTACACTTTATTCAGACAGACAAACAGAAAATGGGAACTAGGGATTTCGTTTATAAGGAATGATTAAAACACACATGGGTATTAAGCAGAAGAGGGGGAGGGGGGTGTTGGGATCAGGGCCGGGCCAACCATTAGGTAAACTAGGCTGTCAACTAGGGCAGCAAAGAACTGGGCATTCAAAGCTAAACAATAGGTTTTGACAGCCAGGGGGGATATAAAGCTTAACGTTTGCATAGGGCACCAATACCTTGGTCTAACCCTGGGGGCAGCCCTGGTCGGGATCCAAAAGCAGCCTTAAAGAGGTGGGTTTTTAATCTGGATTTGAATGGACCAGCAAATGAGGCGAGAGGCAGGGCTGAGATATGACCGTATGAGTGAGGGTGTGAGATGGGAGAAGAGGTTGATATGTGGTGTGAATGACTTGGAGGACTGGAGAGAGAGTGAGAGATGGTGAAAAAGGTGGAGGTGCTGTGGATGGGCTTAGAGAGGAAAGGGATGGGTCTCTGAAGGGGGTGAGAGAGGGCAGAAACGGGGCTGCAAAGATGGAGAAATGGGGTGTAATAGGAGGTTGGGTAGGGGGTAAGAGAGGGAGAGAATGGGTTGGAGGCAGGGAAGGGACTCGAGTTGAGGGGATGAAAGGCAGAAGAAAGTAGTGAGGGCTGAGGGGTGAGTACAAATGGTAGAAGCAGGGCCGGATTTACCTATACGCCATGTACGCCATGGCGTAGGGCCCACAGCTGGCAGGGGCCCACAAAAAAAGAAGAAGTTAATTTTTTTTAAATAAAATAAAAAAAAAAAGCTGCTGGCTGCCGCCGCGGGGCCCCCTCTGCTGCCGCGGCAGCACCGACTGACCCGGGGGGCCCCCTCTACAAGCTAAATCCGTCGGGTCGGGTCGGGTCGGGTCGGGTCATTCCTTCCTCCCTCTCTCCCTCCGTGCAGGCTGTTCCTTCCTCCAACTCTCCCTCCGTGCAGGCTGTTCCTTCCTCCAACTCTCCCTCCGTGCAGGCTGTTCCTTCCTCCCTCTCTCCCTCCATGCAGGCTGAATCTGTTAAGCCGGCAGGGGCTGATGGGAAATTTCCCATCAGCCCCTGCGGGCTTAACAGAGGCGCGACGGAGACACTCTCCCTTCGCGCCTCTCACAGCGTGCACGGAGGGAGGGAGGAAGGAACGACCCGACCCGACCCCACGGATTTAGCTTGTAGAGGGGGCCCCCGCGGGTCAGTCGGTGCTGCCGCGGCAGCAGAGGGGGCCCCGCGGCGGCAGCCAGAAGGTTTTTTTTTAAAATTACATTTTACTTTAGGCCGACGGGGGTGGGGGGGTAGGACTGGTAATGGGCTATGGGGGGGGGGGGCTGGGGCTGGGACTGGAAATGGGCTGGTGGGGGTTAAGGCTAGAGGTGGGTTGATGGGGTTAAGACTGGTAATGGACTGTGGGCAGTAGCGGCGGCATATAAAACACAATCGGAGGTGGGGGGCGGCTTAAGACTGGTAAAGGGCTGTGGGCTGATGGGGGCTGTCTGGTAATGGGCTATGGGGGGCCTAGGACTGGAAAGGGGCTGGGGGGTTAAGACTGGAGGTGGGCTGATGGGGTTAGGACTGGTAATGGGCTTTGGGGGCGGTAAAGACTGCTAATGGGCTGTCGGCTGATGGGGGCTGTCTGGTAATGTACTATGGGGGGCCTAGGACTGGAAAGGGGCTGGGGGGTTAAGACTGGAGGTGGGCTGATGGGGTTAGGACTGGTAATAGGCTTTGGGGGGGGTTAAGACTGGTAATGGGCTGTGGGCTGATGGGGGCTGTCTGGTAATGGGCTATGGGGGGCTGGGACTGGAAATGGGCTGGGGGGGTTAAAACTGGAGGTGGGCTGATGGGGTTAGGACTGGTAATGGGCTGTGGGCTATGGGGGGCTGACTGGAAATGGGTTGATGGGGTTAGGACTGGAAGTGGGCTGATGGGGGGTTAGGACTGGTAATGGGTTATAGGGGGGGGCTTAAACTGAAAATGGGTTGATGGGGGGTTAGGACTGTAAGTGGGTTGATGGGGGGCTAGGACTGGTATTGGGTTGGGGGTTGCTAGGACTGGAAATGGGCTGATGGGTGGCTAGGACTGGAAATGGGCTGATGCAGGGACTAGAAGGGAATGGATGCTGGGTGAGGCTGGAACTAGAAGGGAGCTGATGTTGGGGGAGGATTAGAATGGGATGGGGCTGGAAGAGTAAAATGGAGAATGGAAAAATATTTTGTGTGGGAGGGATAAAAAATCTACAATTGGCCGGGTATTGGGAGAGTAAGTGGGGATTGAGGATGGAGGGGTAAAATTTGAGTGGATGAAATAGGAATGAGGAAAGAGCAAAAGGAGAAAGATTAGTATGTTAAAGCAGATGTAGAGAGAGAATGGAAAAAATCTAGAAGAGAGAAGAAAGGACAAATGGACAGCAGACGATGGAGAGTTAGCAGAAGACACGAAGAAACCAGAAGAAAGTGGTTGGAGCAATTGCAGCTGAAAAAAAATGCACAAAAGGTAGAAAAATATCTCTTTATTTTGAATTTATTAATTGGAATATGTCAGCTCTGGTAAATGTGCCTCATTAACGTCTGCGCTTTGTTTAGTACAAGAGCAAATTAATGTATAGTTTTATTTCTACAGTGTTGTACTTTCCAAGTTTGGCTTTTGGGATTCCCAGTTTAATTATTGTCTTCCTGTTTCTAAATTATGATTACTTGTTTGATGGTCTATGTTCTGCATGTGTAACTGAGCTGAGGTGTTCTGTTTTATATAATTCCTATTTGACATTGCCACTTGTTCTCTTTCCCCAGTAGGTCATGTATTGTTGTTCTCTGAAATGTATTGGTTTAATATTTGCAGTGTTGCCTTTTGATTGGTAGGGTATGGTGCTTTGTGAGTCCTGGTAGTGCTGTTAGGATACGGCGGGTTTACTATGGGTTCTAAATGGGCAGTGTTTGTAGTAGTTCCTAATGTGTCTGGCAGTTGGCACTGGATTATAGTAATGTAGAAATCTTTTAGTCTTTCTTTATCCATACACGCATTAAGAGGCACGTTTACTAAAAGTTAGTATATGGTAACATTATGCAAATATTTATGCAAATGAGGCCCCTTATGCAAATGAGGCCCCGCACCCCCCTTGGGCCGCCCCTGCTGGGGGCCCACAATTTTTGTTGGCGTAGGGCCTCACTCAAGGTAAATCCGGCCCTGGGTAGAAGTGAAAGATGGTGAGGGTATAGGAGACTGGGGCAGGAGGGACATGGGGAGGATGAATGCTGGAGAGGGGGCAAGAGAGGTGTAAAGTAATGAGAGATTAAAAGAAGGAGGTTAGGATTGGAGAGAGAGAAGGAGAATCACGGTAAATCTAGATATGAGTGGATAGAGATGAAGAGAAGAGAATAATGGAGGAAAAGAATCATAAGGAAAGATCAGTCTCAGGCAAATATAGAGAAGGAAGGGAAAGAGACAAGAAGAGAGCAAAGAAATAGAAAAGAACCCCTGAAAAAGAACTGAGACGAGTAATACAAGCAAAGTGAGGCTGGGACTAACCCAGTCATAAATATAAAACGTCCAGACTGCAAAGGCATGAAAGAAAAAAAAAAGAATTCTCAAATTTTAGGGACTGGAATATGTCAGTTGTGGGAACTGTGCATCTCATTTGCATTTTTTAAATTTATAAACAATTTATAACAATTGAAAAGAAAGAGAAAGAAAATTCTCAATACTTACATCAATGATCAGTAATCAGTAAACAATGAGACAGATATTCCAGTACATAATACGAGAAGAAGCCCACTTCAAGGAGAGAGGATCCAAAATCAAAACAGAAAATACACAGGAAAAAAAGGAGGATAACCTTCCACAAAAAGGTGAATATTAACTTGCATGTCCTCTACATACCCCCTATATTGTCATCCAGCAAGAACTTCTCTTAAAGCAGATCTATTCCCTGAAATGTAACAAGACACTTTCAGGGGAATCTTAGAAAAATGTAGCCCAGGCAGCCAACAACTTGGCACGCTGAGAAAGAAATATTTTCCTTTTAACCTGAGAGGCAAGAGTCCACAAAAACCATAATCCTTGTTTTAAGTAATACCTCAAGAAAGGAAACAATGAGAGTGACCCATAAGAACATAAGATATGCCATACTGAGTCAGACCAAGGTCCATCAAGCCCAGTATCCTGTTTCCAACAGTGGCCAATCTAGGTCATACGTACCTAGCAGTTTCCCCAAAAGACACAGGTTCCATGATGCTTGTATTGGGTCAAGCAATAGATATTTTGGGTCCACTTTAATAATGGTTTATGGACCTTTCCTCCAGGAACTTGTCCAAACCTTTTTTAAACCCAGCTACACTAACAGCATTTACTACGTCCTCCAGTAACAAAGTCCGGAGCTTGATTATGAGTGAAAACATATTTTCTCTTATTAGCCTTATATAAGTTACATTGTAGCTCCATTGCGTGTCCCCTAGTCTTTCTACTTTTGGATGGCATAAACAATCGATCTATGTCCCACTCCATTCATGAATGTATAGTTCCCGCTCCAGTGGTAGTGTTCCAGCACTTTCTCTATAACACTGGCAAAATTCATCCATTCCTTTCTCAACACTAAAACCCTTATCCATTCTCTAGTCACCTCTCATCTAGACTACTGCAACCTCCTCTTCACTGGTCTTCCTCTGAATCATCTCTCCCCACTTCAATCTGTTCAAAACTCAGCTACACAACTAATCTTCCACCAATGTCTCTCTTCTCTTGTCACTTCATTGGTCCCCTATCCATTTCCACATCCAGCTCAAACTTCTACTACTTACTATAAGTGTCTTCATTTGGCTGTTCCTCACTACCTTTCTTATCTTATCTCTTCCTACACCTAGGGCCGGCCCAAAGCAGAAACCCCAGCCTCGCCACCCCCTACCCCCTGCTGATGCCGCCTCCTCTAGTTGCTGCTGATTCTGTTTGGGGGGGAGACAGGCAGCGGCAGTATTTCCAAAAGCGGCGGCTTTTTGCCACTGCTTTTGGAAACACTGCGGCTGCCCCGCTTCCTCCCCCCCCCCCCTCAAATGGAATAGGCGGCAGCTGGGGATGTCACAGTTGCCCATGTCTGCCGCTACTGCCGCCGCCTACCCATGCCACTGCCGCCGCCCACCCGGGCCGGCCACCCTAGGCAGCCTCCTAGCTCGCCTATTGGACAGGCCTGCCCTGCCTACACCCTTCCTCGAGAATTCTGCTGTTCTGTCAGATCTCTTCTATTTGTGCCCTTCTCTCCACTTCCAGCTCCAGACTTCAGTCTTTCTACCTTGCTGCTCCTTATGACTGGAACAAACTACATGAATCAGTGCGCCAGGCTCCGTCTGTGGCCCTGTTCCAATCGAGGCTAAAGACTCACGTTATTGAGATTGCTTTTGGATCCTGCTCCCCTTAGTCTCCTGTTCACCTCCTATGTGTTTCCTTATTACCCTAGATATATCCTAATCCCTACTTGTTGCATTTTCCTTGAGCGTTGGAATAAGATCTTGAACAAATGCTCTTTAGGCCTAATGGTTCTGTTGACTGATACAGCTAAGACACAGGTTGAGGAGCTATCGAAGGAAATTGCTACCCATGTTAACACCTTGAAGGAAAAAGAAACTGAAGAACAGTTTTCCATTCAACAGGGGTCCTGTAAACAAAAAATAGAGGCAGTGCGACAAGAAGTAATGACAAAAAAGATAAAAAAATTGAAACGAGACGGGTCTGACTATACTACTGGGTACGTGTACCCATGGATGAACGCCAATCGGAAGAAAAAACCAAAAAAAACATGTGTATTTTGATGACACTACAGATGATGGTGGCAGTTCAGATTCTAGTAAGGCATCGAAGGAGAGTTTTTTAGAAGAAGGAGACGGTCGACCTCGACGGAAGAAAACAACTCAATCAGTGCAATCCATTCAAGGTCAAGGACGGGGAAAAAAAAAGCCACGGGGGAAATAGTTCCCCAGAGCTTAGTGGTTAATACCACAGGAGAAACATTACCATCAGAAGTAGAGGATCTATTAGGAAGAGGACTTTCATATGTTCCTTTTATTGAATTTGATATTTTCCAATTTCGTGCTGATTTAGAAGGTTTGATACGGAAGCTCCATCTAAAGAATTTTTTTGTTACGACGCCCGTCACTGAGGTGACACAGGAACCATCTGAATCCAGACGGATCAGGCTTCCTCTCACGTCGACCTGGACGCCACCGGGTCCAACTCATCCAGCTATACAGATCTTCAAGGAGTTAGTACTCCAGGAGGTCAATCAATTGATTGGTAGTCATCCACTACGCAACACTCGTCTTTCTCGCCCCCAACGGGCTACTCTGCGAACCTTAAAAGCACAAACAGATTGGGTAATTTGCAGAGCTGACAAGAGAGGGGCGATTGTTATTCAAACAAGGGATTTTTATCTGGAGGAGGCTTGGTTGCAGTTGCATGACATCACCACTTATAAAGTTTTGCCAGTAGATCCTAGCCCTGGTCTCCAGATCACAATTAAAGAGCTCACACGTGGGGCCCTGCATAACCACATCATTTCTAAAAAAGAATTTGTTTTTTTGAATGTCTCTGCACCGAGCGTGGCACAATTCTACACAGTTCCCAAAATACACAAACATCAAACTCGGCCTCCGGGCCGACCAATCGTTTCTACCAAAGGGACTCTGTTGGAACCTTTGTCAACATATCTTGATTCATTTTTGCATCCCTTGTTAGTAGATATCCCCTCATATGTGCGGGATACAACTCATTTTTTGGCTATTCTCAAGGATTTGTCCCATTGGGCCATGTAAGAAGATATACTTTTAGTAACATTAGACGTGCAGTCTTTGTATACAAGCATCCCACAATCAGAGGCCAGTGCCGTTGTACAACAAGCGTTGATAGCTCGAGGGGATTTGTCTCAAACACAATTACAGTTTTTGCAAGCTTTGACGACTTTAACCCTTTTTCATAATTTTTTTGAATTTCAAGGGGTTCTCTATCATCAAATCTCAAGGGTGGCCATGGGTGCTACCTGTGACCCGTCAATTGCCAACCTGTATATGGGAATGTTTGAAAGAAATAGTTTTTCTCACTCACCATATACTGTTAACATTAAAGCTTGGCATCGTTATATTGACGACGTGTTTATGTTGTGGCAAGGCACAGAACATTTATTAAGCTCTTTCCTCCAATGGTTGAATTCACAAGATATTAACATCAACTTTACTTGTGTATCACATAAAAGCTGCATTGCATATTTGGACGTACAGGTCACGCGAGGTGAGACTGGCTGGGACACTTCAGTATATCGAAAAGCTATAGATCGCAACACTTTCCTTCACCACGATAGTGCTCACCCTCCTCAGTTAAAAAATAGTCTCCCTCTGTCACAGTTCTTGAGATATCATAGGAATTGTTCGGATGTGGATACTTTCAAGATATTATCAAAAGATTTGAAAGCTAATTTTCGTGACAGAGGGTATCCAAAGTCGGTGATACAGCGGGCGTATAAGCGAGCATTGTGCAACCATCGTGACCTGTTGTTAGAACCAAAGAAACAACAAGGGGTTCCCAATGAGTCACATACTGTGAATTTTATTACATGCTATTCTCCTTTGAGTCACAGTTTACAACAAATTTTTAAGAAATACAGCGCAGTGCTCTGCGCAGTGCCGGGTTTACAAGACAAAGCAATTCGATGTGTGTGGAAACGCAGTCGTAATTTAAAGGAACATCTTAGTCCCACAAGATTGCGAGATATTAATGTTACAGTTTCACGCGATCTCAGACTGGGCCACTATAAATGTGGGCAATGTGAAATTTGCAACATCACGTTAGAACTAACAGAGTTCACTCACAGGGACATCACTTATACATTGAAACAAGCGACTTCCTGCGCTTCCACCTATGTGGTTTATGCAGTTCACTGTCCGTGCGGCTTGCTTTATGTGGGTAAAACCATACGCTCTTTTAAGGTTCGTATGAAAGAACATGAGAGTCGATTGCGATGCGGTCGGAGGGAAGCTCCCTTGGTTCAACACTGTCTACAATTTCATCATGTATTTGCCCAGCTTCGCTGTTGGTGTATTGAGAGAGTAACAGTTGCAGCAAAAGGAAAATCTCAAGAACAATTTTTACTCTATAGGGAACAAAGGCGGATACACACTTCGGCCACAGTGCAACCTGATGGGCTCAACGCTGGCATTGATTGGCCAGTTTGCATTTAGATTTTGACCAATGAAGGACGGGTTTTCACCACAGTCTCGGTTCCTTGGAGTATTTAAAAATGGCCATTTAGGTTGACAGACCGCATGCGCGGCGTTCTTTTGAGGGATTCCCCAGTGAGCCAGAGGGGAATCTTGTTTTCGAGACGAGTGTTTAATTACCATCAGGTTAGGAACGTTTTTTATCTCTTTTTACATGCTTCATTATGATATATATTTATAGTGGGTGTATTTTTGAAGTTTAAGATTACAGTTCAGTGATTTTGAACATGGTTTTTTACAGAAAACTCGTTGTATATAATAGTCCCTTGAAAAACCTTAATGGAGAAACACATGGGCGCCTGTAAGGCTGGCGTCGGGACACATTTCAAGAGCTGCGTTTGAGAAGAAAGAATATTATTTGCATAGAAAATTTGAAAACACAAGAAAATAAGGAAAAATACATGTGCTGTGAAGTATTCTACAACTGATTCAGCTAAGTACTTGTAGCGCTAACAATAATGAAGATCTAGATAGTGAAGTTATATCACGTCAATTTTTGAGAAAAGCTTTTTTGTTAGCACATATGAATAGTAGATGCAACACAGTTTTAATCAACTCCAGCCGTTGATGTTAAACCAGCACATTTCTGGAAGGACTGTGAATTCCAGTATTCTTAGTGCTAATGGTTGTTTCTGAGGCTGTTGTTGTGAGAAAACTGAATCTGTAGAAATTGTTGGATGAAGTTTATTTGTATTATGCATTGTTTGTCTTGCCTAGACTAAGTTCTTATGAGAAGGGACTGTCTCTTACATGTCTCTATATAGCGCTGTGTATGCCTTGCAGCGCTATACAAATGATAAGTAGTAGTAGTAATAGTGATGTCCTATCATGCTTGCCGAGTAGGCTCACCGCCACACTGCTGCCTCGCTTCCAGCGTCTCATGCATGCCTTATGCCTGGCTGTATGCCACCCTTAAGAGATCTTGCTGGGGCACCCATCCTTTCTGCCAGAGGGGCGCCCTGCTTCTTGAATGGTATTGGGGCTCATGTACTGGATTCAGCTTGGGTAAGTGCTGTCAAGCTGCTGCAGTTGCGTTATGCTATGCTAACACACACAAAGGAACCTAAAATACAATCAATTCTAGGCCATCCATCACAAAATGTCACATGATGAAGACTAAATACTTCTCTTCCTGTTCCCATGTCATGGGTAGGTGGGACTCATCTATGGAGAAAAAGCCCACATGGCTCACTGTGCCTTACATAGAGCTTGTGAAGCCCTGCCCTTCCCCCCCCCCCCCCACCCACCGTTACACCAACCATCTGTGATATGTGTCCATTGTGGGACCTGTGACTGCAGCGGTAACGTTGCCCACTCTTTTGCCTTACTGGTTATACACCATGGCCGGCATTCCATCCCACAAATAGTGGGGTCAGATGTTCGGTTGGGACGTCCAACCCGCGCTCAGCCCCGGAACTCGATTCCATGGCCAGCGCTTCCCGCACATACACAGAGTTTGTGCAGGGAGCACTGGACGTGGGTGGGAGGGGGAGGAGCGGGAACAAAGCAGGGTGGGGCAAAGTGCCAGGACGTATAGAAACCAGTTTGGGCTGAGATGGATGCCCATTTTACTCCTTCCCAATGGGGGAATAACTGTCGGGCACAGCAGCGATTGCTTCCTGTAGTCCCCCCAACCCCATCTCACTGCGGCAGGAGACCAAATGCTGCCTGACCCTGGCCTTGGGGGCCCCCACTGAGGGTTGGAAAATGGTGTGCTGGGGCCACACCAGGACCGGGCAATTAGCGCCTCCAGCTGAATGTCTCAATGCCATGGCAATGGGACGCCAATGCACCGACACATCAGCCAGAGTGCTGTGTGATGTGGTCGGGCAGCCCATGGGACGTCCCCTGCACAGGAATAGGGTGCCTGCCCAGACGTCTCTGTCCCCAATTCTGCTGTCGCAGGCATGTTCAGACCCATGGTGGCAGAATCAGGTACATTTCTGGCATATCCAGGATTTGGCTGGGCAATGTGGCTGGTGCAGCATGGTGGGGGTGGCTATCCAGGCCACAGGGTGTCACCACTGAAGCCGGCCACCATGTTATCCATGGGGCCTTCACACTTGGCTTGGCCTTTTCCCTTCTTCTCAATAGGATGAGCATGAGTGTCCTAGGCGTGGTATAATATTTGCAGTGTAGTCTTTTTTTGTAGGTAGGGTTGTTGCACTGAGTCCTGGGGGTTAATGCTGTTCATTGTGGTATTCACTATATAGGTCCTAAGAAGGTCTATCTGGGAGACTTGGGAGAAAAGGTAGCATCTTGGAGTTTAGGGCCTCGGGAGCAGGAACGGAGAGGATACCCCAGATGTACAGATAGGGTTACCAGATTTTTGGAGGGCAAATGTGGGACATTTATTATCCAAAGGGCAGGGGGGAGGAGGAAGGGACACTTTAGCTCCAGGTTTGAGCTAAACGCCATGGAGGAGAGAAGAGGACTCATTACCAGGCCCCCACCCATCCATCCCATGACAGTAACATTATCACTCCCAAGCAGACAAATCAGTTCAGAACTAGAAATAGTGAAGCATTTCCCCCATACTATGCAAAATATAAAGATAATGGATGTAAATTCTAAAATCTGGCATATTCCAATCACTAAATTGAAGGTAATTATTTTTCTATCCTCTGTCCCCATTGCTGGACTTGGAGTCAGGAGGCTGCCAATCAGATGAGAGTCAGGAACAGAGCTCTAAAATTGGGGACGATCCCTGAAAATTGGGGCCATCTAGTAACCTTAGGTTCAGAGTGTCTCTTCATTTTTGCAGGTTTTTATGTTCCTTCTCAAAGTGCCTGGCAGTGGAACGTGAGTGGTTCCTAAGATGATACCATAGTTTTAAATATGTATCTATTTTTGTATGGTGAATGGTACAGTAAGTGGAAATGGTCTTGCTGCGTTTAGGGGATGCGGTGTATGTGTTACAGAATTGGAGGCACAGGGTTTATACTGAGATATTTGCCCATTCTCTATAGACTCCAGACTTCACTTCCATATAGGAGAATTCTTTGACGATGCTATTGAATAATTATAGTGACAGGCGTACTGGGTGGCTAAAACTGCCTGAGAGTATATACGTACATAAAAACTTGGAATTCTTGGTACCTTTTTAGTTAATTTAAAGGTGGGGGATGGGTGTGGCCTGATGTGTGCAAATGTTACATTGGTCTGACCCTATTTAATCTCCCAGCACTCAGTGTGCCAATGGTCTCCTTTTTATCACAGACATGGGAGAGAAGGCAAACGCCGCTCTTTGCTCTCGTGGCTGTTCAGAGATGAGCCGGGGCTTTGGGCCTCCCTGGCTCCCTCTGAAGCCGATCAGGCACGGGTCCCCTTTTGGTATGTGGCGGTAGGGGCCTAGAATGGGAACAGGAATGGGGGAGACTGGGGGCTAGAATGAGAAAAGGAATGTAGGGCTAGAATGGGAATGGGGTAGGAATGGAAATGGACTGATGTTGGAGATGGGAGACTGGAAGGGAGCAGATGTTGGGAGGGACTGGAAGAGAACTGATACTGGGGAGTCAGGACTGGAAATGGGCTTGGGATGGGGGACTGGGACTGGAAGGGAGCTGATACTGGGAGGGACTGGAGGAGGACTGGGGGGCTAGGACTGGAAATGGGCTGATACGGGGTGGGGGGGGGAGGAATGGGTGAATAGGACTGGACGGAAATGGATGCTGGGAGGGGCTGGAACTAGAAGGATGCTGATGCTGGGGGAAGACCAGAAAGGGGTTTGCCTGGGATTGGCAGAGAAAATAAGAAGCTGGGGGAGTGAGGATGGATAGGGGAACAATATTTTGTGTGGGAGGGAAGAAAAATCTATGATTGGCTGAGTATTGGGAGAGTAAGTGGGGATTGAGGATCGAGGGGTGAAATTTGAATGAATGAAAAAGGAATAAAGAAAGAAATGGAGGAAAGAGCAAAAGATCAGTATGTTAGAGGCAAACGTAGAGAGAATAGAAAAAACTGGAAGAGAGAAGAAAGGACAAATGGACAGCAGACAATGGAGAGTTAGCAGAAGACACGAAGAAAGAAGAAGAAGCGACTGGGGCAATTGCAACTGAAAAATAAAATGCACAAACAACAAAAGATAGAAAAAAATTATTTTATTTTGAATTTATTTATTTATTTTATTTATTTGCATTCTCTTATATACCGTGCTATTGTGCATCAGTGTGGTTTACATTGAACAAACTGAAATTACATTGAACAGGGCATTATAACTTGGAGATAACTATTTTACAGGGAACATGGGCTATGGAGGGTTAAGTGGCTTGCCCAAGACAACAAGGAGCACCTGTGGGACTGGAATATGTCAGCTCTGGGAAATGTGTATCGTTAGCGTTTTGTGTTTTGTTTTAGTACAAGAGGAAATAAATTAATACTTTTATTTCTCCAGTTTTGTTGTACATTCTAAATTTGGCTTTTGGGGTTTCCAGTTTAATTATTGTCTTCCTATTTCTAAATTGCAATCCCTTGTTCTTTGTGTGGTGATGGTCTATGTTCTGCATGTGTAACTGAGCTGAGGTGTTTTGTTCATGTAGTTTCTATGTGACAATCCCACTCGTTCTCTTTCCCCAGTAGGAAATGTGTTGGCATTCTCTGAGATGTATTGGTTTAATATCTGTAGTGTTGCCTTTTGAGAGGTAGGGTTTGGTGCTTTGTGAGTCCTGGTAGTGCTGTTATGATATGGTGGGTTTGCTATAGGTCCTAAATGGGCAGGGTTTATAGCACTCCCTAATGTGGTTTACATTGAACAAACTGAAATTACATTGAATAGGACATTATAACTTGGAGATAACTATTTTACAGGGAACATGGGCTTTGGAGGGTTAAGTGGCTTGCCCAAGACCACAAGGAGCACCTGTGGGACTAGAAACCCCAGTCCTTCCAGCCCAAGGTTGCTGTCCTCTAGTGGGATTTGAACCCCTGACCTTCCAGCCTGAAGTACCTTGCCCCAACCACTAGGCCACTCCTCCACTCTGGTTAATACTGCAGTATAGTAATGTAGAAATCTGGTAGTCTTTCCTTATCTCACTGCCCATGCAAATGGTATTGAGACACTCATTAAGAGGCATCTTTACTAAAAGTTAATGCACATTCACAAACGTTAATGTGCGCTAAGTGCAGCAACGCCCATTTATTTCTATTGGTGCAATGGCACTTAACGCACATTAATATTTAGTAAACATGCCCCTAAGTCATTGCCAGGACAAAAAAGTGGCTTGTGAAGGGCTCCTTTGAAAGCCGCCTAAAATTTTAGATGGTCAACATATACATTTTAAAATAAAATAAATTACATTTATGCAAATGTGGTCCCGCAATGAGTCCCCGCATCACTCTTGATCCAGTCTTCTGTCGGTAAATGTTTAAGGCATATTTAAAGCTCGCCTCTGCATTTCAGCTGTCCGACGGTGGGGGCGCCAGAGACGCGCACTCGCTGCACTATAGGGCAGCACTTGGCTTCCGCCTCTCCGGCTGGCTGGAGCTCCCTCCCTCCCTCCCAGGCAGGAAACTGGCTTTGACGTAAGACTCGATGCAGGAGAGGGAGGGGCAGGGGATATCCCTGGGAGCCAAGATCCCACCCACCTCCGCCGGATCTCACTCCGTCTGCAGCTGGGAGCTACAGAGACACGCGTGTGCACCCTCTCTTTCCCCTTGCCCAGTGGATCGCAGCACTCGGGGATCTGGTTTCCTTCCAGGGCTCGCTGCCATCCCGATCCTGCACTGGATTCCTCCTGCTGCATGCTGTGGAGGGTTCACATTACCAAGGGGAGGTACGCTACTGAGAAAGCAGGCTCGGTGATTTTTCTCTCTTTTAAATGCCGGCGATATGACTCGTGCATGTGAGTGTGTATTTGTAGGGGCTTCGGTTTCCTCTGATGTGGATAACTGGGGGGAGGAAAGAATGGATGGGGGAGAACTTGTGGCTGGGGTGTGTGTGTAACAGGCGAGCGCGTTAATCAGGGGGCGAATTTGTCAAAGTTGTGCGCTGTTCTCGCGGCTGCTCGGTATTGAAAGCTGCCCTTCCCCAGTTTCCCAGGCAGTGCGCGCAAAAAGCTGCTGCTGCAGACCGTATTTGGCCACATGGCTCGGAGCGGAGCAAAAGGCTAGCGCGTAGCTCTTCGGACCAGGATCCCGGTGGCAGTTACAGCCCGAGGTTGGACTCGCTGCCTCTGGGGCTGGACCGCGGGACAACTTCCAAAGCCGAGAAGGTTGGGCTGGGCTGCACCGTGGGGTAAAGGGCCAGAGGGACTTGCTCGGAAAGTCAGTGGGAGAATGGAATTTGCTTCTAGAACTCTCCGGTGCCGGATTCAGTGTGTTGGAGTCTAGTAGAATACAAATGCGATGATTTTCCTTCATTTATTAAAAAGGAGATCTGAGTTTTTGCAGACAGATGCGGGCTTCCTCCTCTCCCCCCTGGCTAGGTGAAGTGCCATCGCTCTTACTGTAAAGTACAATACGCGCGATGGAGGGACATTTTGTGGCGGCGGCTGCTGCTGTCAAACCTGTAGAGTGTAGACAGTAGAGGGACGCTCAGAGAGCAGCGAGAGAGCTCCCCGGCTGGGCTTTGACGTGTCTACTTGCTGCTAAAATGTCGATGTGGATGGTGAAGAAACAGGTGGCTGGGGCAACCCGGGGGCGAGCGGTTCGGTAAGGGCTGCGTTGCCTCCGCTCCCTTCCATGCAAACCGCCTTGAACGCAGCGACGCGGAGACTGTTTCGGAAGACGGATCGTTCGTTCCCTTTGTTCGTTTCGAGTGCTGCTGGTTTTAAGCTTGGCGATGCGAGGGCTACGGCGTTGTCATGTGACCAGAGATCTGGTGATCGGATTCTTTCTGTGTGGTTTCAATGCTTCCTGCATAGTGGAGGCGCTTGGCGCTGTGACTCCCCCCGTGGTTCTGGGGGTACTGAAGGAAACGTGCTCCCCGTCTCTGCTTGATAGTCCACTGGCTTCTGTTACCATCCAGCTGTACAGGGGGGCAGTAACCGTCGGTGTGATTCCTGCATGGTTGAGGATCAAGGATCGTTTTTGTTCTGTTTAATCAGAAATGGAAAAATGTATCGAATCCGCAAGGGTGACAGGTGGGGTTGGTGCGAGGGTATTGAATGCTCTAGGCAACCTTCAGCCTTGCGCCTTCTCCCCTGAGATTTTGATAATTAAACTTAACCGTCACGATCGTCCCAACTCCACCCCTCCCACAACAGTTGTGTAAAAATGTGGGATTGGGCATCATACTTATAAATTAAGATGTGTGCCTGCTCTCCCTGCAAGTGAAAGAGTGTGCTGGTGGCTCTGAGTTTGTGTGGCTGTCGGGATCTGTTTTCATTTGACTGTTGCTATTGCTGTAGGCAGCTGCCTAGTCTTGTCTAATGATGCTGCTGGCCTTGTGAGCTGTTATGCCGTATTTTTTTTTCTTGCTTACAGATGCCCTTTGTCTGACCGCATGTCCCTTGTAAAATTTCCCCTTGCATGCCTAGAACATGTTGAAATTGGCCCTTATACCCTCAGGCTGTTGTATATGTGCAAGCAGACACCCAGACCTGCTTCAATGTAGTATATGGTTTGGGGTTGGGAATAGGTGTGATTGGGGTGGGATGGTCACTTATATAAGTACTTTATAAAATACATGTTAGGGATATGTGCATGGATAAAAGATCTGGTTCACTTTAGGATTATCTACCCCTTTCCCCAATTTTTGGACATTTTGGTTTGTCTTAACATTTGCTTTAAGAATTGTTTTATTGCATGCTAGATATTTTAATGCACGGTAATTGGCTTAACATGTCTCAGCAAATGCCCCTTTGTGCCTTTCCTGCCTAGGTATCCTGCTATATGATTGCCCTCATAATGTGTAGTTACCGCAGTTAAAACCCCTTTATTTCCATAGCTCGCTCAAGATCTCGCTTCTCCTCACTTGTTACAACAGAGTATGTGAAAGTGAGTTCCCCCTACTCCCCCTTTCCATGTGTTCTCTTTATCAGAAGCCTGTACGTGGCTTCCTTTGAAAAGTTCTCCCAGGGCTTAATCACCTGGGACAAAATGCATTCAGCATGGGAGAGGAGGAAGAGGAAGGCGTTAAGATTATATGGCAAATATGTTTCCTCCCTGATGATTTCATCCCAGTCCCACTCCTGCAGCCTTCATTCTCCTCCTCCTTGCCTCACCTCCATGGGCCTCTTTCACATGCCACTTCCACTCCCCCTGAAAATGCACGCAGCCCTCTCACTCTACTCCCTTCCCCACCTCACTCCCATGCAGGTCTCTTTCTTCCTGCCACCCGCCCTCTTGCATCTTGGTCCTAGTCAGGGTCTGGAAGGCATCATCCATCACCCATGGCAGGTAGTTGGACCTAAGCAAAGCCACAATACTTAATCGATACATATTTCCTGCTGCCGTACCAGTTCTGCCACTATTACTGTTGTGTAATAGAGGGGGTGCTTTTCCCGTGGTCTCTTCTATCAGCTTCGCGCTTTCTGCTCAGCTTGGCAGTGATGAGCGTATTTTTCAAAGCCTGCCGAAGAATAAACAAACCTGCATGGAAGGGGTGCCGAACAAAATCTTGATCTGCTGAAGCTACAAATTAGATCTGAGGTCCAAGGGGTTTCTTTTTAAACACATTTAGGTCTTGATCATATGACTGAATTGCTAGCTGGTTTTGTTTTGTATATTTTTTTTTTTTTTACTGTACTTTTACATTAGGTGTGTTTTGTGTAAGTGATGCTACCTATTTGGGGAGGCTTCGGCTGGCTGTATATAGCTTCCATATCGTCCTGCTAGACCAGTCTAGACAAGTGGATGGTGTTACCCTACTAGCAGACTGGTGGAGACAAAGAACCAATGAAAAGCCCAGGTTTCAATGACATCACTCCTATGCCTCTATTCGCCTCAATACTATCCAACTAGAACACACTCCTAAAGTGGAGGAAAATATTTTACTTAAAAACCCCAAACAAACAATATTTGTTATAACTTTATTCCATATATCTAAACAATTTAAGACATTAATTGTTTATGCAAGTGTCCAGGTATGTAAAAAAAAATGTAAACACATATTTGCTTTAAAAAAATGTGTTCCCATCTGGTCAGTTCATGAACCAGCTGCTCCAAGAAGCAGTCATTTATTTCATCTAGAAACTTTATCTCCCTAGCATGTCCTGCCATGACACTGACCCAGTCAGTACCGGGGTAAGTGCTATATTGGTAAGGGATATTCAGAGCGACGGTTGCACATTTTTACAGCAATTCCTTTTAATTCACCAGCCGGGGACAATTCACAAACCGCTGCGACCAACCTGCTTCTTAACCACACCAAAAATGCCACACTAGTACATTTATGACACATTTCAAAAATCTCACCTTTCTAACCACAAATCAGGAGAGAAAATCAAGCTGAGGTTGCCCAGGCAGCTCCAAAACACCACCGCTCTGAATATCTCTTACCAATATAGCACTAAGTGCAAACTCTGCTGCTAGAATCCTAACAGGCACATCTTGATATCAACACATAATCCCAACCCTCAAGAGTTTACAGGGGCTCCCACTTGCCCAAAGGGTAAAACAAGACCGCAACCATCAACTACAAAATTCTCCATAACCTATCCGCTTCATGTCTAGAGGACCTAACCACAACAAGGCCCAGAAGATCAGCAAATCGGAATCTTCTTACCATCCCCCCCCCCCACCCCAGGACCAAATGTATGCAGCAAACAAGCAACAGAGCCTTCTTGCTATACGCCCCTACGATTTGGAACTCCCTACCAGAAACCATCAGATCTGCATAGTCTCCACAAGAAATGAAGAAACTGCTAAAACCGCATCTCTTCATTGAACATAATCGCTCACTGTTGATTATTGTTTAGCCCCCGTATTTAACTCCAAAATTATCCTCCCATGTTCTATGTAACACAACTCTCTTGAGCTTGTATACTGTTCAATGTAAACCGCCTTGGCTTAAAGGTGGTATATAAAAACCTGTTAAATAAGCAGATTCAACTCCCATTAAAATAAAACAATATGTCGCCCACCCACCTCAACACCACTGGCCCTCAACACTAGAGGTCCCTTCAGTATTTTTTTGTCACCAGCAAATGGTGGATAGATTTTCTCCTCTCTGAAGAAAATCATAAAAGCTCATGAATGACCACCTTGAGGGTGACTCACTTGAGCATGACGTGGAAGGCTCCACTAGACTTCGGTCTTTTTGGTGGCCATAGGAGGGAAAATTTGGTTCAGCTCCATGCGCTTATGATAAGTCTGTTGAAAAGTCCAAAATTGGAAGGATTCAGAAGGATCTGGGAGAGTGCAGCAGCCTCACACAACCGTCCTTCCTCTTCGTTCCCCCCAGTCTTCCTTCCTCTTCGGTCCCCCCTGCTCTCCCAAAGATTGCAGAAGGCTCTCGGGGGGAGGGGGGGGGATCTGCCTGCCAGCCACCTTAAACACAGTGCTGCAAAGCCAGTAAAACAGTTTCAGGTGAGTGAAGCTGAGCCTGGCCTGGGGCTCTTGGTGGTGAGTACCAAGGCTTGACCTCGTCATTGTCCTTGTTGGGCGCTCCCAATTCAGTCTTCTTGGGATGCAATTCAGGGTGTACCGCTGGTGATCACTGGTGTGTTGTGGGAGTTTCCAGCTGTTTTCTGCATATGTTAGTAGCACTATTATCTACGGTATGCTTGGTGGTCACATGGTCCTAGTGCACGTGCCGCTCAAGTGGCTTCAACATGCATTCCTTCCCTAGCGCTTGCGGCTTTGTGCTGCCTCTTTGTTGCCACGGCAGGCTATGTATCTCAGCACACATGACCTGCCACTTCTTACCCCCCCCCCAACAGTAAATTTGTGATGGAGGGGGATCAGAAATGGCAGGTCATGTGTGCCGAAGCACATGGCCTACCGTGGGCACCAAAATGATGACATATAACCTGCAGACCTAGGCAGCTACCTTTTTGGCGGGCTGACCCTGCATGGGTGCATGCTTGCACGTGGCCTCTTCACTTGTCTTTGCTGACTTGGTGGCTCCTGAGCTCTTAGGAGTTCGAGCGCAGGCTTTCACTCCCTTTGATGGTGAAGTCCAGCCTGCGAAGGTGACAGCAACCCTGTCATCTGAGGAAGGCTGGACGATCCTCGAGACCGATGTGTTACCTGTGAAGGTACCAGCATCGGGGCATTGGTCGGAATTGACGCTGGCCCCTACAAGGGCCATCACTCTCTCTCGTGTTGGGGTCTGATGCCCTGACAAAACCTAGGAAGCACTCGATACCTCATCAGTCCCGTTGACGCTCCTCCTCTCCGCACAGTCGGACGGAGTGCTGGGCAGAGTTCCAGCAATACTTCGACTTTCTTTCGGAGTTGGACTCTGACAGTTGAGTGACTGATGTGGAATCAGAGATCCTTTCAGAAAGCAGGTCTGAGCTTCCTTTGGACCCTTCTCCACTTCATGAATGTCAGTCTCTTCCAGAGGACATGTCCTTCCAGGACTTCATGAGGGATATGGCTAGGGCCATCCCATTTTCACTGGAGGTGGAGGATGAGCCCAGGGTGGAGGAGCTGGAGATCCTCCAGCCCTGAAGGAGGCAATGCCAGTGCACTGGATCCTGCAGAGGCTGCAAATGAGGTGGTGGGAAAACCCCCTCTTGGTTTCTTGTCAGCAGGAGGCTGGACTCAATGTACCAAGTCCAAAAGGTACCCCAGGTTTTGAAAAGCCTCAACTCCTGAATCATTCCCTGCTGGTGGAGTCTGCCCTGAAGAGAATCATAGTAACGTATAGTAACATAGTAAATGACAGCAGATAAAGACCAGCATGGTCCATCCAGTCTGCCCAGCAAATATATGGCAAGAGTAGGTGCACCCGTCACTCCGTGCAGGCCACCCCTCCCCATGTCTTTGTTTAGGGGTGGACCCACCACTCCATGTAGGACACCCCTATTTGTTGAGAAGTTAGATGGTTCAGTTTATTTTGTTTTTATCCTGTTGCTATAAAGGGATCCGCAGTGCTTGTCCCATGCTGTTTTGAATTCTGTCACCGTGTTTGCCCCCACCACTTCCATCGGGAGAGCATTCCAAGCATCCACCACCCTTTCAGTGAAAAAATGTTTCCTGACATTGCCTTTCAATTTTCCACCTTGCAGCTTCATGTTATGCCCTCTAGTTTTGCAGCTTCCCTGTCTTTGGAAGAGGCTTGTTTCTTCATCGTTCCTCTTTTAAGTTTTTAAAGGTCTGAATCATATCTCCCCTCTCCTTCCTCTCCTCCAAAGTGTACATATTTAGGTCTTCAAGTCTCTTCTCATAGGGTTTCTTATGCAGGCTTCAAATCATTTTGGTCGCCTTCCTCTGAACAGTCAAGAGCAATAAGGCTCACTTCTTGATGCCACTGGGC
The DNA here is from genome assembly GCA_033557465.1 of Ichthyophis bannanicus. NCBI lineage: Eukaryota > Metazoa > Chordata > Amphibia > Gymnophiona > Ichthyophiidae > Ichthyophis > Ichthyophis bannanicus. The sequence continues at coordinate 1,847,401,128 of CM066031.1, read as the reverse complement.
AGGGAGGCTTGGACATTGTACTCCTTTGGCAGGAGGTGCTTCCAGAGCTCCATGCTGGTGGCCAGAGTCCTCTCGTACCAGCTGTATATGAGCATTTTCTTGAAGGACATCATGCTGAGCTGGACTCATTCCTCCCTCCCCAGAGCAGCTGGACTGCTATTGTGTCCTGGTGGGCCACGGCAAGGACTGTTCGAAGTATATGTCTGGGTGACTTATAATGCCTTTGAGTCAGCCTACAGGGTGGTGGCAGTGGGCATTGGGGCCCACCAGCTTGCCTGACTACAGTCTTCAGACTTCAAACAGTTTATGCAGAATACAGGAAGCTGGCAGACGTGCCATGCCAGGGGGAGAACCTCTTTGGGAAGCAGGTGGAGGCAGAAGTTGGCGATATGCTGCTTCTCTGTATCGCCATCACCAGGCTCCTAAGGAAAGCATCCAATCCCTCTTGCAAGAGTATCAGGGGGGTCAGAAGACAACCTACTACTGGTATAAGTGCTGGTACTTCCCAGGCCCTCAAAACTCTCAATAAAAGGTGCAGGCCCCTCGTCAGCAGTGACAAGAGAAGCTTCAGAAGGCTCAGCCTGCTTCACAGCCCAAGGCTCTAGATCCTTCAGAGTGTAAACAATCTACCAGTGATCAAAGAGAGCAATCCTCCAGAGGGGAGGGAGGGGGCAACTCATCCTTTTTGCCCACAGGTGGCCTTTCATAAATCCAAATTATCAATGTCCCTGTTTAACGTACATTATCAAATTTAAAAACAATGTAAACTGCTTTGACTGAAATGTTAAAGTGGCATAAAACAAACTTAAAACCTCAGACTCGTGGGTACTGCAAATAGTCCAAAGTAGCTACATACTGCATCTCGCTGAACTGCCGCATCCTTCCCCTCCGAGGGAGTATCCCCTCAACCTTCTGCATATCAGTCTGCTGCAAGGAGGAATCTTCACCCTTCTGGATGATCTCACCATAGAACCTGTGCCATCAGGCGGAGGTTTTACTTCCTGGTCTCTAAGAAGATGGGGGGGGGGGGGGGGGAGGCAGGGCGCGGAGGTTTCAGCCCATATTGGACCTCAGAAACCTCAATACTTTTTACTGGTGCAAGAAAAATTCAGGATGGTCTCTCTGGGACTTTGCTTCCTTATCTTCAGAGAGACGATTGGCTGTGTTCCCTGGATCTCAGACATGTATACACACATACCAATCCATCCTGCCCATAGGAAATATCTCAGATTTTGTCTTGGGGAAAAGGCACTTCCAGTATCATGTACTTCCCTTCAGTCTGGCCTTGGTGCCCCGTGTCTTCACAAAGTGCCTCATGGTGGTCGCCGCTTATCTCGGGACACTGGGGGTGTTCATTTTCCCTTATCTGGATGACTGGCTCATAAAAAAAAAAGCACTGCTCGGAAAGAAGTCTGGCATTCAACTCAGTTGACCATCCAGGTGCTTGAGCTGTAGGGGTTTGGTCAAATATCCCAAGTCCCATCTCCAGCCCTCCCAACAACTGGAGTTTATAGGGGCGCTCCTCAACACGACTCTGGCTTGGACCTTTCCCCCCCTGGACTGCCTGCAGCGGCTGATGGCCTTGATCCATGATACCCAGTGGAAATGTCAGAGAAAGGCTTGTGAGATGCTGATGGTGCTTGGTCATATGGCCTCGATGGTGCACATCATTCCCCTGGCTCGTCTGTCAATAGGACAAGTTCAAAGGGCTTTGAGTACTTGGTGGAAGCAGAGGGGCACAGGGCTGAATCTCCTGTACTGGGAAGTGATCCACTTGTGGAAGCTTGCTGTCACTCGCGCTATGGAATTGACAACCATCTGTCTGCCTGGCGAACTGAACTCTCTGAGAAACCAGTTGAGCTGCTTCTCCAGCCACATGAGTAGACTCTCTGAACAGGGAGGTCACAGCTGGGATCTTTCAGACATGGGGTAACCCTTCGATAGATCTGTTCGCCGCTATGCACATCGCCCAAGTGAATCATTTCTGCTCCAGAGTCGCTTCGAGTGGCAGGCTAACACCGGGTGCTTTCGTCCTGCACTGGGGAGTGTGCCTGGTATATGCGTATCCTCACAGCCTCTCATAGCTAAGATGCTGTTGAAACTCCATGCCAACAGGGGCATGATGATTCTCATTGTGCTGTATTGGCCCAGAAAACCGTGGTTTCTCCTTCTTCTGTGGCGAGCTCCTGTGGTTGGGCTATGCTCCAGACCTCATCTCACAGGAGGTTGGGATCCTGCTCTACCCCAACATCCAGTCCCTTGCTCTCACTGTGTGGATGTTGAGCAGTTAGTCTTGTCAGAGCTTAACCTGCTCGAGGGAGTGACTGAGGGTCTGTTAACCTCTAGGAGGGCTTCAGTGAGGAGGTATTACGCTCTCATATGGAGATTCACCTCCTGGTGCCCTGACCGGGCTCTGAACCCCTTCTCTTGTTCCGTCAATAGGCTGCTCGAGTACCTCCTGCACGTCTCAGAGTCAGGTCTTAAGTCCAATTCTGTCAAGGTCCATCTGAATGCAATTGGGGCCTATCATAGTGGCTCGAAAGGGAAGTCCATATCAGCTCGGCCTTTGGTGGTTCGATTCATGCCACGCTTGCTCCTCTCTAAACCTTCTTTCAAGTCCCTGGTGGTGGCATGGGACCTTCAGTGTGGTTTTGGTGCAGTTCTTGTTGGCTCCATTTGTCGCTTGCTTCCTGCCCTCTGAAGTTCCTGACTTGGTAGGTGGTTTCTGGTGGCAGTTACTTTGATACACTGTGTCAGTGAGCTGCAGACTCTGGTTGCCCACACACCATATACCAGGTTCCACCATAATAGAGTGGTCTTACCATCTTCGGGAAGAAACACAGATGAGTGTGCATCTGCTTTCAATCTTAATCAATCAGTTGTGCTGCTTACTTTCTTTCCCAGGCCTCACACCCACAAGGGGGAAGCGGTGCTCCATATGCTGGACTGTAAGCGAGTTTTGGTCTTCTATCTTGAATGGACGAAGGCCCACTGAAGGTACACCCAGCTGTTTGTCTCTTTTGAGCTGAGGCTGCCATTTCCAAAAGTACTCTGTCAGTTTGGCTAACAGACTGCATCTCTCGCCCAGGCTGTCCCGTGTCTTGATGGTCATGTCACAGCTCACAACACCAGAGCCATTACTGTGTCAGTGGCCAACTTGCGCTCTGTCCCCATGTAGGGCTGCAACGTAGTCCTCGGTCCACGCATTCACATTGCATTATTGTCTGGATGGGGATTCTCGATGTGACAGTAACTTCTGCCAATCCGTACTCCAGCATCTCTTTGTGGATTAGGTTTCAACTCCTTTCCATCAAGGCCCTACTGTTCGTCCAGGTATCAAAAGAAACTTTACATAGAGCATGAGTGCTGATGAGTGGAATTGTATGATGAAAATACTGTATCAGTTGAGTTCCCCCTGGGGACTACTTATGCTGTTCATAGTTGTTTTTTCCAGTTCTTGTTTTGTTTGCCCCTGTTGGACTTTTTTGGTGGCCTCTGGTTTTGGTAGCATGTAGCTTGGAAGTCCCATACGTGAGGACTTACTTCCTGCTTCTCCACAGAGAAAGCATAGTAACTCACCTGTAGCAGATGTTCTCCATGGACAGCAAGAATAAGTCCTCGCAACCCTCCCACCTCCCCAAGGAGTTGTCTTCTCCTACAGTTTTGATATCATACTGGAGAAGATGCCATCATGGCAGCAGGAAGACAGGTGCAGGCGCAGTGGACCATCCCAAAAGCTTCCAATAGAAGCTGGGGAGCATCCCCACATGGGGCTCCATTGGTGACATCACCCATGCGTGAGGACTTATTCCTAATGTCCATGGAGAACACCTGCTACAGGTGAGTAACTATACTTTTTCATTGTTCTTTGTTTCCACCAGCCTGCTGGTAGGGGAACGCAACCCACTTGTCTTGACTGATCTAGCAGGACTCAAGGTAAGGCCATTAACTGGAAAGTAAAATGTCACCTTCCGATACAGATGTGCCTGAGTTTGCAAATGGAGGAAAGGGGAAATGCACTATTTTGTCAGATTATGCCTGAGCTTTTCTTTTCTTTCTCTTTTTTTAAATTATATAGTTATACATTTTACATAATTATCAAGACAAGCTTAAGAACATAAGATATGCCATACTGGGTCAGACCAAGGTCCATCAAGCCCAGTATCCTGTTTCCAACAGTGGCCAATCTAGGTCATACGTACCTAGCAGTTTCCCCAAGGGACACAGGTTCCACAGTGCTTGTATTGGTTCAAGCATTGATATCCTGGGTCCCTTCTTAATAATGGTTTATGGACCTTTCCTCCAGGAACTTGTCCAAACCTTTTTTAAACCCAGCTACACTAACAGCCTTTACTACATCCTCCGGTAACAAATTCCAGAGTTTGATTACATGTTGAGTGAAAAAATATTTTCTCTTATTTGTCTTAAATAGTTTACCCTGTAGCTTCATTACATGTCCCCTAGCCTTTCTATATTCTGATAGCGTAAACAATCGATCTACGTTTACCTGTTCCACTCCATTCATTAATTTATAGACCTCTATCATATCTCCCCTCAGCCGTCTCTTTTCCAGGTTGAAGAGCTCTAACCTTTGTAGCTTCTCTTCATAGGAGTAGCCTTCCATCCCCTTCACCATTTTTGATGGCTCTTCTCTGTACCTTTTCTAATTACGCTATATCCTTTTTAAGATACGGCGACCAGAATTGCACACAATATTCAAGGTGTGGTCGTACCATGGAACAATACAGAAGCATTATAATATCCTTTGTTTTATTTTCCATTCCTTTCCTTATGATACCTAGCTTTCATTTTGCTTTCTTGGCCGCCGCTGCACACTGGGTGGAGGGTTTTAACATGTTATCCACGATGACTCCTAAATCCTTTTCCTGGGTGGTGGTTTCTAATGTGGAGCCTTGCATCGTGTAACTATAGTGTGGGTTGTTCTTTCCTAGGTGCATAACTTTGCACTTGTCCACATTAAATTTCATCTGCCATTTGGATGCCCAGTCTTCCAATTTATCCAGCTCCTCCTTCATTTTTCCACAATCCTCTTGGGTTTTAACAACTTTAAACAGTTTTGTGTTGTCTGCAAATTTGATAACCTCACTAGTTATTCCCTTTTCCAGGTCATTTTATGAATATGTCAACAAGTAGCAGACCCAGTACAGATCCCTGGGGTACTCCACTATTCACCTTTTTCCATTGGGAAATTTGGCCATTTAGCCCTACCCTCTGCTTTCTATCTTTTAACCAGTTCCCGATCCACAATAGTACACTGCCTCCTATCCCAAGACTTTTTAGTTTTGCCAAAAGTCTCTGATGAGGGACCTTGTCAAAGGCTTTCTGAAAGTCCAGATACACTATATCAACCGACTCACCTTTACCGATTTATTCACACCTTCAAAAAAACATATCAGATTAGTAAGACAAGATCTTCCTTGTCTAAAGCCGTGCTGGCTGTCTCCCATTAGGCCATGACTATCTACATCCTGTGTAATTTTGTTCTTTATGATGGTTTCTACCATTTTCCCCGGTACTGACGTCAGGCTCACCGGTCTCTAGTTTCCCGGATCACCGCTGGAACCCTTTTTAAAAATTGGCGTTACATTGGCGATCCTCCAATCTTCAGGTATTACAGATGATTTTAGTGAAAGTTCACAGATTACTAATAGCATGTCTGCAATCTCATATTTCAGTTCTTTCAACACTCTTGGATGTATACCATCCGGTCCAGGTGATTTGCTACAGAAACGGTAAAACATCAAGTAAAAATCACAAGAAAAGAAAGAGAGAAAACTAAAGATAATTCACCGACATTTATACCTGCAGTCCACAAATTAAGAAGCATAATAGAAACAGCGGGAGGACAGGAGGCAGTCCGTCTGCAAAATAACCAAAGAAAACAGATTGCCGCGGAGGGACCAAGGTATTAATAATTATTAATGCGTGAACTTTTCAATTTACTGTACTATGTGTTCTTTATTTTTTTGTGCATTGCTTTGAGACAGATCCAGAGTAAGAGGATTATACTGTCAGAGCAGGGCCACATTTGCCCCTTCCCTGCCGGATCCCTCAGGAACAGCTACTGAAGTGGGAATGACATAGGACCTTTTCTGTGTGGTCCTCTGCATTCACCACAGGACACCAGAAGCTGGAGACAGACTTCTACCTCTCCGGCTCATTTACTCATGATTTGCAAACAGGACAGTGGGCTGCTGTCTTTCTTCCTTCCACCATTTCTCAACTCTCTTTGTAGAGACATGAGACAGACCTTCTCTCACTTCTGACTAAAACCAGCAGGTGAATTCCCTGACCAAATCCTGGCCTTTATGGTCCCTCCCTTTCTGCCTTCCATATGCTCTTCACTGAGAGGAGCATAGACATGAGGTCCCTCAGGTTTGCATACATTAGAGACCCCAGTGCATGCAACACTGTCTTATGCCTATTCAATTTAGATGCTCTAAAAACAAACCTGGGAGTGGAGGAGTAGTCTAGAGGTTAGAGCAGCTGCCTAGTATCCAGAAGATTAAGAGTTTAAGTCCCACTGGCACTCCTTGTGACCTTGGGCAAGTCACTCTTACCCTCCATTGCCTCAGAAGAAAAGACCTGGCAGTCTACTTCCAGTGATTCATTGCCAAGAAAACCCAGAGGTAGCTAGGTCACCAGGAGTCATCGCTGTCTTGACGGCAAACCTATTAGGTGTGCCTCTAGGGCGGGGCCTGCAAATGCTCATCCTACCCTGTTTGTTGATGTTACAGAGCCAATTATGAGTTCATTTGTGCATTCTTCCATACACCGTTTAACTCCCTCTACCCCCCCAAATAGAGGTTTAGGGGAGCTGCTTAAAATATTTAAAACCAATAAGTTTGCTGTACAATCTGTCAAGAGATCAGTGCTACTTGCAGGGTGACTTTTTTTCTTTGAAGTGTTGAGCAATGCAGAGGTGTGCGGCTCTTGTGGTTTTCGCAGTACCCCTTTGGGTACAAGATCTGTCTCCATGGAATTATCCCTGGTAGCTGAAGCTCTGCATCTGTGTTGTGCTGTTCTTGTATGAATCCGCTCCCTCGCTCTTCATTAAGCTCTTTCTCTTATTCCCTGTGTAACTCTGGGACTTATCTACCCACCAGTGGTAATCCCACTGTCAAAGGGCCCCCCCTACACCGTTAGGCCCTTGCAGATCTCGGAGGGTGAGAACACCAGATCCTGGTGTCAGGGCTCTAGAACTTGGACCAGATGGCGAGGGGAAGATATTTGGCATGAGGGCTTTTAATTCTGGTGCTCTTACAGAAAAAATTATCCTCTACCTGTGTCCCTGAGCCCCAGGGAGTTAACCAAAATCGCCATGTTCCAGGCTGTCTATTGCAATAGAAAAACAACCTTTGCTAGTCAGCTGCTTAAAAAGAGAGAAACAAATATTAACCAGAGTAGGCTGGTACAGAAAGGAAATAAGACAGGTCGAAAAAATGCAGGAAGTTTAAAAATATACAATGTCTTTCAGTGAATGGCATAGAAAAGAAACTTCAATAGCTTTCAACCTGTACAGGATTAGCAAATTAAGCTAGCACGTTACTGTTGATATGCTCAAAACATATCAGATATGTATAAGAACATAAGAAATGCCATACTGGGTCAGACCAAAGGTCCATCAAGCCCAGTATCCTGTGTCCAGTAGTGGTCTAAGAGAAAGGAGAGTCCTGCCGGCCAGTTAAGTGACAGAAACTAATCAAGTGTGACCCAACAAACATGGCATTGGGGGCTCAAGCGATTAGAACAGGGTCAGTTTTTTCTTTCACCTCTCGGATGTAAGCCATGACACAGGCTTTGTAAGCAGTCCAGTTCTTTTCTCCCACTCTGTGCCATCTTTGGGCTCCTTGTTCCTTCTCGGACACATTTTATATGGCACCTCCCTGAGGTTTATCCACTTTGGTACAAGCAGAAAGTTCTCTCTCCAGCTCTCCTTTCAGTAAAGCGTTTTGGGTCAATTTCTTCAAATGGGTTAGTTTTTGTGCATACCATGAGAGTAAATGAACCTCACGCCTAAGCCCCAGGGAATGATCTCGGTCTCTGAGATGGACTGCTAATGCTCGTCCTAGTAATTGCATAGTGCCAAAGAGAGCTGCTGCTTTTTTGGAAGAAGTGAATCTTTGCTCTGTATACCTTGGTGCTTTTGTTTTGGGAGGGTTTTTTTCCCCCCTTTTTTCTCAATTCTTTCGGCTCTGAACAGGTAATCCGGCAGTAACAGGCTGCACCATGTTTTTAATTTCTAATTTTTTTTTTTCAGGAGAATTGTTAATCCGCAAGGGCGTATCGATAAGTGCTGTATCTCTCTCTTTCTTTCTCATTTAGGGCCTTAATCTCAGCACTCTGAGTCTATGATAGCAGCCCTGGACCAGGCAGTTCTAGAGTTCTGGCCCATCTACAGATGGTTATGGGGTGAGACTAGTAGATGGAGTTTGTAAGTTGGGTAGCCTTGGTGTAATTGGTGCGGTGCGGGGGGGGGGGGGGGGGTCAGTAGAGTCCTTTTGAGCACAGGAGGGTGGCTTGAGTGGTGGGCCATCTGTGAATCATCTTACTGTCTCGATAGGATTGATAGCAGGGGTTCTCAACCCTGTCCTTGAGACATACGTAGAGTCCAACAAGGAAGCACAAATCTACGTGCAATACCAAAAACCAAACAAAACCATGGATTGCAATGGAAGGAAATGTTTTATTCAATAAACTAAAATCAGCCAAGGCCCGACACAGGCCGTGTTTCGCAAACACCTTCTTCAGGGGCTAAATGGCTAAACACAAAATAAATAAAACAAAATACATTAACATAGTATCAATCATAAAACGGGACTAAGAATGAAATATAAAACATATAAGTAATATAAAAAGTATTCATGATAAACTCACTTAAAAAACAAGAAAACAATTTATCTATTTATTTATCTTTTTATCCCTTTATATGTAGATATTGTTTGTTCCATTGTTTTATTTTTGGTTTCAAGGCTATTATGATTATCAGTTTGTTGTCACACTCCAGTAGGACATTGGGGGTACTTTTCCTACATAATTTCATATTTCATTTGCATGATTTTGTTTTTATTCACTGTTTTCAATGTATTAAACATATATATCTATATGTCTTTATTATGAGTTAAATTATTAATTAATCTATTGAGTTCTTTTATTTATATATATATATATATATATATGTTCTAATTTATTTGCTTGTTTTTTAAGTGAGTTTATCATGAATACTTTTTTTATATTACTTATATGTTTTATAGGAGTGGAGGAGTAGCCTAGTGGTTAGAACACTGGCTTGGTAACCAAGCAACCAGGGTTCAATTCCCACTAGCACTCCTTGTGGCCTTGGGCAAGTCACTTAACCCTCCATTGCCTCAGAAGAAAGGCCTGGCAATCTACTTCTGGTGACACTGCCAAGAAAACCCAGGAGCTTCTGGGTCGCCAGGAGTCAGGACTGACTCAAAGGCACACATTGCATTTGCATATGTTTTATATTTCATTCTTAGTCCCGTTTTATGATTGATACTATGTTAATGTATTTTGTTTTATTTATTTTGTGTTTAGCCATTTAGCCCCTGAAGAAGGTGTTTGCGAAACATGGCCTGTGTCGGGCCTTGGCTGATTTTAATTTATTGAATAAAACATTTCCTTCCATTACAATCCATGGTTTTGTTTGGTTCTTGAGACATACCTAGGCAGTCAGGTTTTCAGGAGAACCACAATGATTATGCATGAGAGAGCTCTGCATATCTGCATGCACTGCCTCCATTATCTCTCTCGTGCATAATCATTGTGGTTTTCTCCTGAAAACATGACTGGCTAGAGGTCCTGAGGACTGGGCTGAGAACCACTGATCTACAGTAAGTCCTCATGTTGGATCGGCTGAGTATCCAGTTTCTGATGGGGAATCTCTAGATACTTCTGCAGAATGGTCTTTCACACTTCGCTCCTAGTGTACTTTGGTATTGGGCTAGTGGTTGGGCTACTTTTGAAACTCAGGCAAATTAAATGACCACCCAATAGGGAACAATTTGTGTAGCATTTGCTACAGCCTTTGTCAGGTTTCAGTCTGTAGGCAGGTAGGTTAGGCAATGAGATATCGCTACTTTTGAACTCTCTAGATGATTTAAATGGGGCAATATTTAAACTTCATGACTGGTGGCAATTGGGGCAGCTTTCTTCCTGTCCTGGATGTGCGTGTGCTCTCGGGTCAATGCTGACTCCTGCTGATCCAGCCCCTGGGTTTCCTTGGCAAGGTGCTGCCAGAAGTAGATTGCCCAGCCTTTCGTCTACGCTTCTGGTATTCCACGGTTTCCCATTAGTTACCCATGTAAGTGCCTTCAAAAATGTCACCCTAGAACACTACTAATTTATTTTATTTATTTATTGAACTTTTCTTATATACCGCGCTATTAAGATCAGTGCGGTGTACATTCACAACATAACGTACTACAGTGCAGCAAGCCCCGACCACATGCAACCACCCTCATGTATTGTATATAAGTATGGATATCATTCTGTTATCATTACAAATGTAAATAGTTAATACTGTTATCCAAGTTGAGCTACCTGTTATATGTATCACGGTGTTAACCCCCGCCGTAAATACCTCATGTTCCATGTGAACCGCACTGATGTTGAAGAGCGCGGTATATAAACAAATTAAATAAATAAAATAAAAAATGTATTTACAATAAACAGGGTAATAAACTTGGGTGTAACTGGGGAAAACTATCTACATTTCATATACATTGGTGCATACATTCCTAGATCGAGGCAATTTGGGTGGGGGGGGAATCACGCTGGCTAACCTTTTCTTGCTGGATATGTAAGTTGGGGATGTTAGGGTGGGTAGACGGAGTGCTTATTACCTGCTTTCCATGATTAGTTTCAGGGTAGTATCGCAAGAACAAATGATGTTTCAGCGCTTTTCTGAATAGGGTCAAGTTTGTGATGGTTTGAATATCTGTGGGGAGGGCATTCCAGGCTCTGGGCGCGTATATCGTGAAGGCTCTATTGGCCATTGCCTTTGTGCATTTTTATTTTATTTATTTATTTTATTTACATTCTCTTATATACTGCGCTATTCTGCATCCGTGCGGTTTACATTGAACAAACTGAAATTACATTGAACAGGGCATTATAACTTAGAGATAACTATTTTACAGGGAACATGGGCTATGGAGGGTTAAGTGGCTTGCCCAACACCACAAGGAGCACCTGTGGGACTAGAAACCCCAGTCCTTCCAGCCCAAGGTTGCTGTCTTCTAGTGGGATTTGAACCCCCGACCTTCTGGCCTGAAGTACCTTGCCCCAACCACTAGGCCACTCCTCCACTCGATTTTGTCATTGCTTTAGGAACCTCTAATGTGTTTGTCATTGTGGATCTTCTGTTTCTATTATCCGGTAATCTGTGAATCATCATGCTGATGGGCGTGGGGGGGTGATTATTTAGTACTTTGAAGGTCAGGACTAGAATCTTCTTATGGATCCTAGCCTGTACAGGTAACCAGTGGAGTTTCATCAAAACTGGCGTTATGTGGTCCATCCTTGCTACTCCTGCTAGAACTCTCGCGGCTGAGTTCATCGCAAGCTGGAGCAGACTTAGCGTTGCCTGTGGGAGTCCTTGAAGGATTACATTGGCGAAGTCCAGTTGTGGGATAACTAAGGCTTGGTAGATCGTTCGGTAGTTGGCGAGGTCAAGCAGAGGTCGTAGGTGTCGTAATGTACGTATCTTATTGTATATTGCTTTCACAGTGTTTCCTATATGAGTTTTCATGTCCAACCGTTGGTCAAGTGTAATGCCTAGGTAGCGGATTGTGGTTTTAGTTTTCAGTTTGGCATTGTTGACTTGTATTGAAGGTGGTGGGGTAAAATCCTGGTTCCTCGTGATGAAGAGGACATCTGTTTTGCTGTGCTTGATCCATAGGTTTTGCATGAGGAGCCAGTCTGCTACTGCTTCAACGCATCTTATTATAATCTTTTAAGTAGGTAATCCAGCAATTTAAGAAATAAACTAAAATCTAATTCAGTTTCTAATAAAACAATAACAAGGGCAAAAAAGACAAAGTTGAACTTCAATTACTCTGTTAAGGTAGTGTGCGGCTAAATCTGACTTGCCTTTGGGTGTAGCAGCCTATCCCATACTGTGCCTGTGTGCTTTTACAAATGTCTTTCTGATATGAGTAAATCAAAATGATTTGAAATAACATCAACATAACTTGCACTTGGGAGCGTTTTTTTCTTGCCTTGTGCCAGACATCATCATCGTGGTAGAAGTGGGGTACCACTGCCCATTTTCCTGGGTCTTATTCTTGGTGCTGACTCTGAGAATATGCCTGGTTTCTACCCAGCCTTGTTCTTTCTGCTGGTCTCGATGGGCACGGCATCTGTGTACTTCCCTCTGTGACTGAGCTGGAAGAGCAGCTTTTCGGCTATTAGCTCATCCCGATTTGCCTAGGGTTTACATTAAAATAATGAGCAGTGCTATTGAAAGCATGTATTCACCTGCACTGCTGGGCCTCGGAGTAAATTATACCCCATGGAATTCATAAAGTGAAAGTTTACAAAATTTTAAAAAAAGCAAACCCTTATCAGAAGTTTTGGACTACTTGGCTTACTATAACTTTATTAAAAGAAAGAAAGAAAGAGAGAAAAAAAAAAAGCTGAACAGCATCTTCAGGAAATGGATATTGGGTAGAAATACTACAGCATGAATTTAGTGTCCGTTTTATCTGCAAAAGTGTAAATGCCTAACTGCCTGTCTGGAAATTTTCAGCCCATGACATTTTCTCAAAGAGATTGCGTGTGTCTCTCTCTATGATCTCATCTTCTCCTCTCCTCTGATGCCTCTCTCCCTCTTCACCCCTCTTCTCTTTCTCTCCAGGTCGCAGCCCTGCTGTTCTGGCCGGTGGAACACAGAACCTCCCACTGGTCCCTTCTGGCTACAGTCCCCCTCTTCATGTCAACAGGATTGTGACTCCTGCTGGCCTTTTTGGGTCATAGCTATGGCTCTTCCTATAGAGACTGGACCTGGACTCCCACTGGCTCTTCATCCTGCAGCTTGAGGGGGGAGGGAAACATATGCATGTTTGTGGATAGACACAAATTGTACTGTTTTGACCCTCAATAATAGTCACTACGCCCCAGTGCAATGCAATCCAGGGCTGGCTAAAAGTCCTCGTTCAGAAATGGGGCCAGATCACACGCACTAACTTAGAGGTGCGTTACTTTGTTAGTGTGCCACCAACACAGCGGGCGTTGTCCATGAAAAGATCCCATTTTCTAAGATGGGACCTCTGGTAACTAACTCATTTTAAAGCATGACAGCACAATAGCATGTCTTAGTTCTTCTAGTCCAGGATATGATGACAGACAGCATTATAAGGCCCATCTGTTTCATTCTCTTGCAAGAGGAAAGAAATGGCACAGACTCTATCTTTGAGCTTTCTAAGCCCCCTTTTTAACCAAGGATCTTCTCTACATAGCTCATTCTTTCTTGAATTGTCACTGTTTAACTTGTACCACCTCTGATGAAAACTTGTCCCATGCTTCTGCCGTCTTTTCCAGGAAGAAACATTTCCTTTTTGTTAGTCCTTTGTCCACTTAAATCTGAACCTTTGTATATCTTGACCTTGTGATCTAGAACTTCATTCCGCTCAAACATTTTGCTTCCTTTACAGTGTTTAAGCCCTTGAGATCTGTCTCTTACAAACCACTTTTAGTGGGCAAGTGCTGATCAAAATCCTAAATCTCCCCTCCCCCCAAACTTAGTTGGAATAGAGAATGGTGAAATCTGATTCTCAACTGTCAAAACCAGGTTAAACGATGAAATGAAGAGTCACAATATTATTGGTGGACTGCAGTCCAAGGTTATGGCTATTTGGTATCCCTCAGTTCTCCAGAAAATGGGTGAATCTGCAGCACTCCAGTGTCAGTTTTTAGATGTTCCTGCTCCAAACTGACTTGGGAAACCAAGAATGATAAGTAATGTTTGCAAATATGTGGCTTGAGGTACTTATTTAGAGGTACAAAATTATCCAAACATTATAGGATGCTGTATAATAACCTTTAATTACATGACGCTCGATATCAATTAAGCCCCATTCCTGTAATTATACAATGTTAAGCTTTCTCTGTTTGGTATTGCAAGTGCCAGATTTTTCTCCCCATAACAAAAGAACATGGAGTGACATTTTGCCAAGTTGAAAGGAATAGAGTGGTATAGTTTAAACTGAAAAGTAGTATAATTCTGCCTTTCTGGGAAGGTTTTGATCTTGCAGAAATTGCTGTTCTGAGTGTACAGTTTTATTTCAGTGCAGAGGTTTGCTATCCTTGACGTCTCTACCAAAACACTCTTATATTCTTTGTAATTTGTTGATTGCTTTTTGGGCTTTGATTCCACTCTTTGCAGTGGAGGAGTGGCCTAGTGGTTGGGGCAAGGTGCTTCAGGCCGGAAGGTCGAGGGTTCAAATCCCACTAGAGGACAGTAACTTTGGGCTGGAAGGACTGGGGTTTCTAGTCCCACAGGTGCTCCTTGTGGTCTTGGGCAAGCCACTTAACCCTCCATAGCCCAGGTTCCCTGTAAAACAGTTATCTCCAAGTTATAATGCCCTGTTCAATGTAATTTCAGTTGTTCAATGCAAACCGCACTGATGCAGAATAGCGAGGTATATAAGAGAATGTAAATAAATAAATAAATACATTCTTTTGTTTGCAGGGTTAGGAATTGGATTTCGGATTTAGCTTGCGCCTTTTCATTGTCAAGACTAGTTATATTCAGGTCCAGTAGCTATTTTCCTGTCTCCAGAGGGCGATGGAGGAGTTGTGTGGGGTTGGTTGGATGTGTGTGTGTTTTTTTTGTGTTTATTATCCTGCTAGACCAGTCCAGATGAATGGACTATGCTTCCTTGCCAGCAAGTGAAAGACTTGAGCATCTTTCATTGATATCAACACTGAGAGAGAACTACTAATACTAGTACTTATTTATATAGCGTTACAAGGCATACACAGCGCTTTAGAGACATATAAGAGACAGTCCTTGCTCATCAAAGAAGCGAGTAATTGTCTGCCTCTAGCAGGTGGCAAAGTGAATGGATGGTACAGCAGTGCACATGGACCTAACTCTCTTGGCCCACAATACGGTGCACTGGTCATTGAGATTAAGCCCTCAAGGGCCTAGTGGATGCTTGGAGCATTGATACCCCACGTCTTCTTGAGCTGACGACTACCTTGAATCCAGTGTGGTCTCCCATGGGTCACTAGTGCTAAGAAGGCTGAAAAGAAACCAGAGGACCCCACTGGGCCCCTTCCCTCTTGCTGTTTATTATCTGCATGCTAGACTTTTTATATGCAGTTTTTGCAACTTTGAATTTTTGCCCATTGACTTGGATTGGGTAGCTATTGGCTCTCTTGTCTGATAGAGATACAAAAAAACGATAGCAGGCCTTTTTGCACTGGACCTTCTGAGTCTTCAGGGGGTCTTCGGGGAAACCCAGATCGTGTTTCCCCGATTGGCCTTCTAGGCGTTGGGACTCTCGATTGGCCATTCCCTCTTTACTGGAGCTTGCTTCAGGTGTGGTGTGGTTTTTTTTTTCAGCAGGTTTTTTTTTGGGCAGACCACCTGTTATTTTTTTCCCGTTGGTCTTTTTCTTTAATACCACATTGAACAAGGCAGGCATGCCATGTGCTCGCTGCTGTTCCTCATGGGATCAGCTCCGCAGTGGGTTCCTTTTGCCCTATTACTACTACTTATCATTTATATAATGCTACTAGGTAACAGTCTGATAAGGCAGACAAACGGAACAGTAGGGGACTCAGGAATTCATAAGGGAAATGATTAAAATACACATGGGTGTAAACAGGAGAATGAGGGTCAGGATCCAAAAGCAGCCTCAAAGAGAGATGAGTTTGTAGCCTGGATTTGAATAGAACTAAAGATGGACCTTGACATAGCGACTTAGGTATGGCACCAATTGTGATGGGGATGCGAGGGACCTGACTTGTTTAGTATCATTGGGACACCACACTAGGGGCCTGGGGCCCAATCCTGGTTCTGGGGTCACCTCTTCTTTTTTCTCTCCTGTCTCATATGGGGGGCAAGCAGCCCTTGCTGCCTCATAGGGGACCTAGAAGGCCCAAGGCTCAAGCCAGCAGACACTTGTGTGCTTTGAGCAGCAGTTGCTGAAACAGCTTTTGGGCTGTTTTTCAGTCTTTTAGCAGCTTGGCAATCCTCTTCGCAGGGGTCTGGGACCCTAATGTCCCCTTCAAGGAAATAAGAACTTGGGTGGCTCCACAGTGACCACACATGGGGATAGACGCCCTCATCTCACCCAGTTGTCTAGGTGCTCCTCTAGGAGTCCCGCCTTATCCCCTGTAGGGGTTGGCTGGGATAGTGATGATTCAGCTCTATCTGAAGAGGAAGGGGAGAGTCTCCCTTATGGAGGGCAAGGATACCTCTTTGATCCTCCTTTTCCACTGAGAGGACCTCCCAAAACTGATGCAGGATGCTATAGTGACCTTGAGGATTGAGGGGCCTATGGCTGCTCTGCAGTCTCAGATGGACCCCATCCTGGAGGGGATTAGACATCCTTCAGGGTTTTCTCCCCTACCTGAGCAAATGGAACAACTCTTAGAACCGAGAGTTGGGTCTTAAGAGATCAAAAGCTCTAGCCATGCTGTATCTTCTACCTTGGGGCAAGCTGGACCAGCTCCTTGGGATACCACGAGTGGATGCCCTTGTCACAGTGGTTACTAAGCACATGACTACCCCTGTTGAAGGAGGGGCTGTGCTCGAGGAAGCTCATGACAGGAGACTTTCTCTCTTGAAGCATGCATATACAGCAACAGCCTTAGGTTCCCAGGTAGCCCTTTGCATGGGCTTGGTAGTGTGAGCACTCTTGCGCTGTGTTCAACAACTGCTGGACAGCCCTGAGGCTGCTAAGCTAGAGTCAGGAGTAGTGTTTGTGGCTGATGTTTTCTATGACCTAATTAGTGTTTTCTAAGTCTATGGCAGCTGTAGTCATAGCTAGGCAGTGGCTCTGAGTCCACAACTGTGGAAGGGACACTGCCTCTAAGCTGTGTCTCAGCAAGCTTCCCTTCAGGGTAAAGCTGCTTTTGGGAGAGGAGATCTCAAAATTAGGAAAAAACCTGGGACATTAGGCTTAGAGGTGCATATTCAGTCCTCATAGAAGTTGCCGGGGTTCTTGGAGGCACCTAAAGGCATCCAAAAGTTCTGTTTCAGCCTATGGCCCCTTTGACTGCTAGCCAAAAAAGGGTCAGCCCTTTCCGGGTGCCCAGCAACTCAAGACTCCTCTTTCAGCTGCTGCCAGGGTCCAAAAAGCCTTCACAATGAGATGAGATGGATCCCTTCTGAGATACAGCTGGTTGGAGGATGGTTCTGGTAGTTTATCTCAGAAAGGACCTGGATCACGTCAGAACAATGGGTTCTGGAGGTTCTTGGTTAGGGGCACTGTTCTCTCTGTTCTCTCATGTGCGCGCTGTCAGACGGCTGCCTGGGTGAGAATCTTCACAGTCTTGGCAAGTGCATATCTCTATATGATTTGCAAGGGATTGTGGGCAATGTAGTTCATTCACACCAGACACAGCTGCTGACAATAATTTAGTTGTGCTCTTGGGTAAAGCCAATAAGATATTTATTTATGGGGTTATTTCTCCCAACACAGATATGCTTGGTAGCACATAAATCAGGTAACTTGCTTTCAGTGTTAACTTGGAAAAACAAAGTCAAAATCAGGAAAACAACCTTTAAACTTGTCAGGCAATTAGCTAATGTTTTCTTAGCATATATCTAACAAACGAAAAGCCACAAAGAAAGAAAATAAACTGTTCTTTTCAGGTTAACTTCTGATTACTTCCCACATAGATTCAGAAGTGATTCTCTCCTAGCTCACAAGCAATTAGGTAAGGCTTAATTGCTAGCAGTTATCCAGCTGAAATCCCTTAGCTGGCTTGCTTTCTACTGTGTGGGTCAAATCCTGCTTCAGGAGCTTTTCTGAGTAGATTAAAGAACAAGTTTATATTTCTTTGTGATGGTTGCTGTACTTTGTAACAGAAAGTTACCAACGGAGTTTAGATAGAGAACAGTCCATATAAATAGGATCTTCATCTGCTATTATTCCCCCTTGTTCAACAAGCATGGTTCAATATCATGGATTGGCACAGATGAATCTCTCAATGGAGCACTTTCAGGAGAATACTTGTTTCCCTGCTGTCTTTCAAGGTTATAGCTAGGGCATAGATCAGTGTTCATACCTGAGCTTCCATTGCTGTTAGAGTTCCTCTCTATATAGCCTGGCCAGTATGTAGTCCAGTTCTTATGTCCAGCCTTCCAATCCAGATCCTTGGACACTGGATCTCTCTTCACATACCTTCTGGCACGGGTCTTAGGGTCCCTTCCACGTGCAGCCGTCTCCCTCACAGGTAGCGTCTGGAAATTCCTAGCTCTGCAGCACCATTCCTCTGGCTTTCCCCAGTCCAATGGTGTATGCTGGCCCTTGGAATACCTCCCAGTATACGTACTGCTTTGGACTCTTCTAGACCTCTCAAAGGCTTTTCTCCTCTTTCTTCCAGAGGGCTTCTTTCCCTCTCTATCCGTCCGGTTTGGCTTCTGCTTCTGATGATCCTTCAGATGAAACTGATGATCAAGCTCAAGCTGCTTCTCAGGATAAGGGTGATCATGAAGATACTCATCTGTAGAATAAACTCTACTCTTATTCTGCTTAGATGAGTGTTCCCCCCTAATACAGCGCAGCTGTGCTGAATCAGGCCCTGCCCTTTGAGATGAGTGCTTAGGGATTACCTCATAGCCCTCCTGATTGAACACACGTTTCCCCACTTCAGCTCCTCTAATGGCTGTTGGAAACCTGGTGCATTCTGGGACTGGTAGTCTTTTATGGGAAAATTCTGTTTTCTTATTTCTACCAGAACTGACAGGTTGCTTGTTCAGAGTCACTTCACCTTTTCTATAGCTCCTTCCTGAGCTATGATAAGCTTCCTTATCACAGCGCGCGCACACCTCGCCGAATGAGGGCACATGCTTTACAACAGAGTGCACAAAAATTATGGTTCTGATTCTGATAGAAAACAACACAGACATCTTTAAATTTAAAAGTTGTGATTGTAATTACTAGAAATTTTCTGCTTCATTTAGTAATTGTCTATTTTCATTTAATTTGATTAAAATCAATGTGGTGTACATACTGTATTCTGATGTGTAGTCAAATTTTAAAGTATATAATTCCGAATGTCGTTATGTGGCGCACAAAAATTTAACCTTCCTTCAAAAGCTGCACAGCTGATATTTTATGCGCACACAGCCTACAGAAAATTAGAGGGAACATTGGTTAGGGGTGTTGCTGGAATTTGCAGAGCCCCTAGGAAGTGCCTTTACAGAGTCTTCCTGCGACTCTGCTCCAGCAAGCATTGGTTGAGGGAACTTTATAGCACCTGCTGCAGTTTCGGGCTTTTCTAGTCATACCTTCCTCAATATCGAGGGCAGTGCTGCTGATATTCCATCTGGTTTGTGATGCCCAAGAAGGGTGGTTCCTTAGGCCCTTCCTGGACCTGAAAGTCCATGCCAAGCTTAGAGTGCCTCTGTCTCCATGCAGAAATGATCTGGTCAGTCATTGCATCTGTTCCATTGGTTGAGTGTTATTTTTGCTAATAGTTGCTGAGTTTTGTCTCCAAGTTTTTCAGTCTTGTTTACTTCTTGGAAAGTCTTACTGGTTTCTCTCAGTGCTGTACCAGTGGTTATACCTCTTGTTAATGATATTGAAAGATGCTCAAGTCTGCCTCCATTTGCTGGCAAGGGAGCATAACCCACTCATCTGAACTAGTCTAGTAGGATTCAAGGAAAGGAAATGATCAGATATGATTAAAATTTCTCCTTAAATATACTGGATGCTATGAGCTAGTGTTGATTCTGCGATTTGTAAGTTCAGATCTTCTTTACTGTGCATGTGAGACCTTGGGCAAGTCCTTATGTAATTGTTTACCTAGTTACAACTGGGTGATATGAACCTTTCTCCTTTCCATTCCAGAAGATGAGTCATGATGTGGTCCAAGCTGAAACCATGGAGGCAATTTGTATTCGTCTTTCTGGAGTTTTGTATCATGATATACATAGAAGCAGTTGCTCAAGCAGAAAGATCTATATACAAAATCAGTAAATTTTATTGCATGCTGCTTATTAGAAAAACAGGAGAGTCAGAGGCCAGGTTTATCCTGTCTGTCAGTTTTATATGGAAGGTGATTTTGCAGAACTATGCAGATGGTTGCAAGGTTCACAGGCATGTTTATCTGTACCTCGTACGAGTTCCCCAGGGCAGTTTTGAGACTTCCACCAGCTTTTTCTGTGTATTTTCCTGTGCTAAATAAGGCATGTAATTGTGGAACTAGACTATGCATATTGTTTGTGTCCCCCTCTCCCCCCCCCCCTTCCATACAATGGGGGTAGTTTTTGTAACTCCTTCTCTGACTGTAAAGCATACTTTGCACATGGAAAAGGGTGCCTATGTAATTGCATGTGGGCAAACCTGGGTAAAAAGTAGGCATATTGGAATAATGTGTCTACCCTTTTATGTGTCCTCATGGAATTCTGGGGAGTGAGCTTTGGGCAGAGTTGCACACATATACACATATATTGTGAAACTGGGTATACACACACGCACTGTAGTCTTTCAGCAGATGTCTATGGTCAAATGCACGCTACTGAGACTCGTCCTGGATACCCATTTTTATAAAGGCACGTAGGCAGCTATGTTGCTTTTTTAGAGTGGGCCTCTTTGTCCCATTCCAGATAATGCCCTGTTATAAAATCAAATCTCATATATAAACAAATTTTGTATGAGATGTATCTTCTTTCTACAATCCTTGGTAGTTCACAATGAACATAACATGAGCTTTACAGAGAACAAGAATAGGTAAGGTGTGGAACATGAATGATCTTAAAGCTGTAAACACATTTACAAATCAAACTATGTACAGCGGGGGGGGGGGATAGGTGGGGGACAAAGGTTGGATTGTGGGACATATCAATGGGAGTGGGGGATGAGAGAGTTATTGGATGAAGTTAGATCATGTTGGGTTGTTGACCAAGGTTAAAGCCGTAGAGAAGTGTTCTTGGAATAAGGTTTTGAGTTTCTCCCTGAAGGTGGGGTGGTCTGAGCAATCTCACAGTTCAATTGGGGAGAGTTCAAAGCTGTAGGGGCAGATGGGAAAGACACGGTAGCATGTGGATTGTTGGCTTTTGGTTTTCCAAGCTGTGATGGTGAGGATATTGTGGGAGTTGTGCTGTCTAAATCTGTCATGCTTGGGTTTGGAGAGAAGAGAGTAGAGGCAGTTTGCGGATTCATTGTGTATGACCCTGTGTACCAAGACGAGGGCCTTGTACTTTATTCTTAGACTGGGAGCCAGTGCAGGTGTTGTAGTACAAGGGTGATGTGCGACTGTCTAGATATTTTGTGAATTATTCTTGCTATGGTGTTTTGTGCCATTTAAAGAGGCTGCAATGATTGTTTGGGTAGTCTGTGGTAGATGATGATGCAGTATTCAAGTGAAGGTATAGTTATAGCTTGACAGACAGTACAAAATAGATCAGGACTTAGAAGTGGGCGGAGGTTCTTTAAGGTTCCCAATTTATAGTAGATGGATTGAGTTGTCTGTCCTATTTGTGCCTGGAAGTTGAGTTTGTGGTCCAAGGATTACACCCAGGTATTTGACCTCACTTTTTATTTTGATGTTGAGATCGTCGTCAATTTGTAGAGATTGTGGGGGTGAGTATGATGTATCAGAGGATATGAGCAGGGCCTCCGTCTTTTCAGGATTAATGAGGAGGTTGTATTGTAGTTTATCCAGTTTACCTGACTTAGGAAAGATATCTCAGTGCATAACCTGATAAAGGATTTTTCACATGTAAAAGAGCTTTTAGAAAATTACTCCCAGGTATGCACGGTGTTGAAGGCATGCACTTTACATGACTAGAGTATAGGTACTTTCAAGGGTGGTGTGTGAGTGGAGTTGTGATTTACATGCACTATTTATAAAATACGTGTGCCTATGTATACCTCACTATGGCCACGCTACCCTGAGTGTGCTCAATTCCCATCTCATCTTGGAAGCTAAGCAGGTTTGGGCCTGGTTACTACTTGGATGGGAGCCCATCTGGGAATACCAGGTGCTGTAAACTTACCGCATGGAAAAAGGTCTGGCAATCTACTTTTGATTGCTTCTTGCCAAGAAGACCCATGGGATAGTCATAATATGGACAATTATCCATAGGGTTGGCAGGAGTGGACATCAACTCGACGACATTTAACAACATGTATATGCTTTGCACTTGCTCCGGAACAGGCGTAAATGTTCACAGCTTCAATGTAGGGGCAGTTTCTACAGCATTACCCTTAGGCACCTGCACATCTTTATACAATACTATGGCTTTCTGCCTACTTGACCTTCACACACAGGTGTCCTGTTCTAAAATACTGCCCTCAATAGGGGTAAATTTTAGAACAGGCTGCCTAGGTTGTTAGGGCAGGAAGGTGCCTTTTATTTATTTTTTCTATATTTTTAATAGGTTTTCAAATAAACATTCAAGAAATACATACTTGAATTAAAAAAAATATGAGACTAAGTCATTCCAGAAGCCGAATAAGCGTTTGGATGTGTGCTGGGGACGTTTGTGGCAAAAACATCTACAAATATATTGCAGTACACAGCACTTGCGTATGTTTATCCCGCTTGCACAGGGATGTCTGCACCTGTCCCCGAGGGGCTGGAACAGGGGCGGGGCCAGCCCCAGAGACATGTATACCATATTCCCAAAAGCGCTGTACATGTTTCTGGCCTTTCCCGGAGACATGCTTGTTGTTGCTGCCGGATACGTGGAACATGGCCAGGATTTTGCCAGTTTTCGGCTGTCTTCTAGGATTTGTCCCTGCAAGTGAAAGTGTGTGTGTGTGTGTGTGTGTGTGTGTGTGTGCGCGCGCGCACAGTGAGGTTGCAGAGTTGCACAGAGGGAGCTGGTGTTGGGATCTGCAAAGCATGGAGAAAATGAATGCCCAGTTTGCAGTGTCCATTCTGCATGAGACAGACAGTAACATCATAACATGTATGACGTTGCATATGCCTTGTGGCGCTATATAAATGATTAATAGTAGTAGTAACAGTTTCTTTAGTATATGACAACAGATAAAGACCAGTATGATCCAGCTAGTGTGCCTAGTAAGGTGGCTGGAGTGGTTGTAACTGCTGCTCTGTGCAGGTCAGCTGCCCTCTATGAAGAGAGATGTGAATTTGCTTTGAATACATCCTCTTGCTATGAAGGGATCCACTGTCTGTTGCGTGCCGTTTTGATCTCCGTTACTGTATTTGCCCTCACTACCTCCATCAGTCCATGCATCCACCACCCTTTCAGGGAAAAAGTATTTCCTGATGTTACTTTTGAGTTTACCGCCTTTTAGCTTCATCGTATGTCCTCCAGCGTTTGTTTATTGATACAGACTTTTAAAGGGTATCATATCTCCCCTGTCCCTCGTCTCCTCTAGGCTTCACATAATTTAGGTCTGCAAGTCTCTTCTCATAAGTCTTCTGGTGCAGGTTCCAAATCATTGTGTGGCTGTCTTCTGAACCATTTCAAGTCTTTTTATATCTTTTGTGCGATATGGTCTTCAAAACTGAACACAATATTCCAAGTGAGGCCTCACCAATGACCTGTACAGGGGCATTAATACCTCCCTCCTTATTACTGGTTTTTCCTCCCTATGCAACCCAGCATCCTTCTGATTGTGGCTGCCACCTTATTGTATAGTTTTGGCACCTTGAAACCCTCAAACACTAGCACTCTCCTGGTCCATGCACACCAACCTCTCTCCCCCCATCGCATATAATTCTGTTGACTTTCATCATTCCAAGTGTGTGGCTCGGCACGTCTTTGCATGAAATCACTACAGCCAACTACTACTATTAATGCTGAGCATTTTTATAGCGCTACAAGATGTATGTAGTGCTGCACAGACTCATGTTAAAGATGGTCCCTACTCATCCGAGCTTACAGTCTAGTCAAGACAGACAACATGGTAGCTGTAGACACAGGATACGTCTAGGGGAAATGGTAAGGAAACGCAAAGGAGACCAGGTGAGTCAAGATCTGAAAGTGGCAGCAAAGAGGTGAGTTTTTAGCTTGGACTTGAAAAGGGCCAGAGATGAAGCCTGACGTACAGATTCAAGTAGCTTGTTCCAGATATAAGGAGCAGCAAGGTGAAAGGAGCGGAGTTAGCAATAGAACAGAAGGGCACAGAGACTATTCTTCCAGTGTTTTTGTAGATCTTTTCTCCTGTTGCCCACTCCCTCAAGCAACAAGGCATTCAATCCTTCCACAATATCACTCACAAATACATAGAATCGTATTGGGCCTAGGACCGTTCCCTGAGGCATGCCGCTATGCATCTTCCTTTCTTCTGAATGAGCTCCATTTACCACCACCTTCTGTCAGTCAACCAGTTTCAGATCCAGTTCACCACCTTGGGATCTATCCCCAGATAGGGTAGACTCCTTGCTGCCCTCCTCAAGAGGATCTTGATAAATTGGAAGCCTGGGCATCAAAATGGCAGATGAAATTTAATGTGGAGAAGTGCAAGGTTATGCACCTAGGGAAGAACAACCCAAACTATGGTTACACGATGCAAGGTTCCACATTAGGAACCACCACCCAGGAAAAAGATTTAGGCGTCATTGTGGATACCTTGTTAAAACCCTCGGCATAGTGTGCAGCGGCGGCCAAGAGAGCAAATAGAATGCTAGGTATGATAAGGAAAGGAATGGAAAATAAAACAAAAGATATTATAATGCCTCTATATCGTTCCATGGTGAGACCGCACCTTGAATATTGTGTGCAATTCTGGTCGCCGTATCTTAAAAAGGATATAGCGATTTTAGAAAAGGTTCAGAGAAGAGCCACCAAAATGGTAAAGGGGATGGAAGGCTACTCCTATGAAGAAAGGCTAAAAAGGTTGGGGCTCTTTAGCCTGGAGAAGAGACGGCTGAGGGGAGATATGATAGAAGTCTATAAATTAATGAACGGAGTGGAACGGGTAAACGTAGATCGATTGTTTACCTTATCAGAATATGGAAAGACTAGGGGACATGCAATGAAGCTACAGGTTAAACTATTTAAGACTAATAAAAGAAAATATTTTTTCACTCAACGTGTAATCAAACTCTGGAATTTGTTGCCGGAGGATGTAGTAAAGGCTGTTAGTGTAGCTGGGTTTAAAAAAGGTTTGGACAAGTTCCTGGAGGAAAGATCCATAAACCATTATTAAGAAGGGACCCAGGATATCAATGCTTGAACCAGTACAAGCATTGTGGAACCTGTGTCCCTTGGGGAAACTGCTAGGTACGTATGACCTAGATTGGCCACTGTTGGAAACAGAATGCTGGGCTTGATGGACCTTGGTCTGACCCAGTATGGCATATCTTATGTTCTTATGTTCCTCCTTACTCTATCAGAGAGGGTGCTTAGGTCCATGTACTGGTTTCTTAGTCTTACTGATGAACACAGAGTCACCAGATCCCGCTTCGATAGGGCAGCCATACATCAGCCGTTGCAGGATCTGGAGTCTCACCTTGGTGCAGTAACAAACAGGGGACAGGCCCTGCCTGTGCTTTTACAGGTGACAACAGCACTTGCTTTCTTTGCAACAGGTGCTTTTGAATCTGCTGGCAGGCGCTGCAAGTTTGAGCCAAGCGGTAGTGTCCAAGTGAATCACCCAGTCTCTGAGCACTTTCCTCATACGTGGACGCCTCAGATTACATTGCATTCCCTCACACAGTGCAGCAAAGGCGACGGACAATGCTTCCATTTCATGAGGTGGGTGGGTTCCCTTTTGTGCTGGGGTTAGTTGTACACTTGTGGCCCTGAGGACCCCCAGCCATATTCCACAACGGAAAAGCATTCCACTCCCTCAATATACATGTAGTGTGCAACACACTGGGAGAATTTACTGAGGCTGCAAGCTTCCCCGGATTGTGCCATAGTGTATCTATCCTTACCCAGTACGTGATCTACGCAAGTTTTGAGAGTGGTGGATTCTGCAGAGGCTGGCTATTGGGTAAGCTGACACAGAGATCCCCCTCCCATGCCCACACAGGCCTGGCCAGGGGAGCATTGCCACAAAGCAGACACTTCCCAGTGAGAACAGCAGCTTAGGAGATGCACGTTTTAACTGGAGGGGCGTGGCCGTCCCAGATATACCCGACTGGAGACATGCGAGTTTTCAGAATATGCTGCACCCATGTACATCCCTACAAATGAACCCGTCCACTTTGTCAGCTACATGTGCCCATGGTGTAGGGTGGGACATGGCAAAAATGTCTCCATGTGGTGATTCCAGAAATACACGCATGTCCGTACCCACGGATACAAAATATAGTTAGAATCATGCCCGTGCCTGCGGGACGTATGCAGCATTACTGGAATCTGCCCCTAAGTGAAAATAGGAAAAACTTCAAACAAAATGTTTTTCTTAATAATCGTCCACAATGTTTATTGGGAGACGGGAGGGAATGTTCTCAGCCTAAGCAATAAGAGTAGATACAACACACTAAAGAGAAAATTGAGAACAAAGCCCTCCATTGACAGCATTTTAACTAACCTCCAATCCAGTTAAAGCAGATATACTTCATATGCTCTATAGCGATCAAAAATTCCTTGAACTGCTTGGGGTCAAAGAATGAAAATATCTTTCCCCCAAACTTGCAAAACATTTACAATTATGTTTTAATGCAGAACTTGCTCCCAGAGAGAGAGAGCCCTAGACTTAAGGGCCAAGAACTCTTTACATCTTTGCTGGGTAGCTGTAGACAAGTTAGGAACAACTATCATGATAGACCCCAAAGACTGTATTTATGTGCCTAAAGAACATACACAGTATAGTATTATGGCCAGGCTCAAATACAGAAACCATCAATAAAGTGGTTCTTGATGTTGCAACGTCCAGAGAAGATTCCAGAAGTCCAGTTTGGACCTAACTGTCCACTGAGATTTTTCCCTTGGTTCTGTTCATTCTCATTCTCATTTGCCTTCTAAGTTGGAATATAAAATATAAATGTTGGAATATAAAATATATATGGGGGAGGAGTGAAGGAATAGCCTCTGCTATTTCAACACTAAAATATTTTCTCATCAAATCTCCCGGCGTAAACAAGGAAGATTTTGGGAAAGTACAGGAACCGTGGGTTGAATCTCCTAATTTGATTCTTCAAAAAGTCTCTGTCTTATAGCAGGTGGCCTCCTTGTAATGAATTAAGGTGGCATTACACTCCTCAGATTTCTCCAACTGGTGGCCCATCTCCCCCAGTTTGAAAACCTGCCGAGTTTAGGACCTTAGCACCTTAACAGATATGTTTTTGTAAGTCTTCGCAATTCTTCTTATTATGCAGAGAAGATTTCAAACATTCTATTGTGTTTCAGAGGGAATCCAGGATTACAACTGCTGGTTTTTGCCAATTGACCAAGGTCTTCTGGGGCAGAAAGCTTCATTTCTTCCATTTTAGATCTCCAGCTGTAACTGTAAACCTCCCTGCCTCAAGACAGGGAGAGGAGAAGATAAATCCAAGTCTGGACCCCTCGGAATGGTTGCTTCACAAGATGGAAGACTCTCCAGCTCGCTTGGCAATCTCTTGGGACCTGTTTCTTCCAGGTCATGATGAGGACTGTTTTTTTTTCTTTCTCAAGGCTCAGAGACACCACATTAGCACTACATTACATTGTTCAGAGAGGCTGTTGTAGCCAAATCGAAAAAAGAGCCAAATGACGAAAACAGGAAACGGCATAAGCACTGGCAAGTTGGATGCAAGACCTTGATAAGGCAGGCAAAGAGAGAATTTGAAAAAAAGCTTGCTGTGGAAGCAAAAATGCAAAACAGCTTTTTCAAGTACATTCATAGCAAAAAACCTGGAGAGTCATTAGATGATAGAGGGGTAGAAGGGGCGCTAAGGGAGGACAAGGCCATAGCGGAGAGACTGAATGGATCCTTTACTGAAGAAGATGTAGGGAAGTTACCCATGCCTGAAATGGTATCTAAAGTGATGTAATGGAAGAATTGAAAGAAAAATCGATAAACCAGGAAGATGTATTACAACTATTTTATAAACTGAAGAGTAGCAAATCACCTGGACCAGATGGATCTAAGCGTGTTAAAAGAACTGCAATATGAGATTGTAGACCTACTATCATTAAAATCATCTGTAGTACCGGAAGATTGGTCAATGTAGCACCAATTTTTGAAAAGGGGTTCCAGTGGTGACCGGAAAGGTTAGAGCTCTTCAATTTGGCAGAGACGCCTGAGGGAAGATAAGATAGAGGTCTATAAATTAATGAATGGAGTGGAACGGGTAAACGAAGATCAA
Organism: Ichthyophis bannanicus; assembly: GCA_033557465.1. NCBI lineage: Eukaryota > Metazoa > Chordata > Amphibia > Gymnophiona > Ichthyophiidae > Ichthyophis > Ichthyophis bannanicus. Next base: position 1,847,372,685 of record CM066031.1, on the reverse strand, counting down.
TTTGTTTACGCCATCAAAATATAGAATGACTAGAGGACGTGCAGTGAAGCTGCAATGTAACCCATTTAAGACTCTTAAGAGAAAATATTTTTTCACTCAATGCGTAATCAAACTCTGGAATTCGTTACCGGAGTAATAGTTGTTAGTGTAGCTGGGTTTAAAAAAGGTTTGGGCAAGTTTCTGGAAGGAAGGAATCCCAGAAATCTACTATTTATCCTGGGACAAGCATTGTGGAACTTGCCAGGTACTTGTGACTGGATTGGCTGCTGTTGGAAGCAGGATACAGGGCTAGATGGACCTTGGTCTGACTCAGTATGGCATTTCTTTATGTTCTTATTCCATAAATTCATTAAACTACATCTGCTGGAGCATGCTCTCTACGCAGATACTGTCTTTGGGTCAAGGAAAGTGAATTTTCTTTTCGGTTCCTTTTTAGAAACTAAGAAACATAGAAAGAGGAAGCCTGATGTATCTATGGGTCGTGTGATCTTTACTTCTGGCCCTTTTCAAATCTAGGCTAAAACCTCACTCACCTCTTTGAGGCTGCTTTTGAATCCTGATTTGCTTAGTCTACTGCTCTGCAATTATATGTTTCCTTACCATTTCCCTGGGCGTATCCTAGTCCCAGCTGTTGTGTTGTCTGTCTTGACTAGATTGAAGCTCTGAGCAGGGACAGTCTCTGTACAGTGCTAAAAACCCATTTATTCAGAGACTACTTTAAAGATTGACTGACTTTCATTTGCTAAATGTCTATCAACCCTACAGCTTCACAAGTCCCATGGTCTGACCACGCCTTACTGCAAATGAACATCCCTATACCTCAGCCCACTCACCCTACACCCTATAAAAATCATCCATACTACATCATTCAAGAACTTCAACAAAAACTCCTTTCTTGATGAGAGAATCCCTGAACTAGATCATACTTCTAAGGACCTAGACAACGCAATACACTCCTGGAACTCTATAGTCAACAAAGCAGCTACAAGAACCAACAATTAAACAAAAGCGAAGCATAGACATACTGAAAGATGGTATACACATGATCTTCATTCACTAAAAAAAGAGCTCCGCAAAGCCGAACAAAAATGGAGATCTAAAAAAACCCTCAGATTTGAAAAACCATTATTTGACCACACTGAATGCCTACAAAGAAGCCATAAATACTGCAAAAAAGAACTATCATACAAACATATTAAACAAAGCCATCAACCGACCAAGGGAACTTTTTGAAATTGTCAAATCCATTACTAAACCTCCACAATACGAGAGAAACATGAATAACATCAATTCACAAATATTAGCCAACCATTTCGCTACCAAACTAAAGTCCTAATAACCACTCACCCCTTCCTCTCCCACCCAATAATCAAACCAACTCCAACAAATGGCAATCCTTTTACCTCATCAAGGAAAAACAACTCCTAGAAACAATTACTAGGATCAACACCACATCCTCTCACCTAGACCCACGCCCAGTGGCATGGATCTAAAGCAACAAAAACAGAACTAGCACCTTACCTACTGAATATAATCAACCAATCCCTCGCACTTGGAAACTTACCTAGTGAACTTAAACACTCAGCCATCCGACCTATACTGAAAATCAAGTCCCTGTACACAGAAGACCCTACTTCATACAGGCCAATTGCCAGCATACCTTTTCTAGCTAAAATCATAGAAAAAATGTGCAATTACAGCTCCAAAGCTTCATCGACCAAAACACGTCCCTAGACGAGCATCAGTATGGGTTCCGCTCCTTTCATGGAGTAGAAATACTGCTGCTTGTACTGTTTGATACCCTCATACGAGGCATGGATAACTCAAACACAGCCTTTGCACTCATATTCATAGATATAATGGCCACATTCGACAATGTAGACCACACTATACTCCTATCAAGGCTTGCTCAACTAGGTCTAGCAGGTACTGTCCTCCAATGGTTCAGATCATACTTAACTGATCGTACCCAGTACGTAAAACTCGATTCTGAATCCTCATCACCATTCCTGCAGGAGCAAGGTATCCCGCAGGGTTCGGCACGTTCCACCCTCCTGTTCAATCTATATATTCAACCACTCTGCTCAGTAGTCAAAAAGCACAAGATTGGATACCATCTCTACTCCCAGATCCGTGTACATAACCCTACATACCACAACATAACCAAATGCATACAGGAAGCAGAAAAATGGCAAAATTTTTATTTATTTTTTTAACACTTTTATACCGCACTTTCCCATGGATCAAGTGCAGTTTACAATGAACAACGGTATAAATGGTACAACAGGAAAGCATACCTATTCATATTACATAGAACATTTGTGAACTTTTTACAGAGAACTTATCAACTATATACATTACAGAATGTAGTGACAATCCGACATTCTGATATTCATACAACTGTATACAGTGGGAAGAAATTGGTTGGTGTATCACTGGTCTAGGCTTGAATGCTTGGATTATAATCCGTATTATATATGTTACAGAATGAAAAGACAATCAAACGTTCTGATGGTCATGCAATTATATACAGGGAGGTGTGTTTGATATAATACTGAAAACAAAACTAGAAAAAAGGAACCCTCATTTTTTTGTTTTTGTTGGAGCAAAACAAACCCAAGAGAGGGAAATGTAACAACCACACTCTCGCTGTTGTCTCTCCTTTTTAATCATTAGAAAGGTAAACCATATCATAAGAACATAAGATATGCCATACTGGGTCAGACCAAGGTCCATCAAGCCCAGTATTCTGTTTCCAACAGTGGCCAATCTAGGTCATATGTACCTAGCAGTTTCCCCAAGGGACACAGGTTCCACAATGCTTGTATTGGTTCAAGCATTGATATCCTGGGTCCCTTAGCTTGCGATGAAGATGAGGTTCTCTTTTAAACCACCGGAACCACGGTGTGTAGCAAAGTCTGCCAAAGCTCCGTTTATCACAATATCCAAAACATACGACGTGACACGTTTCGGGTCTGAAAAAACCTTTGACCCTGCATCGTGTACATGAGAACTTGTAGTTGAGAGCTGAAATCTTCAAAGGACAGAAGCATCAGTGTTACAACAGAGCCGATTCATTAGGCTTTACATAAAGTCGTGGACTTTATGTAAAGATACAATGTACATAGTTCAGTTGTTACAATGTATATAGTTACACTTAGTTCTATGTAACTTCTTGTTTTCTATGTATACCGCCCCTGATCTCTGGAAGGGGTGGTATAGAAAACTCTCAAAATTAAATAAAGAACAAACAACCCTCAACCCCTACCCTACACTATAGTCAGTGCCTACTAACACAACTATTCACACAATATAGAACAGCCCACTTAAGAAGCAACTGTACGCCATGAACAGTACAATCAAGTTCACACAATAGTATCATATGTTCCAGTAAAGATAACCTAAGACCAGTAGCAAAGCAATGTGTAAATAGTTATTGCTATATCCATCTGTGTCAAGTTCTTTACCACTACATTGTTCTGTGTAAAGTTCTAAAAAAACAAAACAAAAAACCTTTCTTCTGGAATTTCTTCCAGCTACTTTTTCCTTCAGGTGCCATGCGCCATTTTGGGCACTAGGCCCAATTTTCCCTCTAACATGGAAAAACCCGCTTCGGGTTTTAAAAAGTGTTCTAAGTGTGGCGGTACCATCTCCGTCACCGACACACATGAGTGATGTCTCAAATTTTTAGGTCCTAACCACTCTATTTCAGAGTGTGTTGCCTGTGGGATGATGTCGAAGAGGGGTTGGCAAAACCAAGCTGCTAAACTTAGCACCCTTTTTCCCTCCGATGCAGCGTCTGTGGCATCGACGTCCTCCAGGGCTTCGTCTTCCTCCCATGGATCTCAGGTAACTAAACATAAATCTGGCCGGTCCTCAAAGGGTAGATCTCCTTCCAAGCATCGAGATGCCTCTGGCGTTGACCTTGAGGGACTTGTACCGGCAAAATTGCTCCGGCGGGAGGCTTCGGCTTCGGCTTCCAAAGCACTAACGGGGCTCCAGGATGTTCTCGAGGCCCCAACCTCGGCAGAACTACTGGTTCCATGCTCTGGGGTACCGGCTGCTTCATCTGGTACTGATACCCAAGTATCGGCAGCATCGATAGACCAGAGATTCTTGGCTATTAAACGCAGTCTGGCGACTCTTCTCAGGCCTCGATGCCCTTGAAACTGCTTCAGACAATTCAATCGGTACCGGCACCGACTGCTTCGACATCGGCAGTTATTCTACCGGGACTGAGTCAAGCTTATCCATCTGGTATCGACAAGTCAGTATTGGACCCCTCCGACACCGACTTCGATCGGTACCGATATCATGCCTTGCACGAACACCCGGATCGGAGATATTTTGAATCCTCAGATGAGTCTGAAGACTCTGAAAGCTCTGCCAATACCAGAGTACTTCTTCCCGAGGATTCTTCTTCTCCTCAACGTAGGATGTCTCCTCCAGAGGATATGTCCTTTTAGGATTTTATCCGAGATGTGGCTCGAGGTCTTTCCATCAGTGGCTTCTGAAAAAGAGCCTGGGGCAAAGGAATTGGAAGTCCTGCAGTACCCTAAAGCTCCCAAGGAGGCAGCTACTTTACCTATTCATGAGATCCTGCATGATTTCATTTTAAGGATGTGGGAAACACCTCTAACCACTTCTCCTCACTCTCGAAGACTCAAACCCATATATCGAGTTCCTCCTTGTCCTGGATTTCAAAAAACTCAGCTACCACACCATTCCATGGTGGTGGAATCAGCTATGAGAAGGATCAAGAGTGCAAAATGAGGATGTGAGTGTAGGACTTTTGACGTCGAACCTTCCAGGCTTCCATGCTTTCTGCCAGGATCAGTTCCTATATATTATATATAGGAATGTTCCTTAAAGAGGTCACCGGCGATTTAGAGCTTATCAGCCCTCTCCTTCCTGATAAGAGGCAGGATTACCTTGCACTTGTCAAACATGCTCAGGATGTTTCCAAGTTTGTAAATCGTGCAGCCTTTGACTGCTTAAGCAGAACCTCTGCTATTGCCATTGCCATAGGTGCACGTAGGATTGCCTGGCTCCAGGCATGTGACTTGGGAACTTTGGGTACAGGACAAACTGGGGAATATTGCTTGCACAGGAGAGAATCTCTTTGGCAAGAATTGGCAGGAAAAAGCTAATGAGATAGATGTTGACAATATCACCCTGGATAGATTGTCTAAATCTACAGCTGATCCTGCAAGGAAAAAATCCTACAAGAAACCATTCTTCACTAAGAAGAAATTTTACCCCTCCTATACCCAACAGGGACATCGTGTAGGTCAGTCTGCCGAAAAGGGACAGCAGCAACAGCCTAGGCAAAGAAAATCAAAAGCTGCTAAGCCTCAACGTGCTCAGCAGACTCATCCTCCACAGGGGCTTTGACTCCTATCTAGAGAACTTTGTCTTCCTGGCCCTGAACGGCCCAGAACCCTCCACCATCCCAGGAAGGTTTATGTCATTTTGCCCCCAGATGGGAGCAGATAACAGCAGAAAGTTGGACTCTGTCCACTGTAAGAGGGATTTTATTTATTTATTTATTTAACAGTATTTCTAAACCGCCTTATCTTAATAATCAAGGTGGTATCACAGCAAGCAATCAGGTAAAGTGTGTGTGTTGTACATGCAGTGAGGATAAAACTTAGTTGTGTGAGGGATGTGTTGGGTGCTTGATTTGTTTGAGCTATATACAGGGTGGGCTATTTACAGTGGTGCTAGAATCATATTTTATATATATTCAGTTGTTTGGGAGGATTGGAGTGCTGTTATCCATACAAGCTTCACTTCCTCAGCATGCCCCCTCCTACAATGGTAAGACAGTTCAATTCTCAGACCTCTCTCAACGCCCAGTTAGGTCAAGAGGTCACTTTGCTTTTTGCCCAAGGGACAACAGAAGAGGTACCCATTCCCCAACAGGGTACAGGGTTCTACTCCCCCTTTTTCCTTATCCCAAAGAAAACAGGAGGACACAGACCCATTTTAGACCTCGGAGAATTGAACACATTCCTGTTCAAAGAGAAGTTCAAAATGATTTCTCTGGGAACTCTGCTGCCATACCTTCAGAGTCAGGATTGGCTTTGTTCTCTAGATCTCAAGGATGCATACACTCATGTTCTCATCCATCCAACTCACCAAAAGTTTCTTTGCTTCCTATTTCAAGGGAAGCACTACCAATGCAGAGTTCTTTTTTTTGACCAAGGGTGTTTACAAAATGCATGGCTGTGGTGGCAGCATTTCTTCGCACCCTGGGAATATTTGTCTTCCCTTACTTAGACGACTGGCTCATTCGAGCCCCATCAGAGCCAGAGCCCGAGCCCATGATTTCTCTATCTCGCACAATGCGTATCCTTCAGTATTTGGGACTTGTCATAAACTTCCCAAAATGCAACTTAGCTCCCACTCAGTCTCTAGAGTTTATAGGAGTTCTGCTGGATACCAGACAGACAAGGGCCTATCTTCCACAGCCCTGCTGCCTTCGCATTGTGCAGTTAGTTTCCCAAGCAGTGCTAGAGCCTCACCTCACTGCTCGGGAAATGTTACAATTGCTAGGCCACATGGCATCCACCGTGCATGTGGTTCCTTATGCTCGCCTCTATATGAGAGCAGCCCAGTGGACTTTATCCACTCAATGGACTCGGGCATCAGGTTGCCTGTCAGACAAAATAACAAACACGGATTGTCTTATTTTGTCCCTCCAATGGTGGCAGTCACCCCAAAACCTCTTGGTGGGGTCCCCTTTCCAACAACCCCCACCCCAAGCCACTCTGACAACAGATGCCTCACAGGTGGGTTGGGGAGCTCACCTGCAAGGCCTCTCTCTACCCAAGGTACCTGGACTCCACAGGAGACCTATCTACACATCAATCTCCTGGAACTCAGAGCAATCTTCCTTGCTCTTCAAGTATTCAACACCCCGCTCAGCTACAAGACAGTCCTAGTTCAAATGGACAATCAGGTAGCCATGTTCTATGTGAACAAGCAAGGCGGAACAGGCTCTCTGTCGCTCTGCAACAAAGCTTTTCGACTATGGGCCCTCGCCAGAGAGCATCAGATTCATCTCCTTGCGGTGTATCTTCCAGGCATTCAAAACTGTTGGGCAGACAGACTCAGTCGAGTTTTGCTTCCACACAAATGTTTTCTCCATGTAGACCAGATGTCCAACATTTTTCAAATTTGGGGAACCCCGGACATAGACCTCTTTGCAAGTCCGCTGAATGCCAAACTTCCCCGGTTCTTTTCCAGAATTCCGGCTCAGGGTTGTCAGGCCAGGGATGCTTTCCTCCTCCATTGGGGTCAAGACTTCCTGTATGCCTTTCCACCCATTCCCCTAAGTCCCAAAACCCTGTTCAAGCTTCAGAAAGACAGAGGCCATATTATTCTCATAGCTCCACATTGGCCATGACAAATGTGGTACCCTCTGCTTCTGTATCTCTCTCAAGCTCCGTCTCTGGAGTTGGGATCTGCTCCAGATCTCCTGTCTCAGAAGGACGGGATGCTGTGGCATCCCAATCCCCAGTCTCTGCATCTCAGGGCCTGGTTACTGAAAGCCTAGAACTTCATGGTCTTAACCTTTCTCAGTAGGTAAAGGATATCCTTTATGCTTCCAGGAAACCTTCCACAAGATGCTCTTATGCTTTCAAGTGGAAAAAGTTTACCATATGGTGCTCGCAGAAGTGTCTTGACCCTCTTGCGATACCTCTGGAATCATTCCTGCAGTATCTCCTTCATTTGTCTAATACAGGGCTTAAGACCAATTCAGTGAGAGTTCATTTAAGTGCTATTGCAGCTTCTTTCAAGCCTCTGTATGGACAACCTATTTCCTCTCATCTCATAGCGAGATTTATGAGAGGCCTTCTTTTAACTAAGCCTCCCATTAAGCCACCACTGGTGGCATGGGACTTAAATCTGGTTCTTGGGCAGCTCATGAAGCCGCCTTTTGAACCGTTAGCTACTACCTCTTTGAAATTCCTTTCCTGGAAGGTCATCTTTCTTATTGCAATCACATCAGCACGTCACATCAGTGAATTGCAAGCATTGGTGGCTGATCCTCCTTATACAAGGTTCCATCATGATAAGGTAGTCCTTAGGACTCATCCACACTTTATGCCAAAGGTGGTGTCACCTTTTTCATTTAAACCACGTGGTTTACCTTCCTGTATTCTTCCCAAGGCCTCACGCCTCAAATGCAGAAAGGAATCTTCATACTTTGGATTGTAAAAGAGCTTTAGCTTTTTACTTGCAAAGAACTCGGCAACATAGAAAGTCCTCTCAACTTTTTGTTGCTTTTGATCCTAGTCATTTGGGACTTCTAGTCTCCAAGAGAACACTGTCCAACTGGATTGCACAGTGTATATCTTTTGCCTATGAGAGTAAGAACCTTTCTCTTGAAGGCCATGTCACAGCTCACAATGTGAGAGCCATGGCAGCCTCTATGGCTCATCTTCACTCTGTGTCTATCAACAACATCTGTGGAGCAGCTATCTGGGCCTCGGTTCATACCTTACAGCCCATTACTGCTTGGACAAGGACTCCTGCCGGGATGCCTTGTTTGGTCAGGCTGTTCTTCAACACCTGTTCCATACTTAATCAACTCCTACCCACCATGCCTGGTAGGATGCCAGAGATCATGAGAGGAAGTGGAGCCCTTTCACAAGGACACACAACTTCTGGGGTTTCTCCCTGGCATCTGCAGCTAGGGAGTCCCCATATGTGAAGACTACATTCCTGCTTGTTCCTGGAGATAGCATACACCTTTAACAGGTGATCTCCAGGAACAGCAGGAATTTAGTCTTTTCAACCCACCCACCTCCCCTAGGAGTTGTATCTCTCTATCTCTCTCTTTCTCTCTTTCCCTCTCTCTCTTTGTCTCAGGTATAAACTCAACTGGAGAGGGACAGTTGGGAAAGGCGGGAAGGCAGCATGCAGGCGCTGTGGGATGCTCCCAAAAGCTTTCCTATTGGACGCTGGGGAGCGTTCCCGTGCAGGCTGCATCGGTACCGACGATACCCATATGTGAAGACTAAATTCCTGCTGTTCCCGGAGATCACCTGTTACAGGTGAGTAACTATGCTTTCTCCATCATCTTATGACCTCTTGTTGCAGAACTTTCTTTGACTTGAAAGAAGCTCTCCTCCTGTGTGTCTTTATACCACAGAGGTATTTAAATGTCTCTAGCATATCTCCCCTCTCCCGCCTTTCTTCCAAAGTATACACATTAAGATCTTTAAGTCTGTCGCCATATGCCTTATGATGAAGATCACTGACCATTTTGGTAGCCACCCTCTGCACCGACTCCATCGTGTTTACATCCTTTTGAAAGTGTGCTCTCCAGAATTGCACACAATATTCCAAATAAGGTCTTGCCAAAAACTTATACAGAGGCAGTATCACTGCCTCCTTTCTTCTGCTGACCATTCCTCTCCATATGCACCCGAGCATCCCTCTGGCTTTCGCCATTGCCTTTTCTACTTGTTTAGCCACTCTAAGTTCATCAAACAATTGCTTCAACTTTTATGTCCCTGCTCTTCTTTCTTGGACAAATTACTTCACCCCCTATACTGTACCTCTCCCTTCGATTTTGGCAGCACAAATGCATGCCCTTACATTTTTTTTTAGCACTACATCTCAGCTGTCAGTCTCAACCATTCTTAAAGCTTCGCTCGATCGCTCCTCGTGTTATGATCTGCACCTTTCTGGGTATCTGCTCTTGTGGATTTTGGTATCGTCCGCAAAGAGGCAAACCTTACCCGATAGCCCTTCTGTAATATCACTTTCAAAAATAGCAAGGACAGATCCCTGCGGCACAACACTGGTAACATCCTTCCTTCTCCTCAGAATGAGCTCCTTTTACCTCCCAGTCAATCGATTTCTAACCAGTCGGTCACTTCAGGGTCCATTTCTAGGGCACTCCGTTTTTTTTTTATAAGTCAGCTGTATGGAACAGTGTCAAGGGCTTTACCGAAATCTAAGTACATTACTTTTAGCAGTCTCGGTGCAGCGCTGCTGACTGGTGAGGAATTTATGCCCGTTTCCTCTGTCTTGAGCATACAGTACCCACAACTTTCTGGGTGTGCTGGAACTATGTTAAACATATATGCTGACATGCTCTCTGGTGCATAAACATCATTATTATAGTGATTGTTCCAGATAACGTTCTAGCACAAGTACCAGTTTGTTGTTGTGTGCAGGATATTGATGCTGCTAATGCAGGCCCGTGTAGACACGCTTCTGAATGTCTTTCCTTATTTAGCACAGAATTTTTGTGCACAACTTATTTGCATGCCATTTGCTTACATCACCGGAGAGCAAAACCTCTGCATTAGACTTGCCTTAGGAAACCCAGCATTGAGCTTTAGCACAGGGCTCTAAAACGGGGTTTGTACCTGAGGCAATGGAGGGTTAAGTGACTTGCCCAAGGTCACAAAGAGTGTTGGTGGGATTTGAACCCTGGTTTCCTTGGTTCTCAACTTATTGATCTAACCGCTACTCTTCCCTGATCAAGAAAGCAAACCTAGGTCCATCACGTTGCAGTATGCAACCCCTGGCCAGCCTCAGTAATGTTTAATTTCATTTTAATGAGCTGCACTCGCTACGATTCCTGGAGACATCTAGCTATTTATTCTAGGCAATTTGATTGAATGCTATGTAGAGCACAGGCCAGCTGACCACCACCTCCCCATTTCCTCCTCCCCCCCCCCCCCAACAAAGTAAGTTTGTAGTGCCACAGTTTTGCACACAGTAATTGTGACAAGCTTCATCCTAAACCAAATCAAACCAAAAAGTTAAACAGATTTGTAGCTTTTTACCTTCAGAGCACTGTTCCCTCTAAGCTGTGCGCGTGTGCACGCGCACACACCTCTCCGAGCGAGCGCACATACTTTACAACAGAGCGCACAAAAATTATAGCTCTGATTCTGATAGAACACAACACCGACGTCTTAAAATTTAAAAGTTATGATTGTAATTACTAGAAATTTCCCGCTTCATTTAGTAATCGTCTATTTTCATTTAATTTGATTAAAATCAGTGTGGTGTACATACTGTATTCTGATGTGTAGTCAAATTTTAAAGTATATAACTCCGAGTGTCGTTATGTGGCGCACAAAAATTTAACCTTCCTTCAAAAGCTGCACACAGCTGATATTTTATGCGCACACAGCCTACAGAAAATTAGAGGGAACATTGCTTCAGAGCAGAGTCTGTGTTCAGTGAAAGGCTTGTCCTCTGAGGTCATGTTTCCTGCAACAGTCCCATTTCTAGTCCCATCCTGTAGAAGATTCCTAAATGTATTTGCCTTGAAAAGTGCTTCACAAACTCTTACTGTGCCTCTGTTTTCACACTACTTCAGAAAGACACATGGGGGAAGGAAGGAAAAATTAAGCAGGGTCTTCCAGGCTGCAAGGTTAACCTTCTGCATATGGGGGAAGTTAGATTTCCTCATCCTTTTATTCACAGATGCTGTCTTTAAGTGCCTATGGGGGTGGGAAGTTTGTGGTTTCACAAATAAAGCAACAGTGTCATTAATGTGGCTTCTATTAATCTCTCCCTAGAGTTGCTGCCCTGTCATGTTATCTAGCTCTCGGGGGCGAGGGTGAATAGCAGTGGTTCTTAGCTTCAGTCCGAAATATGCGAACTCTCTCATGTTCTTAAAACACGTGTGTGCCAATGTGTTTCATGAGTATTGTTTCTAGATCCCCTGATATCCGACTTGGTTGAGTGCCTCAGATCAGTATTTGAGAATCAGAGTTGTAAAATGCTGTGTGCAGTAATGGTGTTCTTTCAAACTGCACATGGCTTATACGCGGGGGCGGCTTAGAGTTGGTTCAAAGTGTGGGCATCCTAGGCAAACCTTATGCCCCTCTCCTCCAGCTGTCCAAATCTATTATTTAGCTTTGGATGCCCTGCTTTGTGCTGCTGCCCTAGGTGATCACCTATGGGCCGATGCAGAAAACTAGCATGGCCTTCATGTGCAGATAACACAACTTTTAGGCACCATTACGGCTGCAGCCAAATGCAGAATTAAATTTATCCTATTTGAAAATATTGAATGAATAAGGTACGTTTTTTTTTTTTTTTTGAAGTCCAGAAGATCATTTATGGCTCGAAGATGATCTGGGAGCAGATTCCAGAGCGTAGTCGCAAAGAAGGCGGCTCTTCTTGATGTTGCAAAACTTGCTTTAGTGGAAGCTGGAGGCACATATAAAGTGTCAGACGGCTGCCTAGGGTGAGAACTTACACAATCTTGACGATGCATATATTCATATGATTCTTGCAAGGTATTGTGGGTATTGTAGTTCATTCACTCCCAAACACAGCTGAAGACAATAATTGAGTTGTGAAACCAGAGGTAAGGCCAATAAAATACTTCTTTTATTGATGGGGTTTAATTCACCCAGCACAAGTATGCTTGTTAGCAATATAAATGAGGTTACTTGCTTGCAGTGTTTAAATGGATAACATAAAGTCACAAAGCAAATCAGGAAACAACCTTCAGCTTGTCAGGCAATTAGCTAATGTTTTCTTAGCAAATAATTACCAAATAAAAAGGCACAAAGAAATGAATAAACTTTGCTTGTTAGGTTAACTTCTGCTTATTTTCCACGCAGATCCCAGCAGTGATTCTCCCTTGCTCACACACACAATCAGGTGCAGCTTTAATTACTATCAATTGACCAGCTGAAACCCTTTAGCTGGCTGGCTGCTACTGTGTGAACCCAAATCCTGCTTTAAGAGCTGCTTGCAGTGGAAATAAAGAACAAAGTTAGGTTTCTTTGTGATGGCTGAGGTGTTTGCTCACAGAAAGCTAGCAATAGCATTTAGATAGAGAACAGTCCATGTAATGAATAGTTTCATCTGCTGTATCTCCCCCTTCATCAATCAGCATAGGGTCACTATCATACATTGGCACAGACGAGTCTTTCATTAAGGCACTATCATGAGAATGCTTATTCCCTTGCTGCCATTCACTATTATAGATAGGGTCTGGATCAGTGTTCATACCTGAGCCTCTCCTGCTATCATAATTCCTCTCTGTATAGCCTGGCCAGTATGTAATCCAATTCTGATGTCCAGCCTTCCAATCTTGATCCCTGGACACTGGATCTCCTCTCACATACCTTCTGGCATAGGTCTGAAAGTCCTTTCCACGTGCAGTCTTCTCTCTTCCAGGTAGCCACTGGTGATTCCTATCTCTGCCATTCCATTCCTCTGGCTGACTCCAGTCCAATGGACTCTGCTGGCACTTGGAATACCTCCCAGTATGGGTACTGCCTTGGATTCTCCCAGACTCTCCAATGGCCTTTCTTCTCTTCCTTCCAGAGAGTTTCCTTCTTTCTCTATCCGCTTGGCTTGGCTTGGCTTCTGCTTCTCCAGGTGATGCTTAAACCTGTAGCTGGACTGGAACTTGTAGCCGTTGCTGTCTCTGTCTTTGAAGCTCTTTCTGTAGCTGTTATCTGTAGAATAAGCTCTATTCTTATTCTGTCCTAATGTGTGCTCCTCCCTAACACAGCGCAGCTGTGTTGAATTAGGCCCTGCCCTTTGAGATGAGTGCTTAGGGATTACCTCATAGCTCTCTTGATTGCACACACATTTTCTCACTTCAGCCCCTCTCATGGCTGCTGGAAACCTGGTGCATTCTGGGACTGGTAGTCTTTTATGTGAAAACTCTGTTTTCTTACTTCTACCAAAACTGACAGGTTGCTTGTTCAGAGTCACATCATCTTTTCTATAGCTCCTACCTGAGCTATGATAAGCTTCCTTATCACAAAAGACGTCAGCGTTTTAGACCTTCTACTCCTATTGTCAGGCACTTTTTTGAATAAGGAAATGAAGATAATTAGCAGAAAGGCCTTAAAAAGTCATGAGTAGGGACTTAAATTGAATACGTTGCGATACAGGCAAGCAATGGAGGTTCTTAAGAAGTGGTGTGATATGCTCAGTTCTTGAGGCTTTATAAAGGAGACGAGCAGAGGGTGAATGGCATTGCTGGAAAGGCTTTGAAGTATTACATTACAAAAATCCAGGTGAGACAAAAATGAGAGCCTGTACAAAAGAACAATAGTCATGCTGATCTAGAAGCAGACTGAGGTGTTTGCATGTTCCTGAGTTTATAGTAGATGGTTCTTGCAGTGAGATTCACATGAGAAGCAAAGGAGAAACTTTGGTCTAAGATTATACCGAGGTAACATATTTCAAATTTTACTTGGAGTTGTGCATCTCCCATAGTAATGAAAGGTGGTAGGGTAAAGTTATTATTTTTGAAGATATGTATAGAGGACCTCAGATTTTTTACAGTTGATAGCAAAATTCTGTTCTTTAAGACAATGTGTGACGTCGGCAGAACACTTTACTAGTGATGAAATGGTTGGATCATTGCTGTCAATAGGGGAGTATAATATGATGTCGTCAATGCATAAGTGATTATAGTATATTATGCTTTTGATATGACTGAGCATTTTGGTTGGAGGAACAGATTGAATAGTAGAGATAAGGCAGAACTTCCTTTTTTCTGAATGGAAGTGGAAGACATCTCGGAGCCGATTTTGACTTGTTTCCGATCTGTGAGGTAGGATTCAAACCAACCTAAAGTGGAGTCTCTTAAGCCCAGAGAGGCACTGAATAAGCAAATTGTGAGGGGAAGAATAAAAAACTGTTTTATGTCTACAAAAATGAGGACAAATCCTGCATTATAGGCAAATGAGCTGCACGTATTAATATGGCATGCTAATATTGTCTGCACCCGATACAGAGAAAGACGCAGAGGATTTTGTAAGCAGCCTTGGCACCAGTATCTCTATGCTTGGTCTTCAGGTGGCTTAAACATCTGGCGCATGCCCTGACTGTTTTGATACTACTCAAAAACGTCCCAACAACAGGTGATAAATAAAATCAAGAACCAAAATAATCACCATAAAAGAGCCCAGAAGATCTAAATGGACTATTTTTTGTCGGAGCGTGCCAAAGGAGGATAGAACCTGAACCTGTCCACTCAATTTTATTAACCATACGGGTGAAACCCAGTGAAGTTACTTAACTTAGTTGCAGATTTAGATTCGTAGTCCATGAATAAGCGCAGCAACAAAGCATGAAGCACAACGTGCACATTTCGGGATCCGCTCCCTGTATCAAGTGCAAACTCCTGTGCAACTGCCATTAACGCTAAGAGTTAAGATCTCTCATTCTTCAAGGGATTGAAAACTCCATAAGTGGCCAGAATGTCATGTCACTCAAAAAGAACCTCCAATCATAGAAGGGGAACCCCATGGAAGACGGGGAAACCCTACTACGTCTTGGATGACCTCACAGCAGACTAAGCAAATAGACCTCCCTTTTCAGGCCAGAGGGGTGTACCGAATTAAGCCAATAAATCCACCGCTGCTCTCGCCATTGGAGATGAGCAATCCGGTCACCACCCCTAGGATCCTCCAGAACATGGTCTATTATAGACAATTTCAAGTCCATGAATGTATGTTTATATGTCAAACAATGTTTGACTACTGGTGCTGAAAGGACCTGCTACCGTAGGTGAGAAGCGTGTTCCGTCAATCTCACCTTGATCATCCGGGAGGTTCGACCATCATATAAGAGAGTGCCGGGGTATTGAAGTATATACACCACAAAAGTGGAACAACATGTGGTAAGCCATTTCCTCTCAAATGTCCGGCCTGTAGCAGGGTGAGTCCAAATAAGCCCTGACATGATGGTTGAACAGTGGATACAATAATTACATGGGGAATGACCTCGAGTATCCAAATCCGGGGCTGGTGGTCTGTCTGATAGGGGTGTGGATCTAACCAATAGATCTCTTAGCCTTTTCTAGAGGTCCAAATCTATCTTAAGGGGCTTACGAAAACAAGCATGTAAACCCAGTATCGGCCAATGTTTCCTAAGAATACGAACAATGTCATGACTAAACCGCATATAAGGAAGGGTGCCCACAATTGCCTCAGAAGATTCAGTAGAGGTGGATGCTGTCACTCCACCATCCAAAAGCCATTCACGATGGATATGGGAGGCCCGGCAATACACGCTATCCAACACCCGTCTGGGGTATCCCCTCACAAGTAACCGTTGCTTGAGGTCAGCGGCATGGGTTTTAAAGTCCACATTAGTGGACTCCCGGATGATCAAGGTGAGATTGACGGAACAGGTTCCTGCCTACGGCAGCAGGTCCTTTCAGCACCAGTGGTCGAACATTATTTGACATATAAACATACATTCATGGACTTGAAATGGTCTATAATAGACCATGTTCCGGAGGATCCTAGGGATGGTGACCGGATTGCTCGTCTCCAATGGCGAGAGCAGCGGTGGATTTATTGGCTTAATTCGGTCCACCCCTCTGGTCTGAACAGGGAGGTTGATTGGCTTAGGGGCTTGTTTACAAAGCCGCGGTAGTGGTTTCCGATCGTTATCGGAGCCGTGGCCCCATTAAAATCAATGGGGCCGCTGCTCCAATAATGCTTGGAAACCGCTACCGCGGCTTTGTAAACAAGCCCCTTAGTCTGCTGTGAGGTCATCCAAGATGTAGTAGGGTTTCCCCGTCTTCCATGGGGTTCCCCTTCTATGATTTTCATGTCACTCAAAGAGAACCTCCATTCTGGCCACTTATGGAGTTTTCAATCCCTTGAAGAATGAGAGATGTTAACTCTTAGTGTTTTAATGGCAGTTGGCAGCACAGGAGTTTGCACTTGATACAGGGAGCGGATCCCGAAACATGCACGTCGTGCTTCATGCTTTGTTGCTGCGCTTATTCATGGACTGCGATTCTTCATCTGCAACTAAGTTAAGTAACTTCACTGGGTTTCACCCGTATGGTTAATAAAATGGAGTTTGCCGCCTGGAGTGGATAGGTTCAGGTTCTATCCTCCTTTGGCACGCTCCAACAAAAAATAATCTGTTTTAGATCTTTTGGGATCTTTTATGGTGGTTTTTTTTTTGGTTCCTGACTCTTTCGATGGCATTGGGGGATTTCCCAATGCCTGGATCATCTGAGGGGGAATGGTCCTCGATGCCATCAAAATAGTGTTGGGGTACATATGCAAATTAGCCACAGTGCCCCTGTTTCTCTGGGAGAGCATGCCAAGCTTACGCCGACTTCTGTGCACATGTTTGGCTTGCTCTCCCAGTTTAACGCGTGGCTAATTTTGCATATGCACCCCTTTTTGCATGGTGGCGCTGAAGTCATGCACTGTCGGTGCGCTGCAAAGAGGCATACAGAGTTTATAGCGTGCGACTTCAGTGCCGGCTTTTTCTGCATCGACTGCTAGTCTGCCGAATGGCTGGGCCGGCCCTCATTATTTTGTGTGTGGCTGCCAAGTAACTCTCCACTTCATTGATAGGAATGACAAGTTCTTCAAATGAAATGAATTATATTTGCATGGTTTCAACTTAGTAAGAGCCGAATTCCCATATTAATTGAGGGTAAGCAGCTGTATAGAGGACTGCTGCTCAGGCAGCCCTATAAAGGAGGATTTGCCGTTGAAAGCCCCATTAGGAAATGCCAAGTGTTTGAGGACGCTTGGGTGGCAGGATGTGCGTTCTGCCAAATATTTTGGATGCCTCCATAAGAAATGACTGAAATAGATTTCTTTTTCCTAGTATAATTTATTTATTTACATTTCTTATATACCGCACTATTTGCGATCAGCGCGGTTTACATAAAACAAACAGTATTCGACAATAAACAAGAGTCAGGTCATTACAATGAACAGGAGCAATCAACTTGGATAACGGGGGAAACTATGTACATGTGTGGAACATTGAAATAGGTAACTGTATATATGTGAGATGGAGTTATTGTGTGTTGCTCATACCTGGTGTCTGGGGTTCGGGGGAGGCTGTGAGGTATTTAATAAAGAGGAGGTGTTTTAAGGCCTTCCTGAACTGGCTCAAGTTGGGGATAGCTCTGATGTGTGGTGGTAGGGAGTTCCAGAGGCTTGGGGCGCTCAGGCTGTAGGCTCTATTTGAAGTTGATATGGCGCATCTTGTCATAGCTTTTGGTATTGCTAGCATGTTGGCTGCAGCGGTTCTTCTTATCCTATAATCTTATAATCTCTTCCCATCGTGTTAGCCTTCAATGATTTGTTTCACGTCTGTATAATTATGCCCCAAAATATGAAGAGTAGTAATTTATTTTTATTTTTATTTTTTGTGCTTGTGAGAAGAAGGAGCTTTTGCGTAGATTTCATAAAGCTTAGATTGAGTCAAGCAGGGAACATCTTTAAAAGATGGATTTTCTTATTTTGTTGTGCTGTTTCTCTTAACTCGGAATGGAAGGGCAGTCTTTGGTTTTCCACCGTGCTTTTTAAATTGTTTTCAACACTTTATTTATAATGCCACGTATCTTTGCTGAAGGGAGTTCTGGTTTAAGTGTAGCAGAGGCCGGGAGATGTGCTTACTGCAGGGCCGTACCGAGGGAAGTGGAGGAGTGGCCTAGTGGTTGGGGCAAGGTACTTCAGGCCAGAAGGTCGGGGGGTTCAAATCCCACTAGAGGACAGCAACCTTTGGCCGGAAGGACTGGGGTTTCTAGTCCCACAGCTGCTCCTTGTGGTCTTGGGCAAGCCACTTAACCCTCCATAGCCCATGTTCCCTGTAAAATAGTTATCTCCAAGTTATAATGCCCTGTTCAATGTAATTTCAGTTTGTTCCATGTAAACCGCACTGATGCAGAATAGCGTGGTATTTAAGAGAATGTAAATAAATAAATAAATAAATAAATAAAATAAGATCACGCCCTGTGCAACTTGCACATCGGGCGTGCCCCCCCCCCTCCTGCGGCAAGAGAGAAGAGGCGCACCCGATGTGCAAGTCGCCGGCATGCTAAGCAGATCTGTCCCTCCCTGCTCTTGCAGGACAGATCTGCTTAGCATGTCGGCGAGAAGGTTTAAGATGCGCTTTTTAGCTGCCCTGTCATTGCCTGCCGCCGCTGAGAGAAGAAAAAGTGGCGGCGGCAGGCAACGGAAGACAGCTAAAATGTGCCCTTTAAGCCTTTGCACCCTGTGCGGCCGCACCGCTCGCACAGTGCTAGGTACGGACATGGCTCACTGTTTCCCACATTGAGGAACGTTCTGCAGTCCCCTCTGTAAGGCTGAGCCCAGTTTCACTATGATGTAATGGAGACTGGACTTGCCTGTCAGTCACTAGGCAAGGGGAAATCCCCTCTACAAATTGGAGGGAAGTGTAAAGGGCCTGGTATGTGCTAAAAGCATTTCATGCAGAGACCAGGAAAACACAGTTTGGTATCAGCCAAGTAAAAAATGTGTGCAAAATTAAAACCCGGCAAACGGAAGTTAAAACTATATCATCATGTGTGCTGTGAGCACATCTTAAAAATCATAGGAGATATGAAAGTTCAGTTTTGAAGTATAAATAGGAGTATGTGCACATTCAGTGTTTTATTTTTAGTCTGTTTTGCATTTTTAATTATTTACATGCACTTGTTTTATTATGTTTATAAACTTTATTATCACATTCTTTTTACCATTTATTTATTATTGATCTTACTTTGTACACCTTTTCACCTGGATGTCTTATTTATATGTTCTTATCCATTTTTTTATAATTTTAATTTTACCATGAGTTACTACATCGATTTAGTTACATGTGGAGCTTTATTGTCCAGGATAACCCTCTAATGCATACAGCACGTGACTTTGTTTTACATGGATCATTTGTATCGGGGGTTTTATTACACTCGTTGTTGTTGTTGTTGTTGTTAAGTGCCGTCGAGTTGGAGTCGACTCATGGCGACCCTCTGGATAGCTATCCTAAATTGTGTTCGGTCTTCAGTCAGGCGGCTTATTGTTAACAGACTGGTACCCGTAGCTGCTGTTATTGTATCGATCCATCTCATTGCTGGCCTTCCTCTTTTGCATTGACCTTCTATCTTGCCAAGCATGATGTCTTTCTCTAATGATCTCTCTCTCCGCATGATGTGTCCAAAGTATGAAAGTCGAAGTCTTGTCATCTGAGCTTCTAAAGAAAGCTTAGGTTTGATCTCCTCTAGTACCGACTGGTTTGTTCTTCGGGCAGTCCATGGTATACACAGTATTCGCCGCCAGCACCATAATTCAAAGGCATCAATTTTCTTCCTGTCTATCTTTACACTCGTATATCCTCTTAATTTATTGTATGTGTTTTGTTTATAGTCCCTTTTACTCTTGGCAAAAGCTTTGCTGAAACACGGCTGTGTTGGGTTTGGTATTCGTAGTTGTTCTTCATTAAAATTCGTTGTCTTCACCTCGCTCTGCACTTGCACATTTTACTGTTGTGAATGTGTGGTGTGCTTTTTGGTTTGGACTGTAAAGGAGGTATATATAAACAATGCATATAAATCATAGTGCTGCCCACAATCCGTTCCAGAACACACGTACACATGAAACTGCTAGGTACGTATGACCTAGATTGGCCACTGTTGAAAACAGAATACTGGGCTTGATGGACCTTGGTCTGACCCAGTATGGCATATCTTATGTTCTTATGTGTAAAAGTACACATCTTTTTCTCATTGCGTGTACTTCTATATATGTAATCTCTGGAGTAATTTTTATAAAATCATTTTTTTCCCTGTACAAAAGGCTTTTGTGCACTAAACCTTCTAGCACGAGAGTACTGCAGAAGTTGTGCACCAGTATGCTATGAACAAATTGAGCAAATGAGATGCGTGGACGTTTCATGCTAAATGTGCAGAGAGCACCAGATGCATGCACAGAAAGCTTATGCACTAAAGGCTACATGTGTAGTGAAATTTAAATACAATTACTTTGCACTGAAAATTGTTATCTCCAGGAACAAGCAGGAATGAGTCTTCACATATGGGTACGTCAGTACTGACGGAGCCTGTGCGGTAACGCTTCCCAAAAAGGAAAGCTTTTGGGAGCATCCCACAGCGCCTGCGCGCTGTCTTCCCGCCTTTCCTAACCACCTCTCCTCAGTTCTTCTTTGCCGTGGAGCCAGCAGGTCGAGCCCTGTCACCGCTGAAGAAGTTCTTTATTTTATTTTCTTTCTTTGGTCGCATGTCTGCCTTCCCCGACTCTGGACCGGTACCGCCGGTCTTTTCTTTCTTTTCTTTAAAAAAACAAACAAACAAACAAAAAAAAACCTATATATTTTTCCCTCACTTAGTGTACTTTTCTTTTGGGCCTTAGGCCTCACAAGAAATTTTCCTCATGGAAAAACCAGCCTCCGGGTTTAAGAAATGCACTAAGTGCAGCGGTACTATTTCTGTTACAGACACCCATGAATGGTGTCTTAAATGTTTGGGTCCTGAACACTCCATTTCGCATTGTCCGTCCTGCTCTCTGATGTCTAAACGGGGTTTACAGAACCAAGCAGCTAAGCTCCATGTGCTGTTTCCCGCTGATGCAGCTTCGGTAGCATCGACGTCTTCCAGGGCTGCTTCTTCCCCCCAAGGGATCTCAGGTAACCAAACATAAATCCAGCCGGTCCTCGAAGGGTAGATCTCCCTCTAAGCATCGAGATGCCTCCGGGCTTGCCCTCGAGGATCCTGCACCGGCAAAACAACCCCAGCAGGAAGCTCCGGCTTCCAGAGCTCCACCTATGGGGTTACAGGTTGACATCGATGGCACGGCCTCGACCGATCACCTGTTAGAATGCTCTGGGGTACCGGCACAACCTTACGGTACCAAGTTCCAGGCATTCATGGCGTCGATGGATCAGAATGTTCTGTCCATGCAGCAGGCTATCAGTGCCTTCATCCAAACTGCGACGCCGTTGATACCACAACAAACTCCGTTGTCGGTATCGACTCGGGTACCGGCGCCAGCGCCGATACCGGTACCAACTGCATCGGCATCGACCAGGATACCGACTGCAGTGGTTCCTTGTCTAGGGCTGCTCATTGGTACCGATCCGGTTCCGATGACGCCCGATGTCGATACTGCTCGATACGCGTATCGAGCGTTAGAAGAGCACCCTGACAGACGGTACTTCGATTCCTCTGGTGATTCTGATACATCAGAGGAGTCTGCTGAAGTATCTATAACCCTTCCTGAAGAGCCTTCTTCTCCAAAAAGAAGAATGTCTCCTCCAGAGGACTTGTCCTTTCAAGACTTCATAAAAGAAGTGGCTAAAGGTCTTTCTATTTCAGTATCCTCTGAATCAGAGCCTAGAGCAAAAAAATTAGATATTTTGGGTTATTCTAAGGCTCCTAAAGAGGCAGTCACCTTACCAATTCATGAGATTCTTTATGAACACATGATTGATTTATGGGAGACTCCTCTCACTATCTCTCCTCATTCTCGCAGATTGAACACATGTATCGTGTCCCTCCCTGTCCTGGTTTTCATAAAACACAGCTTCCTCACCATTCCATTGTGGTGCAGTCAGCTTATGAAGAGGATAAAGAGTACAAAGAGACACTCTTCTGCTCCTCCAGGAAGAGAATGCAGGACCTTGGATGCTTTTGGTAGGAAAATCTTCCAAGCCAGTATGCTTATTGCCAGAATCAACTCCTATAGTCTTTACATGGGTATGTTTCTAAAGGAGGTTGCAGATAAACTGCACACTTTCCTCCCTTTTCTACCAGAAGATAAAAGGGATGAATTCCTCATTTGGCTTAAGCATACTCTAGACATTTCAAAGTTTTCCAACAGGGCAGCCTTTGATTCCTTTGAAGATGCCAGCAGAGCTTCTGGCATTGCCATAGCTGCTCGCAGAATTGCTTGGCTCCAGGCTTCTGATTTAGAACCCTGGGTCCAAGATGGATTAGGAAATCTTCCCTGTACAGGTGAAAACCTCTTTGGCAGGGAATGGCAAATTAAAGCCACTCAAATGGATGCAGAAAATTCTGCTCTGGATAGACTTTCAAAGTCAACCTCCATTCCTGCCAAGAAAAAATCCTTCAAGAACTCTTTTTTTCAAAAAGGGCAGATTCCCTTCTACTTCTGGCCAACAATCCTCTACAGGTCGCTTTGCTACTAAGCGTCAGCAACCTAAACAGGCCAGGCCTAAGACTACAGGGGCTGCTGCAACTCAGCAGACCCAACCTTCTCAGGGTTTTTGACTTGATGCTAGAGAACTTAGCCTTTCTGGCTTTAAAACAGCCAGAACCTCTCACCATTCCAGGAAGGTTAGCTCATTTTGCTCCCAGATGGGAGCAGATCACATCAGAGCAGTGGACCCTCTCCATCATAAGAGAGGGCTACAAACTTCATTTCTCAGACCTTCCTCCCCACACCATGGTGAGACATTTCAATTCTCCCACATCTCTTCTCGACCTTCTAGGTCAAGAGGTGGCTACCCTTCTTGCCCAAGGGGCAATAGAAGAAGTTCCCCTTCTTCAACAAGGGTCAGGGTTTTACTCCCCCTATTTTCTCATTCCAAAGAAGACAGGGGGATACAGACCCATATTAGATCTCAGGGAATTGAACAAATTTCTATGCAAGGAGAAGTTCAAGATGCTTTCTCTGGGCACTCTCCTTCCATACCTTCAAAGTCATGATTGGCTTTGTTCTCTAGATCTCAAGGATGCGTACACACATGTCCTCATCAATCCATCTCACAGAAGATTCCTCCGTTTTCTTTTCCAAGGAAAACATTACCAATACAGGGTGCTTCCGTTTGGTCTGGCCTCTGCCCCAAGAGTGTTCACCAAATGCATGGCAACAGTAGCTGCATTTCTACGCACTCTGGGAATATTTGTATTCCCATACCTGGACGACTGGCTCATCCGAGCTCCATCTCAGTCAGAGGCCCAGACTTCCCTGGACTGCACAAGGCGCATTCTACAGTATCTGGGACTTGTGGTAAACCTCCCAAAGTCCCAGCTCACCCCTACTCAGTCCCTAGAGTTCATAGGGGCCTGGCTAGATACTACCACTGCAAGGGCCTATCTTCCTCAGGCCCGTTGCCTACGCCTAGTGCAGTTAGCCTCTCAGGTTCAGTCAAAGAGCCACTTAACTGCCCGGGAGATGCTACAACTGCTAGTCCACATGGCTTCCACAGTGCATGTGGTACCCTATGCTCGCCTACATATGAGAGCAGCCCAATGGACTTTGTCCACCCAGTGGACTCAAGCATCAGGAGCTCTCTCAGACCAAATAGCAACCTCCAAACGTCTCTTTTGGTCTCTCCAGTGGTGGATGTCCACTCAAAATCTGTTGCTGGGATCCCCCTTCCAACAATTGTTGCCCCAAGCAACTCTCACAACATATACCTCCCAAACAGGTTGGGGAGCTCATCTACAAGACCTCTCCACCCAAGGCACTTGGTCCCCACAGGAGACCTTTCTTCATATCAATCTCTTGGAGCTTCGAGCAGTCTTTCTAGCTCTCAAGGTCTTTCATACCCTGCTCAGCTACAAGACAGTCCTCATTCATACGAACAAGCAAGGAGGAACTGGCTCTCTGTCGCTTTGCAACGAAGCTTTAAGATTGTGGGCCTTCTCCAGAGAGCATCAAATCCATCTCCTGGCAGTATACCTCCCAGGAATTCAAAACTCTTGGGCAGACAGACTCAGTCGAGTTCTGCTCCCACACGAATGGTCCCTGCACATGGATCAGGTACTCAGAATCTTCCAAGAATGGGGAACCCCGGACATAGACCTCTTTGCAAGTCCGTGGAATGCTAAACTTCCCCGGTTCTGTTCCAGAATTCCTTGTCAGGGAGTTCAGGCCAAGGATGCCTTCCTCCTTCACTGGGGTCAGGGTTTCCTGTATGCCTTTCCACCCATTCCCTTGATTCCCAAGACACTTCAAACTCCAGAGAGATCAAGGATCTATGATCCTCATAGCTCCACGCTGGCCACGCCAAGTGTGGTACCCTCTACTTCTGCATCTCTCCCAAGCCCCCTCTCTGGACTTGGGAGCTGCCCCAGACCTTCTGTCCCAGGAGGAGGGGACTTTGTGGCACCCAAACCCCAAGTCCCTTCACCTCAGGGCTTGGTTACTGAAGGCCTAGACCTTCAAAGCTGGAATCTTTCAACAAGTGAAGGATATTCTCCATGCTTCCAGAAAACCTTCCACTAGACGTTCCTATGCTTTTAAATGGAAAAGATTTTCCATTTGGTGTGCTAAAAGGAGTCTCGACCCTCTAGCACTACCTTTGAATTCTCTATTGGAAGACCTCCTGCATCTTTCCGATGCAGGCCTTAAGACAAATTCAGTAAGGGTCCATTTGAGTGCTATTGCAGCATCCCTTAAGCCTATCAATGGACAATCTGTTTCCTCTCATCCTCTTATTGCAAGATTCATGAGAGGCCTAACTTTAACTAGACCTCTCATTAGGCCTCCTCCGGTGGCATGGGATTTAAATCTGGTTCTTGGTCAGTTTATGAAGCCTCCTTTTGAACCCTTAGCCACCACCTCCTTGAAATTTCTTTCCTGGAAGGTTATTTTCCTCATTGCAGTCACCTCAGCTCGCCGCATCAGTGAGCTGCAGGCCTTAGTGGCTAATCCACCTTATACAAGGTTCCATCATGATAAGGTAGTTCTTAGGACCAATCCACACTTTATGCCTAAAGTGGTCTCACCTTTTCATCTTAATCAAGAGGTATATTTACCTGTCTCTTTTCCAGCTCCTCATGCATCAAGTGCAGAGAAGCATCTTCATACTCTGGATTGTAAAAGAGCTCTTGCCTTTTACTTACAAAGAACACAGCAACATAGAAAGTCTTCTCAGCTCTTTGTTGCTTTTGATCCCTCTCATTTGGGACTTCCAGTCTCTAAGAGGACACTGTCCAATTGGATTGCTCAGTGTATTTCCTTCGCCTACCAGAGTAAGAACCTTTCTCTGGAGAGCCATGTCACAGCCCATAATGTAAGGGCCATGGCCGCCTCTATGGCTCATCTAAATTCTGTGTCCATTGACCAGATCTGTCGAACAGCCACCTGGGCCTCGGTTCATACCTTCACAGCCCATTACTGCTTGGACAAGGACTCCCGCCGGGATGCCTTGTTTGGTCAGGCTGTTCTCAAACACCTGTTCCATTCTTAATCAACTCCTACCCTCCATCCCTGGATAGATGCCTGAGATCCATAGGAGGAGGTAGAACCCTTCCCAGGGTTTCATATCCTTGGGGTTCTCCCAGGCATCTTAGCTAGGGAGTCCCCATATGTGAAGACTCATTCCTGCTTGTTCCTGGAGATAGCACAGTTACTTACCTGTAACAGGTGATCTCTGGGAACAGCAGGAATAAGTCTTCACAACCCTTCCATCTCCCCTAGGAGTTGTATCTCTCTATCTGTCTTTCCTTTCCTCTCTCTCTCTCTCTTTTGTCTCAGCTTTAAAACTCGAACTGAGGAGAGGCGGTTAGGAAAGGCGGGAAGGCAGCGCGCAGGCGCTGTGGGATGCTCCCAAAAGCTTTCCTTTTTGGGAAGCTGGGGAGCGTTCCCGCGCAGGCTCCGTCGGTACCGACGTACCCATATGTGAAGACTTATTCCTGCTGTTCCCAGAGATCACCTGTTACAGGTAAGTAACTGTGCTTTACCTGCATGGCATTGGGAGAAGTTATGTGTTTGAGTGCCCGAAATGGTGGTTTGTGGAGGACACCTCTTTCCTAGGCATAATAAGGATGGACACCACTGCAAAGCCACTAGTGGGTAAATCACACCGAAAGACGTTTCTATTATCTTGCATGTCAGTCTGCTTTCTCCTCTATGTGCCGAAGTGTCCTACTCCTACACCCACTGATGTTTTACTTCCCCTCCGATCAGGCTTTCGAGCAGTGGTGCTACTGAACTCTGCACTCAGCCTTTCAGTCTTCTGTGCGCTTCTTTGCATCGGAGTGGAATTGCTAATGATATTGTTACCATGTCATTTGAATATGCACAACTTATTATAATGTAACTATATTAGACGCTGCACTATTATCGCTGCAGCCATTGCTGCACAGGCAGTGTTTGCGCCAATCCAGCCTCTACCTTGTGGTAAGTATGCATAGATGCCGTGTTTACTATGCGCAAATGGTTCGCTTATTTATTTATTTATTTACATTCTCTCATATACCGTGCTATTCTGCATCAGTGCGGTTTACATTGAACAAACTGAAATTACATTGAACAGGGCATTATAACTTGGAGATAACTGTTTTACAGGGAACATGGGCTATGGAGGGTTAAGTATTTCTGCATGAGTAGTCTCTTTTCCACTCTACAGTGTCCAACCAGACCCTCATCACCTCCATCAGCCCCAGGCCCAGCCTGTTACAGTTCTCTTAACACATCCCCTTGGCCTCTTCACTTCAGGCCTCCGCTCCTCCCACTGATGGGGCACCCAGAGTTTTTCACTGTTGTCAGAGTCTCTTACCTCTGTGGCCGACACGCGACAATGTTGCCCCGTCTTCTCTGTGTCCTTCCGCCTGGTGGTGTCTGCCCCAGTGGGATCCATGTCGAATCCTGCCTGCCTGTTTTCCTGTAAGCCTTTTAGTGCCCCTTCCATGGACTGAGCTGTTGTAGTACCTGCTGTTTATAAACTGTTTACTCAGGAGCAGCCACTTGTACTGTACATTTTTCGTGCTCAACCACTGTGTAATAGCTTGATATTCTCAATGCTTTTGAATTGTTGCCAGGGCTAGGTCTCCATAAATTTCCACTTCTTGGTTCTCCCATTTGGGTTTCCTTAACTTTTGAGCCGCCTGCAATACTGCCTCTTTCGTGGCATAGCCATGCATGCATGCCACAATGTCCCAAGTCTCCCCTTCTCCTCTGGGGGCCAGCACTCTGTGCATCCTCTCAACTTTAAAGCAGAGCTGGGACTCCTCTAGCCCCCATGCTGTAGCCATGGCCTTCCATATTTGGGCTGTTAACAGGCAGTAGTCCACCATACCCTCCGTTTGTGCCTGTGTCTTAATTGTGCAGTCTCCTGTTGCAACAGGTGTACACTTTGTTTTTGTTCCTCTGTAGTTTCCTCTGTCTCCGTCATGCGCTGCCCCATACCTCTGAGTTCACTGTGCAGCTCCATTATCCAGGACAGTACGTCTTGCCGCAGGCTATTGATCTCTTGCTTCAGGTCCGAGAATCCCCGCCCCCCCCCCCCCCGAATGTCCTCTCTCACCAGTTGGAACTCTGTTTTTTCCTGGGGAATGCAGGTGGGGTCTTCCTCCCTTCCCATACCTTCATCCGTCCCTGCGCAGGAGACCACCGCCATTTTCAACTTAGCTGGTCCTGCCGCTGCTGGCCCTGCTTTTAAAGCATACGTCCTTAAGTCCACTCCCTGCTTTTTTTGCTGCCATCGCTATTAAAACTTTTTCAAGGTTTTCCCAATTATTTTGCAGCCCTTTATAGGGTGCGGGGTGCCCCGTATATTTGGGTTAATTTTACCGTGGCCTCGGAGCCGATTCAAAGTGTGGACATCTTTGTGACATCACGATGTACAGCTCTTCATCGTCGTCATCTCCCCCCACACACCCCTACCTCCACTCTTCTCGATTTAATGTACGCACTACTGCCAACATGCATCTCCATGTCGCAAACGCTTTCCCTGACACAATCTCTACCACGCATACCCTTGCACCTTCACATGTACCCCACAGATACACACTTCCCTACAATGTAACATATCCACACGCCCCAATCTGCCCTCTCATGCACACACACAATCCCATATTTTAATCATACTGCTCTAATTCTGTTTGTTAAAAACAAATTGGATGCACATTCCTAATGCAGAAGCATTAATAATGACCAGTCACAGACATGACTTGCTAGAACTGGTATGTAAGACATCCCCTTCCCAGTGCAACTTCCTAGCAACTTTCAGATGCTTCTTTTGAGGAAAGCCCTCTGAACTCCGCTTGGAAAATTTAAATGAAAAAAAAAGTGGGTAGAATGTGTAAAGGCTTGAGGTTTAGAAATGCTTTAAAAGCAAAGCCGTGTCTTCCAGAAGGGAGGGTTTGGAAAAGCTCTTTCAGTTGGTGATTCGATCAGATGTGTAGGCGACTGGTGGTTGTGAGGATCGCTTGATCATTTTCCTGCCTGCGCAAAGGTGGCAGACCCCGTGCATCACCCAGGGGGTAAGGGTCTAGATAGTGCTGGGGAGGAGCTGTCTGTCTTAATACATGTGACATAGGAAAATGTGGGAGGGAAGTTCTGGAAGCCAGCATTAGGCTTTTCGGTAGAAAGCTGAAATCCAGGACCTCCAGGGCAGCGTTCTCAGAAATGCTCCCCGTTCACCATACAGGACCTAAGGGACAGGCAGAGTTCTGGAGTCTTACTGTGTAGATGAGATGATGATGTAGAGAAGAGGCTTTAGATGTGTCAGCAACTGAGCAATATTCTGGGGAACAGGAGCCTTTTCCCAAAGGATGGGCTGCTGCTTTAACCAGGGTGGAACCAGGTTGTTGGCACCAACCTTTATAAAGGAGAACGTGCAGCTATTAAACTAGATAATGGGGGAAAGCTGACAGTCACCCAGGAGCGTATCTTTGAAGGGTACTTGCAAAGCAGGGAGATTAAGGCATCCCAGTAGAGAGGTTACAGTAAAGGGGAGAGGCCTAGGTGCCCTTAGGTGAACAGCAGATAGCTGAAAGATTCCAAATTACCGATGTCAACTGAAGTATGTAAATCATCATATGCTGTATGAACATGGGCACTCACACACAGTGAAAGGACACGCCACGCAAACAATGCACATACTTTTATGCATCTGGTATTTTATAAAAGCTCATGTGTGTGTGAATGTGGTCACATGGATGTGTGAATGACTAAAATACTGACATTTTACATATATACCTAAAAATAGGTGCCTCCTTATATAATTAGCCATCTGCCATTATTTACCCTTAGTCTAGCAATATCTTTCTGTAAAATATCTTGTACCACAAGCAGAGTGTGAAGAGTATGATCTTCTAGGGTTGGTTAGGTGTGTAATTGACGTTCAGGCGGTGACCGAAATTGCGTATGACACATTGAAGAAGATCCATGTTGAAGTTGGTAACCCTTGAAATGTCGGGTGGGATACCATGAAAAGAGATCCAAGCTCAAGGTTTTTTTGCAGCGTTTTTGACTCTTCACTGAGCAAAATGTTCTATATGATTTATTTTATTCCAGCCTTTATACTGGGGATCTAAATAGCAAATTTTCATATCTGTGCGATGTACTTATGTGGGGAAGAAATTGGCCTAAGTGGTTACCCAAGGCAAGATGAAAGGTTCAATCTATTAAGCCATTTTCATGGATACTCTGTCAAGCCCAAAGTGAATTCTCCAAAGTCACAGGGAGAAGCATGTAAACAAAATATGTGTGGTTTTGGCATTTATCCTCAAAGAATGCTCCAGCATGGCAGGAAATGAAAGTGAAGACTTGTGATTATATTGTCTGAAGTTTGTGTTATGTGGTTTCCCATTTGAGACGGTGGCGGGAGGGATGTGAAAAGCTGATAGTGACCATATGTGCAGGGTGTGAAAATGTCAGCATGTGTTCCCTGTCCTTGCGTGACCGCTCTTCTGCGGCTCCAGTTGCTGTTGCTGAGCTCAAGGTTGCCCTACATGTCCTCCAGCTGCTGAAGAAGCAGAATAGTAGAGTAACAAAATGGCTTGCTGAAAGCTTGTGAAGATGTTTACGGGATCTTAGATGTTAAAATTGATTCTGTCTGAACATACCCCATTCCTCTGCTTTTCGGCCTCGCTTTCTGTTTTTCTGTCCTGATGGATCCTTAGAACCTCTATGAAGAGTGAGAGAAAAGTATATTTCTGTTCCTGCCACCCCCTCCTGTACCTGCCTGTGCTAAGCACTAAATGTTGATAGTACTGGGGTTTGTTCCTTTTGGAATACAAGGCCCGGCCTAGCTCCAGGAAGTGTAAGTGGGCTCCTTTTCTGGCACTTAATGTGATGATGGCTCATTCAGGAAGTTGTTATTTATTTATTTATTTATTTATTTTAATGTCTTTTCTATACCACGCTCTTTAGAATCAGTGTGGTTTACATGAAACAATAATTTATACAGTGTAACAGAGCCTGCACTTTATTTACAAAGAACAGGAAATGCAACTTGGACATAACTAGGGTAACTATATACAGGTTGAGCAATCAAGTCACGGTATACAGTAGGACCGTAATTGCTACAAGCCTAGGGGATTATATACACTGCATTGTATCTACAGGTGATGTAACTTGGACGTAACTAGGGTACAGGATGAGAACCAGAGTTGCTTGGATCAATTTCCCATAATAGTGGGTTATATACACACTCTTATTTACCTGTTATGCGGATGAGCCAGTTGGTAGAGCTGCATCATTGTGAGATGAGTGTGCTGGAGGTGTAGTCCTGGTGGTGGGAGGTGGCTACTTGTGATCCATCGTTAGAGTAGTGCATAATGAAGAGATGGTGCTTAAATTGGGCGAGGTCAGTAATGGATCGGATGGTGGTAGGAAGGGCATTCCAACATCTAGCCACATAGAACAGAAAGGCTCTGTTTATTGTTGCCTGGGAGCATTTCGTTATTGTACTTGGAATTACCAGTGTGTTAGCAGCTGCGGATCTTCTGGATCTTTTGGAGGGAGTGGGGTGAACTAGTTCCGTGAGGGAGGTGGAGGAGCACTTTTTGAAGGTCATTACTAGTATTTTGAAGGAGAGTCTGCAGTGAATTGGCAGCCAGTGGAGTCTGCAGTGAATTGGCAGCCAGTGGAGGTGTTTCAGGATTGCGGTTACGTGATCCGTCCTGGCGGCTCCGTGTAGTATTCTGGCGGCGGCGTTGTTCATTGCGAGCTGGAGTGGGATCAGTGTGTTCTTCGGGAGTCCCTGTAGGATTGAGTTGGCATAGTCGAAGTGGGGGATTATAAGTGCCTGATAGACTGTCCGGAAATCGTCTGGAGCCAGTAGGGGTCGTAGATGCCGGATTGTCCGTATCTTGTGGTAGACTGCCTTGACAGTGTTTATGTGGGCTTTCATGTCTAGCTGTTGGTCCAGTGTGATCCCTAGGTATCGGATAGTGGGCTTGCTAAGTAGCTCAGTGCTTTTTACCTTTAATAAGGCGAGAGGGGTAAATACTTGCTGGTAATGAATAGGACGTCTGTCTCTTGTTGTGATTTATTCTGAGGTTTTGAGTGTGGAGTCAGTCTGTGATAGCGTCAAAGCAGGTTGTGAGTGGGGAGCAGTCTGGCTGGTTGGTTACGAATGGCATGTAGAGTAGTTCATCGTCTGCATATACCAGGCAGGCGACGTTTAAGGAGCGGATAAGGGCGCAGATGGGCTGCATGTATATATTGAAAAGCAGGGCCAAGAGAGGTGATCCTTGTGGTGCTCCTTGTTTCTGTTGGAAAGGTTCGGAGGTCAAGGCGCCAGTTCGTACATGTTGCCATCTGTCTGTCAGGTATGATTTGCACCAGCACCTTCTCATGGCTCAGAGTTGAATGTCGTAGCAATATCCATGAAGATTAGGGCAAACCCTTGTCGGATGTTGTCGGTTCCCATGATTAAGGTTCTGAAGAGGGTGGTCAGGAGGGTTTTGACGCCATGTGATTCCCTGAATCCGTGTTGACATGGGTCAAGAAGGGCGGTGGTCTCGATGTGGTGTTGGACGACCTTTTCAATTATTTTGTCCAGGAGTGGAATGCTTGAGATTAGCCTGTACCATTCAACCTTCTGGGGGTCCAGTTTGTTGTTTTTTAGAAGAAGCCTGATGGATGTGTGCTTCAGGCTTCGTGGAAATGTCCATGTTGAGAATGATCAGTTCATGAGTTTGGACAGAAATGGGCTGAATTCACTGCGTAGTGATTTTATCCAGAATGCTGGGCAGGGGTCATTTGGAGCTGTGGTGGTATTGATGGCGGTGATGTCCTCTATGCCTTTTTTTGGATGGGATAGAGAAGGTGGTCAGTGGTGTTGGATGGTGTAACTCGTGCATGGGGGTGGGATTCGTGGTATTGTAGGTCTGGCTTGTTTTGGATTGAAGGTAGTCTGCGAATTCCTGAGGTTGGAGCATGCTTGGTTGGTTGGGGTAAGGTTCTTTTGTTAGGTTCTTAACTAGGTTGAATAGTTCATGTGGTTTGTTCAGGGAGCGTTTCAGGAGGTCATTGTGGAACTGCTTCATTTTCTCTGTGACTGCTCCGCGATGTTTCGTTAGATGAGAGTTGTACGCTCTCTCGTCCTCGGTGGAGCGTGATCGGCGCCATCGTCTTTCCAGCTTCCTTAGGTGGAGGAGCGATGTTCGTAGTTAGGTGGAGTACCACGGCGCAGTCTTTCTTCTCCTTGGATGCTGATCCTCTGATTTGCTTTTGAACGTTGTAATGTTTGTGGTTGGTTTGTTAAAAATACTCTGACTGCCATTACAGAAAATTAAATCAGTCACTTATAAAAAGAATAGATAAAGGACATCAGCTGGGGTGTCCTTGCCAGATTTCAGCAATTTTGCAAAGGCTGTAGGCACAACTACCTCGCCAGTCTCATTCATCGGTCCTTATCTCAATAAATTTCATGTTTCTTTTCAGGTTTTATTGCATATGAAAGTCTATTTAGTTGAATATGGCAGCTAATACGGTGAAACGCCCAGCTGTGGAACCACAGTTCTCTATTCTCAATTCGAGTTTTGCCAATATAGCTTGCAACTGCCGCTCAGCCAGAAATTGGATGGATCTGGAATTGTATGACTTCCTCCCACAACCTCAATGACCCCCCCCCCCCCCTATTCTTTCCCAAAGATTGCAGAAGGCTCTCAGAGGCATCTGCCTGCCAGCCACCTTACACACAGTGCTGCAAAGCCATCCAAACAGTTCCAGAGGATTAGAGCTGAGCCCAGCACGGATTCTTTGCCTGAGGCTCTCGGGGTGAGTGCAAGGCTTGACCTTGTCATTGTCCTTGTTGGGGGCTTTTGATTCTTTGTGTGGGGGAAGCAATTTGGGGTAGACTGCTGGTGACCTTTGGTGCAGGGTGGGGGTTTACCACAGTTTTCTGCACACATTAATAGCGTTTTTTTGTGCGCCTGGCGGTCGCACAGTTCTTGGGCATGTTCTGCCTTAGTGGCTCCAATGCATGCTCCTACCCTAGCCTATAATACTAAAAGCACAGTTAACATGCGCTCTTCAGGACGTGGTGGCCTTAGCTCATGTAGTCTTCCAGGTGACGTCGTTTGCCCTGTGGCTTCTAGATTTTGCTCTTCCTGCATGGCTGCTTCTGAGTCGTCCCTGGAGGGCCTACTCTGCCTCTCTCAGCTGGGAGATACTATTAGCCCGACCTTGCCTGCCTCTGTGCAGGATGTGGCGGATGACACTATAGGTAAAGATATTCAGCTGGCAGGAGGATACGGCATCTGTTGGTGGTCTCTTCCCATCCTCTAGGGAATCGATGGGGACTATGCCCCCCCCCCCCCCTATGTAGGGGGGTCATTTCCATATTTGTCCTCTCTGGAATTCTTTTCCTTTGCAGCAGGCCTGTCATTCTGATGTGAACGTGCAGACCCTGCAACCTTTGTGTTTCCCCCGTGAGCAGTCTTGGGGCATGCTGAGAGTGGAAGGCTTCTTTGATTGATGGCAAGCATCCCTGGCAGGGGACCCCCCACCAGGGAATGGGATCAGCTGTGGCTTGGATTGAGATGTCTGATATGGATGAAGAAGTGCTCTCACCTTCAGAAGATTGTGAGGAGGCCAAGGTTCCAGGAGTAGGAACTAGAGATGTTGATTCCAGTGTCATATCCACTTCAAACTTGAGAGAATGTTCCAGTGACTGAACAGGAACCGAAAAGGCATCTGCTCCTGCAAGGGGTTCAGAAATCCACTACTGCCTTCCCGGAGCTGCTCAGGGTTGTGATTTGGCTAGAATGGGATTATCCCAACTCCCCACCTAAGGGGTTAAGGGTGTATAAGAAGATGCATGTTCTCCTGGAGAGGGAATGCATTGTGTAGTTTATTTTCAAGGTGGATACACTGGTCACGGTGGTTACCAGACAGACCACCATTCTTGTTGAAGGCGGATTGGCCTTAAGGGATACTCTGGACTGAAAGGTGGTTTCATGTTGAAGAACCTGTTTGCTGCAGTGGCTGCTATTCTTCAGTTGCGATATGTGCAGGCCTGGCATTGCGAACCATGCTCCAGTGGATTCAGTCTCTTCCACTGGATGTTTCTATTCCTCTTCTAGAATCTGCTGCGGCCTTCCTTTATGATGCCATGTATGTCCTGGTACTTGTGGTGGCCAGGGATGGTGGCTTGACGACTGTGTCATGATGTTAGATTTGGCTATGGCACTGGGCAGCAAATACATTTTCTAAAGCCCAGTTGGCCTACCTGGCTTTTACGGGAAGCTTCTTTTTGGAGCAGATTTGGATAAGCTGGTGAAAGACTTGAAGGACCTGAGCAAGACAAAATCTTATCACCTTCTAGAAGACAAGTCCAAGGGGCCTGTGAAGTGGGCTGGTGCCCCTTTTTTGTCAGCCTCCGATCATCAACAGATGGTTTGTGGGCCAGATCTCTTCGTTACTGACCTGAAAAAAAACTCCAAACAACCCTTTCTTCCCCTCTACTTCTGGGCTTTGAGCTCATGCTCAGTCCTTTCATGGAACGTGTGGGCCCAGGGACTCTGTCTATCATCATGCTTCACCGAGGTATCCAACTGGCTACAAGCAAACAACCTATCCATCAACATAAAGAAAACAGAAGCCCTCATAGTCACAAAAGACCCGGACTTCACTCCACCTACACACCTCAACATAGGTACCACAAGCATCCAAATACAACCACAAATAAGATACCTGGGCATTATTATTGACCAAGCCCTCACACTAAAGCAGCAGATTACCAAAACCTCCGGAACTATATTCTACAAGGCAAGAACAGTGCAGCGTCTCAGACCCCTCCTAGAATATCAAGACTTCCGAACTGTGATGCAAGCCATGACGCTCCCACATCTAGACTACTGTAACATAATATACCATGGTCTTCCAGCCACGCAGACCAACCCCCTCCGAACAGCTCTGAACACCACAGCAAGAATCATCCAGAGAGCAAAGAAATCCGACCACATCACCCCAATTCTGAAAGACCTACACATACTCCCCCTCGAAGCAAGGACTAAATACAAAGCCATCCTACTCACCCACAAAGCCATCCATCAAACACAGGACTCCCAACTTCACACCCTACTGTCTCGACCAGCCCATGGCAGAACTACAAGACAAGCCTCCAGCAATTCCCTCACCGTCCCTCACAAAAGAACCAAATGCTCACAACGGATCTGCAACCGAGCCTTTGAACTCTATGCTCCATCCATATGGAACTTTCTACCGAGTTGTCTCCGAAATAATGCCAATCTACTATCTTTCAGAAAACAGCTGAAAACTATCCTGTTCCAGGAATACTTTAACACGACCCCCACCAAAAAAGCACACTAACCTTTGATCTCACCCATCATGACCCCCCAACGCAAACCTGTACTAACCTGTCCATGTCCAAACTCTGTCCCATGTCCAAAGTCTATCCTATGTTGAAATCATCAATGTTGTCTCCCTGGTGATGGCCCCGCCCTAAACTTAAATTCCCCCCACCCTTTTATATGTAACGCCACTTTGACCCGGTGAAAAGCGGGATATAAATACAGCTAAATAAATAAATAAATAAATAGGAGGACCCTCCTGGGCTGTGCAGTGAAGGTTTGGTGGCCCATTTCCCTGTTCCTCTGATTGAAGGCAGGCTTCGCCTTTTCTTTAAGGAATAGGCCTGGCTTTCCAAGGATCACTGGGTGCTAGACACCGTTCAATTCGACACTGTCCTGGGCTGCAAAAATACTTTTATGGATGCCTTCATCTCCCCTTGTGGTTCTGCGATCAAAAGTGCCGCTCTGCAGACTACCTTGGACAGGTTGCTGCATCTAGCGGTGGTGGTGCCCATCCCGCTGGATGAGTGGGGCAAGAGCAGATTATTCCATCTATGTTGTGATGTCAAAAAAGAAAGGACTGTTCACTCCAGCCCTTTCTGAACCTCAAAGGAGTCAATGAGCGTTTGCGCATCCTGTGCTTCTGGATGGAAACCTTGTGGTCCGTGATTCCAGCAGTGCACTGAGAATAGTTCTTGGCATCTCTGCTGATCTGTCCGGATCAGAATATGAGACTACACCTTGGCCAGATCTGAGTTTTGCCATACTTGGCTCTTACTATCAGTTGCCGCCCTCCCCTTTGGGCCATCCACTGCCCTGAGGACATTCTCCAAGGTCTTGGTGGGGGCAGCTGTGGCACCAAGGGATCTGGGGTCCATCCCTACCTGGATGAATGGCTCATACAGGCCTGTTCCCTTTTGGAGATCAATCAGGGAAAGAATCAGCTGTTCCCTTGCCAGTCGCTGGAGTTTATGAGAACAAGGTTCTGCATTTGAGTGGGCAGATGTTTCCTACCAGTGGAGAAAGTCAGACTGTTGGATTGCCTGGCACTGTTCGAGTGGCAGCGGGCTCCCAGAGTCTGGGATTATCTTCAGCTCCTTGGATTGATGGCGATGACTGTACAGATGATGCCATGGGCGTGTCTTCACATGAGACTGCTCCAGCAGTCCTTGCTGGCTCAGTGGTCCCTGAGTTCTCAGTAGTTTGAGCGCAGGCTCCCACTCCCATTGATGACAAAATCCAGTCTGTGGTGGTGGCAGCAGCCCTGTCATCTGAGGAAGGGCATGCTGCTGGACAATTCTCCTGGATACCCCTGATGACAGATGCTAGTCTCTCAGGCTGAGGAGCCCATTACCAAGACCATATGCCCAGGGCCATTGGATCTGCAGGGAAGCAATGTGGTCCATCAACTGCCTCGAGGTGAGGGCCATCAGCTTGAGGACTAGGCGGTTTGAGATTTTTCAGACCATGCCATGGCGGTGGATTATGTCAATTGGCAAGTTGGCATGAGACATTCTGGGGTAGCTCTGGAGATGGCTCTCCTGTTTGCCTGGGTGGAAAAGAACGTCCTAGCCTTGTTGGCTCAGCACATTGTGAGGATGAACAGTGTGGAGGCAGACTTTCTCAGTCGAGCACTCTCTGGATCCTGGAGAGTGGGAGTTGAGTTAGGAGGCGTTTCAGTTGATTCTGCACTGCTGGAGTCATCCTGACATGGATTTGATAGCAACCTGTCAATGCCAAAGTTTTCTGCTTATTCAGTTGTTGCATGGAGACTGGATCAGAGGGTGTTGATGCCCTGACCTAGTCTTGGCCAAGTCAGTACCTGCTGTAATGCATTTCCTCTGTGGCTCCTGGTGGAGCATGTGTTTGGAGGATAAAATGCCATCTGGACAGGGTGGTTCTGGTGACGCCAGATTAACTATGTCTGGTGCTCTAGGCCCTGATGGCGGCACCTTTTGAGCTATTTGAAACTTGCTACCTTGAAGGATTTGATGCTCAAGATGGTCTTCATGGTTGTGACTTATGCCGCAAGGCAGATTTCAGAGCTGCATGCTCTGTCTTGTCGAGATCCTTATCTGTCTTTTCTAAGGAGACTGTTTTTCATTCAGCCTATACTGTCATCCTTGCCTAAGGTGATTTCTCCTCTTCATATGAACCAGATGGTCTGCCTACCCTTCTTCTTTAAGGAGCAGTGTCAAGGAAAGGATAAGGATCTTCACCTTATGGATGTCCGGGGGGTGCTTCTCCGGTACATGGAGATTACAAACTCCCTTTCATAAATCCAGCCATCTTTTTTTTTTTTGCTGCGTGTTGAGCTGCGCAAGGGTGACGTGGTGGCCAAGTCTGATTTGATTTAACAGGTTTTTAATACCGCTTTATCCTTAAATCAAAGCAGTTTCCATTACATCATATGTTTTACAGTGAAACAAAAAAAGGGTGGTGGTGGCATGCAGGCTTATTATAACACAAGAAACTATATACAAGCAAAACTGTACAGGCGAAACTATATATAGGTTGGCGAGAGGTAATGTTGTGGATCAGTGTCTCTTGGGCATTGTATTGTCCGGAGATGTTGTGGGGGCTGAGTCGGGCATTAGTGAAGAATGTTGAATGGTTTGCTAAGTTAGGCTTCTAAAGATTAAGGAGGCTATTGCCTCAGCATCCTTCTGTTGCGGAACTGTCCATTTCTGGAGGGTCTGCGTGCCCATTCTACCCAAGCACAAGTGCTCTCATGGGTAGAGCGGAGTTCGGTAGCCCCTGCAGACATTTTGTTGTGCAGCAACATGGGCATCCCTTTCCACTTTTGTCAAGAATTACCATCTGGATGTCCATGCGCGGGCAGACATGGCCTTTTGGCTCTGGGGTTTTGTGCTCAGTGAAATTGTAGTTTTGGTATATCCCACTTGCCTGGACTAGTTTGGCAAGACAATATGGAAGGTGACATTTTACTTATCAGTTAATGTCCTTTCTTTGAATCCTGCTAGAGCAGTCCAGGGCCCATCCCTATAACTGTGCGTATTGAGTTTGTTTTTTTTCTGCTGTGGTTCCCTTGGGTCTGTTATGATTTTTATACTTGGCTCTGCAGGTTCATCTTCTATGGACAGCTTTCTTTTTTTGTGTTCTTGTACTTAGTTTTCTACTGTTGCTTACTTCTTGTTGCCCATGATTGAGGTTGTGTGAGGCTTGCCATGTTTTTCCCCATATGCTTTGAGATGAAAAGTGAAGGGACCTCTGGTGGCTGAGGCAAATAGACGCATGGGAGTGATGTCATTAAAACCTGGGCTTTTCATTGATTCTTTGTTTCCACCAATCTGCTGGTAGGGGAACACAACCCACTTGTCTGTACTGGTCTAGCAGGACTCAAGGAAAGGACATTAACGATAAGCTATAAAGATGACATTTATACTTCAGCTAGCAAGTGTCTCTGTGAGTGTGTGGTGCAACAGTGGTGTGCCTGTCTGTATGTGGGATGTGGTGGTGGGTGCAAGGCTGTGGGGTGTGTGTGTGTGCGTGCTGCAAAGCTGGGGAGCCTCTGTGTGTGGTACAGAGGTGAGTTGCCTGTGTGGTGTGGAGATATGTATATCACCAGTCTGTCAACAATGAGCCGCCTGACTGAAAACCAAACACAATTTAGGACAACTATCCAGAGGGTCGCCATGAGTCGACACCAACTCGACAGCAAACAACAACAACATGCCAAAGGGTGCATCCCCACCCACACACACATGTGGGTTAAAATTGTCCATGATTTCAATGTCGGCTTTTTCAACGATGAACTTGTTGATTTTGCCAGTTGTCATGAGCTTTGTCGTCTTTGCATACAGATTGTAAGTTGGAGGTGAAAGGGATTAAAATACATGGGGACAAAATTGACAATCTTCCCACCTCCTGCCCGCCATTCTCTCATCCTCAGTTTTGTGTTTTTTTTTTTTAATGAAAGCTCTGATTCCCATGGCTCTCTGCTGCCCTGGGCTTGCCCTCCTGTTCTGTCCGCAGGTATCCAAAACTCCCATGGGCAGAACAGGAGGGATCTTTGCACGATTGGAGATTAGATGCAGCAAACAACCCACAGGATCAGATGCCTGCAGGTTGTCTAAAATTCATCTAAACTCCGATTGTGGCAAAGATCGCTTCTGTTCTGCCCACGGGAGATTTGGATCTCCCGCAGGCAAACAGAATGGGGGGTTTTTTGCCCATGATTGGGAGGGAGCAAATCTCAAGCGCAGATTTATTTTTTTTCTTTTCATTTTCCAATTTTCTTTTCATTTTCCAAAACATACATTCCCAAGAGAAATGAAACACCACACAAACAATTCCAGTACAAAACCCTTTCCCCCCTACCCCCCATCCCCAGTTCAAAAAAGGATATCATTCAGTATACTAAAACGCTACTCCTAATTAAAGTAAAAGACTCGGTGGATACCCTTCCAAAATTACATAATTACAAATCATGACATAATCTTGTGGATACCGTACAGACTAGATTCCACCAGTGATTAGCATCTAGCTGTGCAGAGTGGTTCCAATGGGTAGTAATTTGCTTGATAGCTAAACTAAACAGAAGATCAAACCAAAAACAATCCTCCTTCCGCAAAGAAAGAACATCTGCTAGGGACTTATAGATTAGCGTCCGGATGGTAAGATCCTCCGAAAGATGCAAGACCGTTGTTAACTGAGACCATACCTTACGCCAGTAATCCCTAACATATTTGGACAGAGCATATGAGGTAGAGCAGGACCAATACCTATTTCCATGCTGAAATTGCCACTTAGTCAGCGATATAGGCCCTGTGTGCCAAAAAATAAAGTGTTTTGAGTAAGGGAAGCGGTTTGGGATATCCGTATTGCGGGGTCCCAAAAATCTTCCCATGTCCTGCGCTGTAGCAAATTCCTTGCTTCTAATCCCTCGATGTAGAGTGTTTCAAGTGCCACGGATCAACTAACCCGAGGGGCGTTATGGCCGATTGTAGCACCTTCTTGGAATGAGACTTGGTGTCTTATAAGGTGCCCAATCTAACAAGGGGTCCAGTACTAAATTGAGGTCCTATCCTAGCACCAAAGGATTAGGGGCAGCATCTGTCAGTTCCTGAACTAGGGAAGTGTAGAAATCGGGTTCCTCTTGATTGGGAATGTACACTACGAAGAGTGTAAATTGCAACCCACTGATCTGTACCACTGCCCTAGCCCATCATCCCCCAGGGTCTGATCTCGTCTGGATAATAGTAGGCATGAGGTATTTCCTCACCAGTATACAGACCCTCCCTTCTTCCTACAGGCTGGGGCAGCAGCCAAAAATGTCCAGTTCCCAATTTAAGTGATTCGACCAGGGATAAGTGAGTTTCTTGTAAATAAAGAACATCGGCCACCTCCCTCTGAGAGTAAAGCAAAATCTTCATTGTTTTTAATAGGGTTATTTAGCCCTTTAACGTTAAGTGAAAGAAAATTAAGGGGCAAGCCCTTCACTGCAGCACCAACCATGGAAAGAGGTTTACGATAGAAAGTCTCTGGGCCATGCTCCTTATTGAGTATGTCATCCAAAAAGAAAACAAATCATATGGAGGGCATCCACATGTAATGAAAAACATTACACCCATATATTGCAAACAAAGATTATTCATAGAGTCAAACTTATACCTTAACAAACAACCAAGTCAATAACATGCATAGTAGAACTAAAACACACATGAACCAATGGTGCTCATACTAAAGCACATAAAGTACTTTGTCGTCGTCCCCACCCCATTATAACCTCCTTTTTATCAATTCACATCCACACAGCACATCTTTTAAACCAGGATATCAAAATTAACCAGTGTCTAGCATTTAGCACTACCACCCACTCCAAACATATGCAGTCCGTCCCTGTTCCATACCTCTCCAAACCTTGCTATGCCCTGTGGGGAATACAACTTACCCAAGGTTGACTAAGCAGGCCTTAAGAAGACTGCAT
Organism: Ichthyophis bannanicus; assembly: GCA_033557465.1. Taxonomy (NCBI): domain Eukaryota; kingdom Metazoa; phylum Chordata; class Amphibia; order Gymnophiona; family Ichthyophiidae; genus Ichthyophis; species Ichthyophis bannanicus. Next base: position 1,847,330,470 of record CM066031.1, on the reverse strand, counting down.
TGCAGGTATGAATTTCATTCTAGTTAGACAAGCCATGCATCACAAATCATAGAGTGTGTTTCATTACCCCTCTCACTGAATATCCATGCTGTCAAACTCGTGCAGAAAAGCACATAACCAGTCCGGATCTTCAAAGGTGCGGGTGTAATTATGACCAGTCACTCTCATGTGCACCAGATGATAAGAGTCCATATTGAACTTGCAATTTTTGTAGCTTGGGCCGACATGTCAGCAGATTCTTGCATCGATCTGTAGTGGTCTTGCACAGGTCCGGGTAGCAGAATCTTATGCCCTTCATACTTCACTGGAGCCTGTAGTCACACTGCTTGGAGAATCTGCATCTCCTGAAGGTACCGTAGCATCTTGAGAACAAAATTTTGCAGTAGAGGTTTTATGCGAGGGGACCCGATGAGCATGCTCCAACTCAAATGGGCATTGAACATACAGCTTAAGTAGAGCTGGTAAGAGCTGCAAGGAAACCGATAGGGTCAGCACCTTCCACACCTTCAGATATGCCCAGGATCCTTACATTATTTCTTTGGGAACAGATATTCTGATCTTCAGATTGATGCTCTAACAGAGTCACACGTTTTGAAGATTTCTCGTACTCTTGTAGTAATACCTCGTGTCGCTCTATTTTGGCCTCTGCTGCTTCTAGGCATCCCGCAATGGTAGTGAATTGTGATTTAACATCTGCCAATTCAGACTGAACCGTCTCCAAGGCTGTTGCATTAGAAGACACCAGTTCATTGACTTGTTTAATCATGTGCAGTATCTCCTGCAGGCCGTCATCAGACTCCTTGTTCTGTGCCATTTTGAGTGGGGAAAGGGGTTTGTTTTGATTTGCCCTGTTGCAGTCAAGCCTGGCCGGTTTCAGGGTTGCCATCTTCCGCAGCTAGATGGTGTCAAAAAGAATCCACTTTGGTGAAGGTAAGTCCAGGGAGGGCTCTGATTCAGAACTGAGCTGCAAGAGCAAACTTCTCAGACAGCCACTGAGCAAGATGGCAATCTCCGCATCCTCCAAGTGCCTGGTTTAAATTTCTGGTTGCCATGGGGACCTGGCACCTGGGCTTTGTCGAACCCTGCATTTATGGTATGGTAGATTTGCATTATGGGCAATGTTCCCTCTAATTTTCTGTAGGCTGTGTGCACATAAAATATCAGCTGTGTGCAGCTTTTGAAGGAAGGTTAAATTTTTGTGCGCCACATAACAACACTCTGAGTTATATACTTTAAAATTTGACTACATGTCAGAATACAGTATGTACACCACATTGATTTTAATCAAATTAAATGAAAATAGACGATTACTAAATGAAGCGGGAAATTTCTAGTAATTACAATCATAACTTTTAAATTTTAAGACGTCTGTGTTGTTTTCTATCAGAATCAGAGCTGTAATTTTTGTGCGCTCTGTTGTAAAGTATGTGCGCTCGCTCGGCAAGGTGTGTGCGTGCGCACACGCGCACAGCTTAGAGGGAACAGTGATTATGGGTCTTTATGACTTGTAGGATTTTGTTAGTTCGTAATCTGCCTGGTACTGGAGAAGCTGTTAATGAGATGACATTGGATGAGATTTTTTTTTCCCTTCTTTGTTGGTTTCTATGGTGAAATGTCCTAGTTCTGCTCTGCACCTACTGTTGGAGGAAGGGTTTTGTTGGACGCAAAATAGAAACTCTGCTATAGTTCTTTTTTTTTTTTTCTTTTTGAACGTCTAATGCCAAAATAAAAAAAATTAGTCCTAATTTATTTGGGTGTTAGAGAACCACAGCACAGTTTCGTTTTTTTTTCCTCGTCTCTTGGTATGTGAGCACTTTACTTCCCTTTGTTTTGCAGAATATTTATTTTCAGGTGTAACTATTTTTTTTTAATCTTAGAGTGCCAAGCTAAATAATTAATGGCTACAATTTTTGCTACATTATAATTATATAGTCTGGGAATATGTTGCTTTCCTATTTTTTTTTTATTGGCAAAGCCACTGAATGAGAGCCTCTACTCCCTCCTTTTCAGTATCATGGGGGCACCAGCTCATCAGGGAGCTCTCGCCTGTTTGATATACTGGCTTCCTAGCCATCTTGTGTTTGTGCTTTTTTTTTTTTTAAATAACGCTAACGAATATGCACATGTCACTCCTCCCTCCCCTTTGCTCCCCCACCCCCAATGAAGCAGTCAATCTACGCCCATGCTTTGCTGACTCGCGATAAGGAGATGGAATCCTCCTCGTCTCACCAGCCTTCATCCATGGGAATCAGACGGGACTCTTGGAAGAAGGGACAGGTGAAAATGAGGAGCAGGATTGCTCGACCCCCCCCCCCCCACCCCTCCACCCCCTTACCAGAGAAGGGATACTTCCGAGGGCCTCAGGTTCCTTTTGTGAGGGGCTGCCATGCAGCTACTAAAGACTGAAAACAGGAGCTGCTGCTGAAAGCCGGCAGAAATCGGACCCTGGTGCCCCTCGGGAGCCTGCAGCCGCCTTGCCACACTGCCCCTCGGCAGCAAAATCAACCTTGGTTCCCTGGCCACCTATGGGGGCTCCCGATAATGCTTAAAAGAAAAGCCTTCTCCATCACACTTGGTGGAGTGGAGGGGGAGGAGAGCCAGCCACTGGGTTCCCCGATGCGTCGCAAGCAGCACACCTCCATGTGCCTGGCATCGCTGCTGAGCTCAAACAGGCTCAAAGAAAAAAAGAAAGCAAAGAAAAGTGCCTGATGGAAAAAACAAAACCCATCAGTAAGGCCGGCCGAAGAAATTCGAAGGACCTCTCTAGCCACCCACACAGGCCTGGAAAAGCCCAGCTGCCTCAGCTTTTTTGAATTTGAAACTGCTTAAGAGCCAATTAAAGAAATAGGACCAAATTCTAAAACTTTGCAAAGAAAAAGAGAAGAACATACAGGACAGTGAGAGGGGATGGGGAACCTAGGCCCAAATGTACCAGTCCCTTCAGGAGTTCTCTAGCCTTCAACATGCTGTAGTTGCACTTCTCGCAAAAGCCTTAACTGGATACTACCTACCAGTACCGTACCTAGCCCTGTGCGAGCGGTGCAGTCACCCAGGGCGCAAAGGCTTAGGGGGCGAATTTTGGCTGCCTGCTTTTGCCCTGCCACCGCCATTTTTTGTTCTCTCAGCGGCAGCAGGGCAACAGCAGGCAGCTGAAATGCACCCCCTAAGCCTTTACACGGGTCTTTTTGGTCTTTTTGCAGGTCTGATCCCTCCCTGCTGTGCGACTTGCAGATCGGACGTGTGCCCCCATACCTCCGTTCACTCTATTTTCTCCATGGTGGTGCCGGCAGCAAGGCAAAAGCAGGCAACAGCTGGACGGCGGTATGGGGAGGAGGGGGGGTCGCGCGCCCGATATGCAAGTCGCACAGGGCATGATTCTGGCTCGGTACGGCCCTGCTACCTACCCTTCTAATTATTGGCTCATCTCCCTCATCTTTTGCATCCAAACTACTTGAATGTATGGTTCACCGCCGCTATCTTGACTTTCCTCTCAAGTCATTCTGGATCCACTCCAGTCTGGTTTTCGTCATTTACATTCTATAGAAATGGCCCTTGCCAAAGTCTCCAGTGACCTGTTGGCCAAATACAAGGGCCTTTATTGGATCCTCAACCTTCTTGACTTATTTGCTGCTTTTGACACCTAATCATACCCACCTCCTTGATATATCCTGTTCACACTTCGATTTTGGAGCTCCGTTCTGTCTTAGTTTTCTGGGTGGATCCTCTTCCTCTGCTATCCTACTTTCAGACGGTGTCTTGGGACCATTTTTTTTCTCTCTACTCATTCTCTTGATGCCCTTATCTATATTTACACTGATGACTTTTTCAAATTTACACCTCTGCACCAGAAATCTTTCCAGGAATCCAGGTTCAAATCTCAGCTTGCTTGTCTGACGGTACTGCCTGGATGTATCACTGTCGTCCGAAACTGTACATAGCCAAGGTGGAGCTTTTATCTTCCCCCTAAACCCACCTTCCCCCTTTCTCTATTTCTGTAGATGACACTATTTTTCTTCCCTGTCTCCCCTGCTCACAACCTTTGGGTGATCTTGGACTCCCTCTCCCTCTCTGTGTACGTGTCCGACATTATAGCCAAAACCTGTCATTTTTCTTCCTTTCTGAACACATTACAAAGACCCTTATCCACTCTCTCGTCACCTTCCGCTTAGAGTATTGCAACCTGCTCCGGTGATCTCCCTCTGGATCATCTCTATCCCCTTCACTCAGTTCGAAACTCAGCTGCCTGACTCTTCTGCCAATGTTGCTGTGTTTGCATAACCCCTCTTCTCGAGTCACTTCATTGGCTCTGTCAGTTTTTTGGATACAATTCAAATGTCTCCTACTGATCTGAAAGTGCATTTTTCCTGCAGCGCCTCATTATGTCTCCTCTCCTTTCCTCTCATCTCTCCCTACACTCCTCCTTGGGAACTCCTCTCATCAGGAAAATCACATTTATCTGCTCCCTTCTCTTCTACTGTCAACTCCAGGCTCTGTCCGTTCCATCCTGCTGTGCTGTACTCCTGGAATAGACTACCTGAGTCAGTACGTCATGCTCTATCACTAATCCTATTCAAGTCCAGGCTAAAACACCTCTCTTCAAGGCTGACCCTCTTAATTCCTGTTTAATACCCACGTGTGAAATAATTTCTCCTAAAGAATTACCCTAGTCATCTGTTTGTTCTGGTTGTCTCGAATAGATTGTGAACTCTAACATCTCTTACGTGTTTTGTTCAGTACTGCATATACCTAGTAGTGTCATACAAATGATTAGTAATGGTGGTGGTACCACATCTTGTAAAGCATGCCTCCGTTGTCCAGAAGAGAGCAAGAGACTTCGAATAAAGGAATGTGTGACTGTATTAACATATACAAGATTAAAATCACTGGGACAGTTTCAGATGACTTTTATTTTTGGGCTCAGCCTATCCTCTGCTGTTTTTTGGTAATTCAGTTTGATGGGAGCCAAACTCTGTTGGGCTGCAGCGTCCATCATTCTTATCTACCTCTGGGGAGATTTGTTTCAGACGTTTAACAGGTTTCCCATCCTGAAGTGGTATACCATTACCGACATGAGTGTGAATCTACTCTAGAAAGTGATATTCCATAGCGTCCTTCTAGGCCAGTCCAGACAAGCGGGTTTTGTTCCCTTACTAGCAGATAGGTGAAGACAAAGAACCAATGAAAAGCCCGGGTTTCAATGACATCACTCCCATGCCTCTGTACGCCTCAGTCACCAGAGGTCTCCATTATTTCTTTGCCTCCAGCAGATGATGGATGGATTTTCTTCTCTGAAGAAAATTCAGACGATTTGAGAGGAAAAGATTGATTAAATGCTTGTGAAAGACCACCTTGAGGGTGACACTCTCACTTGGGTGTGAGAGGTTCCACTAGATTGCGGTCTTTTCAGTAGCCATAGGAGGAGGGACAATTTTGATTCAGCTCTACACACTTCTCATAAGAGCCTGTTGAGTAGCTGGAAATTGGAAAGAATTAGAAGGATCTGGAAGAGTGCAGCAGCCTCACACAACCTCAGTACCCCCTCCTTCCTTCTCTGTTCCCCCCCCACCCCTCTGCTCTCTCTTGAAGATTGAAGAAGGCTCATTGAGAGAGCTGCCTGCCAACCACCTTAAACTACTACTACTGAGCATTTGTAACATGCTAGGAGATGTACGCAGCGCTGCACAGACATGTAAGAGACAGTCCCTGCTCTTCAGAGCTTACAGTCTAGCCAAGATAGACAACACAGTAGGTGTAGACAGGGATACATCTAGGGGCAGTGCTGCAAAAGCTAGTGAAACAGTATCAGGGGAGTAGAGCTGAGCCTGGCACGATTCCGCTGCCTGGGGCTCTCGGGAGGGAGGGGGGGTGAGTACCAAGGCTTGATCTCTTCCTTGTCGGGGGCTTCAGATTCAGGGTAGATCACTGGTGACCATTGGCGTGGTGTGGGGTTTACAACCATTTTCTACATGCGACAGTAGTGTTTTCTCCTGTTGTGCACCTGGCTTTCGTGTGGTCTGTATGTATGTTCCCCCAAGCGGCTCCAATGTGTGTTACTACCCTACTGTGCTGCAGTAAAAGTGCAGATCATGTTTGCCTTCGGGCTGCTACGGCCTTGGTGTGTGCTGTTGTGATACTTGCCTTAACTCTGTGTCTTCTTCCAGGAATCGTTTGGCCTGTAGTAAGCAAGGTGCCTCATCTTTGGCTTCTGGACCCTGCTCTTCTAGCTTGGCAGCTCCTGAATTGTCCCTAGAGCGATTGCTACCCCTTTCTATGCAGGGGAATGCGATTAGTCTGGCCTTGCCTACTTAAGGGCAGGAGGTGGCAGATGGCGCTGTGGGTAAGGATAACCAGACATCCGGAGATTCTGGTGACCATGCTGTGCGCTGCTCCCCATCCTCTATGGGATTGACAGCGACTGGGTCCCAGGTGTAGGGAAGTTACTTTCGTGAGGAGAGCTTCTGGAGTCCAGTTTGTCCTCTCTGGAATTCTTTTCCTTTTTTACAACATTCTGATTGTTCTGATGTGGAAGTTCAGACCCCGTGGCCTCTGGGTTCCCCCAAGTGCAGTCTTGTGAGGGGCAGACTGAGAATGGAAACCCTATTTGATTGCCTGTGGCTAAGCGTCCATAGCAAAGGGTATCCCCTGGAGATGAAAATCAAGCAGGATCTATCCGAATTCTGGACTTTGGCTTGGATTCAGATGTCTGATGTGGATGAAGAAGTACTCTTGCTTTCAGAGGATTGTGAGGAGACCGATGTTATCTGCCTGTTCCGGAAAGAGGAACTGGAGATTTTGATTCCCAGGGTCTCATCCACCTTGAGCGTGGTGGCTGTTCAGGCATGGAGCAGGAACTGAGGATGCATCCACTCCTGCAAGGTGTGTGGAAATCCACTACTATTTTCCCATTCCTGGAGGTGCTCAAGGGCTTGTCCAGTTAGAGTGGTTTTCCCCTAACTCCCCACCTTAGGGGCTAAAGGTGTATAAGAGTGTGGAGGAGTGGCCTAATGGTTGGGGCAAGGTACTTCAGGCCGGAAGGTCGGGGGTTCAAATCCCACTAGAGGACAGCAACCTTGGGCTGGAAGGACTGGGGTTTCTAGTCCCAAAGGTGCTCCTTGTGGTCTTGGGCAAGCCATTTAACCCTCCATAGCCCATGTTCCCTGTAAAATAGTTATCTCCAAGTTATAATGCCCTGTTCAATGTAATTTCAGTTTGTTCAATGTAAACCGCACTGATGCAGAATAGCGCGGTATATAAGAGAATAAAAATAAATAAATAAATAAATAAGAGGATGCATGCTGTCCCGGAGGAGTGAGTTATGTGGTTTGATGTTTCCAAGCAGATATGCAAGTCACGGCGGTTACCAGATGGACCACCATTCCTGTGGAAGACGGATCGGCCTTAAAGGATACTCTGGACTGAAAGGTGGATTCGTGTTGAAGATCTAGTTTGTTGAGGTGGCTGCTATTCTTCAGTTGGTGGCATGTGCAGGCCTGCTCCCTCAAGCTCTGCTCCAGTGGGTTCAATCTCTTTTTTACTGAGTGATTTTACCTCTCTTTTGGAGTCTAATATGGCCTTCCTTTCTGATGCCATGTATGGCTTGGTATGTCTAGTGGCCAGGGGTTGAGCCCTTTCGATGGTGACATAGCGTTGGCTTGGCTGAGTCACAGGGCAGAGGACTCATCTTCCAAAACCCAGTTGCCCATCTGGCTTTAGAGGTCCTATTTGGAGAAGCTGGCAAATGATCTGGGCAAGATGGAATCTTACTGCCTTCTAGGGGACAGGTCCAAAGGACCTGTGAAACGGGCAGGAGCCCCTTTTCTGTCAGCCGCCTCCCACTCCTCATGGGTGCACTGGTTGGACTTCCAGGGGTCTTGGGACTCCCATCATTATTGGGCTGGAAAGCCTTTCTTCCCCTCTGCTTATGAACTTCGGGCTTGTTCTTAGTCCTTTCTGGAGTGCTTGGACCCATCCAGAGGAAGTGCTGTGCAATGAAGGCTTGGTGGCCCAATCCCTAGTTCCTCCAGTTGGGGGCAGGCTTTGCCCCTTCAGGAGTAGGCCCGGGTCACCAAGGATCACTGGGTGCTAGTCTCCATTCAGTATGACTATGGCCTGGAATACAAAGAGCCAATCCCGGCCACTTCTCCTCTTCTCCTCTTGTGGATCTGCGAATATCTGTGCCACTGTACAGATCACTTTGAACAAGTTGCCTCTCCTGAAGGCAGTGGTGCCCTTTCCCCTGGATGATCGCGGCAGAGGCAGATATTCATCTGTTTTGTTGTGATCGAAATGGTGCAAATATTTGGATCCATTTTGGACCTCATGTTTGTCAAGGAGTGCTTGTGTGTTATGTGTTTTTGTTAGAAACTTTAGAATGCAGGATTCAGTGGTGTGCTGAGAAGGTTTCCGGCATCTCTGGTTTTGGCCAAGGTGTATTTTTCTTATCCCGATCTGGGGTATCAGCAAGTATCTGTGATTTGCCATGCTTGGCTCTCACCTTCAGTTCGTCCTTCCATTCTGATTTTTCACTGCTCGAAGGATGTTCTCCAAGGTCGTGGTCATGTTCGTGGTGTCTCGGGTGCTGTGGCACCAAGGGATTTGTCTGCACCCATATCTGAACTACTGGCTGAACTGAGTCCATTCTCCTTCAGAGGTGTCTCGGGTAGCTCCCTGAATGGTGTCCTTTCTCGTGAGCTTCAGCTGGGTAATCATTTGGAGAACAGCCTGTTGCATTCCTGTTTCCTGGGAGCACTTTTTTGAAACTAGAGTATGCAGAGTCTTTCTGCCATTGGAAAAAGTCAAGGCTGTCTGATTACGTAGTGCTATTCTGTTTGTGGTAGGCTCCCAGAGTCTAGGTTCATCTTCATCAGAAGTTAGAGCTCAGCTTCCCATTTCTAATGATGGTGAAGACCAGCTTGTGGTGGTGGAGGCAGCAGCCCCATCTTCTGAGGAAGGGTGTGCTGCTGGATGTTTATACTTGGATCGTTCTGGTGACAAATGCCAGTCTCACGGGCTGGGGAGCCCATTGCTAAGATTGAACAGCCCAGGATCTTTGGAACCACGGGGAGGCAGTTTGGTCCATCAATTGCCCTGAAGCCAGGGTCATCGGGTTGGCTCTTCACTTTCCAGCCCACAGTTGAGGACAGGGCAGTTTACATGTTTTCTATAATGCTATGGTGGTGGCTTATGTTGATTGGCAAGGTGGCATGAGGAGTGCCATGGTAGGCCTGGAGATGGCTCTCCTGTTTGCCTGGGCAGTGAAGAGCCTCCTAGTTTGTCAGCTCTACACATTGCCAGGGTGGATACTGTGGAAATGGATTTTCCTACTCGGCGCTCTATGATCCCAGGAGAATGGGAGTTGAGTCAGGAGGTGTTTTCAGTTGTTTCTGTGCTGCTGGGATCGCCTCAAGAGGGATCTGATGGCAACATGCTCCAGTGTCAAAATGTGCTGCTGTTCAGTCGCTGCATGGAGACTGGTCTGAAGGGCTTGGTGCCCTGGCTCAACCTTGACCAGGTCAGCACCTGCTGTATGTCTCCTCCATGGCCCCTGATGGGGCGTGTGATTCAGTGTATGGCGTGCCATCCGAGAAGGATTATTTTGAGGATAGTGTGATGCACAGATCTGATGTGGCTCCTGCGAGCACCATCTCTTTGCTTGCCTCTGTCTTGGGGCTTAGTGTGTCAGGGACTGCTTGTCCTAGAGGACTTGACTCCCTTCTCACTTACAGCTTGGCTCCTGTAAGGAGACTGTTAACATGTATGGGCTACTCTCCAGCAGGGTGTTCCACTCTGTTCAGATCCTGGAAGTGGTCTACCAAGCTGGCATAGGTGTGGGTCTGGTGCCTTGAGTGCTGGTGTGACACATGGTGGCTGGCTCCTGAGGTAGCCAGTATGCCATCTCTGTTGTCTTTTTTGCAGGCTAGTCTGGAGAAGGGCCTCTTAGCTCCCTGAAGGTTCAGGTGGCAGTTTTGGCCTGTTTCAGAGGGCCGTTGGCTGGTAATTCTCTAGCAATACATCCTGATGTTTCACACATTCTTTAGGAGGGGTTCAGCATCTGCGTCCTCCCCCATGGTCTGTAGTCCCTTCCTGAGATCTGTGTCTGGAACTCAGGGCCCTGATGTCTGAGCCCTTTGAGCCACTGAAGCATGCTCCTCTACAGGATTTGACACTCAAAACTCTCATCTTGGTTCCAATTGTTCTGCAAGGCTGTTTTTTGAGCTGCAGCCTCTCTTACTGAGATCCTTCCCTATCTTTTTCTGAGGAGGCAGTTTCCATTCAACCTGTGCCTTCCTTCTTCCCTAAAGTGGTTTCTCCCTTCATGTGAATCGGGCAGTTTGCGTGCTCTCCTCCTCTAAGGAGCAATGTCAGGGGAATGGTAGAATCTTCGCCTTGTGGATGTCTAGAGGGTGTTTCTCTGACTCTTGGAAGTTACAAATTCTTTTCAAAAGTCGGATCTGTGAATCTGTTGCGGAAACAGTCTGTTCTGGAGGGTTTGCATGCCCATTCCACCTGAGCGCAAGCATCCTCGTGGGCAAAACAGAGCTCGGTAGCCCCTGTAGACATTTGTTGGCAGCAACATGGGCATCACCTTCACTTTTACCAGGCATTTCCGCTTGGATGTCCATGCTCAAGTGGACACGGCCTTTGGCTCTAAGGTTTTGCTAGCTGCTTTGTGTGTGTATTTTTTTTTTTTGGGGGGGGGGGTTCCTGCCCAGTGGAGAGGTGTAGCTTTGGTATTTCCCACTGGTCTGGCAGGACGATATGTAAGGAGACAAATTATCAGATAATGTCCTTACCTTGAGTTCTACTGGACCAGTCCAGGGCCCACCCCTGGAACTGTTTGCTCTGATCTTCTGAGTCTTCTATGATTCCTATACTTGGCTCTACAAGTTCATCTTCTATGAACAGTTTTCTCTTTGTTTTCTTGTACATAGTTCTCTACTGTTTGATTGCTCATTGTTGCTCATGTTGAGGTTGTGTGAGACCTACCATGTTCTTCCATATGCTTTGGGACTGATATTGAAGAGACCTCTGGTGGTTGAGGCGTATAGAGGCATAGGAGTGATGTCTTTGAAACCTGGGTTTTTCATTGGTTCTTTGTCTCCACCAATCTGCTGGTAGGGGAACACAACCCACTTGTCTGCACCGGTCTAGCAAGACTCGAGGAAAGAACATTATCTGGTAAGCAAAATGTCACTTTATTTTATTTATTTATTTATTTATTTAGACAGTTTTGTATACCGCCTTATCCTTCAATCAAAGCGGTCACAACACAATTGGGGGATACATTTAACACGCGGGATATGAGACACATACACTAATACTTACAGGGAACATGGGCAATGGAGGGTTAAGTGGCTTGCCCAAGACCACAAGGAGCATCTATGGGACTAGAAACCCCAGTCCTTCCGGCCCAAGGTTGCTGTCCTCTAGTGGGATTTGAACCTCCGACCTTCCGGCCTGAAGTACCTTGCCCTGAAGTACCTTGCCCCAACCACTAGGCTACTCCTCCCTCCTTTAAACCCATGCTGAATGCCTGCTTTGAATGGAAGTGGGAAGGTACCTACAACCCAGCAATAGATGTACAGCAGAGAACCTGTGTCTGCTGAAATTTCATATGGGCAGTGTGATGTTTATTGTCTGGTCTTGGCAGGTGTAGAAGTTCAAAACTTCTTTCTTTTGAAAATGAGATTGGACTGCCGCATGCCACATTATCAGTAACTAGATGTGGACTTCTTTCAGCAAGGACATCTTGCTCATCTGTTTGTAGGATGCTAGCAGAAGGTTGTAAGAAGCACTAAGGCTAGAGGGCCACAAGCCTGTCGTGGCTCTGTGGCCATTACGGCATTGGCAGGTGTCGTGAAGTTTCGCTGTTAGGTAGCGTCTCTCAGCTGTTTTGCTTTGCATGTTTGTTTCTTTCGATCGTCTGGCCATTGTACTACATTTATAAATATCTAAACTCTGAGGGCTTTCGAACAACAATAAAACCCACTGTGAGCGACTGCTGCTACCTGTATGATGGACTGTAGCATTTCATGCAAGAATTTGCCCCTTAGAATTCAAGAAATCAGGTTTCCTTGCTGTTTTGGAAAGGCAACTTGCAGATTCCAGGAACCTGTATGCAGTTGCCTTAAGTTGATTTTATTTCTTTGTTTAGGCTGAGCTACATTCCCATGTAATGACCCCCGAGAGAATCATAGATCCATGTTGCCACAAGTATAGGTTGGATAACGCTGTATTGCCCTTGGGGTTTTGGAATGCCTTTGGTTTTTTTGCTTTCGTGCTTACAATGGGGTTGGAGGAAAGGTGAATTGTTTGTTTTCTTCCCCCTTCGATGTCTAATGTGCGGTCAAGAGACTGATTAATGTAGGTAACGGCTGCTCTCCTGAGAGCACATGGAAATGAGTCCCTGGGAACCACTTAAGATTTTTCTCATTTGCAAAACAGTGGCCCGCTGTGTGAAACCACCCTTGTTTTGAAAGTAAAATAGATTTGTCACCATTGATCGCTCAAATGCTGCTTCTGCTTCAAACACAGGTGCTGAAAAGGAGGACACAGGTCATGAAAAAAAACAAAAGCTGCAAAAAACCCCAGCAGAGGCTGCAGCAAAAATGGAGACCTGAAAAGAGAATCCCAGCATCTGACAAGCTGGTGAGGGAAACTCCAAGCAGGGCTTCCCAAGACCACCTACAAAACCACCTTCCCTCTCGATATCCTCCGTCTGCTTGCTGAGCTTTCTCCGGAGTTATTTTTCTTTGCTCACTATTTTCTCTTGGGCTCTGTTTAGCTGTCTGTGCTGCTTTTAATTAAGCAGTTTAAAAAAAAGAAAAAAAATAGGCCCAATTTGTTTTCAGGTAGCAGGGTCACCTATGTCTGTGTAGGTGCCTGCTTGGAATTTCCCTCACCAGCTTGTCAGGTGCTGGGATTCTCTTTTCAGGTCTCCATTTTTGCTACAGCCTCTGCTGTGATGGTTTTTCATTTCATGACCCCATGTCATTCTCTTCAGCGCCTTCAGTGTGTTTTTTATGGTTTCTTTTTTTCTTTGCTGTGTACAGCCTTGGAAGCGTGCTTTTGTTGCATTGGGTTCTGCTATGTGGCTCTCATTGGGTTAACTCTGCTCTTTTTACCCCACTGTCCAATGGATGTCTATAGCGCGATTTTTCGGCACTGTCAGGACTCCGTGCTTATTTAAGTGCCTCCTCTGATCGCTCCACACCTTTGCTACCTGTGAGGCGGGTGGCCCTCTTAGAATCTTGGAAGGCGTCTGTTCAGAAAGACAGGGATGAGGAGGCCTTAGTCTCTGGCCAGAAGCCCCCCTTAGGGGCCTGCGGTGGTAGTCTTCTCTGCTGGTTTCGAGCAGCACCTACTTAAGCAGTTCACAGGCTGTTTTCAGTCCTTTCTTGCTGCTTGACACCCCCTTTTCAGGTGGTTCTGCTGCGGCTGGCAAGAAGGTCAGGAGCCTTCATCCATGTGTTTCTATGGAAGCCCATCTTTATCCCCTGTGAAGGTCGGTTGGGATACTGAAGAAGACTCCTTATTTTTTTTTTTCTCCTGAAGATGAGTGTAAAGCGAAAGGGAATATTCTCCTTGTAGAGGGCAAGGGTCCTTCTGCGATCTGCCTTTTTCAGAGAGCATTTCTGAGCCAAATCAGGCCGCTATGGTACTCTTGCACATTGCGGAGCCTGCTCCTAGGACCCGATCTTGGAAGGTATCGGGCATCCTGCCTTTTTTAGGGATGTGAACAGGTGCGCTCTGTTAGGCACACAGTTGTTTCAGATGAGTGGGGCAAGCGTGAGCCATTTATAACATAGCACAGCTACAAGCCCACCAACAAGCCCACTCTTTCTCCATTCTCTCTTCGGTATCTGCCGTAGTTCATGCAGGCCAGGATGGAACCCACAGCAGCCCCTGAGAACGAGAAAAAAGATGAGTTTTGGGGGGCTTGGGAGAAGGAAAGAGAGAGGGAGAGCAGAGGAGGGACCAGGGAGCTTCAGCCTGGGGGGAGGAAAAAAGGAGAGGGGAGATCGAGCAAAGGACCAGGCCTGAGTGGGAAGAGAGGACGGGGTGAGAGGAGAGGGTTGGACCTGGATAAGACTGAGAGGAGAGGAAGTAAGGTGATAGGTCTATCTAGGGTTGGGGAGGGCACAGAGTACGCAAGGGGCAGCCTTATATAGTGTTCTAGCAGTAGAGCTGGAGAAATTCTGCGCAAAAATATTATCAATTTTAGCTTGACTAATTTTAGTGTATTGGACTCTACATTGCTAAGATTAGTTTTTTGTTTTCCTTTAATAAATGCAAAGTGCATAACATTTTTGCACACTCTCCCAGGAGTGCGGCATAAAACACACAGTCTTATGTGGGATGCAGATTTCCAGAGCTGGTGTATTCCAGTCACCTAGAGTGAAAACCAGACGCTTTCTTCTACCTTTGTTCTCTGGACTTTTTATTTATCCAGTTTCATTGTCCTCGCTCTTTTTACAGTTCTGTCCCCCTTGTCCATGCTCACCCCTCCCTCACCCATTGTAAGTTCCTTGCTCTCTCTTCCACTCAGTTCCACAGTTCTTACCCCCCTCCCCAATCCTCACTCCAAGTTCTCCTCCTCGCTCTGTCCCACTTTCATCACTCACCTGCTCTTGTCAGCTATAATCTCAATCTCCCTATTCCTTCTCTTCCACTCAATCCCTTTGTCCCACTCTCCAACTATAGACGCCTCTTTTCCCCACCAGTCCCCATTCTCCTGTCCCTTGCCGGGGGGCTTCTCTTTCCCTCTAATTCTCACATGTCCCCTACCCAATCTGAGTCCTTGTTTTATCCCCCACCCTCCCATGCTGTTTCCCAAGCATCTGCCTACCCGTCTTGTGTCCCAAATCCTGCTATCCCCCTATTCCTACTCAACCCCCCCCCCCATACCTTTTTTCTCCACATACGAGTTCCCACTTGACTCCCCATCCAATCCTAAAGTTCTGTTCTCCTACTAAATTTTCAAGTCCCTGCTCAAACCTCATCCTGTGTCATCCCCCCCCCCATACTTGCCTGATTTTTCTCTCTCGCTTCTATCCCTCTCCTCAGCCAGCAGCCCTCTGTTTCTCTCTCGTCATCATCCTTCTCCCCTTTTTGTTAGGGGGGGCTTCTTACCTCATTTCGCCTGCAGTTGGCAGGGGAAAACCTGCTGCTGCTGCCATTAACCTGGTCATAACCCTGTATCCTCTAGAGACTGTCCTTGGATTATGACACCATCATGTTTAAGATCCGTGTATAGTTATATATCTTGCAATTCCGGCTTCCCTCTGAGGTGTCTATACTAGCTTCATAGAACAAGCTCACTAACCCACGCTTTTGGTTTCCCGTTTGTGAGGTGTTGCCACATGCATTGTGCTTTTGCTCTTGTTGTGCACTCTGACACCCACAAACTATTTGCAGTGGCTCCAGCATTCACTCCTCTGCACCAGGCTAACACAGGCACTCTCTCCCCTTCCCTTCTCTCCTTTCAAAGGCACTCTCCCCCCTCCTCCCACAAAGGCACACTGTCACGCCAAACGCCTTCCTGCATCCCCAAACCATGAGATTCACATGCCACTGAGACTCGGCTGCTCCCATGGTGTGGTCCTTGTTTTCCATACCTTGGTGTGAGACCCTCTGCTGTCACCCTGCTGTACAGGGAGTGGCCATACGTTCCCAAACGCTTTTAGTGCCGGCCCCGTGGGCATGCTTAGAACTCGTGGGCAGGCCCAGTTCTGATGCTGGCCTTGTTCGTTGTGATGTAGGCAAAGAGGGGTGCTGAGCAGCAATGGAAAAGCAGCAGGACTTGGGTGCAGTGGTATGGGTTTGGATGTGCTTGGAACAGATAGTTGATTCAGGATTGAGGACTGGACGGTAGATGGAGGGTGGGGGGGAGGGGGATGGTTGTTTGGTTTGGGTATAGGGCAGGGATCTCAAACTCCAGTCGTGGAGGGTCGCAAACCAGTCAGGTTTTTAGGGTATCCCTAATGAATATGCATGAGATGTTTGCATACAATGGGGGCAGTGTATGCAAATATATCTCATGCAAATGTATCTCATGCATATTCATTAGGGATACCCTGAACACCTGACTGGTTTGCGGCCCTCCAGGACTGGAGTTTGAGACCCCTGGTATAGGGTGTCCTGTGTGTATCAGTTGAGAGTTAGAGAACCAGAGAGGAAGAATCTCATATGGGCAGATTACCATCATTCATTATGTTGATATGTCACATCTCCCTGCCTCCTTGTATACAAAACCCTCTCTTGGTAAACTTTTTGTTTACCTTTCTTATTCTAAGTTTTGCCCCCATATTCCACCCCCACCCCACCCCCAATAATATTTAAGCTTATTTTTTTTACTGGAGAAAATGTGGCCCACTGAGAGAACAGTGGTCATGGAAAAGCCTGCAGAAGGTGTTGAGCATCAGCTGTTATTTTTCATTCACTCTCCAAGGTCATTTTTCCCCATGTTATCGGTATGAACCTCTTATGCTAAGAATTTTTAATGCCGACCTCCTGAGGATGCCATGTTAGTACGAATATCCACATGGATGCAGCTGCTATATTTGGACCTTTGCAGGCCAGCGTGGATTGGTCGCTGAGCTGATACACATGCCCTTGGTAATGTCACACCTGTCGTCTTTGGCAGTAAGTTATATGGATGATGTAACTCTGTCAACATTAGAGTCCATACTGATGCTGAAACTATATTAACCAGGGGTTTTCAGCCTAATCTCTGGGACACACACGGCCAGTCAGCTTTTCAGGATATTCCCAGTGTATTTGCACACGAGAACTGCATGCACTTCGAAGCCCAGTCTCTCCCTTTCTATCTAACACCTCTATCTCTGACTTTTCAGAAATACCCTCTTCCCCAGGTCCTATCCATGTTGTCTTTTTTTTTTTTCTTCCCTTGGTTCTTCTGGCCCCTGCGTTACTTATCGGGCCTCTGACCTGAACATGCCCCTGCAGGCACTGGGAATGACATATTTTAGTTGACTGCATGAGCAGCAGCCTAAGGTTTTCCTACCCCTAGGTAATTGTTGGAAATCTGCTTCTAAGAAGCAGCTCTGAGCACCTCTGAGGTCTGTGTGCGCCCCACCCACCCTTTCCACTGTGAACTTTCCTTCTCAACATTTTGTCAACCAGCTATCTGATCCAGGTTGACAACACTATCTTGGCACGTTGTGTTACCAGCGGTCCCGATTTGAAATGGTAGAAGCAGGGGATTAAAAATACCACAGTGCACTGGATTTTAAGTTAAATAAAAACGTAAAGAAACAAAACAGGACCGACAAGCAGCACAGACTGGTTTAGGCATAATTATAACCTGTTTTATTCTTTCCCTTTCTGCTGATTCTTTGCTGCAATTGTCTTTCTTGTGCTGATGTAAGACGTTTAGCCCCCTTTTTAAGGAGTTCAGACTGCTCACAGCCTTTCAAAAGGGCAGCAAGCCATTCCCTTGGGACAGAGCTGGGTAAGCGGCGTATTTCCGATGCTATTTATAGAGACGTGAGCTGTGTGGGCTTGGCCCGGATCTCCACAGTCAGGATAGAGCGACTTGTTTTGGAAGGCCTACCCTGTGAAGGCCTCTCCTCGGCTCTGATAAACACTGTTTACATGGCTTTTTCCCCTTGCACCTGCTTTCTAAATTTAAACCTCCCATCTGTGAAGTCAATTTGTTTCCTCTTAGACCAAGCTCTGCTGAGACTAGGAGGCTTGCTAGGAAAGAGAGACACTTTGTTTTGACTGCCTTTACCCTACTTTTGTCGCACCTTCCACCCTTTGTAACTATCTTTCGGTGAATCCCTTGCAGTAGGGTCTATAAATTTGTCACCTTTATAATCTTCTGAGACTAGCCCAGATGAGTGGGTTATTTTCCCCAGCCAGCAGGTGGCGGCAGACTGGAGCAACTTTCAGTGATGTTACCACTTGGTGTCTATGTTGGTGCACCACTGAGAGAAGCCAGGATTGTCTGCTGCTGGTAGGTGGTGAGGTGTTTAGACTGGCGCAGCAGTGCAGAGATCTGTAGGCCGAACATTATTCAGAGCTTGGAAATGCCCCTGTCTCCTTGAGCCGGCGGCTTGCCCTGTGTCCAGTACTGCTACCCACAGATTCTTAGATCTTGATGAGTCTGAGATAGGGCCGGCCTGAGGGTTTCTGCAGCTCTGTGTTGTTCCTCCAACTGTGGGGTCGCTGAGCCCACCATGCTGACTCCCCCCCCCCCCCCCTCCCTGGCATCCATCTTCTCACCTGAGAGAGGGGAGTTGAACGACACGGCAATCCCTCCTTATGCTGAAGCGGTGGCTGAATTGATGCTTCAGTACTGCTTTGGGTCTTAGTGTCTGTGCACATGCATGCTCACAGTCTGCTGCCCCTACCCCCCCCCCCCTCCAATGCAACCTCTATTGGAGGGGATGGGACAGGAGCCGCAGGCTGTGACTGCACACGTGTGGGGGCTTTTTAAAGCCCACCATGAGGCTGAAGCAGAAGTTCAGCTACCACTTCATTGAGGGGGGGGGGGCTATGCTGCCCTAGGCCACTGCATAGTTTGTCTAGTGGATGGGCAGTTCCTCATCGGATGGCACACAACAGGACCCCACAGGTTGGGGGGGGGGGGCTTGGTACACTGGGCCTAGGACCCCCTTCCCTCTTACTGTCCTACCTGTTTTTGTTTAGCATCTGGATATTTTTTTTCCTGAATCTTTCTGATTTTATTCTAAGCCTGTTCTCTATGAAAAGGCTGTATTTGACTCTCTTGACTGCTTAAAGTAGTTACAAAAAAGGTTTATTTTTCTCGCTTCGGCAACTGGGTCTCAGACTTTTTCTTCACTTTTTTTTGCTTCATGGAGCCCTACTGCAGTATCGAAAGCCTGGTTCTGCACCTCTTGTGGCTTCTGCTGGGACAGCTGCATAGCAGGATCTTTTTGCTGCTATGGTGATATGATGGTGACATCTTTAGTGTAATTTTTTTTGGGGGGGGGGGCATTTTCTTGCCCCCTCCTTAGCTCGTGGGGGGCCCAGTATCAGATGCATTTTCTGATGCCTCCGTGGATACTTCCACAATTTTCCCTTCCGTGGGATCAGTAGCTGTTTTGGATGCCCATATGGTCTCTGCAGAGGTGGTGAGGAGGCCACAGGTTCTAGACAGGGCCCCAGGTTTCTCTTTCACCTAGTTTTGAGCAGCAGCTTGTGAAGTAGCTCACAGGCTGCTTTCAGACCTTCCTAGCAGCTTAGCAGCCCCCTCCGAGTGGGTCCGTGGCCCAGGCCTTCCCTACAGGGGACCTTGAGCATATCTGTCATTGGAAATAAGGGGCTTAAGTGTCCTCACGTTAACCCTTCAGTCGCCCATTTCTTTGGGAACCCAGCCTTATTCTCTACAGATGATGAAGAGGATTCCTCCTTTCTAGAAGGTGAGTCTAAGGGAGAAGGGGAGATTCTCCCTCATGGAAAAAGGATCCATCTGTGATCTGCCCGTTTCCCTGTTTGATACAAGATGCAATGATAGCTCTGCATAGGTTTTGCCTCTGGGCCCTATTCTGGAAGATACCAGGAACCATGTGGGATTTGTTTCTCTTCTGAGCCTGTGTCTGCTTCTTGTCTCCTAGTGGGAGACTCCTGAGCTGAGTCTTAGGGCCCCTAGGGTCCTATCTTGGCCATACTCTCTGTTCCAAGGTGAGCTGGATCAGCTTTTTATGTGCTCTCATGTGGATGCCCTGGTCATTGCAGTGACAAAGCATCCAACCATCCTGGTGGAAGGGGACACTGTGCTCAAGGAAGCTCATGATAGAGGGTGGAGGCCCTCCTTAATGCCTTTATGGTCTTTGCATTTAGCTATCAGTAGGTAATGAGTGTGTGCCTCATGGCTGGAGTTCCCTTGTGCTGGATCCAGTATTTCCCAGACAGTCCTGAGGCTGTGAGACTGGAGTCGAGCACTGTGAATGTGGCAGATGCCCTGTACAATTGATCTGGATCTCCAAGTCTTTTGGTTGGCTAATGCTGCCTCCAAGCTGTGTGTGAGCAAACTTCCCTTTTGGGGCAGGTTGCTTTTTGTGGAGGACTTGGAGAGCTAGATCTTTAAAGGATCCCTGAAGATAGGCCTAGAGGTGGCAGGGGTATACTCCTCAGGGCCTTACGTGGAGCTTAGAGATGCCCTTGAACTGGTAGGTGTCTGGGTAAGGCTTTCTCAGTTTGTATGCTAGGTCTAAGAAGGCTCAGTCCCTTTTGGAGCTCCTAGCGGTCTCGAGACTCAGCCATGGCTTCCAGCGGAGCCCCTGCAATGAGATACAGCAATACCATCTGGTTGGGGGCAGTTCCAGCTCTTTCTACGACTACTACTTATTACTACGGAGTGGACCCAAATCATATCAGACCAATGGGTTCTAGAGGCCCTTAGTCAGGGATATGTGCTGGAGTTTGTATAGCCTCTGCTGGACACACTTTTGTGGAATCTCCTTGCAGTTCCTCACTCAATCAGGTGACAGTCGAAGAAACTCTTCAGCACCTTCTTCAGACACAGCTATGGGCCCTAACTCGTACAATCTTGGTGTCCTGCTCACATAACCACAGCGATCTCTAAGCGAACACTGAGCATTGCTTTGCTGACCTAGGGAGTAAACTGGGTCTTCACTAGGTAGTACATAGCATTTACCATTAAGCAATTGGGTTGACATATTCAGTGTATCGCCACATTTCTTTTGGCTTGTCATGAGTCTGACACCCTTATAAGAAAAATACTTCTTGCACCAATGTGTTCCAGCTGTTGTGAGACACTACAGAGGTGCATCATGTCAGCAGCTGTATTGATTTGCTTGAAAATTCAGTTTGAAAGGCTTCTGTGAAGTACAACTATGTGAGCAATTACGGTCCATCTCAAACTAGGTGGTTGTCATCCTAGTGAGTTTAAATCAGAGGAATATCAGATCTTGGTGAAGTTATAATGAAATTAAAATATAACCTGGTATCGGGACAGGTGCTGGAGTCAATGGCAACCTGGGCAGGGGTATCAATGGCATGCTGCCGCCTCCCCTCCCCCCAGGAAAGAGAGAGTAAGTTTATGCCAATGGGGGGACCCTGTGGTTCTTCTAGTCTTTGCGCTTTGGGCTTGTTGGGTTGGCGGGAGGTTACATGGTGCTCCTGGTTCTCAAATGTGTTCAGAGTGGGTTGGATTGTGTGTGTGTGTGTAGGGGGGTGGTTCTGTACAGCCCTCATGGTTCATGTGTGCTCTCTCTGCCCAGGGGCAGCGTCCTGCTTGCTCTTTCTTAAAGTCATCCCTGCATGGTATTCTCAGCAGCGTTTGACCAGTCATGTGTCCTGAAGCGATCATTTGAGGAACACAACCTGTTTCTGGCTAGTTCCACTTGTGCAACTCCTCCTTCCTTGGTTCAGCTTAGTAATGTGACTGTTTACACAGCTTATTAGACAAGATAACTATATGTGGGGAAAAAACTAGGAGAAGCCTATGTAAAGGAAAATATTAACGGCTCAAGAGTGGAAAATTGAAGTATCTGTACAGAGTTACCCTCCAGCATATAAACTGTGCTGACCTGTATCCAAGAAATCAGATTCTTTGTGCTTCGCTCTAAGTAATAACTGTGGAACAAAAGGGTCTCTTACAAATTTTGCTAAACCAGGCACACTGAAGAAGAAGCAATAAAAGTTGTCGCTTTCTGCTCCCAGCTCTTCTTTAATTACACCCTGGCTGATCTGCAGTAAGAAGATTTCTCCCTTTATAGCCGTCTCAAGTGACACTCTGGAGGGCTTCCTGGGAACCCCATAGCCGGAATGACTGTGAGAGAGAGGGAGAGAGCTATGTATGTTGCATTTCCAGTGTGTAGATTTCTCTTGTGCATGTTCACTGTATGACTACTCTGAAACACCAGCTGACTATGGGCTACCCAGGATAGAGGTTTGCGAGGCTCTCCCTCCAGTTCTGAGACCGATTAACGGTCCATTGCATTGCACGTGGATGGCTGCTCATAATGGATCATGTTTTGGCAAAAGGTTAAACCCCATTAACAGTTCCAATGTGAATCATTCATAGGGCAATTAAAAATACACATACACATTCATTTTCAAATGTTTGTGTATTTCTCGAGGAATTGAAAGCATTAACATCCCGAGTGCTTAATGGAAATTTAAGAATAAACATGTGCAGGGCATGAACTGTGAGGAAGACGCGGTATGACCTTTGGCAAGTTGATTCCTTGCATCATTCATAGCAACAAACCTTCTTCCTTGCTGCAGTTTTTAAAAACTTTCCTGTAGCCTGACTGTCCTTGGACCTGATGGATTGTAACATCCTTACTTTTCGAGACTTGGTCAAAAGATTTTACGGTCTTAGAAGAATCTTCCAAAAAGGCTTTGTAAATCAAAAAAAGAGAATGACCTACCTTGGCTTTCTTGTCCGGGTGTGGTTTAAACAGCTGACGAGATTACATCTTGGAGGTGTACTGTATGTAAAACTGTTTGCCTTTTAACTCAAGATCCTGCTGAGTAAATATGAGAGGAAATCCATACTTTGGTACCCTAGCAAAGATAGAGGCTCTCTGAGCAAGAAATAATAGTTTCTCATGGAAGAATTTCTTTCTGATCCTGTCTTGTATGCACTGTACTGAAGTTGTTGTGGCTTTTGCTGAATTTGCTTTCATCAAAAGCTTTTTGGATTTAATGACTCTTATTTTTATTTTTTTTTATTTTTTCCTTGCAGCTTAACCAGCATGTATGTGGCACGCTTTGAAGATGACCAGTTCAAACTAAAGCCGCTGTAAACCTCGTCTTTACACCCTGAAGCATCAGGCATTGATTCAAAGCTTCTGCCACCATACGTAATGTAGAGCCACCTGCATGACTAAGGTAACCATTAATACTGAAGACGCGAGGAGAAATGTTTCTAAAATGTCCGCATTTGTATGTAATCTTTATTTTATTTTTATTTATCACATACCAATCTGAGGGAACCCCAACCCTTAGGGGTTATTACAACCTCTTTGAAACACAGAGGGAATTCTAGTGACAGATTTCACAAATTTTTGTATTTATCGCGTACGTTTCCAGTAATAGTTCAAGGCGAGTTACATTCAGGTATTTGCCTCCCCAGAAGACTTACAATAAAACTACCTCACTTAAAGTACCCCTTCGTAACCTGCACATTTGTTGTGTATGAGGGAATATTTGGGGCAGCAGTGTCTCTTAAATGAGAGCTTAATTGCGGATCTGAGAGGCTGGCCGATGGGTAGGATGTGGGCTTAATGCAAATCTGTTTTCAGGATAAACCTGGTGCAGTGATTCCCAAGCCTCAACTGATGAAACTTGCAGTGTTTAAAACCTTATCAGATTACTGATCAAGTGGACTGCTCTCTTCTTCCTCCTCCTCAATCCTAAATTTCCATTCCTTGCCGCCCAGCCATTGTTCGTTCTTCTCTGCCACAATATTTTTTCCTTTCTTCACCCTCCTCTCCATCTTGATTCTCCTACAGTTTTCTTCAGTGGTGGCTTTGTTTGCATCCTTCCTCTAGCCTCCCCCCTGCCCCAGTCCTTTCTAAACAGGAAATGGACCCAAAGTAGAAGCAGCCATTGTGAATGCTGGCGGCACGAGTTTGCACTCCACCCCACCGCAGTGCCCGAGAGGGACATGGCATAATCTATACTTGACGTAAGGACGTAACGTCTGTTTCTGGGCCTTGCTACACCTCACCACCCAGGCGGCCATTCCTTGCACATCATACTTTGGGAAATTTGGGCCTAGTGGACAGGAGATCTTGTACAGAGAAGTTATTAGGCACACAGCTTCTGTTAACAGCAGCTTGTTTGCATATCACTGCTTCTCTCACGTGCTCACACCATGCTGAAAACAAACCATCATGAAACTACAGAGAGGTGGAGAGGGGATTAAGACTTAACAGCTGTTTTTAGTAACCGTACTGTAAAGCATTACCTGGGGAATTTGAAAAGCGTGTGTGGTGTTGAGCAACTCGTTTTCCTCCTAACTTCCTCTTCTTTCTGGGTACTGATTTTGTTTGTTTAAGTAGCCCGTGGACAGGTTCTGGCGTTGCTGTTATTATGGATCTGCTCCTGTTTTCTGTGTGTGCCACTGAGGTTTTGGGCGGTCTAACCCTTGGGGAGAATAATGTATAATAAATGTCAGTGGGTGAAGTCACCGTGACTCCTCCTCGGCCTCTGGTTGTCACTCTCCTTTGCTCTCACCACCGCCGCTTCTGTCTCTTGAGTTCGTCATGGTTTGTGGTTCTTGCAAGGCAGCAGTTGCTCTCTGTAGAAGAGGGGGATATTTTCTTAGATTTGCTCTCTGCCACTTTACTTTTGGATTTATGTTTGGATCACTTGTTGTCCTGTCATTTTGATAAATTAATTTATAGAGTATTATCAGTGATGCAAAGGGATAAAACGGGTGAGTGACTAAGTTGGGGGAGAGGGCAGTTTTGGCCTCACATGACCATTGTCTTCTGCTGCCTGCACACGGATCCTAAAAGTGTAATAGTAACTATGGACGGGTTGTGCCTTGAAGTCACTTTATGGTCACCTGATCAGCACCGGTGTTTAGGTGCTGAAAGTGATGCATTGGTTCCCCCACCTCCTCACCCATGGTTAAACACTTACCTGGATTTGTCCTCCTCACTTTAGAGCATGTCTGGTTGCAGAGGGGTAGGTCGTTTTTAAGTCCCTGAAATTCTGTACTTTGGAAAATTGTTTAGATTACCGGTAATCTGCATCTGAAGAAGTAGGTTTCAGTCCATGAAGCTTTTCTCTGAATAAGTCTGTCTTGGGTAACTCATTTCCGCTCTGCTGCCGCTGCTACTTGGATTTTAAGCACACTTAGGGAGGGAAATAACAACCCGGGCACCCGATTGTAACTCACCATAGGGCTGATTCGGAAAGCTTTAGTGTAGCATTTCTCTGGTGATTTTCCTGCGCTAGGCTTTGATCTGATATAAGAAAAATCATTGTGCTGACCTGCAGCGCAGTCGACATGCTAATAGTATGCAAAGTGCCGACTAATTTGCTCCTGAGGGAAAACAAAAAAAAAAACTGCACTGAAACTTAGCATATTTTTTTACTTGACTTTTAATCAGATTTTTTTCACCAGTTTCCTTATTTTGCAGACTGCCCCCCTCCCCTACTCCGGTTCATCCTAGGATGTACAGTGTGGGGTCAGTCAGTCTGCCGACCTTACACTGTACGTCCCAGTATTCACGGTATGGAAGGGGTGGATCAGTCTGTCAAAGAACTTTCTTCCTTATTTGGCAAAAAGACATCCCACCCCCCCACAGATGGTGCCTATCCCAGGATGCACCACGCGGGGTCAGGCGCTACCATTTTTAGGAATGGCGGCAGTGAGTCTGGAGCGTGTGTGGGCATGACTCTTGCCTCTTGTTCACTAAAAGGTACCTTGGGGGGGGGGAGGGGTGGCATCGAGGGGTCTTCCAGATACTTGAATCATCTGAGATGAGGTGTCAAACGTCACCTCAGATGACTTGCTGTGAAAGCATGTGCAATGTGTAGACCCCTGCATGCATATTTCAGCTTGCTCTCCTTGTTTAGAGCCGACTTTTTGCGCAGTTCATTTGTATACTGTTTGGTTACAGAATTGCTGTGTAAAAAGCCTGTGCTAAACCTGTGCTATAAAACCCCATGCTGGAGCTTTAAGTACTGAACAGCGGTGCTGAGTTCCTGCAACATCCCCTTGAGTTCAGATTTCAGAAAAAAAGTCAACCACAGATCCAAAATTCAAACTTTTGTGTCGTTTCTGCTTCACTGTTATTCTGCTCAAAATTAGACCTGCTTCAACAGTTTCAGGCCACTCTGTTTGTTTGGCATTGGTACATTATTAAACTATAAAATCAGACCCTTTATAACAAGATGGCTATGAGAAATCCAAAAAGCCGCCTATTTTATAAACTAAACAAAATAAAACCCCACCTATGATGGAAAATCACAAATAGACTAATATATAACCATCACATAACCTAACCCATAAACTCAATCACTATTTTCTTATGTCGGAACCCACCGGGGGAGGGCTAGAACAGTATACCTATCCCCCTCCAAACGGTAGACTACTTTTATTCTATTTTTCACCCCAATGTGTTAAAGAACCACTTATCTTTAAAAATAAAACAACTCTTCTTATTATCGCATTGTCCTCCACGTTGCTAAACATAAGTTGCACGACGTGCACGTTTCGGGTAAAACCCTGTATCAAGTGCTCCAGTTTCTTCAGATGTGCAACAACAAAAACGCCGTCTTTGCGGACATGGGTATTCCTTAATCAATGGCATTATCTAACCCGAGGCTTTAAACAGGGGAAAAACCAATCAGAAGTAGGAACCGCCTCACTGTCAGAGGTGTCCTCACTGCCATTGGTCAAACCTTGGAAATGACAGAAAACTCAAACAGTGGCGTCACAAAATAGTAACCCAATCAATATCGCGATTTAGACCATAAGGATGAATGGTGCGTAATTCAAAGATCCATCGTTGTTCCAAAACCTGTAGTTTTAATTCACGGTCTCCCCCCCGTGGATCCAAAGGGATATGATCTATGACTGTCCAAGTCAGCTCCTCAAAAACATGAGCCAATGTTTCACAATGTTCCACCATCGGAGCCGTCAGAACTTTATTTCTGATCCGTGAAGCATGTTCGGCAAGGCGTTTTCGCATAGAGCGAATGGTGCGTCCCACATACAAAAGTCCACACGGACAGCGCAATAGATAGACTACAAAAGTAGTAAGACATGTGGTTTTCCAACAACGTATATATTCACGATGGGTGACTGGATGTTGCCAAACCAAACCCGAATCTGTCATTTGACAGTAGCTACCCGTGTGACATGAAAAATGGCCACCTTCGTGACCAGAGGGAATAGGTCTGTCCAAAGACAAAGTCGTCTTAACTAATTGGTTATTCAAATTAGGACCCCGTGAAAAAGCCAGTCGTAAAGGTTGTTTAAAACAATCTTGTAAAGTCAGCATCTGCCAATGGGACCGTAAAATATTAGCAATATCTGAACTGCGTTCCATATATGGGAGCACTCCAACAATCGGATCCATTGCTGATGATCGGGTTGGGGAATAGTGAGGATCCAGCAACCATTCTCGATGGGTATATCGTGCTCGATGATGTGCTTGAGAAACACTTTTCACAGGATATCCTCGATCTAACAACCGTTGTGTCAATTCAAGAGCGTGACGTTTAAACTCCCCGATAGAATGACAGAGACGCCGAAGTCTTAAAAACTGGCCAAAAGGAAGCCCTCGTTTCAGGGGATTAGGATGATAACTTTGATAATGGAGCAAGCTGTTTCTCTGAACCGATTTCCGAAAAAGCGAGGAGACCAATCTGTCGCCTTCCACTGAGACTAGAACATCCAAAAATTCAATCTTGTCTAGTGCAATATGCTCCGTAAACGTGATGTTAGTTTTCAATGTGTTTAACCAATTAATGAAACTTTGAAGAGTAGTCTGATCAGATTTCCATACAAAAAAGATATCATCCAGAGATCTCTTCCAAAGAACTACATGCTGGTATAAAGAAGAAGATTTAATGAGAACCTCCTCCATTCGTCCCATATATAAGGTGGCTGTTGACGGAGCCATCGTAGCCCCCATTGCAATTCCAGAAATCTGTTGATAAAAATTACCATCAACCAAAAAATAATTCTGAGTCAGTACCAGACGTGCCAAATCCAGTAAAAAAGGTTGTGGAAGTCGATTAGGAGCACTAAGGAAAGAATGCTCCAGCAATTCTACCACTTCTATCTGATCGATATTGGCATACAGTGCGGTGACATCCAAGGTCACCAAATAAGCCCCTTTTGGAATCATAAAGCCAGAAATCAACTGTAGAAAATGCGTTGTATCTTTTAAAAATGATGGTACCGCTTTCGCCTCTATTTTCAAAAATGTATCACAAAAAATAGAGAGTGGTTCTAAAACCGAATTTCGGCAAGAGACAATCGGCCTTCCTGGGGGAGAAATCAAAGATTTATGGATTTTAGGTACAAGATACAACGTAGGAATAGTAGGATGAGTTGCCAGCAAAAATCGTTTTTCTTTTAAGGTTATCCAACCTAAGTAGAGCGCTTCCTCTACTAAAGATTGTATATTATGTTTTAGAACTGTAGTAGGGTCAGTATCTAATAACTTATACACCGAAGAGTCCTGAATATGAGCATATAATTGTTGGAGATAAACCTGAGAATCCATCACCACCAGTGCTCCTCCCTTATCCGCACGCCGGAGTACTAGTGTAGGGTCCGACGACAATTCCCTCAAGGACTTCCAATCCTCCTTATTCAGGTTTGAAAACCTCCTCATCGGGGTTTGTTCTAATCTCTCCACATCTCTTAAAACCAGGGCCTGATATGTAGAAATAATCGGATCATGACCCGCTTCCGTAGGTAACCACCGAGACATAGGATCCTGGATCCTGGATAGTGAGAGTTGAGTCAGGAAGCATTTTAGTTGATTCTGTGCCCTGAAATGGATCTGATGGTGACCTGCCAATACCAATATTTGCTGCTGCTTCCATCGCCGCATGGAGTCGGGGTCCAGTGGCATAGATGCCCTGACCCAGCCTTGGCCGAGTCAGCATTTGCTGTACATGTTTCATCCCTGGCCCCTGATGGGGCATGTGTTTTTTGGTGTATAAAATGACACCTGAGCAGGATTGTTCCGGTGGCACCAGATTGGCCAAGGAGAGCATGGTTTGGAGACCTGATGTGGCTCCTGTAGGCACCTCCTTTTTGTCTCGGGACTTAATGCAGAAGGAACAGATCGTCCTGGAGGACCCGACTCACTTCTCACTTACAGCTTAGCTCTTTGAAGGAGACGACTAGCACATAAGGGTTATTCTCCAGTGGTGGTCTCTACTCTGCTTGGAGCCCATAGGAGATCTACCAAGCTAGCATACATGCAGATTTGGTACCTTTTTGAGCAATGGCCTGTTTTTGAGATCTGGTGGCTGGTATCTTGTGTTCTGCAGGGAGTTCAGTGGCTGTGTCCTCCACTCCTCTCTGTGATCCCTTCCTGGGATCTGTCTGATGCTCAGGACCCTGATGGGTGGCGCCTTTTAGGACTTACGTCTACCATAGCCTTCCCATCTGTCGAAGGCATAGAGAAACCAGCTAGTGGTTTCAAGAAATGTTCCAAGGTGCCAGCACCATCTCAGCGACTGACACACGACTGGTGTTTAAAATGCCTCGGCCCAGATTACCAGCCAAAAAACTATCCCCTCTGTCAAAAAGATGACTCTGAGAGGCCTACAGAATCGGGCATCTAAATTTGGGACACTCTTCGCCATGGATGCGGTATCTTTGGCGTCCACTTCGTCGAGGGCTGCTTCCTCCTCTTATGCATCCCAGGTATCCTCAAAGTCTAAGCCCAAATCTGCATCAAAGCAAGACAAAACCTCCAGGGGTAGATCTTGTTCAAAGCATCGAGATCCCTCCGGCGTTGCATTGGAGGTGGATCGGCCTGCCAAACAGCCCCAGAGGGAGGCCTTGTTCTCCAAAGCCACAGAGGGGGCTCCAGGATGCTTCCGAGGCCTCGACTCTCCGGAGAGCTACTGGTGCCATGCTCCGGGACAGTAGCGCAAGTACCTGCGACAGATACCCAAGCATCGGCAACCTTGATGGATCAGCGCATACTGGTCATTGAGTAGAACTTAGGTACCGAGGCTGCCAAGAGAGTTGCTATCAAGCCTTTTGCTCCAGGCACTGGCCCATCGGTACCGGTATAAGCACAGACATCGACACCAGTTGCCAACAAGTCATCAGGGCTAATGCACATGGCATCAACATCGCTGCCATCCATTCCCTCCCTGGAAACCATCACCGATATCGGTTCCCAACCCAAACAGCTCACCAAGGCCGATACCTCGGAACATTGGTACTGACATCGAGCTTCGGGCAAACACCGTACTCATTGATATTTCGAGTCCTCCGATTCCAGCGTTTCGGATGCAGAATCGCTGGGCCCCAGGACCTTCCTTCGGAGCCTTCACCACCACCACAACAGCGACACATGTTCCCTTCGGAGGACATGTCCTTTCAGGAATTCATTTGAGACCTAGCCAAGGGTCTGTCCATCATGGTAACATCAGAGAAGGAGCCAACGGAGGAGGAGTTGGAGATCCTCCATACCCAACAGCACTGAAGGAGGCAACCACTCTGCCAGTGCAGCGTATCCTTTTTGATCTTATGCTCCTTATGTGGGAGACTCCTCTCACAGTCAGTGCCTCGATTCCATGTATCTGGTACCGGAGTGCCTGGGCTTCCAGAAACTACAGCTCCCCCACCATTCCATGGTGTTCAAATTGGCGAGGCACAGAATCAAAGCTTGAAGACCCACTCCTCTAACCCTCCAGGTAGAGAATCGAGAATCCTTGATGCCTTTGGGTGTCTATGATTCCAGGCTTCCATGCTCTCTGCTAGAATTAATGCCTATATTCTCTATATGAGAATGCTTTTTCTTTTCTTTTTCTCTCTGGTTTTGGCTAAAGTTCTTATGTACTATGTTTTTATGTTTTTGTATAAATAATGCATTTATGTATTTTATGTATTTTATTGTACACCGCCTTGATTGTTCCAGAAAGGCGGTTTTTATCAAATGATTAAACCTTAAACCTTAAACCTTTATCCAGGGATCTTGAAGCTTTTTCCCCTCTTCTTCCAAATAAGAGAGCAGACTATCTTGCCCTAATCAAGCATAGCCAGAATGTACTGAAGTTTGTCAATTGGGCTACCTTTGATGCTTTAGAATGCAAAAGCAGGGCCTCAGCATTGTACATCTCTGCACGCGGAATTGCATGGCTTCAAGCTTCAGATCTTGAACAGTGGATTCAAGATAAGCCTGGCAACATACCTTGCACAGGTGAAAATATTTTTGTCAAAAGGCTGGCAAGATATAAGGCCTCTTAATTAGAGTCAGAAAATACTTTTCTAAAGAGACTGTCTAGAACAACAGCTGAGCCTGTTAGACTTCCTTGAAGTTGCCTTTTTTTTCTTTCTACAATAATAATAAATTCTACTCTTCTTATCCTCCTGCCTCAGTTCCAGTCTCAAGCACCACAGAAGAGACAACAAACTGCTAAGCAGCAGAAGAAGCCACAGGGGGCTAAACCTCAGCCAGCTGCGCAACCACAGTCTGTGCCTGGTTTTTTACTCTTTTTTTACTCTTTTTTTTTTCTTAGAGAACATTGCCACCTTGCCTCTGGAGGACCCCCATCCCCTCCACATTGCAGATAGACTGTCACTACGCTCACAGATGGCACCTCATCACTTCAGAGCAGTGGACACTAAGCATAGTCCAGGAGGAGTACAGACCCCGTCTGCAAACTCTGCCCCCTCCATTTTCACAGGGGAATTTCAAACACGGTCCCCTTTCATTGCTCTTCTACAGGATGAGGTGGTTTCTCTTCTGAGTCGGGGGTGCCATAGAAAAGGTCCCACCATCCCAGCAGAGAATGGGTTTGTGCTCTCCGTACTTTCTCATTCCAAAGAAAACTGGAGGATACAGTCCATTCTGGACCTCTGAAACCTCAACAAGTTTCTAGTCCAAGAAAAGTTCAAGATGATCTCTCTCGGGACTCTTCTTCCCTACCTCCAGAGTCAGGAATGGCTCTGTTCTCTAGATCTAAAAGAAGCGTACAAGCACATATCCTCATCCATCCAGGACACAGGAAATATTTACACTTCACCTTTCACGGAACACATTATCAATACAAGGGTACTTTCCTTCGGACTCGCCTCTGTCCCAAGAGTCTTCACAAAGTGCATGGTGGTCGTAGCCGCATACCTATGGTCTCTGGGGATATTCATCTTTCCTTACTTAGACGACTGGTTCATAAAAGCAGACACTTCACAAGAGGTGCAGCTTTCCTTGCATCATACCATAAAAGTCCCAATATCCCAGCTCATTCTAACTGAAAAGCTAGAATTCATCGGAGCCCTGCTGGATGCTCAGAAGTCCAGGGCATTTCTGCTCCAGCTCCGCTGTGCCTGTTTAATCAAACTAGCGTCCCAGATGCTCCAACAAGACCATATGACTGCCCACAAAATGCTGCTGCTCCTCAGGCACATAGCCTCTATAGTACATGTCGTTCCCTATGCCCGATTTACATATGCTTCCAGTGGATGCAGGCCTTGGGCCATCTCCGGGACCAGATCCAAGTCATTGCCCCTTTAACCACATCCCTTCAGTGATGGTGTTCTCCCAAAAATCTGCTCATAGGGTCACCTTTTCAGATGCCTCCACTTCAGTGAACCCTGGCGACAGATGCATCCAAACTGGGTTGGAAAGCACACCTGGGTGACCTGTCTACACAGGGGCTTTTGAGAATGCATGAGTCAAACCTCCAAATCAATCTTCTGGAGCTTTGTGCTAACTCGAATGTCCTCTAGGTGTTTCAGCACCACCTACTGGATGGGCAGCCCATCTCCTCACCTCCACTAATAGTGTGTTTCATAAGAGGTCTCCTGCTTTCCAAACTGCCCATCAAGCCACCTCCGGTGGCTTGTGATCTCAACGTCATTCTAGTGCAGCTTCTCAAGCTATCCTTTGAACCTAAGTTGACCCTGTCTGGCGTTTGAGGTAATGAAGGATGGGCCTGCCTGTTGGTCACCAATCAAGGGGTTCTCTTCCAATCCTTTTGAAGAGAAGTATAAATGGTCTTGTATTTTAAAGGTCTTCTACTTTCTTCCACAGGAGAAGAGGCGGCTGCAGGAGCTCAAGGGGGGACCCGGTCTGTCAGGGGCGGCGGAAGGGCTTTTTCTTTAGGGGGGGGGGCCCAAGCTCTGTCCTAACTCCACCCAAGCCTCGCCCTATAAGCAGAGACCCTTCCAGATTGTAGCTTTTTCTCTGCTGGATCCCCATAGGCAGCCTGCCACCTGCCATGCTGCCATTTTTGGTGTGGCCAGGACCCATATGGCCCATCTTTCTGACGTCTATGCGGTCTGGGAGCCTTGCTGATGGCTGACTGGGTCACACAAATCAGGGAGCGCTTTATCTTTAAAGCTAAGAAGAAGTGGAAAAGACCTGGGGTGGGGGGCATCTGAAGGAAAAATCCCAGGATGAGAAGGATACTAAGAACTCTCCTTAGGAGTGTCAGAGGGTGCATCCATCTTTAGGAATGAGTAAGGTGAGTGGAGCCAGCAAGGCAAATCCCGTCTCCCCCCACCCCCTCCCAATTTTTACCACTCAGAAACTTGGAGCTGAGTTGCTGGGAACTGGTCATTCTGATGTATCCTAAATGTCTAGTCCAAGGAATGGTTTGAGCTTTTTGCTATAAATGAATTTTCCCCAAATTTACTCTCCATCATTTTTTATATGTGCAGTTAGGTTGTGAGTGTTTGTTTTGGATTTTATTATCCTGAGCATGGGGATGATACACATAGATGCGGTTTTGTGTGTTTGCGACAGTCTTTTGCCAGATACCACTGAACATGCGGTGCCCAGCCCACAGTCCACAAGAACGTGAGAAGGCATGCTGAGTCGGACCAGCATCCTGCCTCTGATGAATACCAGAGAAATCCTACTGGTTGTCTCAGGATTTGAAATCCAGATTCTTCTGGGGCTTTAATGGACGCTGCCTTTTTGACGTTTAATGTTTTGCTCTGCTTTTTAGATTCTATATACTTACTTTTGGGGGATCACTAATAAAGCTAATATTTTTGGAATTTTAGCAAGTACCTTTTCAGTAGTAGCTCAGAGCAAATAACATTCGGGTACAGAAAATATTTTCTTATTCCTGCAGGACTTACCATCTATCTGTAGCAGAGGCAGTGGAGGGTTAAATGACTTGCCCAAGATCATAGAGAGTGTCAGTGAGATTTAAAGCTTAGCATTAGGCTATTCTTAAGATACGTTTTGGTGTCTGTTTCCCTCTTTGAGAATTTTTAAGATTTGTTAATTTCAGCTTAGGCCTTCAGATACTGCCTCCCCCTTTCCATCTGGGCCCCCTTAAATTCTGCTGTATTTCCCCCTTGTTTGTCAAAGTACCAGTGACTTTCTTTTTTTTTTGTAAAGTCATTTTTATTAATTTCACTTAACACAGATAGAGGGTACATTTACAATCACCTGGGAATCCGATAGCCAGGTCTGGAAAGCCCAGAGAGAGTAACAGTAAAGAGGTTACAAGTTATCTCACAGAGAGCATATACACACGTGATAACTGCAGAATTCAGGAAATCAGTGAATACAAACAAACAGCTGCAACTCTAGTACATAGAAATATCGAGAGGCACCATCCCGAGCAAAATCATGAGTCAGTTAATATGACAGTGTGCCGCCAGATCTAAGATCTCATAGGTTGTGCTCTGACCTCTGCATAGAAATCTCTGCAAAGACAACAAACAAAGTTCTCCCCCGGATTCCTCTCCCCACCCCTACATCCCTTAGGTCCCTTAGATCACCCCCCCCCCACCCAAGTTACAGAAAGCGCAGAGTCCCCAACATCCCCTTCAACACAGCAATGAGGGAAACCCCCGTCCATAATAGATAAAGAAGAAAGAAAAGAAAAGAAAGGAAAAGAAAGAAGCCCTACCTCCAGGGAGGTCCACTACACCGGGGTCTCCTCTTGCTCCTGGGCAAGATCAGAGGCTGGAGCGGATAGCAGTGGGGCCCATATGGATTGGAAGCGGGCCCACGCCTTGGGCCCCAAAAGCCGGGCGGTTCTACCCTCCATGGATCGAAGGTCTCCCAATAAGCGCTCCCACTCCACAATCCCGGGACCATCCTTCGATAGCCAATGGCGCAAAATACAGTGT
The DNA here is from genome assembly GCA_033557465.1 of Ichthyophis bannanicus. Classification (NCBI taxonomy): domain Eukaryota; kingdom Metazoa; phylum Chordata; class Amphibia; order Gymnophiona; family Ichthyophiidae; genus Ichthyophis; species Ichthyophis bannanicus. The sequence goes on along the minus strand of CM066031.1, from coordinate 1,847,295,693 downwards.
TTAGCTACCAGAAAACTCCTTTCACATAGCTTTTTCTGGGCTGCTGTGCTCTGAATCCCCACCATGCCCACATTAAAGAGACACCATAGGGGCTGTAGATTTACGTCTCTCCCCACCCAAAACGCCAACTTACGCCTCACTGCCCCCCAAAAGGATTGAATTAACGGGCAAAACCAAAATCGGTGAGATAACGTGCCTGGGTGCCTGTGACAGAGACCACACACATCGGATGCCAAGAGCCCCATTTTCATCGCTTTGGCTTCAGAGACATACGCCCGCCAGACTAGCTTAAATTGCAGTTCGCGGTATCTAACAGCTTCTGAGGTTTCTCGGATTCTATGAAAGGCAAGCTCCACCAGCTCCACCGTGAATCCCGTCACTCCGTCGCGTTGCCAACGTTCAGCCAGAGGTAGGAATCTTGCCGCATTACCCGGGGGAGTCAGGAGCTCCCTCATCTGCCCAGCAGTAAGATCCTCCTGGCATTGCTCCAATACAGACCAGAGGCTATGCGTCCGGGAGAGTAAATCCACGCCCCCCGGGAGACTATGGATATAGTGGCGTGCCTGCAAATAGTAATAAAAGGTTTCCTTCTTCAGGGCATATTTCTGCGATAAGTCTTGAAAGGAGTCAAGCTGGTCCGTATTGTCCCTCCTTAACTGTCCAAGATACTCCAGACCAGCCCGCGTCCATATCTGAGCCACCCCGCTGGCAACGCCCGGCAGAAAATTCCGGTTGCCTGCTAGGGGCAAACAGTCTGTGACCCTCCATATCCGACCGCGCGAGCTACACAAAAATTTCCAAACCACGCGGAGTGTACGGAGATAGGGAGAGGTCCGCCATGCCAAAGGAAGTGCCATGCCTCCACAATGGAGCAGATAAACTCTATGCCAGCGTTCTGAAAATTGATCAATCAGAGTAATCGGCAGTCTTTCAGCGTTCCCTGTCACCAAATCACTCAAGCGCCGTGTGGCATAGCTAAGATTGTAAGATCGCAGCGGAGTCAATCCAAGACCCCCCTCCGCAGCCGGCCTCATAAGCGTCGCCAACGCGATGCGTGGCCTCCGGGAGCGCCAGAGAAATCGACTGAGCTGCCCATGCAGCTCCCTTAGATCCTGCCCCGTCAACCAAAGGGGAAGATTCCGCAATAGATACAGCCAGCGGGGCCATTCTATCATCCGTACCAGTGCTGCCCGTCCCAGTAGGGACAGGGGAAGATCCTTCCACTTCAGCAACCGTGTCTTGGTGGATTGAAGAAGGGTGCGGACATTGACCTCGTATAGAGATCTCAGGCGAGTTGGGAGGTAGACGCCCAAATAACGGATCGATCCCGTTGCCCAACTGAGTGGGAAATCGCCTCGCCACTGGCCCCGCGTTTGATGGTCCACATCCAATACCATCGACTTCGTCTGATTAATTCGAAGTCCGGAGAAACTGCCGAATCGTTCAATTAAGTCTAAGGCTGCCGGTAAAGACTCCATCGGTTTCGTCAAACACAACAATAGGTCATCTGCGAACGTGCTAACCTTTATACCCCCTCCTTGCCATGCGATCCCAGATACCTGCGGAGATTGAATTAGGGAGAGTAAGAGAGGCTCTAGTTGTAACACATATAGGAGAGGAGAAAGCGGGCATCCCTGACGCGTGCCACAATGCAAGGGGAAGGGTGAGGAACAGAGCCCCCCAACGTCAACTACCGCTCGGGGATCAGCGTATAACGCCTGCAATCCCTGCAGAAACGTCCCCTGAAAGCCAAACCTCCGAAGCGCCGCGAACATATAGCGCCATGAGACTCTATCGAAGGCCTTTTCTGAGTCCAAACTGGCAAGAATTAATGGGTCTTGGGCCAGTAGGGTCCGCTCCATGCCCAGCAGGACTGTACTAATATTTACCGAGGCTTCTCTCCCTCGAACAAAACCAGCTTGATGGGGGCCCACTAGTCCCGCCAAGCACACCTGAAGACGCTCAGCTAACACTGATGCAAACAGTTTTTGATCCACATTTATCAAAGAAATGGGCCTATATGAGGCCGGATCCTCCAGATCCTTCCCCGGTTTCGGAATCAGTGTAATTCTAGCCGTTCGCATATCCCTGGGGAAACTACCAGTTTGCACCACTTCAGCATAGAGGGCTGCCAGCGTGGGAGTGACCGGAGCCTCTAATATTTTGTACGCTTCATAAGTGAATCCGTCCGGGCCCGGAGCCTTATGCGATTTCCCATTCCTAATCGCTCTCTGGAGTTCTACGCCCGTAATCTCCTGATTCAACATAGCAATCTGGTTGGGCGTAAGCTGTGGGAGCGATATGTGCTCCAGAAAGGCATCCATGGAGGCCTTGTCTCCCTCTTCAGCGGCGTATAACCGTTCATAAAAGGAGCGGAAAACCCGTGCCACCTCCTCTATCCTAGTGTGCCTTTTCCCTTCCCCATCGCGGATAACCAGCACCCCACGGGGCCCCGCCTGGTCTCTCACCAGTCGGGCTAGCAGCTTCCCCGATCGATCTCCATGCCGAAAGAATTGATGGCGATAGTACTGTTGGGATTGGATGGCTCTTTCTTGTAGCAGCTCATTTAGCTGCTTCTGAAGTTCCACATAGCCTGCTACATCTTTCGGGTTTTTGAGGGCTGACCGTTTCGCTGCATGAAGCTCCCTAGTCAATCGAAGCACATCCCCATTGATGCGCTTACGCTCCGCGCCCACATATGCGATAATATGCCCACGGAGAACTGCCTTTCCCGCCTCCCAAAATAGCGCCGCGGAGTTAACCGTCCCCTCATTGAACTTAACATATTCTGCCCAATGTCTGCCCACAAAGTCGCGAAACTCCTGCCGCGTTGCAAGATGGCTCGGAAAGGTCCACTTAGAGGCTCCCAGTCGCTCACAATACCACGACAGTGAGACCATAGCATGGTCTGAGACGAGAATCGGTCCTATTTCCGCGCGCTGCACCTTACGGAACCAGTGTTGCGACACCAAGATATAATCAATTCTAGACCACGTCTGGTGGGCACGTGACAGATGTGTGTAGTCTCTATCATTTGGATGAAGCACTCTCCAGGCATCCACCAGGCCACCCAGTGTACAAAGATATCGGACTCCCTTATTGTTCCAGCCCCCCCCTCGAGAAGGGTGGGAGCGGTCCAGATTGGGATCATGAGGGCAGTTATAATCTCCAGCTAATACTACCGGGACCTGTGGGGCATCCAAAACCTTGCGCAGAATTGTTTTAAAAAAGGCATGTTCATAGTTATTGGGGGCATACACACTTCCCAAGAACAATTCTTCACCCTGAAGCTTAACATGGGCAAACAAATATCGTCCTTTGGGGTCTGGATTGACCTTTAATATTTCACAGGTCAAGTTCCTGTGTATTAGAATAGCCACCCCTTTTTTACGCGTGTCCGAGGGAGCAGAGAGAACCGTCCCCACCCAATCCCGTTGCAGCTTGGAATGTTCTATGGCCGTCAGATGCGTCTCCTGCAATAGAGCCACTTGGGCCTTTTGGCGTTTCAAAGCCTGGAGAATTTTTGTGCGCTTCACGGGGGTGGTAATCCCCCCAACATTCCAGGTTACAATGTGCAATTCATGGTGGGTAGTGTCTGCGTTCGATGCATACAAATTTGGGATACAGCAATCGGTTTGGAGTGTGGAGTAGCCCAGCCTCTACCCCATCTCCCATTGATGGCTTTTGGAAGCGGAAGAATTTCCAGACAGACCCGGGCCAATGCCCATCCGGGAGTAGGGACTCATAAGTTAGCCAACTTCCCCAATATTCCCCTCCCCCCCGTATAGCCCCTGCCCCCCCCTCAACCTGCCCCTCCCGCCCTCCCACCCCCTCCCATTCCCCCCCCCCTACCCCCCATCAAACCCACATCTGTCATTCCCTCAGTTTCCTCAACTGAGGCCTCGGTCATAACGATGCCGCAGGGCAGCTCCCATTTTCTCCCCCCCCTCCCCCCGATCTCACAAGTTAACAGAACTGGCTATTACCAGATACTAAATTGAACCTCAAGTCAAACAGTAGAAAAACCATAACATAACTGTACCTGCTCACGAAAGAAGAAAGGGACAATAGACAGTTAATAGTTAGTACTCAAGGCAGCAGTAAGATAACCAGAGCATATCTGTACATGCGCATGGAAAAGAAGGGACACAAGACAATGAATATGTCGGAGACATTCAGGTTGAAGTGTTACTCTGCATACTCTCTTAGTCTCCTTCTCCTCTGGGATCCTACCATCGAATCCTTCACTACTGCGGGTTTCGGGTAGCAGCACTCAGACCCCCCACTAGTCTGCGGTCTGACCCAGCCGATGCTGAATCTCATCCCCTTCAACAAGGAGGCTGTCCCAGCCCTCAGGCCTCTGATAGTTCTGCGGGCAGAGCATTCAAAAATTGCTTCGCTTTCCCGACTTGCTCGAAAGTATGTGCTTTCCCCTGGAGAGTGATCCGCAGCGTAGCGGGAAAGGCTAAGGTGAAGCGAATCTTCCTACGGAACAACTCAGAACATACTGGTGCAAACTCTCGTCTTTTTGCCGCCACCATCGCCGAGTAATCTTGAAACAGCAAGATTTTCTTGTTAGCGAGCAACAGTTCAGGAATCTTCCTATAGGCTTGCAAGAGCAATACTTTATGTTGGAAATTTAATACCCGCAGTATTATCACACGCGGTCGGCCGCCATCTTCCCGTCGGGGTCCCACGCGGTGTGCTCGCTCAATCTTAAAGCAGCCTCGCAGGTCGTCAAGGCCCAGAGCCTCTGGCAGCCAAGTCTCCAAAAAAGGGAGCAACTCCCTCTCAGCTTTATCCTCTCCGATCCCCAGGAGGCGCAAATTATTTCGCCTAGAGCGATTTTCAAGATCGTCCAACTTCAACTGCAACTCTTGCAGAAGCTGTGCATGTTTATTCAGGTCCCTCTCGCGGCTCCCCTCTTCGCCCTCGAGGCTAGTGACCCGATGCTCCAGTTCATCAACCCGCTTTCCGAAGTCCGTCAGCGAGTCTTCCATACTGTCGAGCTTTTTCAATAGGAGATCGAATTTCGGGTCTAGGAGCTTAACGACTTCCTTGGCAAGCTCCGCTGGGGCTGAGTCTGTACTCTCACTCCCTGGAGAGACAGGTTGCAGCGTCGCCGACGTGGAGGGCCCGGTTCTGGAGAGCTTTTCCCGATCTCGTTTCGGCGCCAGAGGCATGGTAGGGAAGCACGAGTGCCTGTTATTGGTATTAGTCAGCTTCAGGTATCCGATCCACGGTTCGGGGAGCGCTGGGGAGGCAAATAGCTAGATTTAAAGCAGTTTATTTAATGGAGCTGCCCCGGAGCGAGCGAAAAGGCGTCCACGCTCACTCACGCATCACGTGACCTCGACTTTCTTTTATATTAGTGTCTGAGTTGGATTTAACTCGGGCCTCTCTCAGAAGTTCAAGGCACGTTGCGTACAGGTACGGTAGGCATTTTCCTGTCCCCAGAGAGTTTATTATCTAAGTTTGTACCTGTAACAGTGGAGGGTTAAGTGACTTGCCCAAGGTCACAGGGAACAGCAGTGGGATTCAAATCCTGAGTTCTCTTGTGGTCAGCCCACTGCTTCAACTGTTAGATTCCTCCCTACCTACAGTATATAGTTTGTAGAACATTGTTGATATCTCAGCCTCGTACTTTCCATCTCAGACTTACAGTGCAGGTGGCTAAATAGGAAACCGGTTGGCAAACTGATGGACGGCTCCATCTCTGCCATCTATCCATGCAGTGCAAATACAATGTGTGCCTTCGTGTCAATGCTGACTCCTAGCGACCCAGCAGCGTCAGGGCTTTCTTGGCAGTGTGACCAGAAGTATATTACCAGGCCTTTCTTCAGAGGCAATGGAGGGTTAAGTGAGTTGCCCAAGGCCACAAGGAGTGCTAGTGGGAATCGAGCCATCTATCCATAGGCTTTATATTTTGTACATTTTGGATCCAGTTTACTAAACCATGTTAGGTGTTTAATGCAGCGTTGAACACTTCTTAATAGCATGGTATGTTAAGTGTTCGTGTGTGCCACTATGTTAAAGATCTATTGGGTGTGAAATGGGTCAGGACTACTCCTTACAGTTCATGTGGGGGGTCATTACTGCACATTAACTGCTAATGTGGCCTAAAAACCACTAGTGCAAAATACCAAAGGAGCTTGGGGGCCTTCTAGCGGCTCGACTGTCTGACCTTTTCAGTGCTTCTTTGGAGTTGGGAATGGTCCCCGAGGACTGGAGAGAGGCACATGTGATCCCTTTTCACAAAATCAGAAGTGAGGATGAGGTCGAGAACTACAGGACGGTTAGTCTAACCTCTGTGGTGAGTTATTGGAAACTCTGCTGAAAGAGAGAATAGTGAGGTTTCTGGAGTCCAGCGGATTACAGGATCCGAGGCAGCATGGATTCACCAGATGCAGGTCTTGTCAGACAAATCTGATTGATTCCTTTGACTGGGTAACAAGGGAGTTGGACTGAGGGAGAGCCCTAGATGTGGTGTATTTAGATTTCAGTAAAGCCTTTGACGCCGTTCCGCACATGCGACTTATAAACAAACTGAGCATCCAAGGGATGGACCCTAAAGTGACTGGGTTAGAAATTGGTTAAGTGGGAGGCGGCAAAGGATACAGGTAAATGGAGTTCACTCTGAGGAGGAGGTGGTTACCAGTGGTGTGCCCCAGGGATCTGTCCTTGGTCTGATTGTTAATGGTATTGCAGAAGGGCTGTCAGGTAAGGTTTGCCTATTTGCGGATGATGCCAATATCTGCAATACAGTAGACACCCAGGAAGGAGTAGATAACATGAGGAGGGATCTAGCTAAGCTTGAAGAATGGTCAAGAATTAAGCAGCTGAGATTTAATGCTAAAAAATGCTTGCAAAAATCCAAGGGAGCGGTACAGTGTTATGGGGTGAAGTACTTCTGTCCAGAAAAGAAAAGTGGGACTTGGGTTTGATTGTGTCTGATGACCTTTAAGTAGCTAAAAAGGTAGAAAAGGTGATGGCGAAAGCCAGAAGGATGCTTGGGTGCATAGGGAGGGGAATGGCCAGCAGAAAAAAGGAGGTGTTGGTGCCTCTGTATAAGTCTCTGGTGTGACCTAATTTGGAGTATTGTGTGCAATTCTGGAGACTGAACCTTTAAAAGGATATTATCAGGTTGGAGTCGGTGCAGAGGGTGGCTGCTAAAATGGTTAGTGGTTTTTGTTATAAAGCATATGAGGGCAGACTTAAAGATCTTAATATGTATACTTTAGAGGATAGGCAGGATAGAGGTAATATGATTGAGATGTTTAAATACCTCCAGGGCATAAATACACAATTGAAGGCAAGCTCTGCTATGAGGGGACATGGGATGAGGGTGAAAGGGGATAGACTCAGGAGTAATATGCAGAAGTATTTCTTTACAGAAAGAGTGGTAGAGGTGGAGAATAGTTTGCCAGTGGAGGTGGTAGAGATAAAGACCGTATCTGAATTAAAAAAGCATGGGACAAAACCCAGAGGAGCTGTAAAGGTAAAAAGGGGACCGTTGTTGATATGGAGGGGCAGACTAGATAGGCCATGTGGTCTTTTTCTGCCGTCATGTAGCTATCTTTCTGGAGGTGTATGCCACATTAGTGGGACGGCTGTCTTCCCTAAATGCTGGGAACATGCTCAGCAGTGACTGAGGAAGTCTTGCAGCTCTTGCGGGTTCACTTTTGCAGTTAGCATGTGTTAGGACAAAATCCTTAAGGAGGTTTACTAAATAAACAGCTATATGTATTTTTTGCTTTACCACTCTAGATGCTCAAAGCAAGCGATGACAAGACTATAAAGCCCATAGAGTCTGCCCAGCCATACCCCCATGCAGAACTATGTTAAAATACATGAAAAATCCAAACCTTTAAACAAATACATGAAAGCATACAAAAATCAGAATTCCAGATAGATTCTAGGCCTTTGCTTGGCCGAGATCTTGCAAAGCTGCCATTTCAGCCCTCATCGAGACCTTGAACAGGAGGCAGCTAGCAAGCTAAAACTTTTAGTAAGACTTGTGTTCTCATCATAGCAACGAGCATATCTGAGGACACGCGATGTCTCTGGTGGCACCTGCAGAGCTTCCTGGCTCGTTTCCAGCCCTGGTGTGTGTTGTTGCTACCTGCTTCTGTGCCGTGCAGGCTTCATGCTCATTAACTAGACCCACTTCTCAGCAAAGCCCTCTCTGCTGTCCCAAGGATGAAAACAGCTCCAGGGACGTGCGTGAGTCAAAAAGCAAGACTGGCCAGCGGAAAAGTTTACTTGGGCAATGCTGCACAAAGCTAAGAGCACAGGTCTATGACCCTTATCTGCTGCGTGCTTTTAGTGATATGGTGCTCTCCTGAGTGTTTGTGGTTACACATTGCTTTTAAGAGTTATGTTAAGGAAAGATGTGAATTTCAGATTTAGCTGCTGTTTTTGTAACTTGTGCAAATCAGAAGTGTGCAGACTTGTGATGTTGGGTCACATGGGTAACTGAAGGAAATGGGGGCTGGCGAGAGGGAGTTCCCTAACAAATTGTGGTGCAACTTCTGGAGGTTTTCTGAATTTCATTAACTAAACATAGAGCCATCAACAAAAATTGTGAAGTGCAGAGGCAGGTACGCTGATGTGTGCCCCCACCACCCAGTTTATGAGAAGGTGGTGGTGCCCTCACACTGGTCCAGTTCTCCTCCTAAGCACCATCCCCCCACCTCCCTGTCCCATACCTCAGTGCTCTTACATTGGGGGTATAAGAAGCAGTAATGGAGGGTGGTTCTATGGCAGCAAGTGCTCCTGAGTTCTGGAGATCGGGCCTAATCCTGCGCTGCTACCATAATTGTTGCGTTGAGATATGGGAGCAAGAGGTAAAGACCAAAGATGGCCTATAGCAGGATTCCCTTGCCCAACATAGTTTGCTGTCTCCCTTTCTGGTCCCTTAGGAGGTTCCTTTACCCCCACCCCAAACTAAGCCTATGAAGACTGGGGCATAAATGACTGGCCGTGCACCATTTCCAGCACACTCTCTCTTTCTCTATTCCTACTTTCTCTTGGCAATTACTGTGGGTCCAACTTTCGAGCTTGCCACTGTCACGGAGGTGTGGGGAGGAGGGATAGGAGGAGCGCAGCCACGTTCTAGTAGGATAGGCACTCATCGCCCCCTGCCGATGTCATCACTGTTTCCATACTGGCTCTTCAGGCTGATAGGCTCTAATTCACTTATCTGGTAAAAAGTATGCAGCTTACTGAGTTTTCTATATAGGCAGGGGGCCTCTCATTAAAGGGGGCGAGGGTAACCCTGGAAGCATTGAATCAGACATCGACACCCAGAATGTTTAGGAGGAAAACTGCAAGAATAACTAGTGTAATAAAATTAAAGGGTCCTAGTGAAAAACATCACAGCTTAAATTGAACTGAAAAAACATTCAGAATCTTTCAAAAATACACTTGGGCACCATCAGCATCTTTAGATAAACATCTTTATTGGTATACCCAATATTAAGTATGTACCGTACAAAATCAGATTAAAACCAAAATAAAATTAAAAAAGTAAAGTTGTCAAAGGGCCCGAATTTCAGTTGGGTGGTGCTATGTGCTGTGTTGGCGCAGAGCCCGTCCACCTCCCGCCTAGCCCAGATTTTCCATGCCGGGGGGTCACATGCGGCCCTGGCATCGAAAATCCGGGTGTTGCTGCACAGACAGATAGCCACAGGAGCTACCCATGTAGCAGCGATTTTCAATGCTACACGGTTAGCCCCAGCGCCTTAAAGATAGGCGAGGTTTTCCCCGCCTGTCTTTAAGATGCAGAGCGCTAACTGTGTAGCATCGAAAATCGGTGCTAAACAGGTAGCACCATGTCCCGCCCCGGAACGCACCCAACATGTCCCAGTGCTCTGCGTTAGGGACATATCCGGGATTTTCGAAGGGTAAAGTTCCAAAGAATTGTTTTGAAGCCCTGAGGCATGAAGTAATTCCTCTGGTATTGTCCTCGTGGGCCCCCGACGGGGTATTTCGGATTCCTTCAGGGGGTATCTGCAAAATATTTGCAAAAATACTGAACTCCCAAACTTTAGTACTTTATATAGACAAAGTTCCTGTATTGTGCTGTGGATAATCATACAAAATCCAAAAACTCCTTTAGCACTTTATCTGTTAACAGGAGGTACAAAACTGAGTAAATTTACTCTTAACCGAGAGAGTAAATTTTGGAAAATTCCCAGCTTTTCAGAAAGCTCAAGATCCCATCTGAACAAGGTGTTCTGGATGCTCCAGGGTGATTGGTCTCGGGCATCTTATCTCTGGGTCTGTCAGTGTTAGCGATGGCATACACCTTGTTGGTCTTGCTCACCTTTCAGAGAAAATCAGCTCTTAGCACAGATGCACCTTCTGGCACTGCTAAACTGCGTTCTTGGTACTTCAGTTCCTGGGTTTTCTCTTTGGGTCGATCTTACAGCTCTCTTCCAACTCATCTCTCTCTCCAGCACATAGCTGGAGTTTATGCCGGGATAGCACTCCTCAGCTTGTGTAAAACCTCTCATGCTGTAGCCTCTCTGCCTCCGATGGGCTCCTGTGGTGGGGTCACAAGAAGACCTTGGGCTCCTCAGATACAGGGCCTCTTATATTTCCTTCCAAAAGTAATGCAGGAAACTACCATAGACCAGCGACTAGCAGGCTGATCCACCATCTGTTGCCTCAAACTTCAGACAGTGGATTTCCCCAGTCCATTTTAATAATGATTTATGGACTTTTACTCCAGGAACTGGTCCAAACCTTTTTTAAACCTATCTACACTAACAGCTTTTACTACATCCTCCAGTAACAAATTCCAGAGTTTAATTACACATGGAGTGAAAAATATTTTCTGTAATTAGTCTTAAATGTGCTACTTTATACCTTCATCTGGAGGAATAAACAACCAATTCACATTTGCTTGTTACGCCCTGCTCATTATTTTATAGACTTCTAACATATTTCCATCACTTCTCCAAGCTGAAGAGCCCTAAGATTTTCAGCCTAGGGGTATCCTTCATCATCATTTGGGTCTCTTAGATGCAGCAACAGAAGTACATGCAGTACTCAAGATACAGTTGTACCATTAAGCAATATAGGCGTTATGATCTCCTGTGTTTTAGTCTCCTTTCCTTTCCTTATAATTCTTAGCATTCTGTCAGCTTTTTTGGCCACTGCTGCACACTGCGAGCAGAGGATTTCCGTGTATTATCCACAGTGATACCTAGATCATTTTCCTGGGTGGTGGGTCCTAATGTGGTTCCTTGCACTGTATTGCTATTGGGTTGTTCTTTCTCCAAGTGCATAATTTTGCACTTGTCCACGTTAAATTCCATCTGTGATTTGAATGCCCGGTATGTCAATTTCTCTTGCAATTTTTCACAATGCTCCTGTAATTTAACAACTTTGAATAATATTTGTCACCAGCAAGTTTGATCACCTTGCTCATTATTCCCATTTCCAGGTCGTTTACAAATACGTTAAAGTAGCAAACCCAGCAGATCGCTGGGGTACTCCACTGTTTACCTTTCTCAAATGAGAAAATTTACCATTTAGCCCTACTGTTTTCTATCTTTTAACTAGTTCCCAATTCACAGTAGTACACTGCCTCCTATCTCATGACTCTAATTTCCCCAAGAGTCTCTTATGAGGGACCTTGTCAAAGGCTTTCTGAAAATCCAGATACACTATAATAACCGGCTCACTTTTATCTACCTGTTTACTACATTATTTTTAAAATGTGAACAGATTGGTGAGGCAACACTTCCCTTTGCTTAATTCATGTTGGCTTTATCTCATTAAAGCATGACTAGCTATATGTTCAGTAATTCTGTTTTTGTGATAATTTCTGTCATTTTGCTATAGCACTGACATCAGGCTCATCAGTCCGTAGTTTCTTGGATCACCCCTGGAACTCTTTGTAAAAATTAGCATTATAGTTGTATATAGTTATGAAATCAAAAAACTTTGCTTGATTTATTTATTTATTTGACAAGTCTTTTATACCGCTTTTATCAATTTAATCAAAGCAGTTTACATTGTAACTTAAACTTGGTAATGTACATTAAACAGGGACTTTGATAACCCTCCATTGCCTCAGAAAAATTTCAAGTTAAGTGACTTGCCCAAGGTCACAAGGAGTGCTAGTGGGAATCCAACCTAGGTCTCTTGGTTTCCAAGCCAGCCCTCTAACCATTAGGGTACTCCTCTACTCCATATATAGTTTATATAGTATATAGTTTGAGACACTGTTATAATGTATTATTAAGTTGGTTCCCTGTAAACCGCCTTGACCCGGTGAAAGGTGGTATATAAATATTGCTAAATAAATAAAAATAATGTTGGCCACTCTCCATTTTTCAGGTACTATAGGCAAATTTAATAATAGTTTGCAGACCTACTATTAGTAATTTTGTAATTTCATTGTTTAGTTCTTTCAGAACCCTGGGATGTATGCCATCTGGTCCAGGTGGTTTGTTGCTCTTAAGTTTGTCAAATTGCTCTTTTATATCTTCCAGGTTTACTGAGATTGTTTCAATTCCTCACTACCTTTAAATACCATTTCTCCCATGGGTATCTCCCCTATATCATCTTCAGTAAAGACCAATGCAAATAATTCATTTAGTCTCTTCTATGGCCTTGTTCTCACTTAATGACCATATTCCCCCTTTATCATCTAATGTTCCAGTTGACTCCCTCATAGACGTTCTGCTTTGAATGTACCTGAAAAAGATTTTATTATGTTTTTTGTGCTTCAATGACAAGCTTGTTTTCCAATTTGCTTTGCTTGTCTTATCAATGTAACTTGCCATTGCTTATGCTGTTTCCTGTTTTCTTCATTCAGATCCCTTTTCCATCTCTTAAAAGATGGCTTTTATGGCTATAACAGCCTCTCTCACCTCACTTTTAAACCATGCTGGCAGCCCTTTGACTTTTCTTCCACCTGTATTAAAGCATGGAATATATCTGGCCTGGGCTTCCAAGATGGCAGTTTTAGACCATGTCTAGGCCTAATGTAAACCTAATCTTAGCAGCTGCTCCTTTTAGTTTTTTCTTAAACCGTTTTTTTCTTATATTTTCATAGTTTAACTTTTGAAAGTTATATGCTAATGCAGTAGATTTTCTTGCTGTTCTTCCTCCAAACCTTTGTCATGTTATGATCACTATTGCCAAGTGGTCCCAGCACCATTGCCTCTTGTACCAGATCCTGTGTTCCACTAAGGGTTGAGTCTGAAAATAGCTCCCCCTCATGTTCCTGGGCCAGCTTCTCCATAAAGCAGTTATTTATTTAATCTAAAACCTTTATCTCCCTAACATGTCCTGATGTGACAGTCACCCAGTTCATATTGGGGTAATTGAAATCATCCATTATTACTGTGTTGCCAGTTTTGTTAGCTTCCCTAATTTCTGTTTCATCATCTGTCTATTCATTCTGGACAAGCAAATGGTAGTGCACCCCCCACTGCTGTTCTTTTACCCTTCTAGCATGGAAATTCAATCCATAATGATTCTGTAGTGCATTTTGTTTCCTGCAAAACCTTTATCCTGTTTGACTTGATGTCCTCTTTAGCATATAGCGCCATCCCTCCACCAATTTGATCTGCTCTATCATTGTGATAGCATGATACATATTATATCTCAATCTTGCATTGGTTATCCTTCAATCAGGTCTTGAGATACTATTTTATTCCTACCTCTTTGTTCAATGCTATATACTCTAACTTGCCCATCTTATTTTTTAGGCTCCTAATATTTGTATAAAGGCATGTCAAGTATTATGGGGGCTTTTTTGTTAGTTTTGACAACCTGCTCATCAGTTTATGGGGGTCATTTTGGAATCTTTCAGCTCTGTTTGCTGCTCACTTAAGGGCACCTACAGTACTTTTTCCTTTATTGCAACCTCTCTGACAGGATGCACTATCCTCCCCCGTTTTGCTAGTATCCTTCAAAGATAGATTATTCCAAACCACGTGCTCTTGGACAACTCTTGGCTTTCCCCCAATATCTAGTTTAAAAGTTGCTCTATCTCCTTTTTAAAGGTTAGTGATAGCAGCCTAGTTCCATCCTGATGAAAGTGGAGCCCATCCTTCCGGAAAAGCCCATCTCTTCCCTAGAATATTGCCCAGTTCCCGACCTACTTAAGCCCCTCTTTCCTGCACCATCGTCTCATCTATGTATTGAAACTCTAGAGCTCTGCCTGCCTCTTGGGTCCCGCACGTGGAACAGGGAACATATCTGGTTTGTTTACGTGGAAGCAAGCCCTTAAACCTACTGGAAGCTGCCAGCAAGCTTCCCTCGAAGATGTTAATGGTGTTGATCTAGCTTTCCATACCCCCATACTGTGTTAATATCCAGTCAAAGGTCTGAAGCAAGAATGACTTGTAAAATGGTGTAAGAGAGGTGAAGATGCTTACATGGACAGAGGTCATAGATGTCTTACACGCACCAGTGCATTCAGGATGTGTTTAGAGTAGTTTGTAGTTTTGTTTTTTATTAATCTCTTTCCCTGAGCTTTTTTACCAGCCAGGAAACAGTTGACTTTGAATTGTTTATTGCATGGCATTGCTTTTTTTTTTTTTCAGTGAACTGTAGGAAAAAGTCATTTGTCGCCTCCGGTTTCTGACACATTCACAAATTCTAAGCACCAAACATTTGTAGGAAGCAGGCACCATACAGTTCTGATGTGGTTTCATCTGCTGTTTCAGTAACATAAATAGAGACACATTCTCGTCTTCTGGCTTTTTCTTTCTTGGGGTTTTTGCTTTCATTTTGCTGAATCCTGGTTTAATGGCTCAGTCGGTGATTGGCCCTAACAGGTCCCCAACAAGCTGAAGGCTTCTTTGCGTAAGAGGTGCCTGTTTGTAACTCTCCTTGAGCTCCGGTTTGGAAATGGCAAGTGATTTAGATCCAGATCTATATATCTTATGGGACTTGCAGGCACAGGATGCATAAAACCATTCTGCAGGTTTATGGAAAACACAGCAGTCGGGAATGCTGGCTCTGCATTCACTGCATCCCTAAACCATGATTTCTGGAAAGGAAGGACAGAGGATAGACGCCTTCATACTTGTGCATTTCTTGGCCAAGCCTGTTTGCTGCTGTCAGAGCTAGGTGGACCTTGGTTTGCAGGTTCCTATATTTTTAATCACTCTTATATTCCTTTATCCGTTATGTTCCTTCCCCCCCCCAAAAAAAAGGGAAAAAAACCCAACCCTGATTGTTGTGTATTCTGCTAAACAGTAGGATAATTCTGTCTATCATGTCTGTCACTATTCTTTGAGCAATAAATTGTTTCTAGAGACCTTTACAATGAGGCCTTCTAGATAGGGGCAAGAGACCTGTGAAATTGCTTTAAATAGGTGTTAAAGCCAAGTGACAGATCAAAGGGGCATTTTGAAAGACTCCCTCTATCAAAGCAAGGGCTGTGTGAATCACCCAGAAATTGGTCACAGAATACCTTAGAAACACAGGACAGGGCACTATGTAGCAGTCAGTTTTTAATAAGTCGTCTTTCCCTTCCTCCCTCCCTGATTCCCTCCCACCTCTGGGATAACGTAACTTTATAGGTGCTTAAACCTCTTAAAGGGAAGGAGGTGCCATATTCACGCTCAGGAGCAGCAGTTTATTCACCTCGAGATTAATTAATCTCGGGTCCTTATTGCATGCTGAGGATAAAGTCCATTAAATGTAGTAGGCAAACCTAAGTAAGTAAACAACTTAAATACCTAATCACAACCTTAAAACTAAGATGCAGACAGCAGTCCAGCAGCGAGATGGGGGCTTTCCAGTCATTTGCATTGAGTGTCACATATATGATTTTCTCCCAGTTGGTGAGGGGCCTTATGTGTGCTCTAGGTGCAAGGAGCTCTTTGCTCTCAGGGAATGAGTCTAATCTCTGGAGGCTAGAGTAGCAGACTTGGAGGACTTAAAGAGGACAGAGATGTACATAGACGAGACCTACAGAGATGTAGTACTGAAGTACCACCTCCAGTCTGGCAGTATCCCTTTTGCCATGGAAGAGAGAGGTCATGTGACAGGAGAGCATCACCCTGATGTGGCAGGAAGTGATCCTGTAGCTAGGACCTGTCCTCCAGGTGATGTAAAACCCTCTCGCGCTGAGGAGGTTTCTCCAGCACCGTGTGCCCATGAGGGAAGGGTTATGACAGCCGTTATAGCTGGTGATTCGATAATTAGGCATGTAGATGGTTGGGTGGTTGGTGTACATAAGGATCACCTGGTAACATGCCTGCCTGCTGCAAAGATAGCAGACCTCATGCGCCACCTAGACAAGATCTTAGATAGTCCTGGGAAGGAGTATGTTGTCTTGGTACATGTCTGTACCAATGACATATGAAAATGTGGCAGGGAGGTTCTGGAGGCCAAATTTAGGCTTTTAGTTAGGAAGCTGAAATCCAGAACTTCCAGGGTAGCATTCTCTGAAATGCTTCCCATTCTATGCGCAGGATCCAAAAAGGCAGGCAGAGCTCCGGAGTCTCAATGTGTGGATAAAACGATGGTGCAAGGAAGAGGGTTTTGGATTTGTTAGGAACTGGGCAACATTCTGGGGAAAGGAGGGACTTTTCTGAAGGGATGGACTCCACCTTAATCGGGATGGAACCAGGCTGATGGCATTAATCTTTAAAAAGGAGACACAACATCTTTTAAAATAGATAATAGGGGAAAGCCAACAGTCGCCCAGGAGCGCATAGTTCAGAACATTTGTATCCTTGAAGGATACTAGCGAAAGATTGAAGTTAGGGCATATCAACAGAGAGGTTTCAGTAAAGACAAAGGTAAACCAAAGACCCCTGAATACGAGCAGACAGAGCTTAAAGATTACAAATTACCTCTGTCTACCGATAAGCAGATTAATATGAATAAAATACAGCCTCTAAAATGCTTGTATACAAATGTTAGACGTCGAAAAAATAAGATGAGAGAGTTAGAATATATAGCACTAAATGAGAGGTTAGATATGATTGATATCTCAGAGACCTGGTGGTAGGTGGACAACCAGTGGGACACTGATACCTGGGTACAAACTATATCGTAATGATAGAGACGATCATATTGGTGGAGGGGTTGCACTTTGTTAGAGAGGGCATTGAGTCACTAAGGATTAAAGTTTTGCAAGAAACAAAATTCACTGTAGAATCTCTATGGTTTGAAATTCCATGTAAAAAGGGAAAGGGGAAGGCAATGGCAGTGGAGGTGTACTATCGACCGCCTGGCCAGAATGAACAAATGGATGATGAAATGCTCAAAGAAATCAGGGAAGCTAACAAGTTATAGCACAGTAATAATAATGGGTGATTTCAATTACCCCGGTATTGACTGGGTCAGTGTCATGGCAGGACATGCTAGGGAGATAAAGTTTCTAGATGAAATAAATGACTGCTTCTTGGAGCAGCTGGTTCATGAACCGACCAGAGGGGAAGCCATTTTAGACCTAGTCCTTGGTAGAACACCAGATCTGGTGCAAGAAATAAAGGTGTTGGGACCACTTGACAATAGTGATCATAGCATGATTGCATTTGATTTAGTAAATGGAGAAAGGACGGCAAGGAAATCCACAGTACTACCTTTTTAACTTTCAAAAGGGAGACTGATAAAATGAGAAAAATAGTTAAAAGAAAACTAAAAGCAGCAGTGGCAAAGGTTAAAGATGGGATGTTTAAAAACACTATTTTGAAAGCCCAGACCAATTGTATTCCATGCTTTAAGAAAACTGGAAAGAAGTCCAAAAAACTGCCAGCATGGTTGAAAGGTGAGGTTAGAGAGACTTGCCAAAAAAGCATCTTTCTGAAATGGAAAAAGTTGCTAAATGACAAAAACTGAAAACATAAGTACTGACAAGGCATTGATAGGGCAGGCAAAGAGAGAATTTGAGAAGAAGCTTGCTGTGGAAGCATAAATGTGTAATAAAGATTTTTTTCAAGTACATTCATAGTAAAAAACCTGTGAAATAGTCAGTTGGACCATTAGATGATAGATGATAGAGGGGTAAAAGGGGCGCTAAGAGGGGACAAGGCCATAGCCAAGAGACTGAATGAATTGTTTGCTTCGGTCTTTACTGAGGAAGATGTAGGGATGTTATCCATGACTGAAGTGGTATTTAAAGGTGTTGCCGCAGAAGAACTGAAAGAAATATTGATACACCGGGAAGTTGTATTACAACTATTTGATAAATTGAAGAGTAGCAAAT
Source organism: Ichthyophis bannanicus (assembly GCA_033557465.1). Lineage (NCBI taxonomy): Eukaryota > Metazoa > Chordata > Amphibia > Gymnophiona > Ichthyophiidae > Ichthyophis > Ichthyophis bannanicus. Next base: position 1,847,277,500 of record CM066031.1, on the reverse strand, counting down.
TACCTGGCCCAGATGATATACATCCAAGGTTTAGAAAAAATTGAAATATGAAATTGCAGAACTGCTATTAGTAATCTGTGAACTATCATTAAAATCATCTGTAATACCTGAAGATTGGAGGATGGCCAATATAATGCCAATTTTTAAAAAGGGTTCCAGGAGTGATCCAGGAAATTATAGATCGGTGAGCCTGACGTCGGTATCGGGGAAAAATGGTAGAAACCATTATAAAGAACAAAATTACTGAACATGTAGATAGCCATGGCTTAATGGGAGACCGCCTACATGGCTTTAGCCAAGGAAAATCTTGTCTTACTAATCTGTTGTGTTTTTTTGAAGGTGTGAATAAACAGGTAGACAAAGGTGTTTCAGCTGATCCAGTATCTGGATTTTCAGAAAGTCTTTGACAATGCCCCTTATAAGAGACTCTGTGAAATTAAAAAGTCATGGGATAGGAGGCAGTGTACTATTGTGTATCAGGAAGTGGTTAAAAGATAGAAAGCAGAGGGTAGGACTAAATGGCTAGTTTTCCCACCAGGGATCTGTGCTGCTTTTTAACATATTTGTAAATGACCTTGAAATGGGAATAACGAGTGAGGTAATCAAATTTGCAGATGACGCAAAATTATTCAAAGTTGTTAAAACCTATGTGGATTGTGAAAAATTGCAAGATGACCTTGATAAATTGGAAGACTGGGCATCCAAATGGCAGATGAAATTTAATGTGGACAAGTGCAAAGTTATGCACCTAGGAAAGAACAACCCAAACTATAGTTACGCGATGCAAGGTTCCACATTAGGAACCATCACCCAGGAAAACGATTTTAGGCATCATCATGGATAACATGTTGAAACCAGTGTGCAGCAGCGGCTAAGAAAGCAAATAGAATGTTAGGAATCATAAGGAAAGGAATGGAGAATAAAACAAAGGATATTATAATGCCTCTGTATCTATTCCATGGTGCGACCGCACCTTGAATATTGTGTGCAGTTCTGCTCGCCATATCTTATAAAAGATATAGTGTTGTTAGAAAAGGTACAGAGAAGAGCCACCAAAATGATAAAGGGGATGGAAGGATACCCCTATGAAGAAAGGCTAAGAGGTCTATAAATTAATGAATGGAGTGGAACAGATGGGCGTAGATTTACTGTTTATGCCATCAAAATATAGAAAAACTAGGGGACATGCAATGAAGGTACAGTGTAACCTATTTAAGACTAATAGGAGAAAATATTTTTTCACTCAACCTGTAATGAAACTCTGGAATTCGTTACCGGAGGATATAGTAAAAGCTGTTAGTGTAGCCAGGTTTAAAAAAGGTTTGAACAGGTTCCTGGAGGAAAGGTCCATAAACCATGATTAAAAGGGACCCAGAATATCCACTGCTTGCCCCATTACAAGCATTGTGGAAGCTGCATTTTTTGGGGAAACTGGTCGGTACTTGTGACCTAGATTGGCCACTGTTGGAAACAGGATACTGGGCTTGATGGACCTTGGTCTGACCCAGTATGGCGTATCTTATGTTCTTGTCCATCAAGCCCAGCATCTTATTTCCAATACAGACCACAAGTACCTTGCAGGATTCCAAAAGGTAGAGAGATATTCCATGATTTTCCACAGTCCACTGTGTTTTTATGGACTTTTCCTCCAGGAACTTGTCTAAACCTTTTTGTTTTTTTATTACGCATTGAGTGATAGAATATTTTCCGATTGAGTCTTTTTTTTTTTTTAAATAAGTATTTTTCATAGCTTTACAAAGTAAGTTATAGGAAAGGTAAGGAAAATTGAAATAATCATCTTATCAAGACACACACCATTTTAAAACAAATAAAATCAATACAATTCCCTTTATTCTAGTCCACATGACAAGGGGAAGTTCTCAAGATGTTAGACTAAGAAAGAAGAAACATTAATAGACATCAATAATAATAATAAAAAATATAAACCAAGCCCACCATTTACCATAGCGTCCTCTCGTACAACCACCCCAACCTCCTCCTACTCAAATATGAATATTTCCTGTAATAGATAACCTTACTATATCACTTACCCTGGTGAAATTTCTCTAAATGCAACGGTTCAGAGAAAACATTCCCTTGGCAGTGGGATGACACTTTTACAGGGGAACCGGAGAAAGAAGGTTTCTCTTAAAGTAACACCACGCTCCCTCATCTGCAGGAATTAACTTGCATCTTTCTAGTAGTAGTTCAGGGTGAGTTACAGTCAGATACAGAGGGTATTTCCCTGTCCCCAGAGGGCTTACAATTTTCTTTGTACCTCTGGCAATGGTGGGTTAAGTGGGCCCAAGGCCACAGGGAGTACACCTTGTAGCGCTATATAAATGGTTAATAGCAGTAGTGGTAGTATCAATGGGATTCAAACCCTGGTATTATCAACTCCAGGCTGCTGCTGCTGCTTTAACCACTAGGTGGCTACACCACTTCGAGCTCTTTGTTTTTCATGTGTGTCACCTTTGCATCGGGAAAGAGTTTCCTCTCTTAAAAGCAAGCATCGTTAACTTGTCCTTGAAGACACTTTGAAAAATTAAATTCTTATCCAGCTCTGAGGTCAAAGTCACTATTAACTTGGGTCTAATAGGGATCACTGTCTAAGGTGTCTACAGGAGAGCCAATAAGTCCAAGCAGCCCATTAACAAGATGGTATCCATCCATCCCTTTTTTTTCACAATTATTTTACTCTTGGGTGGGGACACAATACATTCTAGATACACTAACAGATTTTGGATTCATGACCTTTAAAATATCTCTCAAATGCATTTTTCAAAGTTTTGTTTTGAGTAAATACAGTAAAGGCAGATTCCTGCTTCTCAAACCATTCCTCAGGGGTGCAAGCAGGCTAGCTATTTTGAGATGATTCCTCTGCTTGTAGTGAAACTACTTGTCTCCCAATCTGCCTGCCTTGTTGCTTGAGCCCATCAAGCCATCCTTTAAATTCTCCCAGCTTGGAAAGAGTTCAAAAGGAAAATTCAACATTTTGAGCGAGTCCAACAATAACGTTGCTTTTCAACTCGCCACAAACCAAGCATTTTCCGAGGCAACAGATTTAGGAAGTGGAATTAGCCTCCAATGGGTAACCTTGCAACCAACAGCTATGGCATAGGAGCTCTTTCAGCCGAAGTTAGAAAAGACTGGCACCATGAGCAGGTAGATGAAATATCACCCAACATCTCCGTCGCATCCTCCTTCCTTCTTACCATTCACCTGCACTCTTTCCAGCTACTCAATAAGGCTAACATAGGACATTGTTCTCCACTAACTATTCCTACTACTCCCAGGCTTACTGACATGTGTCCCCCGTCCAGCATTGGTGAAAATTCAACCTCCATTTGCATCCTTGGAAGCGGGAGGAGAGAGGAGAGTGGCTGCCAGAGCTTAATACTGAATCCAGCTCCCTTTCGGAGAATAGTACTCCATCTACAGCTGAAGATTGAGTGAGTTTTACTGGTATCAAATGCATATCCATCAGCTTCTTCACAGTGCTAGGCTTTGGGGTTTTTGTCCCTTTCCCCTTATTCTTTGAATGTTGCATAGCAAAATCAGGAAAACTTGCAGGAGCTCAGATAGTTTTATGGCACGCGTCCCTTAGTCTTCATACTCTTTAAAGGAGTAAACAACCAATTCACATTCACGCGTTCCACTCTGCTCATTTTATAGATCTTCTGTCATATCTCCCCTCAGCTGTCTCTTCTCCAAGCTGAAGAGCCCTAATCCCTTAAGCCTTTACTGATAAGGGTATTCTTCCATCCCCTTTATCACTTTGGTTGCCCTTCTCTGTACCTTTTGAAATTCCACTATCTATTTTAAAGTTTGGTGACTGGAACTGCACACAATACTCTCAGTGCAATGGCACCATGGAGCGATAGAGAGGCATTATGGTACCCTTTGTCTTATTCTTCATTACTTTCCTTAGAATTGCTAGCAGTCTATTAACTTTCTTGGATGCTGCTGCACATTGAACAAGTGATTTCAATGTATTATCCACGGTGATGCCTAGATGCTTTTCCTGGGTGGTGACTCATAATGTAAAACCTTGCATTGTGTAATTGTAGTTTGGGTCGTTCTTCCCTAAGTGCATAACTTTGAACTTGTCCGCATTAAATTTTGTCGTTCTTTTAGATGCTAAGTCTCCCAATTTCTCTAGGTCCTCTTTAATTTTTCACAATCTTCTTATGATTTAACAACTTTGAATGAACTTGTGTCTAAAGATTTGATCATCTTACGGTTCCTATTTCCAGGTAATTTAGAAATATTAAAAAGCCATGGGCTTAGCAGAAATTTCTGGGGTACTCCACGATTCAAATTTCTCCCTTGAGAAAATTGACGGTTTAGCCCTACTGTCAGTTTATGACTTTTAACCAGTTCCCAGTCCACAATAAGATACTGCCTCCTATACCATGACTTAATTTAACCAAGAATCTCTGAGGAAACTTGTCGAGGATTTCTGAAAATCCAGATATACTATATTAACTGGTTCAACTTTTCTGCATGTTTGATTTAAGTCTTCAGAAAAAAACAAATTTCCCTTGACTAAATCCATCTTCGCTTTGACACATTCAACCATGACTACTTGTTCGCTAATTTTTTTTTTCTTTATCATAGTTTGCTACTATTTTGCCTGGCACTGACGTCAGGATCTCCCCAGTCCTATAGCTTCATGGATCAACCCTTCAGGTACAATAGGTAATTTTAAGGATAGTTTACAAACTACTAATAGTAGGTCTGAATTAAATTTTTCAGTTCTTTGAGCACCCTGGGATGTATACCCTGCTGTCCAGGTGATTTGCTATTCTTTAGTTGCCCTATTACGTCTTCCAGATTCACAGATTTATTTCAATACCTCGGATTGAGTCACCTTTTAAATATCATTTCTGGTATGGGTATCCGTCCCTTCTCCCCCAATATCTTCAGTAAAGACTAAAACAACAAATTCATTTAGTCTTTCTGCTGTGCCTTTTTTTACTCCTTTATCATCTAATCATTCACCTGACTCTCTCTCAAGGCTTTTTGCTTAGAATGTCCCTGAAAAAATGTTTTTTTTAAAATTATCTTTTGCTTCCATCTTTCCCTGCCTTCTCTGTGCTTTGCATCTAACTTGTGAGTGCTTATGCTGTTTCTGGATTTCCTCGTTCTGATCCTTTTTCCATTTTTGAAAAATGTTTTGTTGGCTGTAATAGCCTCTCTCTTCTCACCTTTAAACCATGCTGGCAGTCATTTGGCCTTCCTTCCATTCTACTGAGCCACGTGGGCTAAGGGTTTTAAATATCTCTTATTTTCCAGGTATGGCACTTCCCTGTAATTAAAAGCTAAAATTAAATTATGTTTAGCCATGGCAAGCTATTGGCAATACACCTTTGTACCAGAAGGATGTCTACTGTCATCAGTACTTAGGCAGCTGTCCTAGAACCTTGCAGTGATGATGATCTGTGAAATCAGGAAAACTGGGAACTTGTGTGTTGAGGGCCGAACCTACCAGTGGAGCCCAGCAGTCTCTCTGCAGGTAGTGATACCTTTTTCCACAGGGACACCATTAGACATAGCAGCAGCAACCAACACAGTTACAGCCCCCAGTAAGTGGTTTACTTTAGACTTGCTGTTTAATATTGGCATATTCTTTTGGAGTTTAGAACATGATCTACATATTTATGGTGAGATAGCTAGTGATCTAGCAGCAAAAGAGGTTCTCAAACTTTGACCTCGTCCTAATGTTCCAGCGGATACAGTGCCTTCGTTTTCCATACAGATACATGCACCATAAGTGTTATTTTAAGAACATACACATGCCATACTGGGTCAGACCAAGGTCCATCAAGCCCAGTATTCTGTTTCCAACAGTGGCCAATCTAGGTCTTATGTACCTAGCAGTATTTTGCCTTGTTAGGGCTTAAAAAATAAAAAAAAAAACTTGTACTTTTTTTCCTTTGTTTCCTTACAGTACAGGGTAAAACGAAATAAATGCTCAGCTGTTTTATAATCCATCATTGGTCCTTTACATCATGCACACTTTTGGAGAAGTAAGACTAGAAGCCTTGAAGCAAACTTTAATTTGCGTCCTTTCCATTCAGCTTTCAGCACATGTGTTTCTGTAACTCAGTCAGTATCTGCACCCTGCGGGGTTCAGTATTAGTGCTGCCATTTCAGACAGTGAATCCCAGTCCCTTGCATTGCCGCTACAGAAATCTAGAATTAATTTTGACAACCCTTTCCAATTTCCCTCTTCCTAAAGCTCAAGGCTACTTTGATCCTGCTTGGTGTGCAAGGACTTTAATGCTAGCAACCAGAAACCTTTCACTTAAGTATGAAGATCACTGACGCACTCCCACTGGCAGCACTAGAGGGGGATGGGGTTGCCTCTTAAATATCCTCGGAACCAACAGGGCCACTTGATGTTTGTTTGCCCTTTATGTTGATGCCAGTTTTCTAACTGCATATTTTGCATTGCTTTGGCAGACTGCATCGTGGATTGGCTTCATATTTCTGGCGGCACCGTGGAGCAGTTCATAGTGGTGCCATACATAGAAACCCGCCTGCTGATGGGGACAGAGCTCCAGCGGGTCATCCGAAGCAGGGTGTGCACACGGACAACTAATCATTGAAATCTCTTGTGCACACATCTTACAGCCGGGAGGCTTCTTCTGTTTGCTGGTCTTTGACTCCCCTCAAGCCCCCATCGTCCCGAAATACTCAACATATCCAGATGGGGTAACGTGATAGGCTGAAATTGCATACAGAAGGTTGCACAAGTTTTACCAGATTACAGGACCCTGTTTAAAAGACGGCTGAGAAGACAGCTGGCAGAAGGCAGGGGTCGTTCCTTCAAGATTTGAAAAGAAGTTTGCTTCTAATTGCACAGTTGGAACAAGAAACTTGAGCATTGCGGAGGAATTGGATTTTTGACTTTAAGCACAAAAGGGATCTTTTTTCCTCTATTTTGAGTGTTCAGAAACTACTGTACACTCAGAAGCTTGGAATATTTGCACAATATTTTGCTTTGATGCAGTTGTTTTTTGAAAACCTATTCTGAGTGGTGTTTCTTTGGGAGGAAAGTGACAAGGCAGACGTTTGGCATCATGGCTCGCATGAATCGCCCTGCACCCGTAGAGGTCTGCTATAAAAACATGAGATTCTTGATCACCCACAATCCTACCAATGCAACACTCAACACGTTCATAGAGGTAGGTGGAACCTAATGCGAATAAGGCACGTGCTTAAAGTTTATGTAATACCTTTGCAGTGGAAGTAGGGAGGAGAGCTGGTGAGAGCAGCAGTTCTGAGAATGGTGAAAGGTTCCATAGCTAGCAAGAATCATGGGGGGGAGGGGGAGGTATGGTTTTGCCAAGCACTCTGTCATAGTTTAGAGTATGAAACAATAGACCATTCAATATGAAACAATGGACCATTCAGTATTTCATTTTCATTTTATTTCTGAAGCCGCTTCTCATATATGCTTCTAAGCAAAGATACAATTTCAACACACACAAAAATAAACAATATAAAATATAAAACCTATAAAACGATCAATGTCTACAAATTTTTTAAGCATTATGGAAAAATAAGTCCTTCATCTTGCTACAGAAATACAAAAGATCCTGAATTGTATGTATAAACAGAGGTAAATTATTCCATAATGCAAGGGCTCGTACTGCGCACGTGTTAACTCCGTTCCGACCTCTGTGTTTCGATAGCAGCAGATCTTGCAGTGAGCGTGCTGGCGCACATATTCTCAGGCATGCAGCTAGGTCATTTTGAACTACATTAAACACCAATTTGGGTCCAGGCAGTGCGCCTAGTCATTAATCTGTTGTGATGCTCTTTTTCAAAGATAGCACACTTTTCTTTTTCCCCCCTTGTGTTCCTTGTCATTATTAGCCAGTTTTAAGGGGACTATGAGAACTTGTTGGGAAGAATAGTATAGCAGGGATAGAGGACATCTCTGACCAGATTGTTGCTTGCTTATGACCTAAGCCGTGCACTCTGGGAGTGTCCGAGGTTTTTCATTGGCTTCGTCCTCAGGGACAGGAGCAGGTGAGATTGATGAAAAAGAGATTGAATTGATGAAAGATTAATAATTCAGCCCCACCCTCTGGAATTCCTTATCGGACCCCATCAGAGCGATGAAAGACTTACAGACATTCAGAAAAGAGCTAAAAACTCATCTATTTTCCGAATACTACAATAACATCCCTCCTAGCGATAACTCACTCAACCCACCAGATTAACCCCTTTATCCTCTCTGCCCTAGCTCCCCTCCCCCTCTTTCTCCTCTCCCCCTTGATCTATGTATGAGCTGCAACAGCCTTCATGTAAATAGTTACAAGTGTGCCAAGACCCGCCGCTCTTCCTTTATGGGTAATAGTGGGTATGTAAATAGTTCGTTGTAACATTGTTCAAAACATTGTTCATTGTAACTGTTACCTGTTCAATGTAAACCGCCCCTGATCATTGGAAGGGGCGGTATACAAAAACGGTTCAAATAAATAAATAATGTCAGTCTATAGAAGTTTAAATAAAGATAGTCACATTTTGAAAAGCAGGGTGTTGAAGAATGTGACGGCATATTTTATTGTCCAGTTTAAATAACCGAAATAGCAAGCAGGCATTAGTGAATATTGAGTCTGCTGATCCTGCCTTTGGAAATGTGCTTGTGCTGTCAGAAGCTAGCAGGATTGAACCACAATTCTAAAAGCTTAAGATTTTTTTCATTTAGGATTTTAAGCCTGCTAAGGACAATGGGAATGTTCTCTTCATTAATGTTCACTAGCACCCCTTGCCTGTTGGAAATTGGGATTTCTGTCCTAGAGTTTGACCACTTGCCCAACTCTTCTTCCATATCATCCTGCTAGACCAGTCCAGATAAGTGGGTTGTATTCCCCTACCAGCAGATTGGTGGAGACAACCAATGAAAAGCCCAGGTTTCAGTGACATCAGTCCCCTGACTTTATTTGTCTCGACCACCAGAGGTCTCTTCAGTATTTCTTTGTCTCCAGCAGATAGTGGATGGAGTTTCTCCTCTCTGAAGAAAATTCTGAGGATTTGAGAGGAAAATATTTGATTTAAAATGTTAATGAATGACATCCTGTAAGTTGATCTCTCAAATTATGACATGGGGCATGAGTGCCAAGGCTTGACCTCATCATTGTCCTTCTAGGGGGTTCTCAATTCAGTCTCTGGGAGACGCAATTCGGGGTAAACCGTTGGTGACCATTGGTGCTGGGTGGAAGTTTCTCGCCATTTTCTGCACGTGTTAATAGTGCTTTCTCTATTATGTGCCTGGCGGTTGCACAGTCCTTTGCGCCTTCCGCCCAAGGGGCTCCAGCATGCACTCCTACTCTAGCGCCTCTAATGTGGCTGTAGTAAAAGCACAGTTAATGTGTGCCCTTCAGGCTGTTGTGGCCTTAGTGTACACACTGTTGTGACACTTGCCTTAACTTTTATGTCTTCTTCCAGGTAACATTGTCTGGCCTGTGGCAAGCATGGTGCCTCATCTCTGGCTTCTGGATTCTGCTTCTGAGTTATCCCTGGAGGGTGGTCTTTCCTTTTCTCAGCTGGGGGATGCTCTTAGCCCAATGTTGCCTGCCTCGGCAGGAAGTGGCGGATGGGTAACGATATTAAGCTGGCCGGAGGATCTGGTGTCCATGCTGTGGGCCTCTTTGTCCTCTAGGAGATCAACTGTGACTATTCTGCTGGGTGTAGAGGAAGAGTCATTTCCATGAGGAGAGCTTTCGGAGTCCGGATTGTTCTCCCTGAAATTCTTTCCCTTTGCAGAAGACCTGGTCATTCCTATGTGAAAATGCAGACCCTGCGGCCTTTTGTTTCCTCCATGCGCAGTCTTGTGGGGGGAGGGGGAGAATATAAGTTGCCTTAATTGATGGCAAAGGAGTCCCAGCACAGGCGCCCCCCTTGCCCTCCAGGTTTGGGGTCAGCTGTGGCTTGGATTGAGATGTCTGCTTTTTCCTCTACATCAGTCTCGCCTTTGGAGGATTGGGGGGGAGGGGCGATATTATTTACCTGTTCCAGAAGTAGGAACTGGAGGTGTTAATAACAGGGTCCTATCCACTTTGAGCTTGGCGGAAGCTCCAGTAATGGAGCAGGAACCAAAGATGCATCTGCTCCGCAAGGTGTTTGGAAATCCACTACTGTCTTCCTGGAGGTGCTCAAGGGCCTGTTCAGCCAGAGTGGGATTGTGCCAACTCTCCGCCTAATGGGCTAAGGGTGTATAAGAAGATGCATGCTCTCCTGTAAAGGGAGTGCGTTGTGTGGTTAATTATTTCCAAGGTGGATATGCAGGTCATGGTGGTTACCTGATGGACCACCATTCTTGTGGAAGGCATTGGCCTTAAAGGTTACTCTGTATCGAAAGGTGGATTTGTGTTGAACCAGTTCTCTGTGGTGGCTCCTGTTCTTCAGCTGCAGTATGTGCAGGCCTGACGTCACAAGCTCCAGTGGATTCAGTCTCTTCCTCCGGATGTTTCTACCCATCTTTTGGAGTTGGCAGAGGCCTTACTTTCTGATGCCATGTATGACCTGGTACTTTTGACAGCCAGGGATGGTGCGCTGATGACTGTGTCAGAGCATCGGATTTGACTCTGGCACTGGGCAGTGGATATATCTTCCAAAGCCCAGTTGGCCCACCTGGCTTTTAAGGGGAAGCATCTTTTGGAGCTGATTTGGAGAAACTGCTGAAAGACCTGTGCAAGACAAAATCTTATCTCCTTCTGGAAGACAGGTACAAGGGACCTGTGAAGCAGGCTGGTGCCCCTCTCTTGTCCGTCCATCTCTACCCATCCATTGAAGGCACATGGACTGGCTCCCTGGAGGTCTCGGGACTCTCATCATTACTGACCTTGAGGGGGAAACTACCTTCCTCTCTCCTTCTCATTCTCAGTCCTTTCATGGAGCATGTTGGCCCAAGAACTCTGTCCTACACAGAGGAGGACCCTCCCGGGTTGCACAATGAAGGTTTGGGGGCCCTTTCCCTGGTTCCTCCAGTTGGAGGCAGGCTTCTCCTTTTTTTTCAGGAATGGGCCTGGGTTTCCAAGGATCGCTGGATGATAGACACCGTTTAGTTTGCATATGTCCAGGGGGGGTGGGGGTGGGGGGGGACAAAGAGCCTATTCCGGATGCCTTCATCATCTCCCCTTTGTGGGTTTGCGATTGAACGTGCTGCTTTGTGGACCACCTTGGACAAGCTGCTGCATTTAAAGGTGGTGGTGCCAGTCTGACCAGATAAGTAGGGCAAGGACAAACTCCATCTATTTTGTGTGCCAGAAAAACAAGACTGGTCCTTCTGGCCCATTCTCGACCACAAGGGGGTCAACGAGCACTTGCGCATTCTGCACTTTCAGTTGGAAACCTTACGCTCCATGATTCAAGCAGTGCGCCGAGGGGACTTCTTGGCTTCTCTGGATCTGGCCGAGGCATATTTTCATATCCCAATCTGAGTGAATCAGGAAAGTATCTGTGTTTTGCCATGCTTGCCTCTCACTATCAGTTCGCCGCCCTTCCGGTCGGGCTATTCACCACCCCAAGGATGTTCTCCAAGGTTATGGCAGTGGCAGCTGCAGCCCTGTGGCACCAAGGGATCTGTATCCATCTGTATATAGACAATTGGCTCATCCAGGCCAGTTCCCTTTCGGAGGCACCTCGGGTGGTGTCCTGAGTGCTGTCCTTTTTGGAAAGCCTTGATGGGGTGATAAATCAGGGAAAGAGCCAGCTATGGCATTTTCAGTCCCTGGAGTTTCTGGGAACACATCTCTGCACTTGAATGGGCAGAGTTTTCCTGCCAGAGAAAATCAAAGACTGTTGGATTCCCTGGCAATGTTCGGTGAGCGGCGGGCTCCCAGACTCTAAATTATCTTCAGCTCCTCTGATTGATGTCAGCAACTGTAAAGATGGTGCCGTGGGTGCATCCTCACATGTTTCCGCTCCAGTGATCCTTGCTGCCTCAAAAGTCGGAGTTCTCAGGAGTTTGAACACAGGCTGCTGTTCCCATTGGTGGTGAAGTCCAGCCTGTGGTTTTGGCAGCAACCCTGTCTGAGGAAGGGCGTGCCGCTGGATGATTTCTTCTGGATCCTCTTGATGACGGATGCCAGTCTCTTGGGCTGGGGAGTCCATTGTCAAGACCATATAGCCCAGGGCCATTGGAACCTCAGGTAAGTGGTGTAATCCATCGACCACCTCGAAGTAAGGGTGATCAGGATGGCTCTTCTGCATTTCCAGCCCCTGATCGAGCGCCAGGTGGTTTGAGTTTTTTAAGACAATGCCATGGAGGTACATTATGTCAATCTGTAAGACTGCATGAAGAGTACCAGCGGAGCACTGGAGACATCTCTTCTGTTTGCCTATGTGGAGAAGAACCCCCTAGCCTTCTCGGCTCAGCACATTGCCAGGGTGGACAGTTTGGAAGCGGACTTCCTCAGCTGGCACTTTTTCTGGATCCTGAAGATTGGGAGTTGAGTCTAAAGGCATTTCAGTTGATTCTGCGCTGCTGGGGTCACCCCGGAATGGATCTGATGGTGACTCACCAATGTTGCTTCTTCAGTCGCCGCACAAAAACTGCGTCAGAAGGCATCGGTGCCCTGACCAAGCCTTGGCCCAGTCATCACCCGCTGTACATATTTTCCTCCATGGCCTCTGGAGGGATGTGTGTTTTCAGTGTATAAAACACCACCCAGGCAGGATTGTTCTGGGGGCACGAGTTTGGCTGAGGAGAACGTGGCTTAAAAGACCCGATGTGCCTCCTTTTCGGTTGCCTCCGTCTCAGGTCACTGCCGCAATATGCCCAATCATTCTGGAAGACCTGTTTCACTTCTTGCTTACTGTTTGGATCTTGAAAGGAGATGGCTAGTATGTAAGGGTTACTGTCCAGCGGTGGTCCCTACTCTGCTTGGAGCCCAGAGGAGGTCTACCAAACTAGCATACATGCGGATCTGGTGCCTCTTTGAGCGATGGTGTGGCGCTCGGCAGTTGGCTCCTGAGGTGGCCAAGGTGCTGTCTTTGTTGGCCTTTTTACAGGACATCCTGGAGAAGGGCTCTTCCTTTAGCTCCCTGAAAGTTCAGGTGGCAGCTTTGGTCTGTTTGTGAGGTCCAGTGGCTGGTAAGTCTCTAACCTTGCACCCAGATATCTCGTGCTTTCTCCAGGGGATTCGGTGTTTGCATCCCCCCTCCAGTCTGTGATCCCTTCCTGTGATCTATGTCTGGTGCTCAGGGCCCTGATGGTGCCTTTTGAGCTGTTGAAGCTTGATACCTTCAAGGATTTGATGCTCAGGATGGTCATCTTGGTTGCAGTTTGTGCCGCAAGACAGATTTCTGAGCTGCAGGCTCTGCTTTGCCAAGGTCCTTATCTGTCTTTTCTAAGGAGGCGGTTTCCATTCAGTCTGTGCCTTGCTGCTTGTTTAAGGTGATTTCTCCCCTTCATGTGAACCAGGTGGTCTGCCAGCTCTACTTCTCTAAGGAGCAGTGTCAGGAGAAGGATAAGGATCTTCACCTTGTGCATGTCAGGAAGGTGCTTCTCCAGGATATGGAGGTTACAAATTTCCTTCATGAGTCCAACCATCTTTTTGCACTGTTTGCTGTCCCGCACAAGGGTGACACGATGGCCAACTCAGCTTTAGGACACTAGATTAAGGAGGTTATTGCTGGTTCCGGAGTGTTTGCACACTCATTCTACCTGAGTACAAGCATCCTCCTGGATGGAGTAGAACTCGTTAGCTCTTGCAGACATTTGTCAGGTAGCAACATGGCCATCACTTTCCATTTTTGCCAAGTATTACCGTTTGGATGTCCATGCATGGGCAGACACGGCCTTTGGCTCTGGGGTTTTGTGAGCTGCTGTGTTTTCTTCCTGCCCAGTGGAATTGTAGCTTTGGTACATCCCACTTGTCTGGACTGGTCTAGCAGGACGATATGGAAGGTGGCATATTACTTACCAGTTAATGTCCTTTCCTTGAGTCCCGCTAGACCAGTCCAAGGCTCACCCCTAAAACTGTATTTGCTTTGTTCTTCTGCTGTGGTACCCTTGGGTCCAGTATGATTTTTATACGTAGCTCTACAGGGTTATCTTCTGTGGACAGCTTTCTGTTTATGCTTTCCTGTACATAGTTCTCCACTCTCGCTTGCTCCTTGTTGCCCATGATTGAGATGGTGTGAGCCTTGCCATGTATCTCCCATATGCTTTAGGATGAATACTGAAGGTACCTGTGGTGGCTTAGGTGAACAGAGGCATGGGAGTGATGTCATTGAAACCTTGACTTTTTATTGGTTTTGTCTCCACCAGTCTGCTGGTAGGGGAACACAACCCACTTGGCCTCCTGGACTGGTCTAGCGGGACTCGCAGAAAAGACATTAAGTGGTAAGTAAAATGTCATCTTCTCTCGCCTTTCCTTGGCACTTCCATAGCCCCACCCAGTTTTATAATGACATGACATTGGTTTGTAGATCTTTTGAGCATTCCTCTGTCCTCTGCTACCAAAGCAAAGGACTAAAATGACTTTGGTTATTTTCATCTTCCAGCAGATGGACATATAAGCAGACAGTTTACACTGTGTTACACAATTTTATAATTGTCCTCAAAGCCATGGAATCGTATCCATCAAGTACTTCAGGTATTTAGTGCAGTGCTATCTTTCGCAATGCCTGCTACTGATAGAGAACGTCTGTTGTAAGTCTGATAGGTCTTCTGTAGGTTACAAGATGGTATCTTTTTAATTTCAAGTTTAGAAATTAGTGTGGTGATCGGGGGTTTTTTCATGATTCATTAATGTGTGGTAGAAATGTGTTCAATCTTAAAATGATCAGTTTAAGGAATGGGCATCGTCTTAATGTTGTCGACTCCTGAATGCATCATTAGGAGCTTTCTAGTCCCTTACAAGTGATTCCTCATCTGCTTTTGATTAGCAGTGGCACTAAATATTTATTTCTGTTACTTAATTTATATAACATAATAACATAGTAGAAGATGGCACACAAAGATCTGCTGGTCTGCCAAGTTATTCCTTTCAAGACTGCCAACAATATATCACGGCTGGTAGTCAGCAGGCATGACCATGTGTCCGAAAATGATCGTTCATCCACAATGATTTTTGCACTCTTCCGCCCCCCCTTTCCTGGCTAGCTGAGCATACAAAGTTCCCCCTTTTCAGTTCAGCAATCTTCCTCCTCCCACTTCCAGCCAGAACGTTCTACAGTAATCCTAACGGCCACCAGCACCGGCATGATGATTAAGCCGGCAGGTTGAAAACGGAAGGAGCTGCCTCTCCATCTAACCCAGTTAACCCATGGAATGCATTCTGGTATCCAGTAGGATAACTGATCAGTCTTACACTGTTTGATACAAAGCAGGAGGGAGAGTGGTAGGATGCTGCTGCTCCTACTATTGGTACTGATTTGTTCAGCGCTCAAGCCATACGGAGAACTGTACAAATGCATGCAGGCCACTGTAAGCTGTACTGAGCAGGGACTGTATATTCAAGGCAGACAAATGCAAGCATGGGACTAGTATAAAACTAACGGGAAATGGTTATAACCTACATGGCTGGTAAACGGGATCCAAAAGCAGCCTTTTGGGTTTCCCTATACCTTCACTATTAAAGGCTAAAAGGGAATAACAAGGTATGGAATGTTCTACACAAGCTCTTTTGATGATACGCTTTATCTAAACAGCTGTCGCTTGCCTTGGTGGAGTCGGTCAGACAGGACTACGGGAACCTTGTGTGTGTGTGTGTCCCGGTTTGCTAGTCCTTATATTGCTGCACATGTGACTGGGTAGCTTGGAGTTATGTTGAGTTTCTGAGAAAAGCATAAGCTAACATTTATATTCAGGTACTTGAGGTATTTTCCTGTCCCCGGAAGGCTTAAATTTTAGGTTTGTACTTGAGGCAAGGGAGGGGTAAGTGACTTGCTGAAGATCACAAGGAGCGGCAGTTGGATTCAAATCTGGCTTCCCTCATCAGCACACTGCTTTCACCATTAGGCTGCTCCCCCTACTCCTAGATCGTTTCTAAGGCACCGCTAATCACAGGGGTACTGGATTTTGAGAAGCCTGCTAGAGAAGGGAAGAGAGCGTGTTAAACGGTAGTGGCCTATTCCAGTTTCCGAAACATTGCACTGAAGTAGGGGACGTGCCAGTAGTTTGCCACAGTGCAGTATATGTTTAGACATGGTGGTCATTCGGCGCTTCGGTATATCCTGAGTTCCAGGCACCACTTTTCGTTTATCTGCACGTCGGTTCCTACAGTACTTTGAGAATCCCGGTGCCAATCTAAAACTGGGGATGAAGGAGGATGAAAGTAATTGACGAGCATGATGATAACTTTGGGGTGGGGGATATTCAAAGGCATTTATGCGGTTTGCAGATCTGCAAGCCACATAAATGCCGCTCGCCAGGATATTCAGCGGCACTGACCCAGTTAAAGCCACTGAATACCCCAACATTAAGCGCTTAGTGTTAGGGCAGCATGTGGGTGGCACCATGGGTTAACTGAGCAATGGCAATATTCAGCCGCTGGTCAGATTGCAAAACTGGTTAATTTTAGGACAGATGAATGGCTTCCCTAACGCTAGCTGGTTTTGCAATCCGGCCAGCGGCTGACGGGGGTACAAAACTGCAACCCAGGCAACCCAGATATTCGGTGCCGGGGCCCAGATATGGCCCCAGCGTTGAGTATCTGGGGCAAAGTTAAAGCAGCGACTGAAAGTAACGTTTGGTCCAGAAGTAGGGACGCTGATGATCTAGTTTTGCTGATAGGACATTACAGGCAGATCCATTTCTGCCATGAAGCTTGACCCTTATCGGTCTCCGAGCCCTATGTTTTTGTATGCAGTAACTTGGTAATGCCATCGAGCAAACCTGTTCCTCCTCCTGACTGGTAACAAAAGGTTAAAGGCAAATCATCTGCTTACCCAGCAATGTGATACATGCTGCTAATGTTAATGGCTTTGCCTTCTGGGATCTGTGTAATGCCAGCAAACCAGTTCATAACTGCAGTGCTTGAGCAAGGAGCAAAATGAGCCCAGCCTTATTTTAGTCCTTCTGCAGTGGTTAATTTGGCTGCCTCAGAAGAGTTTTTCCCCCAAAAATATCATGCATTTTGTTCTCTGGAATGAAAAAGAAATGATATAGGGCTTGTCTGATGAGCCAGCATCCAGGTTTGCTTCCTGATTCCTGTTACTTGGGCAAGAAGGACCTGAGGACATTGCACAGAGATTTTTCAATATTGCCCTGCTTTGTTGATGAGAAGGGTGCAGAGGTAGGACCTGACAACCCAGACCTGGCTTGGCATCCCTGATGGGTTAAAGCTCGTCAAGAGTTATGAGGGGTATTCATTCTTCCCCAGCAGTTCAGTTTGTCTTTCACAAAGAATAAAAATGTCCTCAGGATATATATCCTAAGAACACATGGAGGATAATTTTAGAACAGGAAACCTAGGTTAAGAAGGTAAAAAGGTGCCTATATGTCTTTATAAAATGTAAGCAGAGCTCTCCTGTAGCAGTTGTGCCTAGATTGAAGGCACGGATATTACACCCACTTATCAGCAGTTTACTTGGTGGTGTATTTATTTATTTGTGTGTTTTTATATACCGCTATTTCAGGTATTCATAGTGGTTTACAGTTAAAACAATAGGTACGTTAAACATTTCAACAATATCACTGGTGCTTAAAAAGGCGATCAGAAATCTACATAATTCTAGAAGTTTAACTTATTTACAATTCTAATGACTGAACATGTCATGCAAACAGGCTAAGTTCAAAGGGGACTGGAAGGGGGCTGTTAACTATGTTAAAAGGTTGATTTGCTTAGATAAAGGAACAGAGTGGTTATTTTATGTAGGGTCTTTATAAGTTGTAGTTTCGTTATGACTGAAATGTTTAATGAAGAGATGAGTTTTGAAGAGGTGTACACAAAATGTTAGCGCCTAGAAAACTCAAGTATGTGCATCAGTCAACATATATTTTCTAATCAATGCTTCCTGACTTCACCTTGACCACATTCCCAGCAATGCCTGCAATGAAAGTATCCCCAGTGCAGCCGAGGCCAAGAAAGCAACTAGAATGCTAGGAATCATCAGGAAAGGAATGGGCAATAAAGCCAAGAATATTCAAATGCCTCTGTATTGCTTCATGGTGCACCTTGAATATAGAGTGCCATTCTGGTCGACATATCTTGAAAAGGGTTTAGTGGAATTAGAAAAGGAACAGAGAAGAGCCACCAAAATGGTAAAGGGGATGGAAGGATACCCCTATGAGGAAAGGCTTAAAAGATTAAGACTCTTCAACTTGGGGGGAGATATGATAGAGATCTATAAAATAATGAGTGGAGTAGAACGGGTAAACGTAGGTTGGTTGTTTACTCCTTCAAAAAGTAGAAAGTCTAGGGGGCACACAATAGAGCTACAAAGTAGCACATTTAAGACATATGAGAAAATATTTCTTCACTCAATGCATAATTTAAACTCTGAAATTCGTTACCAGGAGATGTGGTAAAAGCTGTCAGTGTAACTGGGTTTAAAAGAAGTTTGGACAAGTTCCTGGAGGAAAAGTCCATAAAACATTATTAAAGTGGACCAGGTTAATCTATTGCTTACCCCTGGGACAAGCAGCATGGAATCTGTCTACCTTCAGGGAACCTGTTGGAAAATGGCTACTGGGCTCAATATATGTATATGATCACATAAGCGTTAAAAAGAGTTTTTAAAATTATCCCTGGAGAGTTCTGCTGGTATCCATTCTTCTCTTGCCCATCCACCAAACTAATTACAGTTTACATTTGCAAGGGCAATCAGTACCCTAGATGAAATTTTCTGCCTTCCTCCCCACCTCCCAATCCCAACTTTACAGCATTGGAAGTTCTGGTACTATACTGCCTCCATTTAACAGTGGTGACTCCAGCAGCATCCTTGCTCTCTCTGCCCTTTCATTGTTTCCAGCCTGTCCCTCTCTCTTCCCCCCACTGCTTCCCACCCAGCAATACACTCCCTTTCTCTCTTCCATCTCCTTGTCCATCATCTTTCGTCTCCTCGCCTGCCAGCCCAGCACCAAGAGGGGAACGGAGGAGAGGTGTCCATCCTTTCCTATTCCGACTTGTCAATCCCCATTACTCTCATGTGCGTTATCATGCCTCCTGACTCTTTTCCTCCTTCCCCATCGTCTTTTCCTCTTTGCCTCTCCATCAGCATCTGTCCATTGCCTCTTATCCTTCTCCTTCCCCTCCCCCAGCATCTGGTACCTGCCTGCTTCTCCCTCCCTTTCTCAGGTTCACTGAGCAATGGGGGCTTCTGCCACAGTTCCCCACTATGCTTACTCGGATGCCAAAGGGGAAGCAATTCTGAAGTAGAAGATTTTGGCCCTACCCACACGCAATTGCCCTCTGCAACACTTCTCCACCAGCGCTGCGACTGTGAACAGCTTCAAATCCCACGTATAACAATTCTGTTAATCTCCAACCTGGAAGAGGAGGGCATGAAATTTGAAGTTGGCATGGTCACAGGCAGGTGAGTGGTTGGATCCTGAGTCTCCCATGTTCTGTGGAAGTTTCCCGATTTGTGCAGGAGGTGAGCCTTTGAAGCGGAAGACTCAAACTCAGTTTGGGAGACTTGGCAAGTCTGCTTCCTCCTTCTCAGTTACAGCAAAGTGAGCCTATATAAAACATGTAGTCTTGGTTGCAACGATGTAGTCTTTGGCGTTTACAAAGGGGGTCATTTAAAGTCTTAGTCATGATTTGTACTTCTGAAGGCATGCACGCGCATGTCTAAATCACGGAGACGTCTCTGGAGCACTGTTCCCTTTAAGCTGTGCGCGTGTGCGCGCGCACACACCTCGCCGAGCGAGCGCACATACTTTACAACAGAGCACACAAAAATTACAGCTCTGATTCTGATAGAAAACAACACAGACTTCTTAATTTATGATTGTAATTACTAGAAATTTCCCGCTTCATTTAGTAATCGTCTATTTTCATTTAATTTGATTAAAATCGGTGTGGTGTACATACTGTATTCTGATGTGTAGTCAAATTTTAAAGTATATAACTCCGAGTGTCGTTATGTGGCGCACAAAAATTTAACCTTCCTTCAAAAGCTGCACACAGCTGATATTTTATGCGCACACAGCCTACAGAAAATTAGAGGGAACATTGCTCTGGAGCCATTTTATACGTGGCTTCTAAAGCCGCCACCGGTGTGGGGATGTCCAAGTAGGCAGGGGGTGTAACGAAGGTGTCTCTGGGCAGATGCAGTGGACTTGCATGTCCCTGTTTAATTTCAGAAACGTTGGACGTCTGCAGGCATGGTCCATGTTTAGACCTGCTCGGCATGAATAGACATCAGGAAAGTGCTTGTTTTGGCTTTAAAACATCCCGAAAGTGTAGAGATGGAGATTCAAGTGACTAACCTAAGCTTACAAAGGCCCACATTGGAATTTGAACCTCGGCTACCCTGCTTCTAACCCATCATGCTATTAGATATCCCCACTCCGAAATGCTGTTCAGAGGACGTCTATGTAGACATCTCCATAGACGGCCATATTGAGCACGTGCACGTTTCTGAAATCATTCCTGAACTTTCACATGCCTGCTTCCCCCCCCCCCCACCCAACCCCACTCCACCCCAGCTGTTCTGGCTTTGATATCTGCTCAATCCTTGGATTGGGTGATGGAGGAGGAAAAAAAGACCATCATCCTCTAATACCTGCTCCAACAATCAACCTTCATCCCCCTCCCCCACCTTCATTTTACTCACCCTTCAACAGCGCTGTCCCTTCTCAGTGTAATAGATGAGCAGCCTCCTGCCTTAACTACCTCTTTCCCCTCCCCCCTCACTAGCCTCTATTCCTCATCGTGTGAGAGAAGCCCCTTTGGTAACCCAAAGTGAAACATATCTGCATTTTGAAGCCTCTGGCCAGCAGCTTGGTAACTGGTTCAAAAGCTGATTGGTCGGAGAGACTTTGATGTCATATACCTTTTATAACATTGTGACAGTCACACTGGCATATATTATATAAGATTATATAGGATAATCCTGGATAGTCACATTTTTGTGCATTAGAAATGTCACCAGTTTATGAATTCATGAGAATAAGATGTAAGAAATTCTCAGATCAATGTTTGGGTATTCTGCAAAAAAATAAAAATGAAGAAAAAAACATTCTCACTAGCAAAAATACTAAAATCATATAAATGTAAAGAACAGATGGAAACTCTGTAGTATTATAGCAGATGTCAAATGATCCCCCAGTCTTCTCACTTGCCCAGTTCCTAATGTGTTAGATTGCAGACTGTACTTATGTTCTGGGTCTCGTTCTCCTTTAGCTTTTTGCTTTGTATATGTGACAGCTTGCAGACTCCACTCGCGTTCTGGATCTCTCATTTAGCCTTTTGCTTTATATCTGTCCCAAG
The DNA here is from genome assembly GCA_033557465.1 of Ichthyophis bannanicus. Classification (NCBI taxonomy): domain Eukaryota; kingdom Metazoa; phylum Chordata; class Amphibia; order Gymnophiona; family Ichthyophiidae; genus Ichthyophis; species Ichthyophis bannanicus. The sequence goes on along the minus strand of CM066031.1, from coordinate 1,847,256,093 downwards.
TACGCGTGAATTCTATCACAGTTTCAGTTGCTGTCACCTCTGCTGATGGGATATTGCAGGCATTTGCCACCCGCTGTTAGGAACAACCTACTCTTATTTCCTATGGGCCTCCCCATCCCCCGAACTTTTCCAGTTTCATGTCAGGATCTCTCGCCCTTGTGCTGCTTTAGCAGACTGGATTCTGAAATGTGAAAAAGGTAGCAGATTAAATTTTACTGATTCTGTGCCACGTGAAGTATTCAGTGGGACAGTTTCCATTTTAGTAGATATACTATCTTGTAAATCCTTATTATAAATTCACAAATTAAAAAAAGAAAGAAAGAGAGCGACTCCAGGGCTAGTGCAAACCAGGGCTTTTTTTTGAAGGGGTACTCGGTGGTAGTGACTAGCAGCACCTCTGACCCATGGTCCTCGTATTAACGAAAGAACCCTGCATGAAGGTACTGGCACCTTTTTTGCTAGGGGAAAAAAAGACCGAAATGCAATGATATTGGGTGTTCTAGGCAAACCTTCAGTTTTACACTCCCAACTTCCAACTTGGATTTTGATAATTAAATTCAGCAGCCCATATTGTCCTACTAGATCAGTCCAGGCGAGTGGGTTATGTTCACTTTCCAGCAGGTGGAGGCAGAGTTGAGCAACTTTCAGTGAAGTCATCGCTAGGTATATCTTCTGGTGCAGCACTGAGAGAAGCCAGGGTTTGCCTCCAGCAGGTGGCAAGGTATTTAGACTGGTGCAGCAGTGCAGATAGGCCTGTCTCCCCTGTCCCAGACTACAGTCCTGTGGCTTGTGTGTGACTGAGATGTGCAGGACTAATGTTGCTCAAAGCTAGAGTATGCCCCTGTCTCCTTGAGCCAACAGCGTGTCCTGTATCCAGCACTGCTACCACTGGGTCCCAAGTACTTGATGGAATACAGAGTGTACAGGAGGACCCCATGAGGCCTCTGAAGGGGGGGGGGGTTGGTAAGTTGCACCCAGGAGCCCCTTCCCTCTTGCTGCCCTCTATCAGCTTTTTTTTTTTCTGAAGTTTAGTTTTCTCATGATCAATGGGCTGTATTTAGCTCTTACTGCTTGTAATAAGACAGCTCTAAATGTATTTATTTTTTTAAATAAAGGGCTTTCTTCCAGTGGGAGCTAGGCCTGCGGGGTTGACTGGGGCAGCCCATCTTGACAGGTGCTAGGATTCCTTTTTCACTGCGGCTGTTGCATTTCTTTTTTATTTTTGGTGAAGGGTATTTTTTTCAGTCCTTTTTGTTGCATGTAACCTTTGCTCTAATGCCAGGGCCTCTGTTCTTTATCTCTTGCGTTACCCATCTAGGCAGCTTCACGACTGGGTCCTTTTGTCCCATGTGCAATGGTAACATGTTAAACACCCCTTTTTGGGCAATTTTGGGGCCCCCTCCATGGAAGGCCTGGGTCTGATGAAGATTCAAAGGCCTCCTCTGATTCTTCCATGGTTTTGCTGCTTGTGGGGCAGGCCACTGTCTTGGATAGTCACATGGTCTCTGCAGAGGGGAAACATGGTGAGGAGGTACCTAACTGCCAGTGCTCCTTGGCACCCCGGGGTACCTTTTTTTTTTTTTTCAGCTGGATTTGAACAGCAGCTACTGAAACAGCTCATGGGCTGTTTTCAGTTCTTACTTCCTGCTTGGCAGCCTTCTCAACAGGAGTCCAAGGCCGGGCTTCCCCCATGGGGGACCCGGGGCTCTCAAGCACCTATGTTTCTAATGGCAGGTGGGGGTCAAGTGCCCCTGCTTCACCTTTTTGCCTGTTCATTCATTCAGTAGACCAGTCTTATCTCCTAAGGGGGTTGTTTCAGATGCAGAGGAGGATGACTTTTCTCCAGTGGGTAAGTCTGAGGAGGAAGAAGAGCTTCCCCAGTGAAAGGAGAGGATCCTTGTGTGAAAAAGATGGCCTTTCCTAGTCTGATTCGGGATGCTGTGACAATTCTTTGTATTAATGAGCTGGCTCCCATGCAAACTGTGCAAACGACGCTATTTTGGAGGGTGTCTGTCGTCCTGGCTTCCTTCCTCTACTATTGCTGCTGCTACGACTACTACTAATCATTTGTATAATGTTACAAAGGTGTCTGCAGCACAGTCCCTGCTCATCAGAGTTTACAATCTAATCGAGACAAAAAAAAAATCACAAAACTGGGGACTAGAGTATGGTAAGATACACATAAGTAGTGGACGAGAGGGAGGAGCCTTAAACAGGTGGGTTTTTAGCCTGGATTTTAATAGGGCTAGAGAAGGAACCCAAGGCACTGACTCAGGTAGTTCGATCTAGGTATATGGTGTAGCAAGGTGGAATGAATGAAGTGTGGAAGAGACGGGCACAGATAAAAGGGATCTGCCAGAGGAGTGGAATTCCCGAGGAGGGATGTAGAGTGAGATGAGAGAGAAAAGATAGTGAGGAGACACAGAACGAATGCACTTTTGTAGGTCAGTAGGAGAAGTTTGAACTGGATGCGGAAATGGATAGGGAGCCAGGGAAGTGATTTGAGAAGAGGGGTTACATGAGCATAGCGACACTGGTGGAAGAAAGCCGTGCAGCTGAGTTTTGAACCGATTGAAGGGGAGAAAGATGATTCAGAGTGAAGACCAAGTGAGGAGCAGGTTGCAGTAGTCAAGAAGGGAGGTGACTAGTGAGTGGATGAGGGTTTTAGTCTGTGTGGAAAGAAGGGGACAAATTTTGCCAATGTAATAGAGCGGAGGTCTCTAAACCTTTCAGTACGAGGGCCACATTGTATATTTGACAAATATTTGCAGGCCGAAAAAAATCAGTTTTATAAGCGAATGAATAAAATTTAAATGAATGAATAAGTTTTACTTGGATCTTTTTTTGTAATCAGCATGATATGATTCAGAACAAAAGAGAAATGTGACAATTACAAAGAAACAATGCCGTGCATAAGCTGTGAAATGATATATAATGAGTAAAAATGTCAAACATTAGCAAATGCTCTGACAAAATACCCAGATAATGAAGAATCAACATTTAGAACCTCTGCACTGCGAGAGAATTTGGCCAAGGCCAGAGCATAGGACATTTTTTCAGCCTTTGCCCACGTAGAAGACTAGAGTTAGTACAGCTGATCCTCCTCCAGTCTATTGTCTAAGGTACACAATCTGGGAGGCGAGCCCTTATTCAATCAGCCAGCACAATATAGACAGAAAAGACTCCCAGGAATATAGGCTGCAGCTTCAATACACAAAGTACTCACAAAAGCCCTTGAGAGAGAGGACAGCCCATTCTCCACTTCCACGTCTCCAGAGCTGTTCGCTATGTTGTAAACCGACTGAGCCAGGAAGCCCTCCAAGCAGCAGCCCTACAAATTTTTAGGCAGCAGCGCAGTCAGTTTACTAAATAGTATGTGGGGGGGGGGGGGGGGAGAGGCACAGACCACCATCACTTCCTGTGGTTCCTTGCAACGATGATCATCCACCAAGCTCAACAGCGTTCTGACCGGTGCTTGGCCCTCACGCTCTACCCCATGCTACCCGATGTGTTTGCCGGGAAATTAGCTGAAAAACAGTGATGGCCACAAGCCTGTATGTTGCGCTCCTTCTCTTTCTCAAGTTGCTGCGGGCTGGATAAAATCTTGTAACGGGCCGGATGAGGCCTGCGGACTGTAGTTTGGGGACCCCTGTTAGCTAAAACCTGGCGCTTCTTTCTCTATCTGTTGGATGTGTGCAGAGAGAGCAGAATCAAAGATGACCACAAGGTGCGAGCTGAGAAAAAAGTGTGTAGTGTTATCCACATAAATAAAGAAGGGGGGAAGTGGGTTTAGGGGGAAAGATAAGGAGCTCAGTTTTGGCCATGTTCGGTTTCAGATGGCAGTGAGATATCCAGGCAGCAATGTTGGATATGCAGGCAGAGATCCGGGCCTGAACTCTTGGAGAGATTTCAGGCATAGAGGTAGATCTGAGAGTCATCAGCATAAAGATAGTACTGAAAACCATGGGATGAGATATAGGCACCAAGGGACCGAGTATAGAGAGAAAAAAGAAGAGGTTCCAAGAGAGCCCTGAGGTACACCAACTGAAATTGGATTGGCAGTAGAGGAGGATCCACCAGAGCATACACTAAATGTATGATGGGAGAGATGAGAAGAAAATCAGGACAGAACAGAGCCCCTAAATCCAGTCAAGGACCAGGGTATCAAGGAGAAGGTGATCAACCTGTGTTGAATGGCCACATAGTCAGCCATTGCTCCAGAAAGTTCCTTTTGCTATGCTGAAGAGGAAGGGGAAATTGGGCTGGGAAGATTTTTTTCCCAAGGAGACCTCTTCCACTTCTATTACCTCTTTGACTGGTCCTGTGGATGTTTTTGTTCTCCAGTTGGAGCCTCATCAGGCAGATAACGTTTCCCCGGCAGTGTTGACACCAAGGCTGGATAGCTCGATGTCTTCATCAGGATGTGAACTGGAGCTGGAGCTGCAACGACAACCTGCATTACCTGCTATTGTGTTGTTGTTTTTTTAATTAAAATTTTAAAATAATTTATAATATAATTTCAATAACCAGTCTCTATCCGAAGATAGAGCACATGTTGCTAACAACGTAGAGACCTGTATTGAATCTGAAAAGGAAGATTCTAATATATCAGAAACATTCAAAACATCAACTTTAGCACCATTCTCCTAGGCTTTTTATTTAACCATTTTATCATTTCAATCAAAGCGGTTTACATTGCAACTTAAATTGGTAATGTACATTAAACAGGGGCATTGATAACTTGGATTTTTCTGAGGTAATGGAGAGTTAAGTGACTTGCCCAAGGCCACAAAGAGTGCTTGTCAAAATTGAACCCTGGTCTGTTGGTTCCCAAGCCAGTGCTCTAACCATTAGGCTACTCCTTTCTTCCCCTGAGGTAAATAAAATGCTTTTGAAATTGGGGGAACCAAATCTTGAGGAACAGAAAGAATTTCCACTATATATTTCTTAAACATATCCACTGCGGTAATATCAGCTGTCCTAGGAAAATTCAAAACCCTAAGATTAGATGCCTGAGCTGAATTTTCTAGCATTTCCACCTTTGCTTGAAGAACTACATTGTCTTTCTACAGAGCCACGATTATATCAGAAAATGAAAGCAGTTTATCAGAGTTATCAGGCCTCCAAAGCAGAGGTTGAAGTCAGACACGAATCCAATTTCAAATTATTTTGTTCTACCTTCACAGAAGGTGTTAAGATCTGCTGGTTAATAGTTTCCAAAAGAGTCGTTATTGTCTCCCATATAGAATCCAAGGTAATCTGTTTTGGGCAAGGAAGCTGCAAAACCACTGGGGAAGAAACAGCATCTGGGGTCCCGAAGATCTTACCCGCACCAGGGCCACTGGTCTGGGGCACTTCTGCCGTCGCTACTCCTCCAGGGAGACTTCCATATTTCCCCGAAGAAAATGCCCATATCTCTCCTGCTACTTCACCCTGCACCAACAACTCGACCGGTCCGACTTCCTGTCTTTTGAGCACTTGATCAGGCGGGAGGGAAGCGAACTCCCCTGGAGGCTACAGTTGACGCTGTACAACAGGATTCAAGGTGGTATCAAGATCCTCCACTCCTACGGAACTCTCCTGTGCCCCAGGAGCCACCCCCAATTGAATCTCCTGCCTCGTAGCATCGGAAACAGCAACAAAATGGTCCATCGGACTTTGCACAGGACTCAAAGGCTCAGCAGGGTAGGCCCTTAATTTTCTTTTTCTCTTCGGCATCTCGAGGAAAAAACCTGCATGACCCTTAAGCTTTCGTCTTGGAAAAGCTCCTTCCCACAACTGATCTGCCTGCCAGGTTTATCAACCTTGGTGCATCCTGTTCAGCGGGTCCCATGCTAGATTCTGTGGCTGCTCTGGTGGGAGGGAGTGCATCCGGTTTGAAGCACACGTTGAAGCCAATGCCAGGGTCATCTTTGTCAGCAGCAGGAGGTAAGCAACACTTGGATGTGGTCAGTGAGCCCATGTTTGTGGCACAGCCACTCGGTGTGGATGGAGATTCCCTCCCTTCATTGAGTTCTGTGGTTGAGCAATTTCTGGCTCTTCCTTCGTGTTAGAGCAGCCAGAGAGTTTCACACTGGGGTTGATTTGGAGTGCTCTATCCAAACTTACAGGAGTTTTGGTGTCCCAGTCTTATAAGATTTCTCTCCAAGCACAAGATAATACTGCTTTGATCTAAAAGAATTCAGAAGAAATTTCTCCTGTGAAGGAGACTGTTGAAGACTTTAAACTTAAAATTTAAAGGGCAGGGAGGTACTAATTCTGCTTTCATTAAGGATATTACTGATGTTAAATTTAAAATTGAGACTCTGGAGAACCAGGAACATTCCTCTAACCTGCTCTTAATTAATTTTCCTCATTCTTCTCTGACCTCGGCCAGGGATATGTTTAAGAAATATAGATGGGACATCCTTTGTGTATCTCCAAAGTCTCAGCCTCCACTGTCTTAAGTATATTATATTCCTCCTCGCAGGAAAGTACTGGTTGGGACTCAGCGGCAATCCTTCACAGAGACACAACATATGGACATTTTGAATATCTCTGGCATATTAGAGTCTTTGGACTCAGAACCTGTGATTCCTTCCACATTGTTCATAGTCCTTGCATTGCCTTCAGACTGAGATCGGTTGCACAAGCTCGGTTTTAAAAAGTATTCTTTATTCCCCTTTAAGGATTTACTTGTGCGTATTTTCCCGGATTTAGCCCAGGAAACCCAGAAAAGATGGAGGAAATAATTTCTTTTGAAATCAGCAGTGGACCAGTTGGGGGGGGGGGGGTATTTTTCCTTAAATTCCCTTGTAAATGTTTAGTTAAGCTTCAGTCTGTGGATTGTTTTTTATGAACTCTCCCAACTGGTTGCTTTTATCAGTGCTCATACTCTCACTGTAGGCTAAATACTTGCCGAGTATGAGTAATTGGCTAGCTGATTTGGCTGACTTATTTGCTTTCATGTATGATTTGAGGAGTTTTTTTCTTTCTTGATGATCCCTACAATGACGATGGTCTAGAGAGAATTGGGCATTCATTTGATTTTAATTTTTTGTTTTCCTGAATATATCCGTTATCTGAATTTTCATGTTCTTTCTAGTTCTGTAAAGTGTTTATGTTTGGAACTTATAATTTAAACTAATAAATATAAAATTAAAAAAAAAAGGTGATCAACAGTGTCAAAGGCAGCAGAAAACTCAAAAAGGATGAGGATCGTGTAAAGACCTTTGGATTTGGTGAGGAACAAGTTGCTGGAGACTTTGTCAAGAGCCATTTCTGTGGAATGTAGAGGATGAAAACCAGATTGCAGTGGATCCAGAAAGGCTTGAGAGGAGAGAAAGTCAGGAGAGTGGCAGTGGATCGCTCATTCAAGTAGTTTTGAAGCAAAGGGGAAGAGAGAGAGAGAGGCCGATAGGTAGGATTTAGTGAAGGCTTTTGAAGGGAGTTGTAACCAGAGCATGTTTGAAGGCCACAGGAACAGTTGTAGTGGAAAGCGATAGGTGAAGAATATGACAGATGGAAGGAATGACAGTGGAAGAGAGGGAGCTTAGTAGATGGGTGGGATTGGGATCAGAGGAACAGATTTGGAGAAGGAGAAAAGATTTATAGTTTCCTCCTCAGTGATTTCAGAAAAGGAAGAAAGTGTTACAGAAGGTGAGGGAGTTTTGGGATTGAAGAGGGGGAAGATGAGGTGGAGGTGACCCTGCACAGAAGTTGAGGGTAATCTTCCATTGGAGTCATTGTGGCAGTTTGTGGTCTTCCAGTGGGGAGACCCCAAAGTTGGGTCTTAGGGACCATGAGGTCCTCTCTTGGCTGTATCCTCTATTCCAGAGTGAAATATACTCCCTCAGGTGGATGCCCTCATTACAGTAACAAAGCACACTTGAGAAGTCGCCCTACACATTGTTGATGCCTGCCATGTGGGCTGAGGACAAGGCAATTAGATGCTCCTTTGCCCAATGACACTGCTCCACCACCTCGAGAGCAGTACTGCAAGTCCCACCTTGCTTGTTGAAATATGCCCCATCTGTGGCATTGTCAGATCATGCAGACCGCTTTTGTTACACAGTATTTTAATGGCTATTACTAACCATGCTGGCAGATCTGTATACATAAGCATCTAAAATGTCTTGTGTAGACAGCTGAAACAAAATGTGTTTGATAATATGGGAGAAGATATGGAGCATGAGATGATGTAGTTTCTTTCACGCGTATGTGTCCTGTTTGTGTGCTCTGCAGACAGCTAGGCGGAAAGGTTAAGGAGGGAGATGGGAATTCCTTTCTCATCTGATTGTTATGCTTATCCCATTAAGCCAAAGGGGAAGAGGGTTTGATTCCTTGTTTAACTGACAAGGTCAGATTCAGTAGTTTTAAAAACCCAAGACCGAAAGGCAGCGGGTAACTTTCGAAGTCTTATTGGAATTCCTTTCTTGTTGCACGCATCCGAGCAGCAGGAACAGATGGGTAAAAGGTGGTGATTTTCAGCATACACAGCACAAATGAGGAGAAATGACGTGTTCAGCATTATAAGCCATGATCTTATGCAATTAAAAGTACGTGAAAAAAATCTAGAGATGTTTAGACATGTTGCAAGTGCATCAGACATTGTAATGCTTCCGTGTTGAGCTGATATTGTTTCATCTCTTTATGGCTGATTCTTGTAAACAGCAGAGGAGTCATCCCATCACTTACGTGGACGCACGCAGCCTCACGTCCCGTCCCCCCCCCCCCCCCCCCACACACACACATGCATATATCCTCTTTCAGTGGTTCCACTCTCTGTTTGCATTTTTATTCTTAAGGGCAAAACGTTTCATAGCACTTTCCATATAGAACTTGATCGCAGCTGGTTTTTTTTTTTTTAAATAAGTTATACAATAGGTATTGTTTTATATAACATCTTTCATATAAATATTAGCAAAAATACACTGTATAGTCGCTCAGGAAAATGCAATGAAATATTTCAGTAATTTGAGAGAAAAAAAGATACGAGAATGCTATTTCTACTAAAAGAGGAGAGGAAATGGGGGTCTGATCCAAGATGGTGGCGTAGTAGTATGTCATTCGCCGCTCCTCTTACCTTCTGTTTTTTGTTTTTTTTCCCCTTGTGAAGGCTTTTCTTAATTCCCTGCCCTATGCTGAAGCGGAAGGCTAAGGGCAAGGGAGACTTACCAGTGGGGCAGCGAACCATGGACAGCTTCGCGGTGGCTACAGAGGGGGTTCCCGTGGCAGCGGCGGAGGTGAGCCTCTGCTTGGGCAGCGATGTATCACTGAGCCCCACAGGCCCTTTCACTCCTCCACCGCCCGCTGAAGTGGTTGCCGGCACTATGGTGGTGATGCAGAGAGCGGAGCTTGAAGGTATTCACTCGGGGAGAGAGGTGTCGGCATCCTCGGCGGGGGTGTTGCCTCTAGCACCTGGTGTTGGTGCGTCAGAGCAGGGGAGTGTTGCTCTTCCTACCTCCATTACCAATTCCCAGCTGGTTTTTCCTCCTCTTCTGTGCCCACAGAAAGTGACTTTGGCGTCTATCTGGTCTGCCCTCTGGTCAGTTCATCAGGTTTGTGCTCTTTTTCATAGACTTCTTAAGGACAGTTTTGGTTATCCTGATGCTGGTCTTCCCCCTTCACAGAAGATCTACTATATACCATCTGGTGTTATTACTGCTATGAGTCCTGCTCCACAAGCTGATGTATCTCCAGGAACAAGCAGGAATGAGTCTTCACATATGGGTATCGTCGGTACCGACGGAGCCTGCGTGGGAACGCTCCCCAGCGTCCAAAAAGAAAGCTTTTGGGAGCATCCCACAGCGCCTGCGCGCTGCCTTCCCGCCTTTCCTAACTGCCTCTCTCCAGTTCTTCTTTTCCGCGGAGCCAGCAGGTCGTGTTTCCTGTCACCGCTGAAGAATTTCTTATTTTCTTTATTTCTTTAGTCGCGTGTCTGCCTTCTCGTCTCCGGACCGGTACCGCCAGTTTTTTCTTTCTTCATTTCAAAAAAAAGAAAAAAAAATAACTACTATTTTTTCTCACTTCGGTGCTTTTTCTTCTGTGGCCTTAGGCCTACACAAATTTTTCCTCATGGAAAAGCCCGCCTCCGGGTTTAAAAAGTGCACGAAGTGCAGCGGCACTATTTCTGTCACCGACACCCATGACTGGTGTCTCAAATGTTTAGGTCCTGATCATTCCATGACGGACTGTGAGTCCTGTTTCATGATGTCTAAAAGAGGTCTACAGAATCGAGCAGCCAAGCTCAGTACCCTGTTTCCCTCTGATGCAGCTTCGGTGGCATCGACGTCTTCCAGGGCTTCCTCTTCCTCCCATGGATCTCAGGTAACCAAACAAGTCCAGCAGGTGCTCGAAGAGTAGATCTCCCTCTAAGTATCGAGATGCCTCCGGGCTTGCTCTCGAGGAATCCGCACCGGCAAAATTACCCTGGCGGGAGGCTCCGGCTTCCAAAGCTTTATCTATGGGGTCACAGGTTGACATCGATGGCTCGGCCTCGACCGATCACCTGTTGCAATGTTCTGGGGTACCGGTGGTTTCCACTGGTACCGACATACAGACATTGGTGGCGTCAATGGATCAGAATATTCTGACCATGCAGCGTGCCATCACGGCATTCATACAAGCTGCGATGCCTTCGGTACCGCAACAAACTTCGTTGTCGGTACCGATTCCGGTATCGGACCCGATATCGGTTCTGGTGCCGATACCGATTGCATCGACATCCACGTCGACGGCAGCGGTACACTGTTCTGTGATGCCCATCGGTAACGAATCGGTACCGATTACTCCCGATGTCGATACCCCCCGGTACGCGTATCGGGCTCTGCAAGAGCATCCAGACAGAGGCGATACTTTGATTCCTCTGAAGACTCAGATGAATCAGAGGCCTCTATTGAAGCATCGGGGATCCTTCCTCAGGAACCCTCTTCAAAAAGGAGAATGTCTCCTCCAGAAGACTTGTCTTTTCAAGACTTCATCAGGGAGGGGGCCAGGGACCTTTCCATCTCAGTGGCCTCTGAGACTGAGCCTAGAGCCAAAAAATTAGATATTTTGCAATATCCTAAGGCTCCTAAAGAGGCAGCCACTTTACCAATACATGAGATTCTTTATGATCACATGTTGGGCATATGGGAGACTCCTCTTACCACCTCCCCTCATTCTCGTAGATTGGACACCATGTATCGTGTTCCTCCTTGTCCTGGTTTTCATAAGACTCAGCTTCCTCATCACTCCATTGTGGTGGAGTCTGCTATGAAAAAGATCAAGAGTGCAAAAAGGCACTCTTCTACTCCTCCAGGAAGAGAATGCAGAACCTTAGATGCCTTTGGCAGGAGAATTTTCCAGGCCAGTATGCTTGTGGCCAGAATCAGCTCCTATAGTCTCTATATGAGGATGTTTCTAAAGGAAGTTACAGATCATCTGCAAACCTTATCTCCTTTTATTTCAGAAGATAAAAGGGAAGAGTTTCTCACCTGGCTTAAACATGCCCAGGATATTTCCAAGTTTTCCAACCGTGCAGCCTTTGACTCTTTTGAAGGTGCCAGCAGAGCCTCGGCTATTGCCATAGGTGCACGTAGAGTTGCTTGGTTACAAGCTTCTGATTTGGAACCCTGGGTTCAGGATGGACTAGGTAACCTTCCTTGTACAGGTGAAAACCTTTTTGGGAAAGATTGGCAAGCAAAGGCCAACCAGATGGATGCTGAAAACTCTGCTTTAGATAGACTTTCCAAGTCTACTTCTGCTCCTTTTAGAAAGAGGTTGTTCAAAAAAGGATTTTTCCCAAAAAAAGGGAAATATTCTTCTGCTTATGGTCAGGCCTCTTCTGCAGGTCGTTTTGCTACAAAGAGACAGCAACAACCAAAACAGGCCAAGCCTAAGGCTGCCAGGACTGCTACGGCCCAACAGCCTCAGCCTCCTCAGGGCCTTTGACTTACAACTAGAGAACTTAGCCTTTCTGGCTCTAGAACATCCAGAGCCTCTCACCATTCCAGGAAGGTTAGCTCATTTTGCTCCCAGATGGGAACAAATCACAGCAGAGCAATGGACCCTCTCCATCATAAGAGAAGGGTACAAGCTTCATTTCTTAAACCTTCCCCCTCACACCATGGTGAAACAGTTCAATTCTCCAACATCTCTCCTCGACCTTCTGGGTCAGGAGATTGCTACCCTTCTTGCCCAAGGGGCAATAGAAGACGTACCCCTTCTTCAACAGGGCTCAGGGTTCTACTCCCACTATTTTCTCATTTCAAAGAAAACAGGGGGCTACAGACCCATCTTAGATCTCAGAGAATTGAACAAGTTTCTATGCAAGGAGAAATTCAAGATGACTTCTCTCGGAACTCTCCTTCCATACTTCCAGAGTCAGGACTGGCTTTGTTCTCTAGATCTCAAGGATGCATACACCCATGTCCTCATCCATCCAACACACAGAAGGTTCCTTTGGTTCCTTTACCAAGGAAAGCACTACCAGTATAAAGTGCTTCCTTTCGGTCTGGCCTCTGCACCAAGAGTGTTCACAAAATGCATGGCAGTAGTAGCTGCATTTCTACGCACTCTAGGGATATTCGTATTCCCATATCTGGATGACACGCTCATCCGAGCTCCATCCCAGTCAGAGGCCCAGACTTCTCTGGCCTGCACAAGGCGTGTTCTTCAATATCTGGGACTTGTTATAAACATTCCAAAATCCCATCTCACCCCTACTCAATCTCTAGAGTTCATAGGGGCCTTGCTGGATACCACAACTGCAAGGGCCTATCTTCCCCAGGCCCGTTGCCTACGCTTGGTGCAGTTAGCCTCACAGATTCAGTTAAAATCCCATTTAACTGCTCAAGAGATGTTACAACTGTTAGGCCACATAGCATCCACCGTGCATGTGGTTCCTTATGCTCGCCTTCACATGAGAGCAGCTCAATGGACTTTGTCCACCCAATGGACCCAGGCATCAGGGTGCCTGTCAGACAAAATAGCAACCTCCAGTCGCCTCTCTTGCTCTCTCCATTGGTGGAAGTCCACTCAAAATCTGGGGTCCCCCTTTCAACAGGTGTTACTCCAAGCAACCCTTACAACAGATGCTTCTCCAAGGGGTTGGGGAGCTCATCTACAAGATCTCTCCACCCAAGGCATCTGGTCTCCACAGGAGACATCTCTACATATCAACCTCTTAGAGCTCAGAGAAATCTTTATGGCTCTCAGTCTTCCACACCCTGCTCAGCTACAAGACAGTCCTCATCCACACGGACAACCAAGTAGCCATGTTCTACGTGAACAAGCAGGGGGGGACTGGCTCTCTGTCGCTTTGCAACGAAGCTCTGAGATTGTGGGCCTTCGCCAGAGAGCATCAAATCCATCTCATGGCAGTGTATCTTCCAGGGATTCAAAACTCTTGGGCAGACAGACTCAGTCGAGTAATGCTTCCACACGAATGGTCCCTCCATGGGGACCAGATAGCCAGAACCCCAGACATAGACCTGTTTGCAAGTCCGTGGAATGCCAAACTTCCCCGGTTCTGTTCCAGGATTCCGTGTCAGGGAGTTCAGGCCAGGGATGCCTTCCTCCTTCATTGGGGGCAAGATTTCCTCTATGCCTTTCTACCTATTCCCCTCATTCCCAAGACACTGTTCAAGCTTCAGAGAGACAAGGGGGTCTATGATCCTCATAGCACCACGTTGGCCACGCCAAGTGTGGTACCCTCTACTTCTGCATCTCTCTCAAGCTCCCTCCCTGGACTTGGGGTCTGCTCCAGATCTCCTCTCCCAGGAGGAGGGAACGTTGTGGCACCCAAATCCCCAGTCTCTTCATCTCAGGGCCTGGTTGCTGAAGGCCTAGACCTTCAAGATTTACCTCTTTCTCAGCAAGTGAAGGATATCCTTCATGCTTCCAGAAAGCCTTCCACCAGACATTCCTATGCTTTTAAATGGAAGAGGTTTACCATTTGGTGTGCAGAGAAGGGTCTTAACCCTCTTGCAATACCTCTGAATTCTTTACTAGAATATTTGCTGCATTTATCCCATGCAGGCCTTAAAACAAATTTAATCAGAGTCCATTTGAGTGCTATTGCAGCATCCCTTAAACCCCTCAATGGACAGCCTATTTCCTCTCATCCTCTTATAGCAAGATTCATGAGAGGCCTTCTTTTGATTAAACCTCCCATTAGACCACCTCCAGTGGCATGGGACTTGAATCTGGTTCTTGGCCAGCTCATGAAGCCACCCTTCGAACCCTTAGCCACTACCTCCTTGAAATTCCTTTCCTGGAAGGTTATTTTTCTCATTGCAGTCACCTCAGCTCGCCGTATCAGTGAGTTGCAAGCCTTAGTGGCTAATCCTCCTTATACAAGGTTCCATCATGACAAGGTAGTCCTCAGAACTAATCCACACTTTATGCCTAAAGTGGTCTCACCTTTTCATCTGAACCAGGAGGTGTATTTACCCGTCTTTTTTTCCAGGACCTCATGCATCAAGTGCGGAGAGGAATCTTCATACCCTGGATTGTAAAAGAGCACTTGCTTTCTACTTACAAAGGACACAGCAACATAGAAAGTCCTCTCAACTTTTTGTTGCTTTTGATCCCTCTCATTTAGGACTTCCAGTCTCTAAAAGAACTCTGTCAAATTGGATTGCTCAGTGTATTTTCTTCGCCTACCAGAGTAAGAACCTTTCTCTGGAGGGCCATGTCACAGCTCACAATGTGAGGGCCATGGCAGCTTCTATGGCTCATCTAAACTCTGTGTCCATTTACCAAATCTGTCAAGCGGCCACCTGGGCCTCGGTTCATACCTTTACAGCCCATTACTGCTTGGACAAGGACTCCCGCCGGGATGCCTTGTTTGGTCAGGCTGTTCTCAAACACCTGTTCCATACCTAATCAACTCCTACCCTCCATCCCTGACTGGATGCCTGAGATTCATGGGTGGAGGTAGAGCTCTTTCCAGGGACTCACAACCTGGGTGATCTCCCAGGCATCTCTAGCTGGGGAGTCCCCATATGTGAAGACTCATTCCTGCTTGTTCCTGGAGATAGCACAGTTACTTACCTGTAACAGGTGATCTCTGGGAACAGCAGGAATAAGTCTTCACAACCCACCCACCTCCCCTAGGAGTTGTATCTCTCTGTCTTTCCTTTCCTCTCTCTCTTTTGTCTCAGCTTTAAAACGCGAACTGGAGAGAGGCAGTTAGGAAAGGCGGGAAGGCAGCGCGCAGGCGCTGTGGGATGCTCCCAAAAGCTTTCCTTTTGGACGCTGGGGAGCGTTCCCGCACAGGCTCCGTCGGTACCGACGATACCCATATGTGAAGACTTATTCCTGCTGTTCCCAGAGATCACCTGTTACAGGTAAGTAACTGTGCTTTCTTTGGACTTGGGGAATTTGTCTTTACTTTTGGAACAGTCTTCTGAAACAGTAGGGTCCAGAGCGACACTTTTAGTTTCTTTTGTTTTTCTTTCAGATGATAATGCATTATTACGCTTGTTTCTTAAGAAAACTGATATTTCTTTTCTGAGGGGTAGGATTCAGATTTTTCTGAATGTGTCCCATTGGATACAAGTCCGTAGAAAGAAATTTTTGGATCTACGCACAGAGGTGATATCTCTGGGTGCAAAGTTCCAATTAAAAGATTTCCTTGTAAATATGATGTTCATTACCAGAATTCTGTGTATAATTTCTTTGAACCTTCTCAATTGCGCTTCTTTTTGGATGCTAAGAAGTTGTAGGGATGACTGGGGTTGGTTGGAGTGTGGGTATGTTGTGGGACTGATAGTGTAGTATGTTGCCACATTGTCCTGTTTTCTATATACATTTATATTTTCCTTTTTACTTCCACTCCTCTGGAATTGTATTCTTGGATCACTCCTCTTGTGGACTATTTAATAGATGGCCTTTGATTTCCCTGCAAGGGTTTTGTTGTTTTGCTATGTGATTTCTTCTATGTATTTATTTTGTTAGACCATCGCTTGTATTTCCTATTTCAAGTTTGCTTGGTGTATTTGTAAAAACTTGATAAATATAAAAAAAAAAAAAAGAACCCCCCCTGAAGAAGCGGTGGCGAAACGCTTGATGGCACCACACATGGTGTTGGGGATATCGGGGAGATCACTGATGTCGGATAAGTGTTGAAATCCTCTGACATTCAGTGTGCTCTTTGTACTGTCGATAGATTTGATATTTTGTAGTGGGTTCAGGCGGCCTGGTTAAAAGGGTTTTTTTTTTAAGTTTAGAGAGCTTTATGATTTTTGGATTATGCATATATAAAATAAAAACTTTAAGAAGAGGAAAGTTTTTTTGGATCGTTGGTGTGGGGCTGTTTTGATATGCCCATATTACTGACTTGAATGGTTCTGAGATCATTTTCTCCTCATGATTATACCTTTTTGATCCGTGGGATTTGGAAAAGCCTTTAATACTTTAATGGAGTGAGTTCTCATCATTTGAAGTATTAATCCTTTCCAGGTCATGTTTTGTTTTTCTTGGAAATTACTGCATCTAAGTTGCACAGACATCTTTTTTTTGTTGTTGTCGTATACCTTTGAACATACTATTAAAATATTATGATGACGTACAGTTGGAATATTTCCAGTTATTTTCAAGATCTTGTACACAACGTATCTAAACTGCAAGGGTGCCAAGAATGTTGACCACAACTGTAGTCTTTACCACCACCTATCCCTTCATTTCTCAAGTGTCTGCCCTCCTCCCCACCCCATATCCATTCTCGCTTACCAGCAGTCTAGCATCTGCCCATTGCCTTTGCTCTCCCCTAGCATCTGAGAATTGCCTCTCGCCCCTCACCCCCCCACCTCTCCTTCCTTCCCCGACATCCATCCATGCTCCTCTCCTCCTCCTCCTCCTTTCCTCGTCTCCTGCCTGCACCCCTCTCCCTTACATTAACTGAACAGCGGAGCCTGCGCCATGGCTGACGGTGTTTCATTGGTGTCTTCGCCCCACCCACCATCTCCTGGTCCCCTGCCCCTTCCATAGTAGTCCAGTCCTAGCCAACAGCAGCTGGTAGTTCAGCAGTTCCAGTGCTTTCCTGATCTGTTCTTCCTGGGCTCATAGCTCAGAGGTGCTCCACAGACTTCCACCGCCCGCATGCACGCTGGGAGAGACCCTAGCAACAGGAAAAACAACTTTCCTGCCACATTAGACTTGACTTCCCTCTCCTGCTGTCAGCTGGGATCAGGCTGCTGAGTGTTAGGAAAGAGAGAAGAAGTGACAAATGGCACCTGTGAGTGGTGGTCAGTCATTAAGCAACGACAAGACATCGCGGCTCAGGCTCTTAGAGCTCCTATCCAAGATTTTGATTACTAAAGCAATAATCATGATCTATTTTCTTCCTACTGAGAATGGTTGTGTAAAAACGCACAGGTGGATATCATACGCCCAAACATTCAACTGCTTGGTATATTATGGAGTAGTACGGTACCCTGCAAAAAAACCCCCACTCGAGCCTATAGCTGACGTGCTGTACCATAACAGCATTAACCCTATCTGTGAAAAGGCAGCATTACAAATATTATACTCTAGAACCCCCAGTGCACCTACTACTGGGAAAACAGAACTAGCAGGACTGCTACAGATCTCTACACCGGAACCACACACTGCCAAATTCTTCACCTAGACAGAACAAAGGCAGGCTGTCGCCAAATACAGAGCAAGGGAGCAAAAGGCAAAAAATGACCTGGCAATCCCAAGAAGTCGGACTATGCATGCCATGCAGCACTAGAGGTACTGAAACAGAAATGCGTTTCCTTCTGCGCAAACGGAATATGAAGGTAAAAGATGCCACATTCCAGTTTACTAAATTGAAAGCAACTTGCATTTTTCTACCTTTTTATTGTCGGAACATTTTATTTTGCTAATCATGTTGGTCTGCGTCCGTTTTCTGCTTTCCTCTGGGCTGATAACACTTTTTACAGGATCTCCTGGGGGGGGGGGGGGTCCATTTCTCCTCCTATTTTCCATTCTACCCCATGGCACCTTCTCTTCAGATAGCTGGGCCCTGGTGTCCCCTTTCCCAAATTCTGGCATACTAGGCAACCGTCTACTTTGGCCAATAGTAAAGCTGCCCCTGATAATGGGACTTATTGCATGTTTTATTTGGGGGGGGGGGGGTACTACTGTCTGTAAACCCCCTTGATTGTGCAGAAAGGTGGTATATCAAATACAATAAACTCTAACTGTTACCCTATCCCTGTTGGTGTGAATTCCATGAGGACTTTTCCAACAGAAAGGATACTCATTGTTGCCTTCACTACTTGATAACCAGAAAATTGCCTGTCCTAAATAAGGGGATTTGTGAGTTCAAAAATTTCACAGCATAAAATATGAGGCATATTTCCTCTTTTCACAGCTGGGAAACATGTAATTCATAGAGTTTGCAAACTTTCTAAGTGCATTCTTGACATTGTATGTGTGTCTATTCAATACTTAATCCACCTTTCTCCCAGTGGCCCCTTCCAAACCTCAGGCTTTCCCCTCAGTCCCCCACCCTATAGTATTTTAATTTTGTTTCTTTTTAATATTGAAATTTTAATATATCACTTTAGCAAAACTATTCAGAAACATGTAGAACAATATAAAATACAGTAAACCATTCATTTGGTCACTCACCCAGTTCCCCTTAGTCTTTATTATACCCCCTTCATCAGTCTAATTTGTAACAGCTTTAGCATCTGATCAATAGTAACTTGGTAGATGATAGCAGACTAAGACCAGTTGTTTCACCAAAACCTCTTGGTTCTATGCTCATTAACCTAGTTAAGAATCTCTCACAGCGGTCAGCTGTACAAGCTACAAATTCTTTAGGTGGGTAGAGTTGGAGCCTATGTTTAAAAAAAAAAAAGCCATTGGAAGAAACTAACACTATGGAAAGTGTCATCCTTGGACTTGAAGAACTTTTTGGTAAAGGCTGCTGAGTGTTCTTGTTTGGAGAAAGATCTGGGAATAAGATTCCCAATAGAAAGGGAGAACATAACATAACGCAAATATGGAGATGACATGAAACGATACTTGAGTACCCGAGATGCTGAGAGCTAACCAAGACATCTGCCTCTGAGAAGAGAATGGCATACTCATCCCTAAGTAGGAAGTACTGCATACCTCTTCCACGTTTCCTGCCTCTGTTCTAGTGGGTCATAAAAACAAGACAGCAGAAAAATACTATATGGCCTATCTAGACTGCCCTTCCATATCAACTCCTATAGTTCCTTTTTTCCTTTAGAGATCTTCTGTGTTTGTCCCATGCTTTCTTGAATTCAGATATTGCCCTAGTCTCTACTGTCTCCACTGGGAGACTATTCCACGGATCTACCATTATTTCCATAAAGAAATATTTCCGCATAATACTGCTGAGTCTATTCTCTTTCACCCTCATCCTATGTCCCCTCATAGCAGAGCTTGCTTTCAGTCGAAAGAGGTTGTCTTGTGCATTTATGTCACGGAGGTATTTAAACGTCTCTATCATATCTCCTCTATCCCGCCTTTCCTCGAATGTATACATATTAAGATCTTTAAGTCTATCCTTATATGGTTTATAACTAAGACCACTAACCATTTTAGTAGCCACCATTTGCACTGACTCCATCCTTTTTTATATCCTTTTGAAGGTGTGGTCTCCAGTATTGCAACGATATTCCAAGTGAGGTTGCACCAGAGACTTATACAGAGGCATTATCACCTCCTTTTTTTCTGCTTGCCATTCCTATACCTATGCACCCAAGCATCCTCCTGGCTTTTGCCATTACCTTTTCTACCTATTTAGTCACCAGGAGTCTGCATTGACTCGAAAGCACGCATTGCATTGTATTGCAGCCATTTTAAGATCATCAGAAACACTCAAGTTCCACTCTCCTTTCATGGACAGAAGTACTTTGCGCCCCCTACACTGTACTGCTCCCTTGGATTTTTGCAGCCCAAATGCATGACCCAGCATTTTTTTAGCATTAAATCTCAGCTGCCAAATTCTTGACCATTTTTTAAGTTTAGCTAGATCTGTCCTCATGTTATCTACCCCTTCCTGGGTGTCTACTCTATTGCGGATTTTGGTATCATCCACAAAGAGGTAAACTTTATCCGACAGTCCTTCTTCAATATGATTATCAAAAATGTTAAGAATCGGACCAAGGACAGATCCCTTCGGCACACCACTGCTAGCATCCTTCTCCTCAGAGTGAACTCCATTTACTTGTACCCTTTCTCACTAGGGTCCATCCCTAAGGTGCTGAATTTATTTAAAAGCCACCTGTGCAGAATGGTGTCAAAGGCTTTTACCACCACATTTAGGGCTTTCCCTCGGTCTAACTCTCTGGTCACCCAGTCAGAGAAATCAATTGGATTTGTCTGACAAGACCTGCCTCTAGTAAACCCATGCTGCCTCGGATCCTGAAATCCATTGGACAACAAAACCTTCACTATCCTCTGTTTTAGCAGTGTTTAATATTAATTTACTCAACACTGAGGTTGGACTTAACCAGTCTATAGTTCTCAACCTCATCTTTATTTCCGCTTTTGTATAAAGAGACCACATGTGCCTTTCTCTAATCGTCTGGGACCACTCCCGACTCTAAAGAAGCATTGAAAAGGTCAGTTGAGCCTCTAGAACGTCCCCAAGTTCCTTCAGTATTCTTGGATGTATCCTATCTGGCCCCATCACTTTGTCTACTTTTAGTTTAGCTAGTTCCTCACAAACAGTCTTCTGAAAAATATTCAAGCTCCCTGACACTTCTGTTCCTATTTGTGGGTATTTTCTGAGATCCTGCTCCTGGCCCTTCATCTGTGAACACCGAGCAAAAGTATTTGTTCAGCTATTCCACTTTCTTCTCATCAGCTTCTACATATTCCTTCCCTTCCCCCTAGAGTCTGACAATACCACTTTTGCATGCCCTCCTCTCACTAAACTATCTGAAAAATGTCTTATCCCCCCATTTTATTGCACTAGCTGTTTCTTCTTTTTTTTTGTATCTCTGCTTTCCTTACTATTTTCCTAGCTTCTTTAAGTTTTTCCAAATAATGATGCTGCTTTTCCTCTGTCTGTGATCTCTTGTATTTTATGAAGGCTACCCTCTTTTTCTTCACCTTTTCAGCTACAGTCGAACCTCGGTTTTCGGTTGCCCCGGTTTTCGTCGGTTTCGGATTTCGACGTCTTTTCAGACTGAGATCTTGTCTCGGTTTTCATCTATCGCCTCGGTTTTCGTACTGCAATACACACTGGTCTGCATACACTGCCTGCCCAGTCCCGGCAGCACTACCCCCCCCCCGGACTCACCGATCGCGTGTGCCAGATCTGAAAACCAACAGTACTGCAATAGTGTACATACACCTTCGCGCTGGTCTGCATACACTGCCTGCCCAGTCCCGGCAGCACTACCCCCCCGGACTCACCGATCGCGTGTTGAGATGCGAAAGTCAGGTGAGCAACATCCTCGAGCCAGAGATGCAAGGATTGCAGAGAGGAAGGCCCCGATCTCTCCACCGCCTGCCTGTTCTCTGGAGCGCCCCCTCAGGCTCGGAGGTAGCAGGGTAGCAGGAGATGTTGAATGGGTAAGCAGGAGATGTTGAATGAATGTGGCAGGCAGTTCTTTCTCTTGCGGGGTACGCTGTTGAGACGGAGTCAGCGATCAGATTAGTGTCCTACAGTATCTGTGTGTTTGCTGTGCTGTGGACGATCGGGTAGCTGAGAGAAGTGACAGGAGCTGTTCTACTGCTGGCTGAGTTATTCTCTATAAAATGTATTTTTTGTCAATATTTTTGGGTGTCTGGAACGGATTAATTGAATTTACATTATTTCTTATGGGAAATCTTGCTTCGGTTTTAGTCCGTTTCGGTTTTAGTCAGACGTTTTTGAATGGATTAATCATGAAAACCGAGGTTTGACTGTACTTCTTTTGAGAATCATATTGGCCTCCTTTTACATTTATTTACCTTTCTAACAAAAAGATTTGTTGCCCTTAAAATATCCCCTTTCAGTTTTGCCCATTGCTTTACTATATCCCCCTGCTATTCCCATCCTCCTAATGACTCATTGAAGTATTGTCCCATCTTGGCCAAGATAGAATTTAGGAAAGCTAAGACCCTCTCTTTTGAATGGACTTTATCAGCCCTAGTCCGAATACTGAACCACACCATCTGATGATCACTGAATGATGGTCTCCCACTATAACATCAGAAACAATTTCCCCATTGTTAAGCACCAAGTCCAATATGGCCCCTTCACGTGTAGGTTGTGTTACTAGTTGACAGAATAGTATTCCTTGTAGAGAATCTAGGATCATCTTATTTCTAGATGACACCACAGCAGGGATGTGCCAGTCAACATCCGGTATATTGAAATCACATATCGGTAGCACTTCTCCTATGGCAATACTGTGTATGGCATCTATTAAATCTCTGTCCACCTCTTCTCCCTTTGAAGGAGATTTGTATTTCTCACCAATGCAAATGGGCTTCCCGTTTCCTTGTTCTAGTTTAACCCACAGAGCCCCCTCGCTCCCTTTTAAGCCCTGTAAATCTATAGTTTTCATATTTTTTACATATAGTACCACTACTCCCCTTTTATTCTACCCTGTCCTTTCTGAATAAAGTATCGCCCAGTATAATTGCATCCCAGTCATGGTTTTCCATGAACCATGTCTCTGTAACTGCCACTAAATTCCAGTCAGCCACCTCCATTAAAGCCTCAACATCTGATCTTATTTCCCTTGCTACAGTCATTTATGCACACTGCCCCTTTTAACCATTTCTATGGAGGTATTTAATGTTTTACTTACCTGGGGGCTTTCTTCACCCCCCCCCCCTCTGGTTTAAAGCCCTCTTCATTAGGTTAGTCAGTTTGCTGTAGAAGACACTTTGACCATTCTTGGATAGGTGGATGCCATCTCTGCTTTGCAGCCCTTGGAAAATCATCCCATGGTCCAAGAAACCAAAATGCCCTTGATGACACCATCCATGTAGCCATGCATTCATCTCTAGGATGTGAACTTCTCTGCCTCGGTCTTTACCCTCATCAGGGAGGATTGAAGAGAACACCACCTGCACACCTATCTGTTTAACCCTCTGTCCCAGAGCCATGAAGTCACTTTTGATATGCTCTGAGGGATACCTAACAGTATCATTTGTGTTGGCATGGATGAGCAACATCGATAATAGTCAGTAGGCTTGATGAGTCTTGGCAAACTCTCTGTAGCATCTCGGATTTTGTCACCTAGCCGACAGCTCACCTCTCTGGACAAAGTCTGGTTGGCAGATGGATGCCTCGGTACCCCTCGGAAGAGAGTCGCTAACCACCACTACCCTTCGCTTTCTTGTGGTCACCGATTCTGCAACTTTGGGGTGCTTGAGCTCTGGTTCTTTTCTTTCTTGGTATGCTTTCATCTTCTCCACTTTGAGGGCTGCATACCGGTTCTTCAGTTTGAGGGCTGTCAGAGCTAGATTGTCAAATCTGCAGGCTCTGGTAACTTATTTCCAACTCTCTTCACTCTGTAGCATCCCATCTTCACCTCTATTGGAGAGCTTGGCTGCTTCAAGAAGCATTTCATCACTGTACTTCTCATGGTCTTGAATGTTTCTCAGCCTCGCCACCTCTTCTCTGAGTTCCTCCACTTGTTTCATGAGGGCTTCAACTTGCAGATAGCTTGCACATAGAAACTGGTCCCTCGACTGGCAGCGGGCTGTCTGTCTGGACAGAGGCAGAAGCTGTAAAGGGAGCAACAGCTTTGGCAATATGATTTTTCACAGCCATTTTTCAGTTGGTTGAACTTTTGGTACCTGTTGAAGTAAACAAGAGACTTACCAAAGTCTCTAACTTTTCCTAAGTTGTCCTTTAAGAGAAAAAGCAGCTAACCTCTTGTGTGTGTTTTCTAACAGCACTGTTCTATGACCCTGTGTGTAGCCCTGCTTGCTTGCTAAACAGTTGTTACTTTACACTAGTAAATTTTTATATTAACGGGCCCAATTCTGGGATGTGGGTTGCGGGGCTGCATGTCCCGGTGGGACGTGCAACCCCACAAGCCGTCTGGGCCCGACTTTCCCCCTCCGGCTCTCGCCATATGTCCTGAGCATTAGGACAGGGAGAGCCAGTGGGAGGGGGTGGGTTTGGGGTGGGGGCGGTCCAGCCCGCCAGGATGTACAGGGCCGGTTCAGGTCATAGCCCTGTATGTCCTGCCGGGCCCGTGGGGACATGCTGCTTATTCCATCTCAAAGGTGGAATAAACAGCAAACACCCGGCATTTGGGCCCGGGGATCCCCCGCTGGGGCCATGTGTGGGGGGTCCCCACCACCCAGTCCAGGCCACAGCAGGTTAGCCTTGGGTCAAATGGCGGGGAAAAGGGGGGCTGAAGATGTGGGAGTCTCGGGCACCTGTGGGGAGGATGTCCCCACAGGTTGCAGGGGCACGCCGGGCCATCCTTGGGTTTGATTCTGGTTACTGCGGGAACGTTTTGTTCCCGCAGTCCAGAATCTGATACAAATAGGTCCATCTTGATTGGGGCTGTCCGGATGGCCCAAACATGCTCCTATCTGAATTGGGCACCACATGTCTAACGTATATAGATTAATGTGTTCTTTTTGTAAAATTACCTAATCCAAGCCCCTTGAAGAATGGCAAATTATTTACTTTTAGTAGATATCCAAATTTGGAAATATGTTATCTTTTGTCAACAATCTAATAGTGGAGTTGCCCTGTAAAGCAAGAATTCTTATATGAGGTGGATGGGAAGTGGGGGGACAAACACTTGATGAGGTCACTGACTTCAAAGAGCTTGCTTAGCTCTTTGAATGTGAAAGCTAGAGGAGAAAAGAAAGAACTCTAGCAGCAGAAAAATAGCTTGGCCCATAAACACAAACAATTCCCCTTTTGCAATACAGCAGAAAAAGAATTGGCTATTAAAAATGAAAAATCCTTTAAGAGCTCTCAGGCAGAGATCTTGCGTTCAAGAACCATACAGTATTACCTTGCGGGCAGTGGAGACCTTTTTAGGAATCTAGTATGACCTTGAGAGTTTTAGGTATCATGAATGGAGCCTGTTTTATTAAAGGATTGCTTCACACATAAAAGGCCCCTTGTAGAATTATCCCACACAGAAAAAGTACACGCAATGACAAGAAGGCACAGAATATTATGTAGGCATGTTTGGGGGATGAGTTGGGGTAGAGCCACTTCCATGTACACCAACCCCTGAACTGGTGTAAAATGTAGACAGCTGTATTTTAGCAATGATTTCTGCAGGTTTTGTCTGTTTTATAAAGACACACAAGCAGCCATGTGGCTACATAAAATAGGTCTCCCAACCTAGGTAATCTGTTATAAAATGACCTTCCACAAGGACAGAGGGGAAGGGAACCAAGCCTGTCTCTACAGATTTTCATATCTTGCAAATACTCACTATGAAATCTAAAAGAAGAAAGCTGTTTACATTTTGCCTGTGGCTGCTTCATATACCACTTTGCTCAGCATTAAGTTTCTTTGGCTTCTTTCATTATTATATCTTCATCCTATGATGTCAGACTGCAAGGCTGGTAAAAAAGCAACATTGCTTTGAGGTGACTCTCCACCCCTAACACACACCCTTCACTTCCCCAGCACCCTCTATTTGTTTCCGACTGTAACACTGCTGGAGGAAAATTTCATCCTAATTTGGAGCACATGATCTTCTGCCAGGAAAACCCTCACTTGATTTAGATGGGCCAAGAAACCAAAGCCAGCAACATATCAGAAGGATTTACCTCATCGTCATCCTGTTCACCCTGGGGACTGAGCCAGAGTGCAAATTCGGACATGCATTTTCCTGGAATTGGCCGTTTGTGTACCTGGGCTGTAGTATAGTAGCGAGCCAGACTTCAGGCATTTAAAAAATACCAAAGTCCTTTGATGTTCCTCTGTGTACTCAGTCTATATTAAGTAGTAGTTCTTTTTTGATCCTGCTCAGCAAGTAAACATTGCACAACTTAATAGTTTTTGCTCCCCGTCATTAAATTTTGTATTTTTTTTAGTTTAGCATTTTTTATTTCATTTTGTAAATTGTTCTACTGGAGGATGAAATGCCCTGCTTGCATGGGATACTGCTGGGAGGTGGGCCCCAGTTTTGAAATACAGTAAGAAGACATTATTCTTAACAGACATAAACATTTGATCATGGCTTCCCAAACTGCCCCCACAGCCAATTGAGTTATTGGAATAGCCACAATAAACGTACATCAGAGAAATTTTGTTCACACTAAATTTCAGT
The DNA here is from genome assembly GCA_033557465.1 of Ichthyophis bannanicus. NCBI lineage: Eukaryota > Metazoa > Chordata > Amphibia > Gymnophiona > Ichthyophiidae > Ichthyophis > Ichthyophis bannanicus. The sequence goes on along the minus strand of CM066031.1, from coordinate 1,847,229,895 downwards.
GTATTCGTTCTACTGACGGGGGATCCCCAGGACAGGTTTGGGAAGCCCTACATTTGATTCTTCAAATAAAAGGCCTGGAAAAGGCAAAATTCATGCAGCTATTCCTGCGTGATAGTGGACGGAAATCCTTATCCTGAACTTGTCATGGTCAGCCACAGTATTGTTCAGCATCTTGCAGTTCTGGAGTTGGTACTGTTGGATGTGGCTAGCCATGCTCAAAGTAAAGTTGGCTATTAAGGTAGTATCCCGTGCAAGCAGGACATTTCATCCTCCTTTAGACCACTTTAAAATTGGAGCATTGGGAGTGGCCTTAACTGAAGGGCTTTCAGGGGAAGATACCTCAGACAATAAAGTATGTAGTAAGTTACGCCACTAGATGGACACTTTTATATACCGCTTTTCAAGTTCTCAAAGCGGTTTACAGGGAACATAGATAACTTTGTGTACATAGAACTTTTGGAACTATTTACAATAACAATTAACAGTGATTTATCTATGTAGAGCCCCTTGGTTTTGGGTTTTCATGAACACCCGCTGGCATGAAAGGGATATTTTGACTACTTATCTGTATTGTGACCACTCGAAAATGATTTGTGAGGCCCTGAATAAATAGAATTGGGGTGCACAAGAGGAGGAGTCCGTTTATGCTCTTATCAGGCTGTTATCTGCTTTTGCAGCTTTGTTGAAGGCTTTTGTTCAGTATTTGAAATACACTTCACATGCAATTTATCAGTATTACACTGCTAACATTGGCGATACGTGGTCTAGCACAATGCGACCACGCTCCAAAGATCTACAGTCTTAAGTGCGTACCTAAGACAGTGGGAGATAGAGTGACTTCCCCAAAAGATCACAATGCGTGTCCCTGGAGGAAGTAGGATTGCAGCTGTGGACTTTCTGGGTGCTAGCCTACTGCCCTAACCGCCTCTACCCTAGATAGATTTACACTAGCTCCGAGCAGAAGTCCGTCTGCAATGGCTCCTTTTCTTTCCGTTCTTTCCTAGTTCCCCTGGAATGGAAATTTTCAAAGTCCCATTTAGAGCTGTCTGATTTCTCATCCTGACACCTATTAGAAAAGCCCCCATTTCACACTTTCATTTGGGTAAAGCAGTGTTGTTGCCATGTCAGTCCACTTTATTGACTAAAGGAAAAGAAGGTGATAACCTTTTTATTGGACTAAGTTAGTACATTTTTTTTTGACTAGCTTTCAAAGCTAAAATTCTTTCTCCTCTACTCAGGACAGTTTGAGCAAAATATGACATTACGAGAATATGTAAGAGACTTGCAAAAGCATTCCAGTAATAATCTCACGTGAAAAAAGGTGTGTGCTTGGGGGGGAGAAGGGACGGTTTAGCGTTGAGAGAGAGGTGGATCGGGAATCAGAACGTGACAAAGCGGTAAAACCTTATGGTATGTGATAGGAAACCGGTTCTAAATCATACGTTTTTATAACTTTGTCCCTGATCGCTCCTCCATCTCTCCTACTGTTACCGCTCTCCTCCCCCAAACGCATACCTTTTTCTCTTCAGACTATCTCTGGAATGTTTTGTGATTCACTGGGATTGCCGTCTTTTGTGCATACTGCCCTCCCCTGAGGAAGAATGCTTTAATCTTCAACAGTTAGTCAAAAAATGTCTGAAGTTCGTTCAGCAAAAAGGTGAAAACGGACTGATCAGCTTTCTTTATTTTTTTCATCATTTTCATTTGCACATGGCAGTGATGGTACCATTTAATCCTGCTGTGTGAAAGCCCAGGGGACACGGTCTTTTCAGTGTTGCGCCTGTCTAATAGTGCTGGAAATCTGCCGCATCCTGTACGCCTGGCCTTAAATCTATCAGGGTCTTCTCTGGTACCTTCTGGTCAATACTTCATCACACCAGCAATGTTCTGCTTCCGGTGGTTACAGTACAACGTGTAGGATCTTCGCTGTCCGAACACACTAAAGCAGGCACAGTCATGGGTTGTACACCAAGTGCTCATTTACAGCTGCTCACAAGAGGTCAACCTTTTACAAAAAGCCCATTGAGCAACCAACCCTAAATACTTATCATACATCATGCAACACAAACAGGCCACTTAATACATCCTTGGACACCATTAACGACCTTGTCCTCAACATAGAGAAGACCTTTGCATGCAGCTAGTTCAAATACCTAAGCTTCCACGCAATTAGAACATAAGAAAATACGATTTGCTCAGATCATTGGTCCATCAAGCTCGGTATCCTGTTTCCAGCAGTAGCCTATCCATGTCACATGTGCCTGGCAAGATCCCAAAAGTTAGTTGGATTCGATACTGCTTATTCCAGGGATAAGCAGTGGATTTTCCCCAGTCCACTTTAATAATGGCTTATGGACTTATAACTACGACTACTGATTTATATAGCACTACAAGGCGTACACAGCACTGCAGAGACATGTAAGAGAGAGTCCCTGCTCATAAGAGCTTACAATCTAGTGAAGATAGACAACATAACCGGGGACTAAAACTCTTTTAAACTCAGCTACACTAACAGCTTTTACTACATCCTTTGGCAATGAATTCCAGGGCTAAATTATGAATTGAGTGAAAAAATATTTTCTCAGATTTAGTCTTCAATGTACTACTTTGTAGCTTCATTGCATGTCCCTAATCTTTATACTTTTTGAAGAAATAAACAACCAATTTATTTTTACTCATTCTACTCTTCTCATTATTTTATAGACCTCTGTCATTTCTCTATGATATGACCTAGAAAAGATCCTCAAGAGCAGAGCTGTCTCTCTCCATACAAAGATTTGACTTGTTCAGGCCATGGTATTTTCAATAACGTCATGTGGATGCGAAAGTTGGACAGTGAAAAAGATAGACTGGAAGAAAATTGATGCCTTTGAATTATGGTGCTGGCAACGAATACTGTGTATAACATGGACTGCCTGAAGAACAAACCAGTCAGTACTAGAAGAGATCAAACCTATGCTTTCCTTAGAAGCTCAGATGCCAAAACTTTGATTTTCATACTTTGGACAAGTCATGCGAAGAGAGAGATCGGAGAAAGTCATAATGCTTGGCAAGGTAGAAAGTCACTGTAAAAGAGGAAGACCAGCATTGAGATGGATTGATACAATAACAGCAACTATGGATACCACTCTATCAACAATGAGCTGCTTGGCCAAAGACCGAACAAAGTTTAGGTCAGCTATCCAGAGGGTCGCCAGGAGTCAACACCGACTTGACGGCACTTAACACCATAACATCATATCTCTCTTCAGCTGAAGAGCCCTAACCTCTTAAGCCTTTCCTCATAGGGGTGCCCTTCCATCCTCCTTTATTGTTTTGGTTGCCCTTCTCTGTACTTTTTCCACATCCACTTTCTATTTTTAGATGCAGCGACCAGAACTGGTCGCAACATGGTGCAATATGGAGGCATAATATCCTTTATTATATTCTCCTTTTCTTTCTTTATAATTCCCAGCAATCTATTTGCTTTCTTGGCTGCCACTGCACACTGGACAGAGGGTTTCAATGTATTATCCACAATGACACCTAGATCCTTTTTGCTGGGTGGCGGCTCCTAATGTGCAACTTTGATTGTGTCGCTATAGTTTTGGATTGTTCTTCCCTAAATACATAACTTTGCACTTCTGCACATTAAATTTCAACTGCCATTTGGATGCCCAAGCTCCCAATTTTTCAAGGTCCCCTTGTGATTTAAAAACTTTCAATAATTTTGTGTCATCTGTAAATGTACTTGCCTCCACTCATGGTTCCTGTTTCCCAGTCATTTTTAAAAGTAGTGGGCCCAGCACTGTACTCCACTATTGACCTTTCTCCATTGAGAAAACTGACCATTTAACCCTATTCTGTTTTTTAAGATTTTAAGTTCCCAATCCATAATAGGGGACAGTCTCCTATCCCATGAATTTTTAATTTTCTTGAGCCTCTCCTGAGGAACTTGTCAAGGGCTTTCTTTAAATCCAGATGCACTATATCCACTGGCTTACCTTTATCAACCTTTTTATTCACACCTTACAAAAAAATGTAGTAGATTAGTAAGTTTCTTAAATCCATGTTAGCTTTGCCCTATTAAACCATGATTATCAGGCCAATGAAGAAAGCAGACGCTGAGGTCGCATGCTATCAACTCTGTAGGCCTCTTTTGCAGCACACCAATAGAGCGTGACTTCAGCGCCAGCATGCAGAAAGGGGCTCATATGCAAATTAGCCATGCATGAAACTTGGTGCAAATGCTGTAAGTTTGGCATGCTCTCCCAGAGAAACGGGAGCACCTCATGGCTAATTTGCATATGTGCTCCAACTGTATTTTGATGGCATTGGGGGCCTCAGATGATCCAGGCATCGGGGAAGGACCCTGATGCCATCAAAATACTGAAACAAATTTGTCATGGCCCAGCAGCCCTGATTCTCCCCTCCCACCCGCCCAACTGAAAAGAAATCCTGGTGGCCCAGTACCCAGTAGCCCCAAATTTTATTTTTTCCCTCCCCCTCCCCCAGCCACCAACTAAAAATAAGCCTGCTGGCCTAGAGGTCCCGAACCCCCCCCCCCCCTTCCTGGTACTTTCACTGCATCTTGAAAAATGGCGATGCGATGCACTGCATGGAATCAGACTTCCATATTAGGCATTTTCTAACTTCTGCGGCAGTCTCCCAGGATGCACCGGGAAAGGCCAGATACTGCCATTTGTCAAGATGGTGGCACTGAAGTGGGAGCGTGTTGGTGGTAGTACTGCTTTTTGTGAAGCTACTGGGTGGGGTGATCAGGGTTGATGAGCCACAAAGGTTTTATTTTTAGTTGGGCGGGTGGGGGATCGGGGCTACTGGGCCACCAGGGATTTGCTTTCTGACAGAGGCACTGGCTCTCGACAGTATTGGGACAGCATCGTAGGCTTTCCCCTCAGATGATCCAGGCATCGGGGAAAGCTTCCGATGCTGTCAAAATACTGTCAGGGGCATGCATAAAGCATTGAAGCCATCTCAAGATCAGGCGTTAGGGATATTAGTGCTAAGGCTGGTTATGAAAGCCTCTGCGTTTTTCTTTTCATCAGCCACAGACAATATTAGCATGTCATTTTAATATGGCCAGCTCATTTTTCCTATAATTTAAATACCCTTAATTGTGTGCTAGTTTTTCCTTTGTTGTTTACGTGCACGTCCGTCTCTTTTCTGCATTTGACTTTGGTGGTAATTGTGCCTAAAAGTGGCATTATCTGCTTAAAGGCTGCACTAGTTTTCTGCATCTGTCCATAACTGTTCTTTATAGTGGTCTCTACTGTTTTGTGTGGCACCGATGTCTGCCTGTCTTCACCGATCTGTAGTTTCCTGGAACCCTTTTGTAAAAATTTGTGTTAACTTGGCCATTCTCTAATCTTCAGATGCTATAGATGATTTTAATGATCGTAATTATTTTTAAAAAACTAATAGTAGGTCTGCAATTTCATTTTGAGTTCTAGCACACCGAGATGTGTATTATTCAGACCAGATGATTTGCTACTCTTTTTGGTAATTTCAAAATACAGACACAGCTTTCCTTTTGTGGTGCACAGGATACAGACTACAGTGGTGTGCGGAGAAAATACCGTATGGCAGTCGTTCAGGTTATTGACTTCCAAATTCTAACCAGAAAATTGAGAGAGGTGGGTGGGGGTGGAGACAACAGGTGACTATAATATACCATGGGGGGCTGCAGGGGAAAGCATTGGGCTTGTGGATGAGAGAGACTGCATCTTCCCATAGATTTATGCCGAGGTACTTTTCTTCAACCCTTGGAGCTGGCTGTAGACTAGCATGTGACCTAGGGAACGGTTGGATAGCCCATTGCTTCAGATTACGCAAGGTATCTGAAAACTGTGCCTTCCCCATTCATTGCCCCGTCTCTTCCGCTGGAGTCATGCCGTTAGCTGTGGAAATGGGAATTAACAAATTTACCTGCATATGTGTACTTTTACCCTCTTTGAGAAGCGACATGCCTGGGAGTGGGATTTGGGAGGAGTTCTGCACATTAACGTTTTACTGAAAACAGCAGGTATAAATGTGTGTAATGGGTTTCCTGTGGTAATTTTCAAAGTAAAAGTATTACACCTAATTTTGCTTTGAAAATCCATCAGCAAAAAGTATATGTACTTTCCACTAATGCAGACAGCTATAGAATTAATATGTATTACTTTCACAACATAAAGTTGTACTGCCAATAAAGCTATCTGAATTTGAACCATTTGACTTTCCAGTTCAGTCTGAAGCTGCGATGGGAGCTGGCTCCAGGAATCACCTGTAGCTAGCTTGGATTTTTTCTCTGTGTGGTTTTTTTTTTTGTTTGTTTGTTTTTTAAATACGTATCCTCTCCCAACTTTTTTTTTAACAACTTTTCTATACCGCTTTATCCTCTGGTCAAAGCGGTTTACATCATACAGAGCGTTACACTTTGCAACAGGGTAGTAAACTTGGAGAAAACTTAGTAAAGGGGAGCAAGGATTCAGGGGATGGGGAGGAATGGTGTTAACAGAGGGTTCAGGTGAGGAGGGGGAAGGGGGACAGAGGTAGATGTATAGTGATGATATGTTGCATCTTCGGAGAAGCATGCTGTAAATATATCAGTCTTTAGGGCCTTTCTGAATGATAGTAGGTCCTTTGTAGTCTGGAGCTTGTTTGGGATTGAGCTCCAGAGGGAAGGTGCATATAATGGGAAGGCTCTGGATCTGGTGAAGAGTGCTGGTGTTTGTAAAGTGTTCTGGGATCCAATTCGCCTTGTATGGTTGTCCTTAGTTTCATGTATTAGTGCTTGGACATGGGTGGATGATAGACTGTTGAGGACTTTGAAGATTGTAAGGATGGCTTTGAGTCTTATGCGTTCAATGATGGGCAGCCAGTGTAGCTGTTTGAGCAGGGGAGTTGTGTTCAGTGGTGTGTGCTGCTCTGTTGAGGGCTAGTTGGAGCGGGTGGATTGCTGTCTCTGGTAGTCCTTGGAGGATGATGTTACAGTAGTCCATATGTGGTAGGACGAAGGCTTGAAGAACTGTACGAAGGTTTTGGTGAGTTAGGAGGGGCTTGAGGTGTTGCACAGTCTTGACCCTATAGTAGATGCTCCTGGTGGTGATTTTGATGTGAGTGGAGAATGTTAGGTGTTGATCGGTGGTGACACCCAGGTATCGTACCTCCTGTTGCACTTTAATTTGAGTTCTGCTTAGGCTTAGGCTACTTATGCATCTGCGCCCGTTCTGCCGAACGAGCCTGGTCCAAATCCCACTCCCCAAAAAACCTTCTACACTTCAAATTCATGCTTGGATCCTTCCAGTCAGCCTTAGCACTTGCCAAACAAGACTACTACATTCATCTGACTAATTCCCTTGCCTCTGACCCTCGCCGTCTCTTTAACACCCTCAATTCTCTCCTCAAGGTCCCCCCGCCCCCCCCTTTCTGCCCAAACTGTAGCCGACTACTTCCACAACAAAATCCTCAAAATTACCCTCCAATTCCCTACCCCCTCATCTACCTCCCCTCCCCCCATTTCTCCTCCCCCATCCATACTCCCCCCGCCACCCTCTCCTCCTCCCCTTCGATCTCTGGCGAAGAAACCACACTCCTTCTTTCCTCCTTCAAACCCACCACCTGTTCTTCAGACCCTATCCCCACCCATCTCCCTCACCATTGTCCCCTCCATCACTCATATCCTCAACCTTTCACTCTCCACTGCAACTGTCCCCACTTACTTCAAACACGCTGTTGTCACACCCCCTCCTCAAGAAACCCTCACTTGATCCCACATGCCCTTCTAACTATCGACTATCCCTCCTTCCCTTCATATCCAAACTATTAGAACGAGTAGTCTACTGTCGCTGCCTTGACTTCCTCACCTCCCAGGCCCTCCTGGACCCACTTCAATCCGGCTTCCGCCCCCTACATTCCACTGAAACGGCACTCACTAAAGTCACAAATGACCTGTTCCTGGCTAAATCCAAGGGCCTCTACTCTATCCTCATCCTTCTTGACCTTTCTGCTGCCTTCTACACCGTTGACCACGACCTTCTCCTCATCACCCTCTCCTCGCTTGGCTTCAAGGATTCCGTACTATCCTGGTTCTCCTCCTACCTCTCCCATCACTCATTCAGTGTATGCTCTGGTGGCTCCTCCTACCCCACTCCATGTAGGAGTGCCCCAGGGATCTGTCTTGGGCCCCCTCCTCTTTTCTCTCTCTGTATCCAAGGCCTTGGCATGCTCATCTCCTCCCATGGCTTTCAATACGATCTTTATGCCGATGACTCCCAAATCTACCTCTCTACACCTGATATTTTCCTGGCAACCCAGTCCAAGATCTCTGCCTGTCTTTCAGACATCGCTGCCTGGATGTCTCATCGCCGATTAAAATTGAACATGGCCAAGACTGAACTCCTTGTCTTTCCACCTAACTCCTCCCCCCCCCCCCCACTTCCCCCTCTCTCAATCCATGTGGATGGATCTACTATCCTTCCTGTTCCCTCGGCCCGCAATCTGGGGGTTACCTTTGACACCTCTCTCTCCTTTTCTGCTCATATCCAGCTTGTAGCCAAGACCTGCCTCTTCTTTCTCTACAACATCAGCAACAACATCAGCAAAAATCCACCCCTTCCTCTCTGAACACACTACCAAAACGCTTATCCACTCCTTAATCTCCTCTCGCCTTGATTTCTGCAACCTACTCCTCGCTGGTCTTCCTGCTAGCCACCTCCTTCTCCTTCCCCTCCAATCTATACAAAATCACGCCGCTCGACTAATCTTCTGCCAACCTCGCCATGTCCACGTTACTCTTCTTCTCAGGTCGATTCACTGGCTCCCTGTCCAATCCCGCATCCAATTCAATCCAACCCTCCATAGCCCATGTTCCCTGTAAAATAGTTATCTCCAAGTTATAATGCCCTGTTCAATGTAATTTCAGTTTGTTCAATGTAAACCGCACTGATGCAGAATAGCGCGGTATATAAAAGAATGTTAATAAATAAATAAATAAGCTTCTCCTGCTAACCTATAAGTGCATCCACTCTATGGCCCCTAACTACCTCTTATCTCTCCCTACATCCCCTCTTAAAATCTGTGCTCCGCTAACAAATTACTTCTATCAATGCCTTTCACACGCACTGCGAACTCCTGACTGCACTCCTTTCACCTTGCTGAACCTTACACCTGGAACAGCCTACCTGCATCTGTATGCCTGGCATCCTCCTTGGCCCTCTTCAAATCCAGATTGAAGACCCACCTCTTCACTGTTGCATTCAGATCCTGACTCCTTCCTCATCTTACCCTTAACCCCGTCATCATTTATGACCAAACTACTGACCAAAACCGTACCTTGCGCAGAACTGACTAATGCTCTATACTGTTCTAACTTATGTTATGATGAGCTTGACTCTGACGGGCAGGGACTGTCTCTTGTATGTTGGCTACCTCTTGTAGGTCAGCTGTGCAGCGCTGCGTGCGTGGCGCTTTACAAGTGCTGAATAGTAGTAGTAGTAGTAGCTTATGGTGTCTGGTGGGGTGAAGCTTCTGTCTCTGCTGATAAATAGGGTTTCAGTTTTTTTAAGGTTTATAGTCATGTTGTGGATGGTGAGCCAGGTACTGATGTTTGTAAAGCAATTGGTTGTTTGATGTCAAGGTTGAGTGGTTTGGGTGCATATATTATGACGTCCTCATCATATATGTGGTAGTGAGTGTTGAGGGTTTGTATGACTGAGCAGATTGATTGGATGAAGATGTTGAATATCAGTGCAGAGAGGGCTGATCCTTGAACTTCTTGATTTTGTGCGTATGATTTTGACCTTGTGGAGCTTGACTTTACCTGAAGTCGATGGTTTGACAGATAGAATTTGAACCAGTTTAGGGGGGTTTCCACTAATCCTTTTGTTTTTAGTCTCTTGATTAGGGTGTGAGGTATTGAGTCAAATGCTGCTTTGATGTCTAGGAATACAAATAGATATCCTGAGTTTGGTTTGTCAGTACCTGTTATTAGTTTGTCAAGGAGTGCAGTCATCAGTGATTCAACTCTGTGGTGGGATCGAAAGCCGTATTGCTGGGGATCGAGTGGAAAGTGTGCTGGGGATAGAGTGGAAAGCATGGTGGAGTACAATTTTTTTCTAATATCTTCGTTGTGAATGGAAGGCTGGCTTTGGTCCAAGCATTGCACTGCCAGTCATTGGCCAAGGTATGCACTGGGACTTTCTCCAGGACTCTTCAGTGATGGGCCTCAAATCCACCCACTAGGTGTCACCACTGCATAGTAAGCATAGTAACTAACATCCCCCCCCCCCCCCCAATCACCACCACCACCATGCTTAGGAGCTGTAAAGTGTTGCTTCCCAGCCAACCTAGGTAGGTAGTGGACGATCTGAAGTGGGAATCAAACCTAAGTCCTTCCATATATACGGCACTACCACTGAGCCACCATGCCGGCCCCTGAGTTCTTTAACAAATCAATTTTAACTCCTCCATACAAGCGTGGTATAACATGTCCCTAAACGAGCACTGTGCTTGCAGACTGAAGATTAACAATTCAGCAGCCAAGGACTTTAATTAGTGACCACAAGAGAAAGGACAGTGTTGAGAGCAGCTCCAATGATCTGGAATAATCTGCCACCAGAAGTGAGAACAAGCCACTCCTACTTAGGCTTTAGGAAACTGTTTAATACATGGCTTTTTGGAAAACTGAAGAGTTTACTTTGTCTGTAGTTTAAGGGGTGGAATAGCCACATTATGCTTTCAATGCTTAATAGTGAAATGTAATTTTAGTTGTAAACCGCCCTGATCTCTGATTTGGGCGTATGATGGTATAAAAAATTTAGCATTAAATTAATTTAATTAAATCCAAGTATTGATTGGATTCTGCTGCAGAAGAAAATAAGTGTCATCCAAGTATTGTTGAGAAGAAGTAGTCCGTTATAGCAAAGAGAGAGAGAGAAATGAAAAGGACGACTACAGTATAGCCAAACCAAGATGCCACCATTTGTGTCCCCTGAGAGAAAGAGATGGCTATGTAGCAGCGAATGCTTGCCTGGAAGTCAACTGGTAGAATTATGATGGGCCATAAAAGGTTTCTTCTGACGTCACTATTTCAGGCATCTAAATGTTTAAATCCAGCCTAATTTGAGTAGTTGTTGGGAGAGTGGGGATTTGGGAAGTTAGTTTGTGCACGATGCCCCTTGAAGCTGGACTTCAAGTGATAGATTTGACTTGGAGAAGTGCTGTGAGTAGGACAACTTTGACATAATGACATAGTAGATGACATCAGAAAGACACCATTTGGCCCATCCACTCTGACCATTTATTCCACTTTACACCGAAAAGAATGTATCCCAGCCTTCAGTTTTAGTGGTTTGACCACTTAAAGAATCTCTCCTGATCGAAGACAGATTTTGTCTTCCTCTTTGGGTTGTGACCACCCTGGGCAAATAAGCATTTGTATCCCGTATTTAATCCAACATCCAGGTTCCCAAAACTAGTGACCCAAATATCTAGGCAACTAGGTCTCCACAGTTTTCCTGCTGCTGATGTTCTGATTGATTGCTTTCTTGGATGTTCTAATCTTCTGGTCCAACCCATTACCCCATGGTCTATGGTGATGAGGGCTATTTCCTTTAACAACCCCTTACTTATCCTGCTAGACCAGTCCAGAAGAGTGGGTTATGCTTCCAGTTTAGCAGATGGAGGCAGACCAGAACAACTTTGTGACGACATCAACTGTGCAACCGGCGGTGCAGCATGGACACTTGGACTTCCGCAGCTAGTATCATGATGATATTTACAGTTTTCCGAGTCTGGAACCAACATTTCAGCCACTATACTGTGGCTTTCTTCAGGGCGAAGTGGTTAAGCAGTGGATGTCTGTTCTTTTATATAGCAGTCCTCAAACTGGATTGGTAGGATTGAGGCAGGACCCACCCTGCGAAGACTTTGCCTACAGGTTGGGGAGTCTTGCTGCCTGTTCAATATCAATGCCATTATGCAGAGGCAGGTATGGTAAGAGCCAAAAATTTCTTGATCAACCATTGTTGTTCTGGTTAAATACTTTTCCTGAGTTTTTCAGTCACGCTTTCTGCATGGGAAGTACTGGCAAGTCTGTGATGTTTCTGCAAGTTGCTCTGGTCTGTTTTCATTGGCTGCCTGGGAGGCAAAATCCACTCATCTGGACTGGTCTATCAGGAATGAAAGAGAGGAAATTAAAAAGTACCAGGTTGTGCTGTTTCATTATAGCCAATTTACCTTGGGGAAGGTAGCTAGTTGCGTATGTGGTCTGTAGTGCTGCAGGGCATGACAGCTTTTCTTTATTTTAGGCCTTCAGGGTATATTTGCTGAGGTGCGAGCTCAACTGACTCTCTCTTCCTCTTTTCAGGATTTGAAAAAATACGGTGCAACAACCGTGGTAAGAGTGTGTGACGTGACCTATGACAAAACTCCACTGGAGAAAGACGGCATCACGGTAATGGTAAGTGGAGTTGTATGATTCTCAAGTTCCGCTTAGCTTATGGGTCTCGGAATTAAACTATAAAAAAAAAAATTCACAACTGCCACTAATGTTGGATCGTTTTCAAGAGTGGAGCTGCATTCGCTGTTTAGGTTTAATCGATTTCAGCTACATTTGGGTCAATACAGAAATGGTATGACTGCTGGAAAATGCACACAGCCAACATCCTCAGCACTGAGCCATTGTCGGGGTTTCCGGACATCATTGTACACAGTTAATGTGAAACTGCAGGAAGGGAACGCCATGATTGTACGGAGTCCCACCCCATGCTGCTTTTGCACTTTCTGTGACAATAGGTCACAAGGCGACGTCATGCTGCACATTGAGGATTCGTGTTGCATTATGTCTGGACTTTCCCACATCCAGACTGTCGGCTCTGGTTTTCATGTTACCCTCCATAAATCTATTTACATATATACTATGTTACTGACGGCAGATAAAGATCAGCGTGGTCCATCTAGTCTGCCCCGCAAGGTGGTAAGAGTAGGTGCACCTGCCGCTCTGTGTAGGTCACCCCTCCTCATGCCTTTGTTTAGGGGTATAACCACCACTCCGTGCAGGTCACCCCTATTTGTTGAGATATAAGAGTTAAGTTTATTTTGATTTTATCCTGGTGCTAAAAAAGAATCCAATGTGTCTGTCCCATGCCATTGTGAATTCTGTCACTGTATTTGCCCCCACCACTTCCAGCGGGAGGGCATTCCAAGCATCCACCACCCTTTCTGTGAAAAAGTATTTCCTGACACTGCCTTTCAGTTCACCCCTTTGCGGCTTCATATTATGCCCTCTAGTATTACAGCTTCGCCGTCTTTGCAAGAGGTTTGTTCGTTAATACTCTTTAAGTATTTAAAGGTCTGTATCATATCTCTCCTCTCCCTCCTCTCCTCTAGTATATACATATTTCAATCTTCAAGTCTCTTCTGACGCAGGTTCCAAATCATTTTGGTTGCCTTCCTCTGAACTGTTTCCAGCCTTTTTATGTCCTTTGCAAGATATGGTCTCCAAAACTGAAAAGTGAGGACTCATCAGTGATTTGTACAGTGGTATTGTACCTCTGCCTTTCTGCTGGTAATTCCTCTCTGTATGCAACCCAGAATCCTTCCGGCTTTTTCCACTGCCTTGTCACACTTTTTCACCACCTTGAGATCCTCAGAAACAAATCACTCAGAGGCCCTTCTCCTGGTCCATGCATACCAACCTCTCGCCCCCTATTGAATATATTTATCTTGGATTTCTGCTTCCCAAGGGTATGACACTGCACTTCTTCACATTAAATCTTAACTGCCAAGCATTAGCCCATTCTTCCAGCTTTTGTAGATCTTTCCTCATGTTATTCACTTCCTCAGGGGAGTCCACTCTGCTGAAAACTTTTGTGTCATCTGCAAAGACAGACACTTCCATTCAGTCCTTCAGCAATATCACTCACAAATACATTGAATAGTACCGATCCAAGGACCGATCACTAGGGCACGCCACTAATCGCCTTCCTTTCATCTGAGTGAGATCTGTTTACCATCACCATCTGTCAGTCAACCAATTTCTGATCCAGTTCACCACCTTGGGATCCACCCCCAGGCTGTTGTTTATTGATAAGCCTCCTATGAGGAACAGTATCAAAGGCTTTGCTGAAATCTAGGTAGGTTACATCCATTGCATGCCCTCGATCTATTTCTTTGGTCATCCAGTCAAAGAACTCAATCAGATTTATTTGGCATGATCGTTCTTTGGTAAAATTATGTTGCCTCGGATCATGCAATCTATTGGTTTTGAGACAGTCCACTATTCTCTCTTTCAGGAGCGCCACCATTACTTTTCCTGCCACAGAAGTAAGGCTTACTGGCCTGTAGTTTGTTGCTTCTTCCCTGTTACCACTTTTGTGAAGAGGTACCACATCAGCCCTTCTCCAGTCCTGTGGAACTTCTCCTGTCTCCAAGGATCTATTAAAAATCCTTTAAAGGCCCTGCTAGAACCTCCCTGAGCTCTTTCAGTATCCCGAGATGTATCCCATCCGGTCCCATGGCCTTGTCCACTTTCAGTTTTGCAAGCTGTTCAAGCACATCTTCTGTGAATGGTGTGGTATCTACTCCATTCCCATTTGTATATTTGTCCATCACAGGTGTCCTTCTCCAGGATTTTCTTTAGTATAGACAGAACAGAAGTATTTGCCTAGCATTTTCCCTTTTTCAATATTACTTTGCGCAAATCTATTCTAGGTACTTCTGAGTCCTGGAATTCCACCTCTGATCTTCCTCTTCTCCCGAATATACCTGAAAAAGGTTTTGACTCCACACTTCAGATCTTTAGCCATCTTTTCTTCTGCCTTTGCTTTTGCTTTCCTTATTTCTCTTTTTATTTCTTTTAGCTTTATTCTGCATTCTTTTGTGTTCCTCTGTTTGCATACTTCTGAGTTTTATGAATTTTGTGCAGCCACTTCTTTGGAGAACCATATAGATTTTGTTTATTTAGTTATTTTTTTATACCGCGCTCTTTAGAATCGGTGCGGTTTACATGTATACTAACAGGTACTGTCTATTCCCTTGTCCCCGAAGGGCTCACAGTCTAAGTGTACCTGAGGCAATGGAGGGTTAAGTGGCTTGCCCAAGTCACAAGGAGTGGCCATGGGACTAGAGACCCCAGTCCCTCCGGCCTGAAGTTGCTTGTCCCCATGTGGGAATTGAAACCCCGGCCTTCCGGCCTGAGGTGACCTGTCCCAACCACTGAGCCACTCCTCCCTCTCTTGTTTTTATTTACTTTCCTTACATGTGTATCTGTTGCCACTTTTATGGTCTCCTTTAGTTTAGCTCACTGCAGTTTCACTTTCCTTATCCCCTCCCACCACTTTTTTCAATGTCACTTTCCACAAATCCATTCCCAGCACTTCTGAGTCCTGCAATTCCATCTCTGATTTTCCTCCTCTCCTGAATATACCTGAAGAAAGTTTTGTCGCCACACTTCACATCTTTAGCCATCTTTTCCTCTGCCTTTGATTTTACTATCCTTATTTCTCTTTTTGTCTCTCTTAGTTTGATCCTGTATTCTTTTCTGTGTTCCTCTGTTTGCAAGCTTTTGAATGTTGTGAAAGCTGTTTTTTGCCTTTATTTGAGCAGCCACTTTTTGGAGAACCAAATAGGTTTCCTTCTCCTCTTGTTTTTATTTACTATCTCCAGGAACAAGCAGGAATAAGTCCTCACATATGGGTACGTCGGTACCGACGGAGCCTGCGCGGGAAAGCTCCCCAGCTTCCCAGAAAGGAAGCTTTTGGGGCCTCCCACTGCACATGCGCGCTGCCTTCCCGCCTTCCTGACCAGCTCTCCTCAGTTTCTCTTTTTCCGCGGAGCCAGCAGGTCGTGTTCCTGTCACCGCTGAAGAAATTATTGTTTTAGTTTGTTTCTTTAGACCGCGTACCTGCCTTCCCCATACCGAAACCGGTACCGCCGGTCTCTCTTTTCTTAAAAAAAAAAAAAAAAAAATCTCTTTTCTGCACAACTTGGTGACTTCGGTTAGGCCTCAGGCCTACAGAAATTCTCCTCATGGAGAAACCAGCCCCTGGTTTTAAGAAGTGTACCAAGTGTAGTGCTGTTATTTCAGTCACAGACACCCATGAATGGTGTCTTAAGTGTTTGGGACCTGACCACTCCATTCCGGACTGCCCATCCTGCTCCCAGATGTCTAAACGTGGGTTGCAGAACCGGGCCAACAAATTCCATGTGCTGTTTGCTTCTGATAATCCAGCATCACAGTCATCCAGGTCTTCCTCTCCGGATGGATCTCAGGTAACCAAACCCTCTGTGGGCAGGTCCTCAAAGAGCAAATCTCCTTCAAAGCATCGAGAGGCTCTCTCTTTTGAGTCTGAGGATCCTGCCCCAGCCATACAACCCCAGCGGGAAGCTCTGGCTTCCAAAGCACCATCTATGGGGTTACAGGTTGACATCGATGGCACGGCCTCGACTGATCACCTGTTGGACTGCTCTGGGGTACCGGCCCATACCGGTACCGACATCCAGGCAGCAGTGGCGTCTATGAGCAATACTGTTCAGACCATGCAGCAGGCCATGCTGGCTTTTATCAATGCTGCGACACCCTCGGTATCGCGTTCAGCGATACCGGGTCCGGTTCCGGTATCGTCTCCCATACCGGAACCGAGACCATCGACTTCCAAACGCAGATCGGTTCCGCATGCCGGATCCGGGTTTTTACCCGATACCGATCCCATACCCGGTACGCCCGATGTCGATACCGATCGGTATGCGTATCGTGCGTTGGAAGCAAATAGAGAATACTCTGATTCCTCAGAGGATTTCAACTCCTCTGAGGACTCTGAGCTGTCTCTAGTTCTTCATGAAGACCCCTCTTCCCCAAAGAGGAGAATGTCTCCACCAGAGGATTTGTCCTTTCAAGAATTCATTATTGAATTAGCTAAAGGACTTTCTATTTACCACATCCTCAGAAAAAGAACCTAGATCAAAGAAATTGGATATTTTAGGATACCCCAAGGTTCCTAAAGAGGCTGTCACCCTGCCTATCCATGAAATCCTTCAAGAACACTTGATGAACTTATGGGAGGCTCCTCTAACGTTGTCTCCTTATTCTCGTAGGCTGGACACCATGTACCGGGTCCCTCCTTCTCCTGGTTTTCAAAAGACTCAGTTGCCTCACCATTCCATTGTGGTGAAGTCTGCACTGAAAAAGATTAAGAGTACCAAAAGGCACTCTTCTACCCCTCCAGGACGAGAATGTAAGACCCTAGACTCTTTTGGCAAGAAAATTTTCCAGGCTACTATGCTTATAGCCAGGATTAATTCTTACAGTCTGTATATGGGCATGTTTCTTAGAGAACTTGCCCTAAAGATACAACCTTTTGCCTCCTTTATCCCTGAGGATAGAAAAGAGGAGTTCATTTCTCTGGTGAAACAGCTTTTAGATGTTTCTAAGTTCTCCAACAGAGCAGCTTTTGATTCCTTTGAGGGTGCCGGTAGAGCTTCGGGCATTGCTATTGCAGCCCGACGACTTGCTTGGCTCCAGGCCTCTGACCTAGAACCCTGGGTCCTAGATGGCTTACGGAATCTGCCCTGTACAGGTGAGAACTTATTTGGTAAGGACTGGCAAATTAAAGTCACCCAAATGGATGCAGAAAATGCTACCTTGGATAGACTTTCTAAGTCTACCTCTGCTCCTGCCAAGAAAAAGTCTTTCAAGAGGCCTTACTACAAGAAGGCCAGATTTTCCACAAATACTGGCCAACAATCTTCTCAGCCTCGCTTTGCTACTAAACGTCAGCAACCTAAACAGGCAAAGTCAAAGCCTGCAGTGTCTACCACTCCTCAGCAGGCTCAACCCCCTCAGGGGTTTTGACTTGCCCCTAGAGAACTTAACATTTCTGGCTCTAGAACAACCAGAGCCCCTCACCATTCCTGGAAGGTTAGCTCACTTTGCTCCCAGATGGGAGCAAATCACATCAGAGCAATGGACCCTCTCTATCATCAGAGAGGGCTACAAACTTCATTTTTCCAACCTTCCTCCATATACCATGGTGAGGCACTTCAATTCTCCCCCATTTCTCCTGGACCTGTTGGATCAGGAGGTCTCTTCTCTCCTTGCCCAAGGGGCAATAGAAGAGGTTCCTCTCCTTCAACAAGGGACAGGATTCTACTCCCCTTATTTTCTCATAACAAAGAAGACAGGGGGATTCAGGCCTATCCTAGATCTGAGAGAATTGAACAGATTTCTGTACAAGGAGAAATTCAAAATGCTTTCTCTAGGCATTCTCCTTCCATACCTTCAGAGTCAGGATTGGCTTTGTTCTCTAGATCTCAAGGATGCGTACACACATATACTCATCCACCCATCCCACAGAAAATATCTAAGATTTCTGTTTCAGGGAAAACATTTCCAGTACAGAGTACTTCCCTTCGGTCTAGCCTCTGCTCCAAGAGTGTTCACCAAATGCATGGCAGTTGTTGCCGCATTTCTAAGAGGTCTGGGAATTTTTGTATTCCCATATCTGGACGACTGGCTCATCCGAGCTCCATCTTAGTCAGGGGCCCAGATTTCCCTGGACCGCACAAGGCACCTTCTGCAGTATCTGGGACTGGTGGTAAACCTTCCCAAGTCTCAACTTACCCCTACTCAGTCTCTAGAATTCATAGGGGCCCAGTTGGACGCCACCACTGCAAGGGCCTACCTGCCTCAAGTCCGGGGCCAACGTCTGCTGTGCTTGGCCTCCCAAGCTCAGTCCAGCAGTCACTTGACAGCCAGAGAAATGCTGCGACTTCTGGGCCACATGGCCTCCACGGTACACGTAGTGCCCTACGCTCGTCTTCATATGAGAGCAGCTCAATGGACCTTGGCCACCCAGTGGACTCAAGCATCAGGAGCGCTCTCCGACCAAATACTCACCTCAAAACGTCTGTTTTGGTCCCTCCAATGGTGGATGTCCACCAAGAATCTGTTGTTGGGGGCCCCCTTCCAACCTTTGTTGCCCCAAGCAACCCTCACAACAGATGCCTCCCAAACAGGGTGGGGAGCCCATCTACAATCCCTCTCCACTCAGGGTACTTGGTCTCCGCAGGAGACCACCCTTCACATCAACCTCCTGGAACTGCGAGCAATCTTCTTTGCCCTCAAAGTCTTCCATACCCTCCTTGTCAACCTGACCGTCCTAGTTCAGACAGACAATCAGGTGGCCATGTTCTACGTAAACAAACAAGGAGGGACAGGCTCTCTGTCGCTTTGCAACGAAGCTCTCAGATTATGGGCCTTCGCCAGAGAGCATCAAATTCATCTTCTGGCAGTATATCTTCCAGGGGTTCAAAACTCTCGGGCAGACAGACTCAGTCGAGTTCTGCTCCCACACGAATGGTCCCTACATATGGACCAGATAGGCAAAATCTTTCAGGAATGGGGAACCCCGGACATAGACCTCTTTGCAAGTCCGTGGAATGCCAAACTTCCCCGGTTCTGTTCCAGGAATCCGTGTCAGGAAGCTCAGGCCAACGACGCCTTCCTCCTGCATTGGGGTCAGGAATTCCTATATGCCTTTCCACCCATTCCTTTGATTCCCAAGACTCTGTTCAAACTCCAGAGGGATCACGGATCCATGATCCTCATAGCTCCACGCTGGCCACGCCAAGTGTGGTTCCCTCTACTTCTGCATCTCTCCCAGGGACCCTCCCTGGACCTGGGAGCTGCGCCAGACCTTCTCTCTCAAGAGAAAGGGACTTTGTGGCACCCAAACCCCAAGTCCCTACACCTCAGAGCTTGGTTACTGAAGGCCTAAGCCTTCATGACTTCAATCTTTCTCAACCAGTGAAAGATATCCTTCATGCCTCTAGGAAACCCTCCACGAGGCGTTCCTATGCTTTCAAATGGAAACGCTTTTCCATTTGGTGTGCTCAACAGGGTCTTGACCCTCTAGCACTTCCTTTGAATTCTCTACTAGACTATCTCCTGCATCTTTCTAATGCAGGCCTTAAGACGAATTCAGTAAGAGTCCATTTGAGTGCTATTGCAGCATCCTTAAAACCTATAAATGGACAACCTGTCTCCTCTCATCTGCTTGTTGCAAGATTTATGAGAGGCCTGACTCTAACTAACTAAGCCTCCCATCCGACCTCCTCCGGTAGCATGGGACTTGAACCTAGTTCTAGGTCAGCTTATGAAGCCACCTTTTGAGCCTTTACACTCCACCTCCTTGAAATTTCTTTCATGGAAGGTAGTTTTCCTCATTGCAGTCACTTCAGCTCGCCGCATCAGTGAACTGCAGGCTTTAGTGGCTAATCCACCTTATACTAGATTTCATCATGATAAGGTGGTCCTTAGGACGAACCCCCACTTTATGCCCAAAGTGGTTTCGCCTTTTCATCTTAATCAAGAGGTATATCTACCTGTCTTTTTTCCGGCTCCTCATGCATCCAGTGCAGAGAGGAACCTTCATACTTTAGATTGCAAAGGAGCTCTTGCCTTTTACCTCAACAGGACCCAGCCACATCGAAAGTCTTCCCAGCTTTTCGTGGCTTTTGATCCTTCTCATTTGGGACGTCCAGTCTCCAAACGTACACTTTCCAATTGGATTGCTCAGTGTATTTCCTTTTGCTTACCAGAGTAAAAACGTTTCTCTGGAAGGCCATGTCACAGCTCACAATGTGAGAGCCATGGCCACTTCTATGGCTCATCTTCACTCTGTCTCCATAGATCAGATCTGTCGAGCCGCCACATGGGCCTCGGTTCATACCTTCACAGCCCATTACTGCTTGGACAGGGACTCCCGCCGGGATGCCTTGTTTGGTCAGGCTGTCCTCAAACACCTGTTCCATACTTGAACAACTCCTGCCCACCTTCCCAGGATGGATGCCTGAGATCCATACGAAGATGGCGAACCTTGGAACGGGATCTCCCAGGCATCTTAGCTAGGGAGTCCCCATATGTGAGGACTTATTCCTGCTTGTTCCTGGAGATAGCACAGTTACTTACCTGTAACAGGTGATCTCTGGGAACAGCAGGAATTAGTCCTCACAACCCACCCACCTCCCCTAGGAGTTGTATCTTCTATCTATCTATCTTCCTTTCCTCTCTCTATTGTCTCAGCTATAAACTCGAACTGAGGAGAGCTGGTCAGGAAGGCGGGAAGGCAGCGCGCATGTGCAGTGGGAGGCCCCAAAAGCTTCCTTTCTGGGAAGCTGGGGAGCTTTCCCGCGCAGGCTCCGTCGGTACCGACGTACCCATATGTGAGGACTAATTCCTGCTGTTCCCAGAGATCACCTGTTACAGGTAAGTAACTGTGCTTTCCTTACACATTTATCTGTTGCCCCTTTTATTGCTACCTTTAGTTTAGCCCATTGCAATTCCACTTCCCTTATCTCCTTCCACCCTGTCAGCTCCTCCTTTAGGTACTTGGCCATTTTACTGAAGTCAGTGTTTTTGACGTCTAGGACTTGGAGCTTGCTGTGATTGGAGTGCACCTTGGCTTTTATCTCAAACCACACCGTGTGATGATCGCTGCTGCTCACATGGGCACCCACCCAGACATTCAACATGCTATCTCTAGTGGCTAGTACTAAATCCAGCATCAAACTTTCCCTGGTCGATTGTTTAAATTCCTCCGTGGCATAAATTTTCAGAGGGAGAGCCTCTTTCAATTGAAAGCAAGTTCTGCTACGAGGGGACATGGGATGAAGGTGAAGGGGGATAGATTCAGGAGTGATATGCAAAAATATTTCTTTACGGAAAGAGTGGTGGATCCGTGGAATAGTCTCCCAATGGAGGTAGTAGAGATGAGGACAGTAACTGAATTCAAAAAAGCATGGTACAAACACAGAGTATCTCTAAAGGAAAAAAGGGGACTGTTGTAGTTGTTGATATGGAAGGACAGGCTAGATAGGCCATGTGGTCTTTTTCTGTTGTCATATTTCATGTTTCTTTCTGCATCGAGCAGGTCTGTGAGTTTGAGCTATACAGTGCAGGAACTCTCGTGCTGATGTTGGGTTCTCAAATTTCAAGAGAACCGTATAAAATTCCTTGTATCACATGGCTCAAACTCGCACAGAGCCGCACAGTCTGAGGTGGAAGCAATCTCCAACAGCAAGGTGAGGATCAGATCTCCAGGAACAAGCAGTAATGAGTCTTCACATATGGGTACGTCGGTACCGACGGAGTCTATGCGGGAACGCTTCCCAGCTTCCAATCAGAAAGCTTTTGGAAGCATCCCTCCACGCCTGTGTGCTGCCTTCCCGCCTTTCCCAACTGTCTCTCCTCAGTTTTCATTTTTCCACGGAGCCGGCAGGACGTCCTCCTGTCACCGCAGAAAATTCTTCTTTTAATTCTTAGTTTTCTTGTGGTCGCGGCTGTCTTCCCCGACGCCACCGGTACCGCCGGTGTTTCTTTTTTCTTTCTTGTAAAATTTTTCCCTTTAAGGGATATATTTTTTCTTCTGAGTGTCTTACGGTTTTTCAGGCCTTCTAGGCCTCTCCGTGTCTTCCATGGAACCGCCAGCCACTTTCTCCAAGAAATGCTCAAACTGTGGCGGTACTACTTTATTTTTAGACTCCCTAAATTGGTGTCTAACTTGTTTGGGTCCTAACCTTTTTCGTCTGGAGCCCTCGGGCAACAGTATTGTGAGAAGAGGTTTTCAACATCGAGTTTCCCTCGATATGAGGTTCCCTTCCAACTTCATGGCACCGACCAGTTCTTCTACACAGGATCAGGTAACCCACAAACAGTCTGTTAAGACTAGCCAACCCTCGAGTGGTAGGTCTCATGCACAGCATGTGGACGGCTCCGGCTGTGCCCTCGAGGGCCCATTGGCTTCAAAACCCCGGCGGGAGTCTCCGGCCTCCAAAGCCTATGCGGGGTTTCAGGTTGTTCCTGGGGTTCACCCCTCACAGAACATACCTGAGCCATGCCCGGTGGTGGCATCCGCTTCGAGCGGTACCGATACCCCGGCATCGGCACTGGTGTTGGACGAAACACTCCTCACCAGGGATCGTCGTCTGGCGTCCTCGGTACCTACGGGACCGGTGGATACGTTCCAGACTGACTTTCCAGTATCGGTACCGGCACCGATACTACCACCGATGTCGGTACCCTCCAGACGTACATCGATAGACTCGCTTCCTTCGATGCCGAGTCTGGAATCGATCTCTAGTCTGGAAGACTGGGTACCGACACGTCTTGGTACCAACACGTCTTGGTACCGACACCTATCGGTACCAGACGCTCGGTACCGAGGGTTACTGCCGAACGTTTTCGGTTACCTCGGTACCGATTGGGCTGTCACCGCTTGCTGCTCCGATGTCGGCTTCGGTTCCGACAACGGTACCGGTATCGGTATCGGTACCGGTATCCACAGTAACATAGTGGCCAGCTCCTTCCATGCTTCTTTCAGCAGGATCGCTCCCTTCTATACCAAGTTTGGAGTCGATACCTGGCATGGACGATGGGGTACTGACTGTCGCTGGTCCTGACCTCTAGTACCAGCGTCCATCCGTTAAGGATCCCATACTGCAACGTGCAGGATTTTATATTCCTATATACTCAGATAGATCCTTCGGTGCCCAAGCTAGTTCTTCAGATCTAACCTGTCCAAGGGAGGTTCTCTTTGGAGATCCTTCTTTTCAGAGTTTCCTCCTGAATATGGCAAGATCACTTCCTTATCGTCACTCCAGTCCAGTCCCTTTACTTCAGTATTCTCAGCCTCCAAGCAGCTGGAGGGTTCCGTAAGCCTAGGGCTTACTGGAGTCCTATCTTCCTTTTAAATCCGTTTTTATTTACTTTAATTTAATTTAATTTAATCTTTACTAATTGACAGAGTCTGCCTTATTTTTTGTTTGGAATCTTACCTTTAGTTGATTTCCTCCGGAGTACTCCTTCTCTCCTCTTTCCTTTCCCCCCCTTCCCCCCCCCCCTCCCTGCGGCCCGGCCCGGGTGCTGGAGGTGATTCCCTGCAGGTCTTGCAGCAGCGAGGAGGAAAGACCAGAGCTCCTCTCACTGCCGGTGCTGCCTGTTCCTCGGCCTGCCTGCCTCAAGTCCTGTCCATCCTCGCGCCGAAGCCCCGCTGGCGGCTGAGCGCTGGAGGACGCGCCGTACAAGTGGGAGAGGGTAAAATTCCTCCTCAGCCCCCTTCTCCTTCTTACGGCGGCACGCTAAAGGTCAGTGGCGGGAAGAGAAGCGCAGGGGGTAGCGCGAGGCCCAGGATCGTTCGGGCCTCAGTCCCCACCCTCCCCCTCACCGCCGGAGCGTGGGGGGCAGCACAAAGGCCAGTGTTTGCAGGCCACTCGGCTAAGGGCTCCACGTGGTCGCGGCCTAGCACGTGTTGAGCCCCCTACGGAGAACTGCGGTCTCGGGCCTGGGAGAAGCTCCTAAACCGCAAGTATACAGTTTAGGCTGAAATCAAGTTGGAGAAGGTTTTTTCTGCTAAAAAATTATTTTAGCGTTTAATGGGATAATTAAGGGGAAAGATTTTATCTGTGCCTCCTGTTCCCGGAGAACTTTTCAGAGCCTAGAATTGTAGTGGGGGGATTTTAATTGCCTAATTTTATTTAATTTTATTTAATTTTGTTTTTGTTTGTTTATTTACTTCCTTAAGTGATTTATTTAAAATAATAATCTGTTGGGGAGACAACTCAGAGATTTCTCTGAAGAGCATGACGGGCAAACCGAGGTGTCCCTCTTGTGGCACTAGGAGGGGTACTGCATCTGAGGCAGGGGTCTGCAGGGGCTGCGCTGCAGTCGCTTCCTCTGTAGAACAGGCAATCAGCCTTGCCATGTCCCAGGCCTCGCAGGGGTCCTCGGATCCCTCGGAGGGGGAAGTAGCGTCCCAGCTGTCCCCACCTTCTCACTCAGAGGCCCCCTGGACTGTCGTTCCTTCTCGTTCCTTCAGGAACAATAATTAGCAGGTAAGATCTAATTACCTCTTGCCATTCCTATCCCTGGACATGATCCTACACAAGGCTCTGTTTCTACCGAAGCAAAGGACAACATAATGCTTCCTTTGCATCATTCCTTGCAGGATCTTCTTCTAGGAATGTGGGAAGCACCTTTAAGGGTACCCCCACCTCCCAGGGCAACTGATCTCCTATATCAGGTGCCCCCCCTCTCCAGGGTTTCAAAAGACTCAACTTCCTCATCATTCCATTGTAGTGGAATCAGCAATGAGGCGGGTGAAGAGTAAGAAAAAGCACTCTTCTTATCCGCCAGGTCGTGAGTCTAAGACACTAGATGCCTTTGGACGTCAAACCTTCCAGACATCTATGCTTTCTGCAAGAATTCTCTCATATATTTTTTATATGAGTCTTTCTCTTGAGGAGGTCACAAAGCAATTACATCTTTTGACTCCTTTCCTTCCAGTTTCCAGGAGTACAGACTATTCCTCGCTGCTTAAGCATATCCAGAATATCTCTTGGTTTCTTTCTCGTGCTTCCCTAGACTCTTTTGAGTCTGTTAGCAGGACTTCTGCTATAGCTATAGGGGCACAACGTAGAGCCTGGCTCCAAGCTTCAGACTTAGACAAATGGGCACAACAAAGACTGGGTAATACTCCTTGCACTGGAGAAAATCTCTTCAATAAGGATTCTTTATGTCAGGTTACTCAGTGGTCCACTGACTTACCTGTTTCTAAGGGCTGTTCTACGCCTTCTTCTTTCCCAGTAGGTAGGAAATGTCCTACCAAACTTTCTTCCCCTAGGGGGAGAAGGTTTTATCCATCTTCTGCCCATCATACAGATGTTCCCAAACAGGAGAAACATCGCCTTGGTCTGAAGAATCCAAACTCTCACCAGGCTCAGCAAACCCAGCAACCGCAGGGTTTCTGATTAATCATCATCATATTTCTTATGCCTCTTGGGGTTTAGAACCTGCAGTTTGCTTCTTCTCAATAGAAGCCTCCCACTGCTTTCATTCTAAACTCTAGGCATGGATCTCTTTTCACAAGACATCCACTTTTTTCTCTGTTATATGAGCTCTTAGGATGTTCATGCCTATAGGTCACAGGTTTCTCCTCTTCTTCCTGCCAGGGAAAGAGGTTTAACAACTATCAAACGATAGCTTTTCTGTACCAGCATGAATTTTTCCTTTCTACAGACTTACCACATTGTAAGTCTCCATTCAGCTCTATCTTCTCTACCCTCTTACCAAGCATTTCCTCTGTAAGAGTGGTACTACTACACTGGAGGGCTTCTTTTTCAGCCCCTCTAGTTTTGTCACTATTCCAGTGTGGAGTTTTTCCTCTGAGTTAACTCCCTTCTTCACTTTTGCTTTAGGGCAGCATATCAGACAGGTCCAGAGCTTTCTTACTCCTGCTCTGTCTGTTCTTTCTGTTTTTAAACAGAAAGATTCTTCTGCTGTCTTACTAGCAGCTGCCCATGCAGGAGCTCTAGTGATTGGACCACTGGTTCTTTTCCACAAGCATCCAGGGTTGTCCTCCATGGACATTCTTTCTGGCCTTAGTAGTGACTCCAAGACAGTGGATTCATCTGTCTTGGAAAATCTAATCACTACAGGTTTCTTGAATTGTCTTCTATTCTTGCCATCTCCAATTCCCTTGGGTTTGGCAGCATAGTTGACGTAGGTACTGGCTTTTCCAATAGCCAGTTCTATCCCCTAATTCTCCTGCATCATGCTCTCTGCAACTCTACAGAGAAGCTTTCCACTATGGGCCCTTGCTAGAGAGCATTAGGATTTTCTCTAACAGCTGTCTTAGATGGTTGGAAAAGGCTCCCTCAGTCATGCCCTCATGACTGGAAGGGTTCTTCCTACCCTTCTATCTCCTTTTTAAAACAAAGGACATGGGCCTTCTCTTACGTGAAAGATTAAAGAGTTGTTCAATTCCCTGGTTTGGTCCTCTGGATTCCCACCGGGAATATGCTCTTTTTTTCCCTGCAGCTCGTCCTCATGGTATCCTAATCCTTCATGGACAGCGCATATTCAGCTAAAGAACGCATGATACCCTTTTTGCCCCTCAAGTAGGTCAACATGGTATCTCATTCTTATGCGTCTTCTGTCCATTTACCATGCTAGAGTTCTGGAAGACTCGAGACTTGCTGCCTGCAGACTGATATTATCCTCTGCTCTTCACGTAACTATCCTGGTTATTTCACTGGCTAGCATTCTTGCAGCAATCTAGTCTGTTCCTTCTCAGGGAGATTTTTCCCCTGACTCCCTCCATCATAACCAGGAGGAATAGATTCTCTATATATCTTCTCAAGTAGGTTCTACCTTCTTGTTAGATGAATCTTTCCTCTCCACATATCCTATGTGAATATACTTCTATAGGCATATCTCTGTCTGCTTAACTGCAGACACCTATATATAGGCCTATATATATTCATATCTATCTATCTGTCTATCTATATCTGTCATTTGTGTGTATATATATTATGCCCTTCTATATCTCACTATAGATATATTCTTATATGTATATATATACATATATATGTGTGTCTGCTGAGATTTTATTATAGGTAAATATGTATTCACATACTTATCTGACTGTCTATGCTCATATAGCTATACATATCTCTATATGATTCTGTCAATTGGGCTTGTGATAAGGAAGCTTATCATAGCTCAGGAAGGGGCTATAGAAAAGGTGAAGTGTCTCTGAACAAGCAACCTGTCAGTGCTGGTAGAAATGAGAAAACAGAATTTTGCCATAAAAGACTACCAGTCCCAGAATGCACCAGGTTTCCAACAGCCATGAGAGGAGCTGAAGTGAGAAAACGTGTGTTCAATCAAAAGGGCTATGAGGTAATCCCTAAGCACTCATCTCAAAGGGCAGGGCCTGATTCAGCACAGCTGCGCTGTGTTAGGGAGGAGCACTCATCAAGGCAGAATAAGAGTAGAGTTTATTCTACAGATGACCATCTTCATGATCACCTTGGATATCCAGAGAATTGTCCTCAGTATCCTGAGAATCAGCTTGAGTTTGATCATCAGTTTCATCTGAAGGATCATCAGAAGCAGAAGCCAAACCGGATGGACAGAGAGGGAAAGAGACCCTTTGGAAGAAGGAAGAGAAAAGCCTTTGAGAGGTCTAGAAGAGTCCAAAGCAGTACGTATACTGGGAGGTATTCCAAGGGCCAGCATACACCATTGGACTGGGGAAAGCCAGAGGAATGGTGCTGCAGAGCTAGGAATCACCAGAGGCTACCTGTGAGGGAGACGGCTGCACGTGGAAGGGACCCTAAGACCTGTGCCAGAAGGTATGTGAAGAGAGATCCAGTGTCCAGGGATCTGGATTGGAAGGCTGGACATAAGAACTGGACTACATACTGGCCAGGCTATATAGAGAGGAACTCTAGCAGCAATGGAAGCTCAGGTATGAACACTGATCTATGCCCTAGCTATAACCTTGAAAGACAGCAGGGAAACAAGTATTCTCCTGAAAATTCTCCATTGAGAGATTCATCTGTGCCAATCCATGATATTGAACCCATGCTTGTTGAACAAGGGGGAATAATAGCAGATGAGGATCCTGTTTATATGGACTGCTCTCTATCTAAACTCCGTTGGTAACTTTCTGTTATAAAGTACAGCAACCATCACAAAGAAATACAAATTTGTTCTTTAATCTACTCAGAAAAGCTCCTGAAGCAGGATTTGACCCACCCAGTGAAAGGCAAGCCAGCTAAGGGGTTTCAGCTGGTAACTGCTAGCTTAATTGCCTTACCTAATTGCTTGTGAGCTAGGAGAGAATCACTTCTGTATCTATGTGGGAAGTAATCAGAAGTTAACCTGAAAAGAACGGTTTGTTTCTTGCTTTGTGGCTTTTCATTTGTTGTTTTCCTGATTTTGACTTTGTTTTTCCAAGTTAACACTGAAAGCAAGTAACCTAATTTATGTGCTACCAAGCATATCTGTGTTGGGAGAAATAACCCCATAAATAAATATCTTATTGGCTTTACCCAAGAGCACAACTAAATTTTTGTCAGCAGCTGTGTCTGGTGTGAATGAACTACATTGCCCACAATACCTTGCAAATCATATAGAAATATGCACTTGCCAAGAGTGTGAAGATTCTCACCCAGGCAGCCGTCTGACAGGCTCTACCCATACCATGCTGTCCAGCATGTTTGGGGTTCTACACACACAACCACTTCCTGTGGTAGTTAAACCCTAAGGTTATGGTAGAAGTTGTTAGGTACCCCTGAAGCTCTCCATCTCCAGTATCTTTCCTAGCTACACCAGTTAGGAAAGACATTGCGGATCTTCAGTTAATCAGCAGCTCTAATGCCTCAGACATCTGTCCTCCTTTTTGGGATGCAGGAGGTTTTCCATACCCCTTCTTCCCACAAGGACTAGGCCGGTTTGTCCAAATCGGTCAGCCTTTCCTCTTTTTGCTCCTAAGAGTGAGCCACTCTGCAGCCAAAAGAGTCTAGGCTTTTTTCATAAAGCCTTCCGCTGAAGGCCTACTGTTTTTGTACTACCCCAGTTGATCTCTGGGGTTACCTCTCACCTTTCAGGATTCTGACCTCCACTGTTTTTTCTAACAGGTTTATTACCTCCACTTCAAAGTGGGGTCCTCCTTGAGGTTCCTCTACTGGATCCCCAGTAGATCTCATGAACCTCCATACTTTTCTGCAATCCTGTTAGGGGAGGTCCATATTTCAATATTTCCTTTTCAATATATTGATGATAATTGTCATCCACACAAGGACTCCTTGCCTGCAGTCCTATGCTAGGTTGGCTGTCTCTTACAGCACCTTTCTGTTCTCAACTCCTACTCTCCATCCTGAGGATGCCTGGCGATATGAGGTGTAGCATGTTCCAGTCTATAACATGCTGGGACTCCAGGCATCTTAGCTTGGGAATCCCCATATGTGAAGACTCATTCCTGCTTGTTCCTGGAGATAGCACAGTTACTTACCTGTAACAGGTGATCTCTGGGAACAGCAGGAATAAGTCTTCACCACCCCCCCCCACCTCCCCAGGAGTTGTATTTTCTCTATCTCTATCTTTCCATTCTCTCTCTCTCTCTTTGTCTCAGCTTTAAAACTTAACTGAGGAGAGACAGTTGGGAAAGGCGGGAAGGCAGCACGCAGGCTTGGTGGGATGCTTCCAAAAGCTTTCTGATTGGAAGCTGGGAAGCGTTCCCGCGCAGACTCCGTCGGTACCGACGTACCCATATGTGAAGACTTATTCCTGCTGTTCCCAGAGATCACCTGTTACAGGTAAGTAACTGTGCTTTATCTGGCCTATGGGGAGGCAGGAGGTGGCTTGCTGGTGGTAGGAGCTGCGGTCCCTGACTGGCTTGTTGGCACAGAGGTAGGGATGGGGGGGGGGGGCTCACTGTCTTGCTGGGTGGTGAGAACTGGCTGGAGAGGTTGCTGATTGGCTGAAAGAGTTGATGGGGAGGAATGAGATGAGAGAGATATGGGAGGTGGGGTTAAGGGTGGCAGGGGCGAGGGCAAGACTGAGTTGACAGCTGAGTAGGGAAGGGAACGGCAGTCTGTATTTCTGCCAGTGGCTTGCAGCAGTGCATTAAGAGCCTGGTTACTGCATTTTCTCTTCCCTTAGACACAGGATGGGAAAGCAGCCTTAGTAAATCAGGGCCTGGAAGAACTACAGTAGACCTCAATGATGATTCCCCCTCTCCACTAAATTTCATTGCAGACAGCCAGGCTTTATATAGATGGGTGGAGGGTTTGGCGGTCTCGGCCGCTGGCTCCTAAATCCAAAGAAAATTTGCCAAGGTCTGTTTTATAACGTTCTTTTAGACTGGGAAAATAGACTTTTTCCAATTAGGTTTAGCGGCCTACTGAAAGCAGTCTTCAGCAGTGTAACCGTATCCCATCCACATGTGGTTAGGAAATTACCCATTTGTTTGCTCTTTAAAATAGTCCAGTGAAGGGGCAGGGAGGACTTCCTAGGCAGAAAAGCCTGTAATCTGATCACCCTAAACCTTCGCTTTTATATATTTTGACACTTATATGATGGCTTGTGGCAGATGAGTTTACAATAAGTTAGCTGGTGCAAAGTTAACTTAAAATATATAATGTCAACTGCAAAACGGATGATTTAGACTAAAGTTGGCAATATGTAGAGTTCACAGTCTTATTAAATAGATGGATTGTGAAGCTGGACCAGAACAATGGAAAAGTACGCGTATGTAGTGTGTCAGGAGAAAGCTCTTTCCAATATTCCACTTTGGTTTTCCAGGATTTAGTAGAATGGGTCTTACAGTTAAAATTTCCACTTGATAACTTGATATTATGCCCTCTTGTCTCCTCATTACCAAGTGCATCCAAGCTGATCTTTGCTGACTTTTCATGTATTTGTAAACTGTAATCGTTTAGTCTTTTGGCTTCCTCGTTTCCAAAGGCAGAAAGCAATACAGTAATGGGATTCGTCTTTCCTTACAGGGTTAATGGCCCATTTGCTGTAGCAGTGGAGTTGTTTCTTGACGTTTGCTATATTTTCCTTAAGATACCGTGGGAAGAGCAAAACCTCTGCCATTTTTCAGGCACCCGCTTTATAGAACTTTGCAGAGTTTTAGAATTTTCAGCATTTAATTACTTGTTTGCTGACTTGTGACTTATCACCTTGCTAACCTTCACCATTAACAGTGGTAATAGGACACTACTGATCTCAGTAAATATACCAACTTAAAAAAATAGTAAAAATATACGAAGAGGCGAAAGGAGCCATCAGAACTGGGCATTTAGTACACCGTGGATACCAGAGATATCAATTGCTTAGTGTTCTTATTGCCCCTATATCAATCATTGATAGGCTTACTTCAGTGCTTCATTGAGTCTATTCAGTTACTTCTTTGTTCTTCATTCATATCAAAAATATATATCGAACCCTTTTTTCTTTTTCTTTAATTTTAAATTGATATATAAAAGACTGAGCGCCCTTTACAAACGCATAAAGCATAACCCACTTCTATGTGTTTCTTCCGTGGCCCCTAGTGGAGCATCACCCGATTAGGTGGCGTCAGATTGGCTGAGGAGAGTGTGATTCGGAGCTCAGATATCGCTCATGCAAGCACTTCCTCTTCATTTGCCTCCGTCTTGAGGCCTTTTGTGTCAAGAGCTGCTTGTCCTGGAGGACCCAGCTCCCTTCTTGTTTACGGCTTGGCTCCTGTAAGGAAACAGTTAGCGTATACAGGCTACTCTCTGACGGTTTTCCACTCTGATCAGAGCCGGGAGGATGTCTAACATCCTGGCATGTGTGTGGGCCTGGTGCATAGAGTACTTGTGCCGTGCACGGCAACTGGTTCCTGAGACGGCCAAGCTGCCGTCTCTGGCCCTTTCTGCAGGATGGTCTGGAGAAGAGCCTTTTTGCTTAGTTCCTGAAGATTCAGGTAGCAGCTTTGGTCTGTTTCTGGGGTCCATTGGCTGGTAAGACTCTAACCTTATACCAGGATATTTTGTACCTCCTTCAGGGGGTTCAGCGCCTAAGTCCTCTCCTCTGGTCTTTGTCTGATACTCAGGGCCCTAATGTCTGAGCCCTTGGAGTCATTGAAGTGTGCTACTCTGAAGGATTTGATACTCAAGGCAGTCGTCTTGGTTGCAGTTTGTTTACAAGGAGGATTCTGAGCTGCCGGTTCTGTCTTGCCAAGATTCTTATTTATATTTTTCTCAGGAGGCTATTTCTGTTAAGCCTGTGCCTTCCTCCTTCCCTGAAGTAATTTCTTTCTTTCTTGAGAACCAGGTGGTTTGCCTGCCCTCCTTCTCTAAAATGTTAGAAAAATAACCTTCTGAAGAGGATACAAAATATGATAATCAAAAAAATCCTCTCAATGTCCAACCCCTCAAAAACTTTCCCAACACCTTAAACCAAACAATCATTAATTTAACAAAATACTATTTTTGTCGGAGCGGGCCGAGGGAGGGCCAGAACTAAAAATCCAACCCCCTCCAGACGGCCAACTTCTTTTATTCAATTTTAGGTTTCCAAACCTTATAAAAACCCTATCACCGAGGGCACTTATCTGTATTTTTCTTCTGCTCTATAATTGTGTCCAAATCCCTTAGTTGCTCAAAGGTCGAGATTGTTCACACGACGTGCACATTTCGGGATAAACCCTGTATCAAGTGCATTCAAAGATCAAATCTTGTCAGGCAACCATTTCAGCAAAACCGCCGTCGCTGCGGCCAGGATTTTTCATTTATAAATGGCGTCCACCAACTGCAATAAAATAAAGGAAACCTACCAATCAAAAAACAGGGCCCCTCCCACTAATAGGGAGTCCCTATCATGATTGGTCTGACCAGATGGTTACATCAACATGCTCTCCCATTCAATTTCCCGATTCAGACCTTTCGGAGATCCTGTGTCTAACAGAAAAATCCAACGTTGTTCCAAATGTTGGAGTTTCTTCATACGATTGGGTTCCCTCGGATCCCCGGGGGGCAATCAATCACAGTCCATAGAAAATCTTCGAAAGTGTGGCAATGTTCTAAACAGTGCTCTACCATCGGTGCTGATAGAACTTTGCATCGAATACGGGAAGCATGTTCCATCAATCTCTTTCTCACCTGGCGAATCGTCCTACCCACATAGACCAGATTGCAGGGACATATTAAAAGATAAACCACATACTCGGACGAGCAATCTGTTATCCACCTACGAGTATAAAGTTTAGACGTAAGGGGGTATGCCCAATCCACGCCAGTCCATGTAGTGTCACAAAATTGACAAGTATTACAAGGGAAATGTTCCCCTTGGGAACTAAGCAAAACAGGTCGATCTAAGCACTCTGTAGTTCGTACCAGCCGATCACTCATGTTGGAACCCCATGCATATGCGATTCTTAAAGATTTATTAAAGCAGGAAGCACCCCCACAATCGAATCCTCCACTTTGCGGCGACTTTGCGGCACTCTGGAAGAATTTCATAAGCATGCCTCGGACCTTCGACAGCGTCTGTTACATCGAGGATATCCAATTCCGGTGGTGACTCGAGCTTATAGACGGGCTAGTCACATTCATCGGGAGTGGTTGTTGGACCCCACGTATAAGACGTCTGATTCATCAACGGAGGATTCAATTGTGGGGGTGCTTCCTTATACCAACCGTAGTTCGGCGGTTATGCGAATTTTAAGGACGCATTGGCCAATTTTACAATTGCATCCCTGCTTTAATAAATCTTTAAGAATCGCATATGCACGGGGTTCCAACATGAGTGATCGGCTGGTACGAACTACAGAGTGCTTAGATCGACCTGTTTTGCCTAGTTCCCGAGGGGGACATTTCCCTTGTAATACTTGTCAATTTTGTGACACTACATGGACTGGCGTGGATTGGGCATACCCCCTTACGTCTAAACTTTATACTCGTAGGTGGATAACTGATTGCTCGTCTGAGTATGTGGTTTATCTTTTAATATGTCCCTGCAATCTGGTCTATGTGGGTAGGACGATTCGCCTGGTGAGAAAGAGATTGATGGAACATGCTTCCCGTATTCGATGCAAAGTTCTATCAGCACCGATGGTAGAGCACTGTTTAGAACATTGCCACACTTTCGAAGATTTTCGATGGACTGTGATTGATTGGGTTCCCTCGGATCCCCGGGGGGGGCAATCGTATGAAGAAACTCCAACATTTGGAACAACGTTGGATTTTTCTGTTAGACACAGGATCTCCGAAAGGTCTGAATCGGGAAATTGAATGGGAGAGCATGTTGATGTAACCATCTGGTCAGACCAATCATGATAGGGACTCCCTATTAGTGGGAGGGGCCCTGTTTTTTGATTGGTAGGTTTCCTTTATTTTATTGCAGTTGGTGGACGCCATTTATAAATGAAAAATCCTGGCCGCAGCGACGGCGGTTTTTGCTGAAATGGTTGCCTGACAAGATTTGATCTTTGAATGCACTTGATACAGGGTTTATCCCGAAACGTGCACGTCGTGTGAACAATCTCGACCTTTGAGCAACTAAGGGATTTGGACACAGTTATAGAGCAGAAGAAAAATACAGATAAGTGCCCTCGGTGATAGGGTTTTTATAAGGTTTGGAAACCTAAAATTGAATAAAAGAAGTTGGCCGTCTGGAGGGGGTTCTCCTTCTCTAAAAGGCAATGTCGGGGGAATGGTCAGGATCTTCGCTTTGTAGATGTCCAGAGAGTGCCTCTCCGGTTCTTGGAGGTTATGAATTCTTTTTGTATGCCAGGCCATCTTTTTGTACAAGGTAACACGGTGGTTAAGTCTGCATTGGGGTGCTGAGTTAAGGAGGCCATTACCTTGTCAAATCTGTTGCAGAACCAGCTGGTTCTGGAGGGTTTACATGCCCATTCTACCAGAGCACTAGTGTCCTTGTGAGTAGGGCAGAGCTCAGTAGCCCCTGCAGACATTTGTTTGATGTAGATACCTCTAGTGGAGTTTTTTCTTATTTTGTGGTGACATTTGTCGGGTGCAACGCGGGTATCATTTTCCTCTTCTGTCAAGCATTTCCGCTCGGATGTCCATGTTTGGGCAAGCACAGCCTTTGGCTCTAAGCGTTTGCGAGCTGCTGTGTCTTCTTCCTCTCAGTGGAGTTGTAGCTTTGGTATGTCCCACTTGTCTGGACTGGTCTAACAGGACAATATGGAAGGTGACATATTACTTACCAGATAATGTCCTTTCCTTGAGTCCTGCTAGACCACTCCAGGGCCTGCCCCTGGAACTGTTTGCTCTGTTCTTTTTGCAGCAGTATCCTGGGGTCTGCTATGATTTATATATTTGGCTCTGTAGGTTCATCTTTTATGAACTGCCTTCTCTTTATGCTTTTCTGTAAATAATTCTGTACTATTTGATTGCTCATTGTTCGCTTTGCTTGAAGAACTACCAAGAAGGCATGAAGCTTGAAAGCAGTACCTGGTCGATTGACATTGAGGAGTATTGTTGATCCTTGACATAAGTGACTCCAGTACTGTTTATATGAAGACAAAGTTCAACCGCCACGACAAGGAACTTTAACCGTCAACCTACGTTTATCAATACGGTAGTTTAAACTAATGTCATGGAGAATTAAGGATACACATTTTTTCAGTTTAAGGAGAGTTGAGGGGGACGCATTTATGTGTCTTTCCTTGCAATGTTTTTAGGCCATTTGGCCTTTCACAATTTTGATTAAAAGGAGCGCCTACTATGGGAGAGGGAGACCTCTCAAGGTTGGCGATCCGACAAAAAATTCAGTGAATGATGGATTCGTTTTATTCAGATAGGCAGATTATTAGTGAATAATTACTGGGTTGTCACCTTAATTTGGGAATAATCATGTCCTCAAATGTTCCAGTTTTTATGCTATTTCCTTTTTAAATTGATCTAATTTTGTATTCTTGTATGTGTCAAAAATGTGTTCATATGTAGTCCAAAGCCATTTCATTGGCCAGGTTTTTTTTAGGCGATATTGAACATTAAGTTACTGAACTGCAAGTGTGCCAATAACGTTGACCACAACTGTAGAGGATGGGGAGGCCTCGGGCTCCCAGATGTTCAGACGTTTTATTGGTGTGCGTGTCTTTGGGCAGTCCATTACTGGTTGTGAGGTCTGACTCCACTGGAGCGGAGGAGTAGCCTAAAGGTTAGAGCACTGGCTTGGGAACCATGAGCCCAAGGCCACAAAGAGTGCTAGTGGGAATCGAACCGTGGCCTCTTGATTCCCAAGCCATTAGGCAACCCCTCCGCTCCTTATATGGAAAGTGCCTGTTATATTTCTGTGGGATTATGCATGCATAGTAAATTGCTTTGCTCTTATGTGGACTTGCATGTAGGTATTCAGGAGATGAGATGAAGCTGCGATGTGTACACATTTTTTTTTATAAAAAGAGGACACGGATATGTTGATACCTTCCTCAGAGCAGGTGTAAATCTGTGTTCTATTAAAGATAATTCGGAGAGTCGATTCTGTAAAAGCCATGTTGCCTTTAGGTGCGTCCTGAAAATCTTCAGGAGTCCTGTTATGAAGTCACCCTCTTTATCTATAGAGACTCACTCACCATAAGTCCTTACTGTAAAATCCCACAATCCAATCCAAGGACTTAATAGGAAGCCACAAAATACTGTAAATCGTTCATAGTTATTTATACCAAATGTTAAGCTGTTATAATTGTAATTTTGTTATACTGTTCTGAGGTTCCAGTTCTCTGTAAAATATTGTACCTTTGGTCATGTTAAATTGTTTAACTGTAAACCGCTTTGAATAGTCGAAAGGCGGTATAAAAATAAACTTAAGTAAATAAATCTATAATTCAGAGGGAACCTTTTTGCCTTTCGTAGCTCCGTCCTCTGCATTTGCTCTTTATATTTTTACTAGGAATATGCACCAGTGCTTACTCGTGCATGATACTGGAGGGAAGAGGGCGTTTTGTCCTTTTACCTTCCCTCGCCCTCCTCATAGGCCTTGCAGACTTGGACTGTAAAGCCTTTAGAAGTATTTGATTGTGTTTTTGAAAAAAAACAAATGTCCTTATTTTGGAGAAGAATACATATTTGCCAGTGTTCAAGTGAATCTAGTAAACATGGCCATGGCTTTGTTTTTTGGCAGAGAGCTGTTGTCCTAGCCCACCTGTCGGTATCACTTTTACAGTACTTCATGTTCCCGTGTAGGCACTAACCCGAATGGAACGTACTTTGTTTTGGAGAGCTTAGAACCTGATATTGAGAAAGCGGCCGAGCAGGTCATTGGAGGTGTGCTATGTTTAGGTTTTTATGTGGCTAATTAATGGAACAGTGCCTGTGTCAAAATCCCAGAAAGTCTCCTTTATAAAGTAGGCGCCCAGAAACAGCCCTAACAGCATGTAAATGCTCGCATTCAAATTCAAACCAGCGCTAAAAGGTATAAATGTGAACTTGTTCTCAGAGTGTGCCCGGGTCTCCCCACTCTGTGCCCAAACAGCACTCTCCAGAGTTAAAGAATGCATAGTTTTTCAGTGTGCATGCGACATAGTAACATAGTAAATGATGGCAGATAAAGACCAGTATGGTCCATCTAGTCTGTCCAGTAAGATGGCAGGAGTAGGTGCACCCCTCCCCATGTCTCTATCCAGGGGTGCACCTGCCACTCTGTGCAGACCACCCCTCCCCATGTCTTTGTTTAGGGGTGAACCCCTGCTCCATGTGTTGAGAAATTAGATGGTTCAGTTTATTTTGATTTTATCCTGTTGCTATAAATGGATCCACTGTGTCTGTCCCATGCCATTTTGAATTCTGTCACTGTATTTGCCCCTACCACTTCCATCAGGAGGGCATTCCAAGCATCCACCACCCTTTCAGTGAAAAAGTAGTTCCTGACGTTAACTTTCAATTTACCCCCTTGCAGCTTCATGTTATGCCCTCTAGTTTTACAGCTTCCCCGTCTTTGGAAGAGGTTTGTTTGTTCTTTATTTCTCTTTAAGTATTTAAAGGTCTGAATCATATCTCCCCTGTCCCTCCTCTCCTCCAA
This sequence comes from Ichthyophis bannanicus, assembly GCA_033557465.1. NCBI lineage: Eukaryota > Metazoa > Chordata > Amphibia > Gymnophiona > Ichthyophiidae > Ichthyophis > Ichthyophis bannanicus. The sequence goes on along the minus strand of CM066031.1, from coordinate 1,847,191,554 downwards.
AGTGTACATATTTAGGTCTTCAAGTCTCTTCTCATAAGGCTTCTGACGACCCTTTGCAGTTTTATAAGAATTGTTTTCTGTATGTAGGACTATCTTTATATGCAGAAAAAGCTTTGTAACATCGCCCCCTGTATTCAGGAAAAAAGGCTTCTAAAATCTTTTTCTGAATATAGGTGCCTTAACTTTTTAGATACCTTTTTAAAAAGAGGTTATTAAAGTTAGGCCTGCTCTAGGTTTGTCAAAGCTTAAGCACCCGGAGCTAGAAATCAGAACTGGGAGCTTAACTTTATTCCCCCACCCTGACCCCACTGTTATCTCTGCCCCCTTTCCAAGTGTTCTGGATTTAGGAGACATACAGTTTAAGGTTCTGAAATTTTAGGAGTTCTGATTCGGTGTTAGACGTCTGTGCCTTCCCCCTCTCAGTTGCCCAGTTATTATCCTCCTGTCCCACAATGGACTGGACCTCTCCGTGGAACTCGGTCATCACACAGCCGCGGGACCTTTCTCCTTTGGACCCACGGTTGTACTAAACTGCAACTTCCCGAGTGGTGCAATCCTGCCGGTGGCTGTAGTTTAGTACAACACTGGGACCGAAAGAGAAAGGTCACGCGGCTGTGTGGTGACTGTGAGTGCCACGGAGACGTCCAGTCCACCAGGAGGCAGGAGGATACGTGGTGAGTAACCGAGGAGGGAAGGACTGCTGCTTGAGGGGGGGAGGGGGCCTGGAAGGACTGCTGCTGGGTGGGGGGGGGCAAGGACTGGAAGGTAAATCCTACTCCTGGCCCCGCAGTCCCTGGTGCGAGTCAGAGGAGTTGGAGCGGGTGCAGCCTATCAAGCAGCCTCAGAAGGAGTTGTCGGTACTCACCTACTGGCCTCAGACTCTCCCTCGACAGAGCCAGTGCCGAACCTGAAATTCCTCGACGACGGGGCCCTCGACATAGAGGCTTCCCCAAACATCGAGCTGACCTTCAAGAGCCACCGGCCTCAAGAAAGCCATCTGTGTCAGACCAGGTCCCGGTCCCTATCTTTGGGTCATCATTTCTCCCTGGCAAAGCCTCGGAGTCAACCTCAGACTTCCAGTCCGATTGGGAGACCAAGGACAAGGAGTCCCCAGACACTCAGCACCACCGAGATGTACCCTCGGACCCATCCCCTCCCACCGGTGTCGCAATGCCGGTTCCCACCCAGGACGTGGCTTTCCTCGACTTTGTGAGGGATATGACTAAGGCGCTTGCCATCGAGACCGAGGTGGAGGAAGACCCCCGCACTGAGCAACTGGAGATCCTCTAGTACAAGGCCCCTCTGAAGGAAGCCCTTACGGTGCCTGTCCCTCCAATTCTAGAGCACCTCCTCCTCCTCCACATGTGGGAGATGCCAACTTTGGACCCACTGTCAGTAGGCGGCTCAACGCAATATACTGAGTCCACCGGAGCCCTAGGTTCCAGAAGGCCCAACTTCCACACAAGTCAATGATCGTAGAGTCTGCCATGCACAGACTCGAGCCAAAAGACCCAGTCCTTGGTGCCCCCGGCAGGGAGGCCCTGACCCTCAACGCCTTTGACAGGAAGGCCTTTCAGGGCTCGATGCTGACATGCCAAGTCCAGTCCTACTAGCTCTACATTGGCATGTACCTCAAAGGGCTGTCGAAGGTTCTTGGCTGTCCTTGAAGGGGAACCCGTATGGAGCTTCAAGTCACTGGCCTCGGTGGTAAAAGAATGCTCAAAGTTCCTATCCCGAGCAGCCTATGACTGCTCTGAGTCATCGGCGAGGATGACTGCCGCTGGTATCTGGGCCTAGTTGCAGTTGTCTGACCTCGAGCAATGGGTAAAGGATAAACTGATCAATGTCCCTTAAACTTAACTATCTAATGGGCAGACTAGATGGACCATACTGGTCTTTATCTGCCGTATGTTACTATGTCCCATGCATCCAGGGGCGGCTCAAGGTAGTCTGCTGCCTGAGGCGAAGAATGAGATGGCGTCCCCCCCCCCCACCACTACCTTAGAGGAGGGTGGGGCTTTTTCAGAAATCCAATCAGACTGAACCAAATCATAAAGCCGATTAGATTATATGGAGGAAATGCAAGATGTTTGCACATAGGGCCGTATCGAACTGAAATCGCGCCTTGTGCGACTTGCAACTCAGATGCACGCCCCTCCCCCCTCCCCCCCATACCTCCATCCAGCGCTGCCTGCTCTTTCCCTGCTGCTGCCACCCTCTGTTGTTTCACGGCAGCGCCAGCAGCAGGGAAAGAGCAGGCAGCACTGGATGGAGGTATAGGGAGGAGGAGGGGGGCATGCGCCCAATCTGAAAGGCGCCGGCACTCTAAGCAGATCTGTCCCTCCCTGCTCTGACATGTCGGAGGAGGGAGGGACCAGACCTGCTTAAAGTGCTGCAAAAAGGCTTTGGGCGCATTTTAACTGCTTGCTATTGTCCTGCCAGCGGCAGCAGGGCAACAGCAGAGAGCCAAAATGCGCCCCCCAAGCCTTTGCGCCCTGTGCGGCTGCACTGCTTGCACAGGGCTAGGTACGGTCCTCTTTGCACACCAAGGAGCTAAAAGACAGCAAGAATCAATAGCACAGTTTATAAAACTAAATTATAACCCATTTTTATTTTGTTATAAACTGCGTTATGGTTCTCCCTTTTTCTTTTTCAACATATATTTTGAATCCACAGTAGGTGCAGAGCAGAACCAAGACATTCACCCACAGAACTCAATATTTAAAAAAAAAAATCTGATTCTGATCATCTCACTAACAACCACTATTCTCCAGTACCAGGCATATTGTGAACTAATAAAAAGCCCTACAACAAAAAGCAAACCTACCATACCATATCAGCACAAACTTCCAAAAGTCACATAAGGAGCCCATCCAAAAAAAGCGTCACTGTAAATACTACAGTGGGCCCTGGAACATCCATACACCTATTTGAAAAGCTGAACAAGTCAAATTACTACAGTATAGTAAAGATCTTTATGTACAAACTGCATGTTAACAGAACACCTGACCTCAGTCACACACACACATCAACCTTCACCAAATACAGAATAAGTAACCACAATCTAAAGTAAAAATAAAAATATGTAGACAAAATGTAAACTGAAACCCCAAGAAGCCAGAGTCCACATGCAGTGCAACATCAGATAAATAAGAGATGCAGTTCCCCAATACTGTGTAAAATATAAAAATAGCACAAAGTCCAATCACCAAAATTAAATAAAATTATTTTTTCTACCTTTGTTGTCTGACCATTTTATTCTCTGATCATGCTGGTCCCGATCTGAGGCTTCTGCTTTCCTGTCTTCTCTTAGCTCTCTTTCTGTGGTCTATGGTCCATGGTCCATCTGCCATTTCTTATCTCTTCTTTTTTTTTTCTTCACTTCCTTCCATCAGCCCATTTCCAGTTTCAGTAACCCTCCCCAGTATCAGTCCCCTTTCCAGTCATCCCCTCCCAGTACCTTCCATTGTCAACCACCTTGCATTCCCATGACTGCCACTTGTGTCCATTCCCTTCCAGTCCCCCTCCTTTCCCACTGTCCAGCCCCTTCTAGTCCAAATACCATCACAGGTATCAGCTCAGGTTCACTCTCAGAGCCACCCCCCAGTCAGCTCCCTTCCAGCCACCCTACCCTCTGTCCATCTCCCTTCCAGTGCCATTCACATGTCAGCTCTCGTCCAGCCTCCTCCCTATTACCCAGCCACCTACCACTCCCATCCCCAAGTGTCAGCTCCCTTCCAGTCCCCCTTCGGTACATTCCAGGTATCAGTCCTTTCCAGCCCCCTCCTTCCCTTCCTGCCCCATCCTTCCCCTGGCAGACCCTCTCAGTATCTGCTCCCTTCCAGTCCTATTCTACCATCCCCCCCCCACATCATCCCATTTGTAGCCCTAGCCCCTAGTTTTCTTCCAGGGCCAGCAGCACTCTCCTCCCCACCCTTATTAGCCCATTTCCTGTCCCAGCCCATTTCTAGTCCTATCCCCTTTATCAGCGCACCCCAGTCCTAGCCCCCCAATCAGCCCATTACCAGTCGTAACCCTCCAATAAGTCCATTTTCAGTTCTAGCACCCCAATCAGCCCATTTCCTGTCCTAGTCTCCCCCCATAGCCCATTACCAGTCCTAACCCCCCCCGATCAGCCCATTTCCAGTTCTAAACCCCCATCAGTCCATTACCAGTCCTAGCCCCCTCCGCAGCCCATTTCCAGTCCTAAGCCCCCATCAGCCCATTTCCAGTTATAACCCCCCCCCCCGATAGCCCATTACCAGTCCTAAACCCCTCCTGATCAGTCCATTTCCAGTTCTAGACCCACATCAGTCGATTTCCAGTTCTAAACCCACATCAGTCGATTTCCAGTCCTAACCCCCCCATCAGCACATTTCCATTTCTACAACCCCCCCCCCCCCCCATAGCCTATTACCAGTCCTGGCCCCCCTCCCGATCAGCCCATTTCCAGTTCTAAAACACCCCCATCAGCCCATTTCCAGTTCTAAAACACCCCCATCAGCCCATTTCCAGTTCTAAAACCCCCCAATCAGCCCAGTTCCTGTCTTTATCTTTATCTTTATTTAAAACTTATTATACCGCCTAAACCAAGAGGCTTGCGGCGGTTTACAATAAAAACAGAGGAGACTACTGAACAAAAGAAAACAGAAAGGAATGCCAATTTGTTTACAAAAGGGACAGTGTTTCCCTTTCGCGCAGCTCTGTTAAAGCTGAGCCCGAGGTGCTGATGGGAAACAGGATTTCCTGTTTCCCATCAGCGCCGTGGGCTCAGCTTTAACAGAGCCGCGGTTAAGGGAAACACTGTCCCTTCTCCGCGGCTCTGCAAAATGGAGCCGGCAAAACCAGGGGAAACAGGGGGGAAACCAGCAGGCTTTCCAGGGGGTGGGGGCGGCCGCGGGGCTCCTCATTCTGCCACTGTCGCCGCTGGAGCAGCAGCAGCTGTTGCTGCTTACGCCGGAGGGGTTTTTTTTTTGTTTTGTTTTTTTGAAGGCCGAGTGAGGCGGTCTTTTTGGCGGCAATTTTGCCACCCCCAAAAAGCTGCCGCCTGAGGCCACCGTCTCACTTGGCCTCATTATAGAGCCGCCCCTGCATGCATCGGAGAAAACCTTTTTGGGAAACCCATGGCAGACAAAGCAGCAGAGATCGAGACTGAGTTCCTAACAAAGACCAGACTCTCTAAAAAGACCTTGATTCAGTCTCGCAAGGGTAAGAAACCCTTCTTTTCAAGGAAAAAGGGTGGCTTCGGCAACGCCTCACATTTCCAGGGCTTTTCAACCTCACAGCAAGGCCAGCAGCACAAAGGGCAGTAGAGGCATGGTCCCCGCAAGCAAAGGACCCCCAAGGTTCTGGCACCAGTCCCGGCACAACCCAGGGGGAGCTTTTGACTTCCTGGGCATGATCTCTCCCCCTAGGAGGTCCCCTACAGCCCACAGGGGGGGAGTTTGGCCCTGTTTGCCCACAGGTGGACATCCACCAACACCTGGGTTCTGCAAGTGGTCAAGGAGGGCTACCGTCTCTACCTACAGCAGGTGCCACCCTCATACTTCCCAGGAGAGCACATAAGACCTCTCCTCTGCTCCTCACTGAGCTCACAGGCCTCAAGGAGAGGGCAGTGGAACCAGTGCCAAAACATCTCTAGGGCACCAGCTTCTGCTCCAGGTACTTCCTCATCCCCAAGAGGACAGGAGCCTCAAGCCAATCCTGGATCTCTGAGAGCTTACAAACATGTTCCTAATAAGGGAGAAGTTCAACATGCTCTCCCTTGGAACATTGATGCCATTCCTCCAGCAGGGAAATTGGCTATGCTCCTTAGACCTAAAGGATGCCTACACTCATACCCTGTTCTATCCTAGTCACAGAAAGTACCTTTGGTTCATGGTGGGAGGAGAGCACTACCAATACAGGGTGCTGCCCTTTGGGCTTGCCTCATCACCAAGGGTCTTCACCAAGTCTGAGGCCCTTACAGTCACCAAAGATACTGCATACAACCCACCAGATAACCTTCTAATAGGAAACCGAACAATCCCCGTAAGGAATGAAGTGAAATACTTTGGGGTGCACCTGAACCAGAGGCTTAACTTTCAAGCGCACATCAAGAAAACTACCTCCAAAGCATACTACAAAATGAAGATCCTTCAAAACTTACGTCCCCTACTTGACTATAACCACTTCCACACCGTACGCCAGGCAATAATCACCCCACAGTTGGATTATTGCAATCTGATACTTCAAGGATTACCCAAATGTGCAACCCAAATCCTACAAATCACACAAAACACAGCAGTTCGACTAATTACCGGAACAAAAAAACACGATCACATCATCCCAATTGTACATTCTCTCCACTGGCTCCCTATCCTATTGAGAATAAGCTACAAATCAATAATGATGATCTTCAAGATCCTCCACAGCCAGTCTGCAGAATGCCTAAATGAGTTGATACAGAGGAGGCCAGATATCAATTCGCGGAGGAGCCAGCACCAAAACACCCTCTCAACTGCTACTACGTCCAGCACATCTCAAACAGCACTCCATAGTGTTTGACTATTACAGCCCAAATCTATGGAATTCACTCCCACACCATCTAAGAGCAACTACAGATATAGCAGACTTCCAAAAACAACTGAAGATCCATCTTTTCATAGAATACTATGACACTTCGACATCCACACAGCTGTAAAAATCAGGAATGACTCACAACCAATTCTACCACAATGCCGCACAATACCCTACAACCATAAAGCTACTTGTAAATAGTTCTGAATTGTTGCACAGTTAAATGGATATATCTCTAGTGGTTTGTTAAACTGTCTTTTGTAAAATAGTTCTGATGTTACTGTCTCTTGTAAAACTGAGTTCATTGTAAACTGCCTTGATAAACTTGAAAGACGGTATATAAGAAATGTTAAATAAATAAATAAAGTGCCTAGCGGTGGTCACAGTCCACCTCCACCTTCAGGAGACCTTTGTCTTTCCCTACCTGGATGACTGGCTCATAAGGGGAGGCACAGTCGCAGAGGCCCAGTGTGCCCTCAACACCCTGCAGCACCTGGGGTTTATCATCAACTACCCCAAGTCCCACCTCTTCCTGGCCTAAGCCCTGGAGTTCATAGGGGCTCAGTTGGATACCCTCCAGGCCAAGGCCTTCCTTCCTTCCTCAGGAAAGGTTGGAGCACCTTAAGAGGCTGGCTGCAGAGGTACAGCACTGCCAATCACTACCTACCTGGCTTCTCCACTTACTAAGCCACATGACTCCCATGGTTCACATGATCCCATATGCATGGCTGCACATGAGAGTGGCCCAGTGGTGCCTCTGATCTCAGTGGACACAGGCCACAGGCAGGCTTCGGGACAGAGTCGGAGTGACCCACTAGCTGGCGGACTGCCTCTAATGGTGGCAGTTCTCTTCAGGCAGAGATGCCCTTCCAGTGGAGCCACCCCCCCAAAGGGTCCTCGCCATGGACGCCTCCCTACTGGGCTGAGGAGTGCATTGCAAGGGCCTCTAAATGCAAGGCACCTGGTCCCAGTTGTAATCCCAGATGCAAATCAACTTTCTGGAACTCCAGGCGATATTCCTGGCCATCCGAGCTTCCGCCACTGGCTTCAGCACCAGTCGGTGCTGGTGAAACAGACAACCAGGCCACAATGTTCTATGTGAACAAGCAGGGGGGCACAGGGTCGTACTCCCTCTGCCAGGAGGCAGTAGCCCTCTGTTCCTATGAGACATAAAACTGAATGTTTCTAAGAGCGGTCTACCTCCCGGGCCAGGACAATGCCCTGGCAGACAAGCTGAGTAGAGTCCTCCAGCTGCACGAGTGGCACCTGAATTCCAAAGTGGCCTCCCAGCTGTTTTGACTTTGGGGCATCCCCCTAGTGGAACCGTTTGCCAGCCCAGACAACACGCAGTTGCCCCGTTTCTGCTCCTGCCAGCCACACCTGCCCCTGGTGGTTACAGACATGTTCCTCATTCTGTGGACAGAAGGCCCCCTTTATGCCTTCCCACCAGCGCCATTAGTCTCCAAGACCCTCTTCAAGATCCAGCGCAATCGGGCTTCACTAATACTGATAGCCCCTCAGTGGCCCAAGCAACCCTCGATCCCGCTGCTCCTCCTCCTGCCGGCACGTTGCTGATTCCCCTGTGCCAAGCCCCAGGACTACTCTCGCAGGAGCAGGGCTCTCTACTGCACTCCAACCTGGGATCCCTGTCACTCATGGCTTGGCTGCTGAAAGGCTAGCTCTAGCTCCCTTTAACCTTCCATGGGACATGGAAGAGGTCCTGGTCTCTCATAAGGCTTCCACAAGAAGGGTGCATGCCTTCAAGTGGCGCTGTTTCTCTGTGTGTTGTGCCTGTTCGTCTGCTCAGTTCAAGTGGTGCTCCAGTACCACCTTCACCTGTCATAGGTGGGACTAAAGTCCAACTCAGGGTGCATATGAGTGCTAGTGCAGCGCACCATCACTCTATTGAAGGTAAACCCCTCTCATCTCAGTCCCTTGTATCCCAGTTTTTGCAGGGCCTCATGCTCTCCAGGCCCCCCATCTGTCTACCGGCAGCAGAATGGGATCTCAACGTTCTGCTCTCGCAGCTTATCAAGCTGCCCTTTGTGCCCCTGGCTACCTGCCACTTAAGATGCCTTCTCCTGGAAGGTTGCTTTTCTTGTGGCATGCACATCGGCTCGCAGAGCCAGCGAGCTCCAGGCTCTGATGGCAGAGCCTCCCTACACAAGGTTCTACAAGAACAGGGTGGTGCTCTGCTTACACCCAAAGTTTCTCCCGAAGGTGGTGTCCCCCTTCCACCTCAACCAGGAGATGGTGCAACTTCACACTGGCAAGGAAGAGACTATCCTCCACACCCTGGATTGTAAAAGGGCCTTGTCCTTCTATCTGCAGTGTACCCAGGGCTACCGCAAAGTGTCTCAGCTTTTCCAATCCTATGACCCCAGCTGACTGGGGCTCCCAGTGACTAAGTAAACTCTGTCAACTTGGGTGGCAGATTGCATTGCCCTCGCCTATGAGCAGGCAGGGATCCCACTGGACAACAGGGCCATGGCATACCACATCAGGGCCATGGCCACCTCCATGGCAAACCTGCGTTCCGTTCCTGTGATGGAAATTTGCCGGGCCGCTACCTGGTCTTTGGTCCATACCTTCGCAACTCACTACTGCCTGCAGAGGGAGTCCCGACGGGACAGTGCCTTTGACTAGGCCATACATCGTAATCTATTCAGGGTGTAGGCAACTCCTGCCCTCCAACCCTTCTGTGTTTAGGCTACCGGAGTGCTGGTTCTCTGCCAGACACTTGAGTCCTTACCGAGAGATACTCGCAGGACCCAATTGCTGCTGATCATGGCTCGCCCTTTGCAGGTCACCGTGGCATTGTTTAGAGGTTCTTGGTAGCCTGTAGCTGGGGATCCCATATGTGAGAACTGACTTCCTACTTGTTCCCTGGAGAAAGCTTAGTTACTCACCTGTAACAGGTGTTCACCAGGGACAGTAGAAATCAGTCCTCACAACTCTCCTTCCTCCCCTTGGATTTGCTTCCTTACCGTATGTTGCTGGGTTTTTTTTTTTTTGGGGGGGGGGGGTTGTTCGTTTTTTGCCATCTTAGCTATGTTATTAGACTAAGGCAAGATGGCACCCTTGAGTGGGAAGGGAACTGCACATGCGTGGTGCATCTCCCAAAGAATTTCTTTGAAAGTTGGAGAGATGCTTCTGCGCGTGCTCCATTGGCACCAACATCACCCTTATGCGAGGACTGATTCCTGCTGTCCCCAGAGAACACCTGTTGCAGGTGAGTAACTATGCTATTTGGCAGTAAGAGTCTAACGAGTTGAAAAAAGCACCATTAGACTGACAGCATGGCACCTTTCCCCTTCAACTGCAAACTCGTACCTGTCAGGGGAGAAGGAGTGGGATGAGAGTTTGAAGAGAGATGATGATAGTGTGTCTTGTTATGGTAGCAGGGGCTGTATGAGGCATCTTTATAACTGGTGTTAACTATATATTTGTGTCTGTGTGTGTGGTGCGATGGTGGGGGGCTGAGTTGCATGAGAAGCAGGGCTGCAGTGCATTTGTGTGATATGGGGGGCAATGTTGGGAGTGCCTGTAGGTGTGATGTAGGGGGGCACCTTTTGGGACATAGCACATTGTACTCTTTTTCTCTCCATGCATTCTTCTCTTCAACTGCCAACCCCTCTGCTGTTGCTCCTCTCAGACTCTCTCCTGTTCTTCCTTCCCCCTCACTTCCTACACTCCATTCCCCTACCCATCATTCTTCCTTTCACAAACCTACTGCTCCTCTAAATTTCTACTGCCTTCTCTGCCTCCCCCTCTCCCTGCTTCTAACCTTTTTTCCAAGCATGCAGGTAGGACCAGCACCTGTCTTCACTGCGACCGCAGCCTTTCCTTCCTCTTGTGCTCACAGGAAGCCCATCTTCCACAGGCAAACAGTGCCAATCTTCATGTCTGTTGCAGCCTTCCCATCCTCTTCTCCCTGCAGGAAATGGAGTTCCTGTGGACAGACAACCCTGGTCTTGCCCTTCTTGCTAGTCTGTTAGTTGGAACCCATAGAGTTTATTGTGTGAACACAAAGAATCCTATATATATATGGACAGATCAAACGAACACTGGGCTGGAACCTTAACATCTAGCGCTATCGCTTATGTGAAATGCTCCTAACTAGCATGACTCAAACATGTATGCCCACCAAGTGGGTCTAGGTGCCTTAAAAAAAAAAAAAAAGTTCTGGCTTCGCCACTGTTACACATTCAGACAATAATTTAGTTCATGTCCCATTAGGTACCATTTTCTCATGTACAGTTGTGGTCAACATTATTGGTACTCTTGCATTTTAGGTATATATGTTTTCTACAATATCTTGAGAAATAGTTGGAAATATTCCAACTATATGTCGTCATAACATTTTAATATCTTTAAAGGTATACAGCAAAAAAAAAAAAAAAAGTCTGTGCAGCGTAAACGTAGTAATTTCTGAAAAAAAAAGCAAAATATGACCTGGACATGATTAATGGCAACCTTCACGAATATTGGGTTGCACAACCCTTGGCAGTGATGACAGCCTCCAAACGTTTCTTGTAGCCATCTATAAGTTTTGTACATCTGTCTGCTGGTAGTTTCTCACACTTCAATTGTGCTTTGTTCCAGCTCATTAATATTTCCAGAATTCCTTTTACCAATGGCAGATTTCAGCTCTTTCCAAAGGTTCTTGATTGGGTTGAGATCAGAACTTATTGCTGGCCAGTTTAAAACAGTCTATTTGTTCCTTTTTAACCATTCTTTTGTACTTTTGGATGTATGCTTTGTGTCATTGTCCTGCTGGATGTCCTATGATCTTCATCCAGACCTAGCTTTCTGACACAAGGTAGCACATTTTGCTCCAAAATACCTCGTTAGTCCTCTGACATCATGATTCCTTTAATACGTTCCAGGCTGCCGGTTCCTGAGGCAGCAAAACGGCTCCACAACATTATGAAACCTCCGCCATATTTAACTCTAGGAAGGGTTGTTTTTCCTTATAATCTTCATTTCGTTGCCTGTAAATGTATCGCAGGTCTACATTGCCAGAGAGCTGACGTTTGGTTTCATCTGTCCACAGAACATTTTCCCAGAAGGATTATGGTTTCTGAAGGTGGGTTTGGGCAAAGATTAGGTGTGCCTTTTTATGTCTGTTCTTGAGCAGTGGGGTCCTCCTTGACCTTCACCTATGAAGTCCTTTTTTGTTTAGTGTGCGGGTTGAAACCACCACTCCAGATTGTTCCAGGTGAACCTTAGGCTCTTTGGATGTTGTATGTGTTTTTCCAACAGTTCGCACTAACCTTTGAAGATTTCTTGGATTAATTTTCCACTTCCCACAATGTCGGCGATGGTTCTTGACAGTTCCACGAGCAGAAAACTTCTTAATATTGTGAATTGTAGTCACAGGAATCCTAATGTCTTTGGAGATGGTCTTGTACCCCTTTGAAGTTTGATGTTTGGTGATGATGGCTTTTCTGATGGTCTCAGGAAGCTCTCTTCACTTTGCCATTGTGAAAATGGAACGGGGGAGGGGGGGTGATCATGGCAATTTTAAACATTAGAGCCATCATTCACCAGTTGATCCACATCATGTGAGTACTGATAATTGATCACAGGTGTGTCTGCTTTTACTGCAGTGGGAATGTGGTTCTTTGCTCAAACTAATTTTGAATTGTTTATAAGGGTGCCAATAATTATATCCTATAAGTAACTATAAATGCAAAACCCTAACAGTGTCACTATTATAATATATCCTTAAAGAAGGTGCACATTAATTAATCACTAAAATTACCAACAGAAGATCTGACAAAAATAATATAAATGTACTGAATAGGGAGATTCTGTCCGTTATGTCACGGGAGTTCCCAGTTGGTAATTTTAGTGATTAATTAATGTGTACCTTCTTTAAGAATAATTATATCCTGGCAATGTCCCAGTTTTTATACTATTTCCTACCATTTCCTTTTTGAATTGGTTTTGTTTTATTTGATTCTTTTATGTGTCAAATACGTGTGCATATATAGTCCGAAGCCATTTCACTCGCCATTTTTTTTAGGAGATATTGGATATGAATGGGTTGAACTGCAAGTGTACTAATAATGTTGACCACAACTGTGTATAAAATTTTGAGCAACATGCAAGCTAAAACCTATTTTTGTGTTGCTGTATTAGCGGATCTCCCTCATAGCTATTGGGAAGGACACAGTGCTCTTTAATTCTGTTCTGTGATGGAAATGGTTTGAGTTGCTTTCTAGTTTGTTAGTATACCGATCATCTTTTAAAATTATTTTAATATTGGCGAAAAACTTGATAACTCAATAAGACTGCTGGTATTATTCCTACTTAGTAACATAGTAACTTAGTAAGTGACGGCAGATAAAGACCAGCATGGTCCATCTAGTCTGCCCAGCAAGATGGCAAGAGTAGGTGCACCTGTCGCTCTGTGCAGGCCACACATCCCCATGTCTTTGTTTAGGGGTGAACCCACCACTCCATGTAGGACACCCCTATTTGTTGAGATGTTAGATAGTTCAGAAGTTAGATGGTACCATTTATTTTGTTTTTATCCTGTTGCTGTAAAGGGATCCACTGTGTTTGTCCAGTGCCGTTTTGAATTCTGTCACCGTGTTTGCCCCCACCACTTCCATCAGGAGGGCATTCCAAGCATCCACCACCCTTTCAGTGAAGAAATATTTCCTGACATTGCCTTTCAATTTACCACCTTGCAGCTTCATGTTATGCCCTCTAGTTTTACAGCTTCCCCGTCTTTGGAAGAGGTTTGTTTGTTCATCATTTCTCTTTAAGTATTTAAAGGTCTCAAAGGTCCTACTGTAACAAACCCATGACTTTATTTAGATTAAATTTCTTTTGAATTAGTTTGTCTGTTGGATTGAGCAACTGAATCCATAAGGTGGTTCGGCTCCCTCATTATGCAAATATTTTATATATTTTCATTTTCCTCTTATTCTTTCAAGCATCATTCAAATATAATCGGCATTTTGAAAAGAGAGATTTTACCATATGGGTGAGAAATTTCAAGTCCCCCAGAAGAGTTACATACAGCCAGGGGGTGTGCATGTAGGAAATTATTTTGTTTCATTATAAAATATTTTCCACCTGCACATCTGTGCGTTCTTCCATTTTGGATGTAACTCTGTTGGGGGACTTGAATTTTCTCCTAATATGGTATACTATATCTCTTTTTATAATGTCGACTCTGTTTGAATAATACATTTTTTACAAAAATTAAGGAAGTAATGCATCGCTGGGGCAGGGGTCATCTTTATCAGAAAACTCCAAATATACTACTGTGCAAGCTGAAGAGATCGGTGTCTGCGTGCATCATCTGACCCTTGATGGATTGTAGGAGCACTTGATGGCTTATCGGACAAAACCAGTCTTGATCAAAGCATATATTTATCCCCTTGATACTTAATCGGGCATGTGCGGAGGAACCTAAGAAAAAGTCAGGCCCACAGGCCAAAGCTTTATGGTGCAAATTAAAAATGTTCTGTACCCCTCTGTAGGTCTCGAAACATCTGGGAATATTCTGACCTTCTATTCATAATATTCCTTTTCTTAAAGCAGGACTTGACCTATCCCGATTTCCAGGTCGCCATGGTGCCTAGAAATTGTACCCTGACACCTGAGATTTCATACCCCCAAATGGTCTTTGTTTTTATGTATATACAGCTGCTGAAAAATGCAGTGTTTTCCGCTTTCCCATGGTGTTTGGCTTATAGCATGCTTGAGCAGTGCAGTGGAAGGCATTCAGGCTGATCTTGCAGCTTCAGGTCTTGCTCAAACGTGCAGAACTGTGGTAGAAAATCAGAAATGTAGTGCATTTCAGCAGCTGCAGCAAGGCAGAAGAATTAGAGTGTGAGAGACTGGATGAAGCAGAGGAGAGAGTTACATGGGAGAGAAAGAGAGACTGGATGAAGTCGAGGGGGTATATATGAGATAGATTGGGTGAAGGCTGGAGGGGTCATGGCAAAGAAATGGAGAGACCAGGTCATGGTGATATGTGAAGCAAAAAAGCGGCCCACGAGGCAACTTCCTATCCAGGGCCACTGGGGGGGAGGAGGGGGGGAGAAGTGGCACATTAAATACTTGATTTATTAACCTTGCTTTGCTTTTCCATAGAAAATAGGAAAACTGTCTTAGTAAATCCGACTCTAAAAAAGAACCGTGAATCCACCTTTTTGTTTGGGGGGGGGAGGTGCATGGACACTGTGATCTAGGTCTTAGCAACCAGCTCCTAAATCTTTAGGCTGGCTCCTAGATTCCAAGAAAACTTGTCAAAGCCTATCTAAATCGAACACACAGGATGCTACCAAAGCCCCCCTTCAGGTCAGCTCTTCCAGAATAATCTCTAGTAGGCAGTTAGATTCAGACTCTCTGAAGGCACTAATGCCGATAGCCGTTTTTTCTTCCAGTTTTAAAACTAAGTAGATAATAAACCCTGCATAAAGACAGTGTTTAATGTAGTTCTTTTCTTGGTACACTGCCTCTCTGACCTTTTACAGTCCAATGAAGCGATTCACAAAATTACAATTTTAGCGAGGAGAGAAAATTACATTACAAGCTTTAAAATCATAAGAGAACTAGTATTTCAGGTTTTTAAAAAGTCAAGTCGTCTTACTATAGTATACAGTTGACGATATAATCACTGAGCTGTAGGAGTGAGAGCTAAGGCGAGGTAAGGAAGAGAAGGAGGTGGGGAGGAGTCTGGACAGTATCCCTGGTTCTCTTGTTCTTAATATGTTAATCTCTAAACACTTCTGTATACAGGTGTGATCTTCTTTTAAAGCACGTTTGGTTTATTTCTTAAATCTGGAGGTAATGCATGCCATAGATTAGGTCCGTAATATAAAAAGACAAAGCAGTTTATTTCCAGGCATTTTTTAGATGATAGTGGAAGGGGTAGTTGATGACTGTATTGGCTGCAAGTTCCTGGATGGGTGGAGTGTGGGATTAGTAGGTTTCGAGAGTTAAGCTGGTAGCCCATTGCATAGCACTTTGTGTATTAAAAGAGAGGCTTTTGTAATGGATCCTGAAGGTGACTAGTAGCCAAGTGTTAAGGTTTTTGTATTTTAGAACTGGTATAATGTGATCATGTAGGTTTTTGTCCCTGAGAAGTCTTGCAGCAGGTTTCTGTGGAAGTTGTAGATGGTGTAAAGAGGAGCGGGTCATGCCATGGTTTGGAGAATTAGAGTAATTATTACCAGTTTAAAATCAGGACGGACATTGCAAGGATCTTGAGGTGGTGTTGACCAAGGAGTGGTTTAATTGTTTGCATTTTCCTAAGAACAAAGTAGGATGATTTAATTACTGAGCCCATTTGAGTGTCAAATGTTAGTATAAGGTCTATTCTCCATCCTAGGGTAGTGAGACATTTACAGAGTGGAATGAGGGAGTTGTCAATGCTAAGTGAAACAATGACAAGGGGAAAGTGGTAAGAAATCAAAATTGCTTTACGTTGGTGGTTAAGTGCTATTGAGTCAATGTTGACAGTATGTTGTGACTATCCCCTGGGTTTTCTTGGCAAGGCACGATGGGAAGTAGATTGCCAGGCCTTTCTTTCATGTTGCCAGGTCTTCAGTGCTGTTGCTCATTACCATATCTAATACATCAGCACTGCCCTGTGTAGAGGTGCCTATTTCTCCAGGCCTTATTCTGGCCAAAACTATAGCCTCTCCACTGACTGTTTCCTGCACTGTTTTTCAGTTCTGGATGGAATTCAAGAACCACTGCAGCATGCAGATTGTTGGGCCATAGGGGAGAAATTTCAGTACTTGGGAGGGATGCCGTGTTTGCTGATAAAGGGTTTTCCTACAGTCACTTAGGAAAACCCCTTTGAAGACTCCACTTAGCTACAAGCTCATCCATTGGGCACAGGATGGGGATTGAAGGCTTGTTGGGTTCACATGGGAGAAGGAAGGCCAGAACATAAGAGATGCCATACTGGATCTGACCAAGGGTCCATCAAGCCTAGAGTCCTGTTTCCAATCGTGGCCAGTCCAGGTCACAAGTTCCTATGAGGTTCCCAAAAGCTATACAGATTCTATTCTGCTTGTCCCAGAAGTAAGTAGTTGATTTCCCTAGTCCTCCAGGAACTCATCCAAACCTCTTTTAAATCTAGCTATCATAACAGCTCTTGCTACATTCTCTGGTAACAAATTCCAGAATTTGATTTGCGCGTTGAATGAAAACATATTTTCACTGATTAGTCTTTAATATGCTAAATTGTAGCTTCCTTTCGTGTCCCCCTCGCCTTTCTATTTTCTGAGAGAGTAAAAAACTGATCTACATGTACCTGTTCCATCCAGTCCATTCATTATTTTATAGACTTCTATCATATCTCCCTTCAGCCGTCTCTTTTCAAGGTTGGAGAGCCCTAAGCCTGTCCTCATAGGGGTTATCCTTCCATCCCATTTATCATTTTGGTCACTTGTCTCTGTACCTTTTCTAATTCTGCTATACGCATTTGAAGATATAGTGACCAGAATTGCACACAATATTCAAGGTGCGATCACTCCATGGAGCAATACAGAGGCATTATAATATCCTTGGTTTTGTTCTCCATTCCTTTCCTTATGATTCCTAGCCAGAGATGAGTAATCAAAACAAGTCTCGCAGGGCAATTTTTAAAATTTTTTGTTTCTCATTTTTTAGTAGAAGCTTTTGATTTTTCATACAGATAAGAACCTATAGCTACGAAGTCTGAACTGACCCATCTTCTGACAGCACCCGTTTTTGATGACCGCTTTTTAAAATGCTGCTTTGCTTTCAAGCTTAAATTCTTCCTGCAGCAGCCGTGCTCCAAATGAATGGCAGACCTCCTGCTGGGTTTTGCAGGGAATGTCTTTTCGGAAGTTGCCCTTTTTGGCTCAGGAAGAGAGTCTGTTTTCATATGCATTCCCGTTGCCTGTGGGTGTAGCTGGCAGCACGTCAACCGGTACATACTCCTCCCACCCCTTCTGAGTAAAGCACATGAACCGCAACGACTGCCAGCCTTTCACATGTGGTTCTAGTTTGCAGAGGGAGGTAGGGTATTTACTCACCCTCTCCCCCCCCCCCTCTCTCTCTTGCTGTAATGATAAGACTTGGAATGAGATGGATGACATCCTAGAAATGAACCTTTTCAGGACTTCAGCCGTTTATCCCTTGGAACGGTTTATGACATTAAATATTGTCAGCCATGTTTTGGGTCATCTAAGGACAGAGATAAGTGTTTCTTTACGGAACGCCTAATACTTAGGAGTCCACTTACATGGACTCGCTGCAAACTCTTATTCTACTCTTTGATTTTAAGATCTTTAACAAGCTTGTTTCTCTGTGGGAGAGCAAGTGGGCTCAGTATTAGAAATAGTATTCTACTTAGACAGCACGCTACTCTTCTTATGTCAAGTCCAGCTCATTGGCAAATTGTATTTTTGTACTTAAGTGTTTGGGGGGGGGTTTCTTCAAGCTGTGAAACCATCTGCTACACCAGCTTAAAAGTTGTTAGAAAAATGATGGTGTTTATGGCTTTCAGGACCAAATCTCTTCTTTTCCTCACGATGTAAACAAATAGCAGTCTGTACAGAGCTGATTATGTACCTAACATGGTATGTAGTAAAAATATTGCAGTTCAAGGGCATGCTTATTAAAGGTTAACACATGTTAATGAAATTAGCGTGTGTTAAGAAATAAGAATTGTAAGCACTTAACATGAGTTAACAGAATTGCCAAGTTACCCAGTTCCAAAAGTGAGATTTTAAGCCAGGCCCAGATTTCTGACAATATGGGATCTGCAGCACTGATAGTCAAAGGGGAAAATCAGTTCTCCAGGAACAAGCAGGAAGTCAGTCCTCACATATGGTGACGTCGGCGCTGACGGAGCCCTCGTGCGGAGCAATTCCCCAGCTTTCAAAGAAAGCCTTTGGGATTGCATCGCGCATGCGCAGTCCCCTTCCCGCCCAAGGGTGCCATCTTGCTCAATCTTCTTTTTCCACAGAGCCCAACGGACGTGGTCCTGTTTTCACCATGGAAAAAGTAGAAAAGTTGATTTATTTTTTTCAGCTTCCCAGTTCGACACCGGTTCCCCTTCCCGTCTTCGGCTCGGTACACCGGTATCGAGTCTGGTCATATTTTTCGTTTTTGTCCTTCGTGACTAGCATTCGTGCTCTTTTTATTTTTCACTGGCAGCCCGGTAGTTTGACCTCGCAGGGGCCCTTTTTCCCCCAATGGCTGCCAGCGGGTTTAAAAAGTGTGATCGGTGTAAGAAGTTAATGTCTCTCACTGACACACACGACTGCTGCCTCCGATGCCTCAGCCCTGACCATGACCCGGTGGTCTGTCAAAATCTTTGAAGAGCAGGCAGCATCAGTGTGACAGGATTTTTCCTGAGTCTGCATCCGCCCGGGCCCGGACCTCGTCAGAAGCCTTGACATCTCTGGAATCGGAACCCGAGCACCGTCGTGGATCTTCTGAGCGGGGGTCTCCCTCCAGGGAACACCAGAGGAAGAAGAAACTCGTGAGGGCTGCGTCGCTGGACGCCTCTGATCGGCTTGGGCCCTCGGGTTCCAGGCCGCGGAGCCCGGAACGCTGCCCCGGGTCCTCGGAGTCGGAGCGGCCAGCTAAACTACCTCGCAAGGAGCCGGAGACGTCTGAGAAGGTAACTTCTGTTGTCCTTGTGGACTCTCCTCCTGGAGAGCCGATGTCGGGACCCGAGCCGGGAGCTGCGGAGCCTTCTGAGCTCGGTCTCACGACCATGGTGATCTCTCTCGCCGTCTCCCTGGATCTCTCCTCTGCTTTCGATGTTGTTGATCATTGCACTCTTCTTGCACGCCTGTTTGATTTGGGTATTTGCGGCACGGTTTTACAGTGGTTTCACTCTTCTCTCCTCCCGCTCTTTTGCTGTCCACTTAGGCTCCGACACCTCACCCTCTTTCCCCCTACTCTGTGGTGTCCCTCAGGGCTCTATCCTTGCCCCCTTACTCTTTAACGTTTTTCTTGCTCCCCTTGCCTTGCTTATTCAACAAGCTGGAATTTCTGCCTATATCTACGCTGACGACATTCTCCTGCTCCACCATACCTCTTCCTCCTCTCCTGATCTCGCACCACTTAACACCTGTCTTGCCTCAGTCGCTTCCTGGTTTGACTAAAATTTCCTTCACATCAACCCCGCTAAATCCTCTGCCATCTGGTTTTCCTTCAGTGTTCCCTCTCCTGATCTATCCCCAGTTATGTCTACTCGCCCTAGCCCCCTGCTCTCCACTCTTCGGTATCTCGGTGTCACCCTGGACTCCTCCCTCTCTTTTCACCAACATATTTCCTCAGTGGTACATTCCTCTTTCTTTCACCTTCGTCAAATTAGAGCTATTCGATCGTTTCTCCCTATCTCTGCTGTTACCACCCTCGTCCTGTCACTCGTGATCACTCGCTTGGACTACTGTAACGCTATTTTCATGGGTCTCCCCGGTTATCAGCTTCGACGTCGCCAGTTGGTTCAGAACACAGCTGCTCACCTTATCACTCACTCCTCTGCTCATTCCCATGTCACTTCCTGCCTTCTCTCGCTTCACTGGCTTCCGATCAAGGTTAGATTCATTTATAACTTCTCATTCTTACTCATAGGGCTCTGCACACCAGCACGCCACAGTACCTGGCTGACACTATTCACCTCCAACCAGCTTTCACGTCTCCTTCATTCTGCACATGGTAACCGTCTTTTCCTACCCTCCCCTTCTAAGGCCCACCTCAAACTCACCCATCATTCTGCGTTTTTCTTCCTAAGCTCCGCCCTTTGGAACTCACTCTCACATTCTCTTCTCACCGAATCATCTTTCCCCCATTTTAAAGCTCTTCTCAAAACACATCTCTTCTACCAGGCCTACGATCTTCCTGTTCCTGCCTATGGCCTCGCCTCCCCTAGCTGTGCCCCTCACCCTTCATAACATAGTACCCCTACAACCAGGCCACCTCATTCCTTTCCCTCCATGTTGTTTTGTTTTTGTCTAAAATAGTATAACCTCTGGTTCTGTCCTTGTTCTTTGTTTCGGTCTGTTTTATCTATCCCTATCCTATCTGCTGATGGCGTTCCTTTTTGGCTTTAACTTTCAGTACATCAGATTGAACTCCTGGCTATTGAGGTCTCAGATACCATAGGCTGCCACTGTTTCATGAAATCTCCAGTGGACTAATGCCTAAATATACATCAATGACCTCTTGCTTAAACCATTAGCCATATAGGTGTTCTCCTGAAAAAAATTTTTTTTTTTTTTGATGTGAATTATTCTTTAATATTTGTAATCGAACATACTACTTAATGTCAAATAATAAACCAGTGCTTAGCTGTGTGTTTTTTTTGTAGTAACGCATACCATTGACAAAGATCAACTGAACCAGGCCGGTGTGATATCAGTGGCGATGTGAATAATTTCCCCTGATGAAACCAGTTGGAGAAACGCATCTCATAGCGCATGAATAAGCGTCGGGAATCCATCGCACAGCTAAGCACTGGTTTATTATTTGACATTAAGTAATATGTTCGATTACAAATATTGAAGAATAATTCACATCAAAAAAAAAAAAAATTTTCAGGAGAACACCTATATGGCTAATGGTTTAAGCAAGTGGTCATTGATGTATATTTAGGCATTAGTCCACTGGAGATTTCATGAAACAGTGGCAGCCTATGGTATCTGAGACCTCAATAGCCAGGAGTTCAATCTGATGTATAAAATGCTTCCGTAGATGAATTACAGAGAAACACTATTATTTGCATTTTAGACTCTGTGATAAATAACCATACCAACAGTTGTTTAACTTTCAGTAGCCAATATACATTTTTTGTTGTACATCGCCCTGACGCTCCGGCATGGGCGGTATATCAAACCTCACAAATAAAGATAAAGGTTGGTGGCCCTGGAGAGCAGCAGTGGGCGCTGATGGCCGGTCTCGCCGGTCTATCCGCCCCGACCACCGGGACTTCGACGTCGAAGTCGACACCAGAGGCTGAGCCGATCCTCAAGTTGATCAGGTCTCGAGTCGATCCTCAGCCAAGGTCCCCCTCGACCTTCCGTTTGAGACCGAGGTCATCGAAGCTGGTGCCCTCGGCGTTGGGGCAGTTGGGCTCGAAGCCCTCAAGGCTGGAGCCCATCGAGTCCTCCTCGGAGGACTCGGCATGGGAGACAGAGGAGGAAGACCCCCCAGACACCTACCGAACCCAGTGTATCCCATTGGACTCTCCGGGTTCGGAGCCTCGGAATAGGTCCCCTCCGGAGGACACTTGGTTCTCGAACTTCGTCAGGGACATGGCCAAGGCTTTGGCATTCCCTGCGTACGCCGAGGCGCTCGATGCCCTCCAGTATGACTCTCCCTCGAAGGAGGCCCTTACTGTACCAGTGCCTCCGATGTTGGAACACACAAAAACAAAAACCCCAGCTATTGGCAATACTTGATACTAAATATCACAAAAAATTACCACAGCACCCCTTCCCAAAAATATCCAATATTCACTTCTTTTTGTCGGATGGGGCCAAGAGAGGTTAGAACAGTACCCTAACCACACCAGATGGCAACATCCATTTTATTCAAACATATGCTGCTTAACAGCTTAAAAAACTTAGCTTATCCTTGGTGAAGAACGTGTTCAAAATCGCAGCAAAACACAATCCTCTGAGAATAAGGCACGACGTGCATGTTTTGGAAATGGTTCCTGTATCACGTGCAGTGCTCTTCACTATGTGTTAACTGCCAAAAAATGCCGAGCTTTTCACTCGGTTCATTTTCTCAGAAGAGGCCTTAGACTGGCTGCAACCTCCATCAATCACAGCTATGCTCCAATCAAACAGCAGGGAAACCCCACAGGTCAGGGGAAACCTACCGCATCATGGATGAGGTATTCAGTTAAGACTTGCCCAATCGATTTCCTTATTCAAGCCTAGAGGGGACATGGTGTTTAATCAAAAAATCCAGGCCTACGATCGGATTTTTTTAAAGCCGATGTTGGAACGGCTGATGCGCCACGTGTGGGAGTCCCCAGCCTTGATGCCGGTGCTCAGTAAGCGGGTCAGTTCCATCTATCGAGTCCGCAAGAGTCCTGGGTTCCAGAAAGTGCAGCTGCCGCACAACTCCATGGTTGTGGAATCGGCCATGCAGTGGCTGAAAAGCCAAAAGATGCACTCCTCGGTGCCTCCCGGCCAGGAGGCCTGGAACCTGGATGGCCTCGGCAGAAAGTGCTACCAGGGCTCGATGTTGTCATGCCGTGTCCAAACTTACTAGCTGTACATGGGCATGTACTTGCGGGACCTGGCAAAGGAGATTGCTGGGTTCTCGGCTGGTCTCTCTGAGGAAACCTTGCAGCGCTTCAAGGCCTTGTCCACAGGCATTCAAAACTCTTGGGCAGACAGACTCAGTCGAGTTCTGCTTCCGCACGAATGGTCTCTCCATGCAGACCAGGTAGCAAAAACTTTTCAAATTTGGGGAACTCCAGACATAGACCTCTTTGCAAGTCCGTTGAATGCCAAACTTCCCCGGTCCTGTTCCAGAATTTCAGCTCAGGGATCTCAGGCCAGGGATGCTTTCCTCCTCCATTGGGGTCAGCACTTTCTATATGCCTTTCCACCCATTCCCCTAATTCCCAAGACCCTATTCAAGCTTCAGAGAGACAAGGGCCGCATGATTCTCATAGCTCCACATTGGCCTCGGCAGGTACGGTACCCTCTGCTTCTACATCTCTCTCAAGCCCCATCTCTGGAGTTAGGATCTGCTCCAGATCTCCTGTCTCAGGAAGACGGGGATGTTATGGCATCCCAATCCCCACTCCCTGCATCTCAGGGCCTGGTTGCTGAGAGCCTAGACCTTCATGGTCTTAACCTTTCTCAACAAGTAAGGGATGTCCTTAGTGCTTCCAGGAAACCATCCACAAGACGTTCTTATGCTTTCAAGTGGAAAAGATTTTACATATGGTGTTCGCAAAAGGGTCTTCACCCCTCTGCGATACCTCTGGAATTATTACTGGAATATCTCCTTCATTTATCTAATGGAGGACTTAAGACTAACTCAGTAAGAGTCCATTTAAGTGCTATTTCAGCTTCTTTAAAGCCTCTAAATGGTCAGCTTATTTACTCTCATCCTCTCATAGCGAGATTTATGAGGGGGGCCTTCTAACTAAGCCTCCCATTAGGCCACCTCCAGTGGCATGGGACCTGAATTTGGTTCTGGGGCAGCTCATGAAGCCGCCCTTTGAACCTTTAGCTACTACCTCCTTGAAATTCCTTTCCTGGAAAGTTATCTTTCTCATTGCAATCACATCAGCATGTCGCATCAGTGAATTGCAAGCATTAGTTGCTGATCCTCCTTATACGAGGTTCCATCATGATAAGGTAGTCCTTAGGACTCATCCACACTTTATGCCAAAGGTGGTCTCACCTTTTCATTTAAACCAGGCTGTTTACCTGCCTTTATTTTTTCCAAGGCCTCACACTTCAAATGCAGAAAGGAATCGTCATACTTTGGACTGTAAAAGAGCGCTTGCCTTTTACTTACAAAGGACACAGCAGCATAGAAAGTCTTCCAAGCTCTTTTCTGCTTTTGATCCTTCTCATTTGGGACTTCCAGTCTCCAAGAGAACATTATCCAACTGGATTGCACAGTGTATTTCTTTTGCCTATCAGAGTAAGAACCTTTCTCTGGAAGGCCATGTCACAGCTCACAATGTGAGAGCCATGGCAGCCTCAATGGCTCATTTACACTCTGTGTCTATTGACGGCATCTGTCGAGCAGCTACTTGGGCCTCGGTTCATACCTTCACAGCCCATTACTGCTTAGACAAGGACTCCCGCCGGGATGCCTTGTTTGGTCAGGCTGTTCTACAGCACCTGTTTCATAATTAATCAACTCCTACCCACCTTTCCCGGTAGGATGCCAGAGATATATGGGGGGTAGTGGAGCCCTTTCACAGGGGCACACAACTTCTGGGGTTTCTCCCTGGCATCTGTAGCTAGGGAGTCCCCATATGTGAAGACTACATTCCTGCTTGTTCCTGGAGATAGCATAGTTACTCACCCGTAACAGGTGATCTCCGGGAACAGCAGGAATTTAGTCTTCACAACCCACCCACCTCCCCTAGGAGTTGTATCTCTCTTTTCTTTCCTTTCCCTCTCTCTTTGTCTCAGCTTTAAAACTCATCTGGAGAGAGGCAGTTGGGAAAGGCGGGAAGGCAGCACGCAGGCTCCCAAGGATGCTCCCAAAAGCTTTCTAATTGGACGCTGGGGAGAGTTCCCGTGCAGGCTCCGTCGGTACCAACGATACCCATATGTGAAGACTAAATTTCTGCTGTTCCTGGAGATCACCTGTTACAGGTGAGTAACTATGCTTTATCTGCCAGGTCAGGAGAACCTCCTGGCCAACAGGTTGAGCAGGATTCTTCAGCCTCACGAATGGCAACTGAACCGGGAGGTAGCCCAGCAGTTCTTCAGCCGTTGGGGTCTCCCATCCATGGATCTCTTTGCCAGTCTGCAAAACCATTAGTTTCTCCGGTTCTGCTCGAGGCAGCCACATCCACTGAGCATGGCGGCGTATGCTTTCCTGATCTCGTGGGCACAGGGCCTTCTCTATGCTCCTGGTGGTATGCACTCTGTTCAAGATTCTTCGGGACAAGGCCTCGGTCATCCTGGTAGCCCCCAGGTGGCCCAGACAGCCTTGGTTCCCTCTTCTCCTTCAACTGGCGGTCGAAACTCCACTCCCAATGGGGGTGCAGCCTGACCTCTTGACCCAGGAACAGGGTTCCTTGCTACACCCCAATCTCAGATCCCTCAACTTAATGGCCCGGCTGCTGAGAGGGTAGTACTTGCTCCTCTACTCCTTCCCAAGAAGGTTGAGGAGGTGTTGCTAGCCTCTAGGAGGCAATCCACTAGAAAATCCTATGCGTTCAAGTGGTGTGGATTTGAAGGGTGGTGTGCCCAGAATAAGGAGAGCCCCTTCACTTGTCCAGTACCTCAGGTATTGCAGTACTTGCTCCACCTTTCAGAGTTAAGCCTCAAGTCTAACTCTATCAGGGTCCACCTGAGTGCGCTATCAGCTAACCACTCTCCAGTGGACGGGCAACCTCTTTCAGCTCACCCTTTGGTATCCCGATTCCTCAGAGGCCTCCTATTCTTGAAGCCTCCAATTCGCCCACCGGCTACAGTGTGACTTAAATGTGGTCTTGCAGCGGCTTACTTGCCCACCTTTTGAACCAAGGTCCACCTGTCATCTATGCTTCCTTTCCCAGAAAGCACTCTTTCTGGTGGCACTCACGTCTGCTTGATGTGTGAGCGAGCTGCAAGCTTTAGTATCGGATAGACCGTATACACGGTTTTACAAAAACAGAGTGGTCCTACATACTCGCCCCAAATTCCTCCCAAAAGTGGTTTTATCGTTTCACCTTAGCCAAGAGGTGGTTCTTCCAACCTTCTTCCCCAGGCCACATACCATCAGGGCAGAAGCGGTTCTGCATATCCTGGACTGTAAGAGGGCACTTGCCTCCTACCTGGAGCATACGCGGGGACATCGGAGAGCTTCCCAGCTCTTCGTCTCTTATGACCCTAGTAAACTGGGTCTACCTGTCTCCAAGCGCATGTTATCCACCTGTTTGGCAGACTGCATCGCCTGGGCATACAGGGCAGCTGACCTCCAGCTGCAGGGCCGAATCACGGCTCACTCTGTTAGGGGTTAAGGCTGCATCAGTGGCTAACCACCACTCTTTTCCGTTGGAAGACATCTGGCGGGCCGCAACTTGGTCTTCAAGCCAGACTTTTGCAGCCCACTACTACCTGGAGAGAGAGTCCTGGCGGGGCAGTGTTTTCGATCAGGCGGTACTCCGTAACCTATTTGAGGTTTAGGCAACTCCTACCCTCTGACCCTTTGGTGTCAGGCTACCATGGGGGTTGTGTTCTCTGAGAAAGGTCCTATCACTGCTGCTGCAGCTCTTCTAGAGGGAGCCATTTTCAGCTATGGGTTCAGGATAGCCTATAGCTAGGGAGTCCCATATGTGAGGACTGACTTCCTGCTTGTTCCTGGAGAAAGCATAGTTACTCACCTGTAACAGGTGTTCTCCAGGGACAGCAGGAATCCGTCCTCACGACCCTTCCTCCTCCCCTGGAGTTGCAGTCCTTTGATTAATTTTTTTCTCATTTTTGCCGTCTCTTTAGCTATGTCATCTGACTGAGCAAGATGGCAGCCTTGGGGGGGAAGGGGACCGCGCATGCGTGATGCAATCCCAAAGGCTTTCTTAGAAAGCTGAGTAATTGCTCCTCATGAGGGCTCCTTCGGTGCCGACGTCGCCCATATGTGAGGACTGATTCCTGCTGTCCCTGGAGAACACCTGTTACAGGTGAGTAACTACGCTGAACTACAAATACTATATTGTATTGTAATATAAATTAAAAATCAGCACTGGCAAAAATCTCATTCGTGGAACTGGGTAACTTGGCTTCTCTGTCCGTTAATTTCATTAATGCACATTAAAAGCCTTTAGTAAATGTGCCCCTAAGTGATTGACATGTCAAATATAATATGCCATGACTCGACAAATCTCAGGCGCCAGCTAGGTCACAATGGCAGCTAGAAATTCCCCTTGACACCTGAGATTTTCATACCACTGGTATTTTTTCCTGCTGCTGCCAAACCAGAAGCTTCTTTTTTCCCTGCCGCATTGTGCAGCTCTTGGTTGGTTTGAGCTGCATGGTGCAGGAGTTCTTGTGCTTATTTTGATCTCCTGAGTGTTGCAAAATTAGCATGGGAGTCCTGGATCATGTGTCTCAAGATCATTGAGAGCTGTGCAGTTTGGAAGAAAGCAGATCTTCTATTTTAGCAGGGGTAGCGGAATTTAGCACAAAACAAGATGAAAGGAAGTATGGCTAACTTGATGGGGAGGCTGGGGGCAGGGAGTTTGAGGCTGGTTGGATTCCCTGGTGGTAAGGGTGGCTGACTAGATGGGAACTTGCTTGGGGGGATGAGAGAATTGTGAGATGAAGGGAGTGAGACTGGTGAGGAACAGAGAGAGAGGCTGGATGACAACTGGGTGAGGGGATGAGAGAAAGATGCTTGTTGAGAGAGAGGGGGGAACTGCTGGTTTTGTACTTCTGCCATCTCTGAGTTGATGAAGGGCCATATTTATAAGCTGCTTTTAGCACAGAATGGGAAAATAGCTCTAGTAGATCACACCCTAAAGCAGCTGTGGTCTCCTTCCCCTACACTGCTGTTCAACTTTGGTGGAGACAGCAGTGTGGGGGGAATGAAAGAGGTCTTGGCCACAGGCTCCAATTTTTTTGGCCCGTCTCCTAGACTAAAAGAATTTTGTCAAGGCCTGCAGTGTACAGTGGAAGTTTCTGGCCTAAATAGTTTGTCGAAGGAAGATAGGCATGCAAGAAATGTAAAGATGGAAGAGTTTAGTGATAGTTCCTGGAAGAGGCTGTGATATTTGTGGAGTTTAGGAGAAGGCCCCCCAGAAGAAATCTGCTTTGTCGGTTATTTGAATTTGCCCAGGGAGTGTCAATTGCAAAGAAGAAACAACGAGGGAAAAAGCTGAGCAAAAGATGAAACATAGCGGAGGGGATGAAACATAGAAACATGACAGCAGAAAAAGACCATATGGCCTATCTAGTCTGCCCTTCCATATCAACTACAACAATCTCCTTTTTTTCCTTTAGAGATCTTCTGTGTTTGTCTCATCCTTTCTTGAATTCAGATACTGACATCGTCTCTACTACCTTCACTGGGAGAATATTCCATGCATCTACCACTCTTTCCATAAAGAAATACTTCCGCATATTACTCCCGAGTCTATCCCCTTTCACCCTCATCCTATGTCCCCTCATAGCAGAGCTTGCTTTCTGTCGAAAGAAGCTCTCTTGTGCATTTATGCCATGGAGGTATTTAAACGTCTCTATCATATCACCTCTATCCTGCCTTTCCTCTAAAGTATACATATTAAAATGTATAAGTCTGTCCCCATGTGTTTTATAATGAAGGCCGTCAATATTGGTCTTTTCCTGAACGTATCCTCACGGTAAAAATAATATCACGTTCAAAACAACAAATACACATAAAAAATATATATTTGCTCTATTTCCTATTTTCTCTTATTGCGCACAGAACTTTAATAAAATATCGCAGGGTGGTCTCAGCCTAGTACCCGTCCTGTGTATGAAACTTCAACTTCAACTCAGGAACCATCGTACTATATCACATCAACGACCTCCACTGCGATCATCAGCACATGTGGCTGTGGCTATTATAGAACTATGGTATCACGGAGTCACCCATTAATATACGGTTATCAAAGTGTAACATGTGTGGGTGATTACTTGTTCCTAAAATTCAATGCCACTATCCACAATGTACAGCATTTGTGGATAGTGGCATTGAATTTTAGGAACGAGTAATCACCCACACATGTTACACTTTGATAACCGTATATTAATGGGTGACTCCGTGATACCATAGTTCTATAATAGCCACAGCCACATGTGCTGATGATCGCAGTGGAGGTCGTTGATGTGATATAGTACGATGGTTCCTGAGTTGAAGTTGAAGTTTCATACACAGGACGGGTACTAGGCTGAGACCACCCTGCGATATTTTATTAAAGTTCTGTGCGCAATAAGAGAAAATAGGAAATAGAGCAAATATATATTTTTTATGTGTATTTGTTGTTTTGAACGTGATATTATTATTTTTACCGTTATAATGAAGGCCACCAACCATTTTAGTAACCATCTTCTGCACTGACTCCATCCTGTTTATATCCTTTTGAAGGTGCGGTCTCCAGAATTATGCACAATACTCCAAATGAGGTCTCACCATAGACTTATGCAGAGGCACTATCACCTCCTTTTTTCTGCTGGCCATTCCTCTCCCTATGCACCCAAGTATCCTTCTGACTTTCGCCATCACCTTTTCTACCTATTTAGAAACTTTAAGAACATCAGACACAATCAAGCCCAGGTCATGCTCTTCTTTCGTGGACAGAAGTACTTCACCCCCTACACTGTATTGCTCCCTTGGATGTTTGCAGCCCAAATGCATGACCCTGCATTTTTTAGCATTAAATCTCAGCTGCCAAATTCCTGACCATTCTTCAAGCTTAGCTAGATCCCTCCTCATGTTATCTATTCCATCTGGGTGTCTACTCTATTGCAGATTTTGGTATCATCCACAAGAAGAGAAACCTTACCCAACAGCCCTTCTGCAATTTTACTAACAAAGATGTTAAAAAGAATTGGAACAACAAGAGAGAGAAGGGTGCCTTCTGCAGAAAAATGTACAGGGGGAGCGGAGGACAAGGACCACAGCCCACACAAACAAAATGATAAACAAAAACCTTTATTGGAGACCCAACTAAAAGGTTTCAGCGAGAAGCCTTCCTCAGGGGTCTAAAATATAGACAAACAACATGTTAAACATAAAACCATAAAGAGATAAAAATACATTAAAAATATTAATACATAAAAATATATGAAATACATTACCAAAGGAGCCAATAAGAAACATACAAAGAAGTGGAACAAACCACTCTTCACAATCTATATGAAAAATAAACAGATGAAATAAAATAAACAATATGAAAACTATATAATGTACATAAAATACATTATTAATATCAAAAAAATATAACATAACCAGGAAAGGTGAAACATGAAAAAATAATCATAATAAAACTTACATACGAATTTAAAATACATTATCAAAAAGGGACATTAAGAGGTATAAAAGGGGTAGAACAAACCACTCTTCCCAATCTATAAAATGCAAATAAGATGTATAAATATATTAACTGTGTGTAACACAAAAACACTACTTGAGAAAACAAAAACAAAAAAGAAATACAAACATCACCACAAAAACTGTGGATAAAAAATTAATAAAGCAACATGTGAGATGAGCAATCTGTATCATATGCACGAGACATTGTTGCTAAAAGCACAGATAGTAAGAGTATACTGTTACTATCTGCGCTTTTAGCAACAATGTCTCGTGCATTGGACCAAAGTCAGATCCCTGCAGCACACCACTGCTAACATCCATCTCAGAGTGAGCTCTATTTACCTGTACCCTTTGTTGCCTCCCACTCAACCAATTTCTAATCCAGTCAGTCACTTTAGGGTCCATCCCTAGGGTGCTCAATTTGTTTATAAAGTTGTCTGTGTGGAATGGTGTCAAAGGCTTTACTGAAATCTAACTACACCACATCTAGGGCTCTCCCTCGGTCCAACACCCTGGTCACCCAATCAAAGAAATCAATCAGATTTGTCTGAGACCTGTTTCTGGTAGATCCATGCTGCCTTGGATCCTGCAATCCAATGGACTCCAGAAACATCTCCGTCCTCTGTTTTAGCTGCATTTCCAATAATTTATTCACCACAGAAGTTAGGCTAACTGGCCTTTAGTTCTCAATCTCATCCTTACTTCCGCTTTTGTGTAAAGGAACCACATATGCCTTTTTCCAGTCCTCTGGGACCACTTCCAACTCTAAAGGAGCATTGAAAAGGTCAAACAATGGATCCACTAAAACATCCCCAAGTACATTTAATATTCTTGGATGTATCTTATTCGGTCCCATTGCTTTGTCTACTTTTAGTTTAGTTAGTTCCTCACGAACAGTCTTCTGAAAATCGTTCAAGATCCCTATCGCTTCTGTTCCTATTTGTGAGTGTTTTCTGAGTCCTGCTCCTGACCCTTCATCTATGAACACAGAACAGAAATATTTGTTAAGCAATTCCGCTTTATCCTCATCGGCTTCTACATATTCCTCCCCTTCACCCTTGAATCTGACAATACCACTTTCGCTCTTCCTCCTCACTAGCATATCTGAAAAATGTCTCACCCCCCCCCCCCCCCCCCATTTTATTTCATTGGCTATTTATTCTTTTTGTATCTTTGCTTTCCTGACTACTTTGCTAGCTTCTCTAAGTTTTTCCAAATATAGATGCCTGTCTTCGTCTCTCTGTGATCTGTTGTATTTTATGAAGACTTCCCTCTTTCTTCACCTTTTCAGCTATTTCTTTTGAGAACCATAGTGGCCTCCTTTTACATTTATTTACCTTTCTAACGAAAATGTTTGTTGCCCTTAAAATATCCCCTTTAAGTTTTGCCAATTTCAGTTGCAGAGCAGTACATGCAACGAGAATACTTGAGGGAGAGGAGAAGCAAAATCACACAATGTTAAGAGACAACCATTTGCATTTAATGTGGTACCAAATAGAAGATCAATGGAGAGAGCTTGAAAAAGAGACCGATTTTCTAAGAGGGGAGAAATATTAGATTTGCTGCATTGTGAATGGATTGTAAGGGAACTGTGTGGCAGATGGAGGAGAAGGGAGTTAAAGATTTAGGCAGTAGTCCAGATGAAGAGCGAAGGGGTGGAAAAAGCTTCTGTGGAGGAGAAGATGATGCAGGTCTTGACCCTATTTGTAGGAAGAAATGACTAAATGGGTAAATGGAGCAGACAAATGTGCAAAGAACTTTTAGTGAAACTGTGAAGGAAAAGCTTCTCTCTCCAAGCGAAGTTAGTTTAAGCAGTTTCAAACTCGGCATGTAGAACAAAGACATCCATGAAATGATACAGTAGAGAGGTAAGGAGTAGAAGAGTGGAAGAGGCCAAGGATGGAGCAAACGATTTGGCTGTCAAAACTATACAGTTGCTATTTTAAAGCTGTAAGACTGGATGAAGTTAGCCAGGGAGATTATATAAAGTAAATAAACTAGGAAGCCCAATACCTGTGGAGGATGAGGTAGTGACGAACACTGAGGAGATGTCAAGAAGCAAACACGAAAAAAAACTTGGTTGTCTAAAATTTGATACCTGAAGCTCTGTGCCACATCCTAGGGAAAACCATTTTCCTCCAGGTCGCACAGGATGAGAAGGTCTGGAGAAGGAAAGAAGGGAGAGGAAAAGAGAAAGACAGGCAGTACTAATGGATGGGAAAGAAAAATGCATAAAAAGGTTCTTGAAAAAAATAAAAAAATAAATTTAGCCACAAATTCCAAAAAGTACAAAAGGAAGGTAAAATATAATAAATCATAATCTGTTTTATTTGCCTTCCCAAAGAATTTGGCTGGTGCCTAAATTTTCAGAATATTCTATTCTGTCAAAGAGAGAGAAGAAAAATGATCTTTAAATAAAAGTGGGAGAGATTTTGTTGTTCTAGTGAAGGTTGTTTCGGTAGCATGTGCAGCATAGAAACCAGATTGGAAAGAATCAAGAATAGAGAAGGAATGAAATAAACTAGAATGTGTGGAAGTAAACATAGAAACATAGAAACATGATGACAGAAAAAGACCACAAGGCCCATCTAGTCTGTCCTTCCATAACAACAACTACAACAGTCCACTTTCTACCTTTAGAGATCCTCTGTGTTGGTCCCATGCTTTTTTGAATTCAGTTACTGTCCTCATCTCTACCTATCTCTAAAGGAGATAGTCAGTCACAGAGTTTAGAAAAAGGAGTCGTGTTTAATTTGCAGATGCTTTCTGAAGATGGACAGTGAGCATATTTACCGGTAGTGTGTCACAAATGAGGCCACCAATGATGTAAACCAGATGATGTTGAAAAGAGAAAGAGAACGGTACAATAGGCATTCAGATACCGCAAAGGCATAAAAAATGACCAAGAAGCAAGTGTTTTTCAACAGAAAGGAAGTTCTTGAAAAGGAGATGCAGGATTTCTTCACAAGAGAGTGATAGCTGTAAGGAAAAACCTCCCAGTGGAGGTGGCAGAAGCCAAAGCACTATCTGCCAGTCTGATTTGTCCTTCCTCTTGCAATACTGCAGACTCTACATATTGCATGGTAAATAAGCATCTTCACACCCTATATCACAGTTTCCTTCTCTCCCCCACTTTTGAAGGACTGGCCCTTTGATGACGGAGCACCACCGCCAAGCAAAATCGTTGAAGACTGGCTGAATTTGCTCAAAACTAAGTTCTGCGAAGACCCCGGTTGCTGTGTAGCAGTTCATTGTGTAGCAGGGCTTGGACGGTAGGTGTATATGAACTTAAACTTTTAAAGATGATTTATTTTTGAATCTCTGTTGCTCTTTTGAACTCCTGGGATCAGCCAGCTTCGAACCACTGCCGCAAACCACTTTACAGAGATTAAAGCTGATTCATTAGCGGGTGCTAATATTTACTTTGTCTCAACCAAAAGTTCAGATCAAAATAAAGAGCAAAAATGCATTTAATGTCGCAACGTTTCTTGTGCAAGGTCAAAAAACCTTCCGAATAACAAACATATCCTTTTATTCTAAATAAAGGGGGACCCAACCACCAGTGTGTGCTAAGCCAACTGAATGTGCAAAGCACAAAAATAACATTAAATTTAAATTGAAATGACTAATAAAGAAAAAAAAAACAGTAAAGCACTTAGCTGGTGAGAGATGGTTCTGTCCTTCATTACAGCCAATCACTTGCTAGTAGTTGTCTGATGGAGAATGAAAGTCACCAGTTGGACTTCAGGCCAATGATTTATGTCTAGCTGAAGAAAGTTTGCCAGTTGGACTTTATCAACTTCGTCGAAGAAAGTTTGAAACTGAGCTCTTGTCTTTGTGGGGCTCGAGACAGAGCGCTGTGTTGCTTCATCCTGGCTCTTTCTCACCAGCTAAGTGCTTTTCTCTGGCTTTTTCTTTATTAGCCATTTAAATTTAAATTTGATGTTATTCCTGTGTTTTGCGCATTCAGTTGGCTTAGCACACATTGGTGGTTGGGTACCACTTTACAATAAAAGGATATTGGTTGCTATTCAGAAGGTTTTCTGACCTTGCACAACAAACATTCCAACATTAATTGTGTTTTTGCTGTTTATTTTGCCCTGACCCTTTGGTTGAGCTTGACCTTGTGGTTTTGATCCTGGCTATATATTTTTTTGAATATTTAGTTAATGGCGATTCACAAATCAAAAACTTATCAGAGGACTAGAGGCAATTTACAGCATGCATAAAATTACAATAAACAATACCCCCACCACCCAAACCCAACCAGAGACACCTCTATACCATCCCACAATGGTGTGCATATGAGCGTGTTCTGATGTGGACACCGAAGATTGGGTGGTTCACTAAAGCTTTCGGTGATGCTAATTTTGGGCATGTGCTTGCTAGCTTGCAGGTGTATGCAGATTATGCAAACGGGATGAAGATGAATTCATTAGCTGCTATTTCTTTGTTCACAAAAAGGCTTCTGAGCTGACCCTGACCCAGGTGTCCCAATAAATTTGTCATCCGTTTTGGGTTGGGTGGCAAATGTTAGTGGGCCCAAAGTGCCTCCATACTAATATTTCACACTTGATGGAAGATAAATTCTTGTGGCTTCCCCTCCACGCTAAGGGCCTCCCATTCAGAGATGAGGTCTCCTCCAGGGCTTCCCTCCCCTCCTCAAAAAAAAAAAAAAAAATCTGCCTCTTCAGGGTCTCCCATCCCCATTTCAAGTAGAATCCCTTCCAAGGGGAATGTGTACCCTCCCCCATCCCACTTAAGAAAGAAGAAACCCCTCTGGGTCTTCCCAAAACCCTCCCATACCTCTGGAGTGTCATACTATTACAGAGAGCCCCGCACAATACAATGCCTCACTAAATTCCTTGAGGGGTGGGAGG
Organism: Ichthyophis bannanicus; assembly: GCA_033557465.1. NCBI lineage: Eukaryota > Metazoa > Chordata > Amphibia > Gymnophiona > Ichthyophiidae > Ichthyophis > Ichthyophis bannanicus. The sequence goes on along the minus strand of CM066031.1, from coordinate 1,847,156,404 downwards.
ATCTTCTTTCGTCATTAGTGGTGGCCCTTTAATAAGGCTTCTCCTTGTATTGGGGGGAGAACTGGTGCTGGGAAGAACAAACTACCTGAATCTGTACGTTGGGCTTCATCTCTCCCCCTTTTCAAATCCGTGCTGAAGGCTCACCCCCTTGAGGCTGCTTTTGGATCCCGTTCCCTTGCTTTCCCTGTGTCTCTTTATCTTTCTCTAGTTGTACCCTTGTTCTCAGCTATTGCACTGTCTGTCTTAATTAGATTGTAAGCTCTGACAAGCAGGTACCATCTTCTGCATGTATCTGTACAGTGCTGTGTACTCCTTGTAGAGCTATACAGTATATACTGTATGATTAATAGTAGTAGTAGTAGTAGGGAGGAAGTGAACAGAAAAGACTAAAGTATAAATCAGGCAGGAGAGGGAAGTCTGAGATCACTGTACGTTGGACTGCTCAGCACAGGGGATTGCAATGTGTAGAACATGTAATGAAATTTAATATGGACAAGTGCAAAGTTATGCACTTTGGGAACCATTGGTTTAGGTTGTTCTTCCCTAACTTGGGGTTGGGACCCAAATGGGGGATCATGTCATCAGTGGATGGGGGTCACAGCAACATGGTCATTTCCCCATCTCTCTGGACTTTCACTATGATCTATGCCAAGTCACCAGTCAGCATGTGGCCTGTGAGCCAGTGAACATTGATAGGCCCTTGCCCCTTCCTGGGTACTGTTAGCTTCCTGTAAGGCTGGAAGCCCATGCTGGTGTCTGGCAGAGACCCTATGCTGCCTGCCGCTGCTGTTGCCACTACTGTTGCTGCCTGTCTCCTTCCTGTTTTAGATTGGGGGGGGGAGGGGAAGGAGGCCGCAGGTCTTCTGCTTTGACTTCATCTTGGGTCATGTGAATTTTCACTTGTTGAGATGGGCTTATGTGGGATAAAAGTTTGAAAAGCACTGACCTAAAACTATAGTTAACACGTTGCAAGGTTGCACATTAGGAGCAACCCAGAAAAGGACCTAGGAGTCACTGTGAATAATACATTGAAATACTCCTGCCCAGTGTGCATCGGCATCCGAGAAAGCAAATAGAATGCTGGGAATCGTAAGGAAGGGAATGGAGAATAAACCAAGGATATTATAATGCCTCTGTATCACTCCATGGTGCGACCACACCTTGACTATTGTGTGCAGTTCTTGTCGCCACACCTAAAAATGAAGATGATAAGCAGAACTGGAAAAGGTACAGAGAAGGGTGAGCAAAATGGTAAAGGGGATGGAAGGATACGCCTGTTAGGAAAGAGATGACTGAGGGGGAGATATGATAGAAGCCTATAAAATGAGTGGAGTAGAATGAGTTAACGTGAATTGGTTGTTCAGTCTCTCAAATAACAACTGGGGGACATGCATTGAAGCTACAAAGTAGTATATTTAAGACTAATCGGAGAAAACATGTTTTCGCTCAACGTGGAATTAAGATCTGGAATTTGTTGCTAGAGGATGTACAGTAGTAAAATGGTTAGTGTAGCTGGACTTGCAGGCTTGGAGAAGTTTCTGGAGAAAAAGTCCAAAAATTGTCCTGGGGAAAATCCACTGCTTTATACCTGGGATAAGCAGCATGGAATCGATCTACCTGTTGGCATCCTGCCGCGTACTTGTGACCTGAATTGGCCACTGTTGGAAATGGGATACTGGGCTTGATGAACCATTGGCCTGACCCAGTGTGGCAGGTCTTATGTTCTTATAAAAGGCTCGTTCTCCCTTTCGCTGGGCCTTTTAGCAGTTATGTGATTTGCATGTTATGTGAGCAAGAGAGAAAGGAGACATAGGACCCAACAAGATCCAAATAAGGATTTATTCAAAACGTAATATTCCGGGATATGAAATGACTTGACTCCGCTGCGTTTCAGAGAATCAGCCTGCATCAGGAGTCTCCCCCATCTCGTCGTCAGTCCGCGCTGCCTGCATCTCATGCCTGCCCTGAAGAAGGCGTAAATATGTACATGCACTCTGTACGTGTTTTGGTGTATTTTATAAAATTCCTGTGTACATCACAGCTCTGCCCCTGCTCCACCCACGCTGTCCCCACATGTCGATAGAAGCAAAGCAGCCACAGGCTTGCAGCGCCCCTACTTCCTATCTGCATATGCGCTCATGCACGGTTTAACAGCCCTTTTCTGCCAGCAAACATGCTTCCCAAAAACTGCTGCCTTCGTACATTTGTAGTGTGTAGTTGTGTGACTATTAGAAACAGTATTACACAGCACAAACCAACTGGCTGCTTGTCTCTATCTGAGCTAATCGATGCCAAGCTCACAAACTGAACTACTTGCATGATTCAGGGGCATTGCAAGAGAGCAACTTGCAGAGTTTAAAAGATGAGAAATGGATTCACATCTGCTTGGGAACTGCTGCTTGCTGCAAAGATTGAAGAGCTTTAGGTAGTGCAGAGTATTCCCTTCAGGCGTATTTTATGATTTGCCCTCATTTAACCTCTGACAAGCTGAGACTTTCCCCAGCCTCTCCCTCATTTGTCCTGGCTATTGCAGTTTTTCTGTATTTTCCACCTGTCACTGTCATACATGTCATCCCATTTCCTTTTCACCCGGTCTTGCTCTGGTCTTCTGCTTTTTCCCTTTCTTTTCTTTTCTTTTTAGTTTTTATTGTGACTGCCTGTGTCCTGGAAACTCCTATAAAAGGCAAAATTAAAAACACAGTGAAATCCTAATTCTACCACTTGGGATAAATCAATGGCTTGCTGTTTTTTAAATCTTTAGGGACAGATCTGATAGTTCAATGGTACTGTATGCGGGACGTTCTGGTTCCGTTTCCAAGCCCGGTTCTCCTCCTTAGAGCTAATTAGGGCTGACTGTGCTGTAGAGCAGTGGTTCCAAACCCAGTCCTCGGGTACCCTCAAGCCAGTCAGGATTTCAGGGTATCCTCAGTGAATATGCATGAGAGAGAGCTGCATACGATGGAAGCAGTGCATGCAGATCTGTCTCATGCATATTCGTTATGGATATCCTGAAAACCTGACTGGCCTGAGGGTACCGGAGGACTGGGTTGGGATATACTGCATAAGCAGTATGGAGTAGTAGCCTAGCGGTAAGAGCGCTGGGATGAGAACCAGGGAAACCAGGCCTGAATCCTGCTGCTGCTCCATGTGATCTTGGACAAGTCGCTTAATCCTCTGTTGCTTCAGGTACACACGATTGCTACTGTACTGAGACTCGATGCAGCAAACTGAGATTTACCCATGTTAGTCTTGCTCCCAGATGCAAAAAGCAAGCTAGCACAAGAAAATCATGAGCAAAACCACTGCATAAGAACATAAGAAATGGCATATTGGGTCAGACCAAAAGCCCATAAAGTCCAGTATTCTGTTTCCAACAGTGGCCAATCCTAGGTAACGAGTACTTGTCGGGTTCCCAAAAGGTACACAGATTCCACGCTGCTTATCCCAGGAGTCATCAGGGAATTTCCCTGATCCTCTTTAATGGTTTATGGACCTTTCCTCAAGGAACGTGTCCAAACCTCTCTTAAACACGGCTACACTAACAGCTTTTACTACATTCTCCGATAATGAATTCCAGAGCATAGCACAGTGCAGCTATTTGCATGCAAAAGAATGAACTTTAAATTGTTTCTGTTATAAAAATCTGTGCTGAAACAGCGCAGGGTTTTTTTTTTGTTTTACTCTTCTCTTAATGCTGGATCTTTTTGCCAGCTTTAGGAAAATGTGAAGATGCAGTGGGGAGCTACTTTTCTCATCTGACCCAAGGAGGCCAAGACGCCTGATCCCCCATTCCCCCCTCCCCCTGACCCCCCATTCCCCCTCCCCCTGACACCAATGAAAAATCATTGGTAACCCTGAATCCCCTCCCTTCCCAAAGTTCCCAAAAAATTCACAGATGGACCCTCCCCATCCCCCATCCCCTGAACCTTCCGAAAAAAATCTTTGGTTTATCCATGGCCCTCTCACTGTTTCCCCCCCCCCCCCCCGCTAGTCCACCCCTGAAGCCCCGGTACCTTTCCTATTCAGGAGGCAACAGTGATGCCCACATAGGTCCTGCTCTCCCATGCCACCATCTTGGAGAATGGTGGCACCTGACCCTGGACACTGCATTCCGGTATACACCAGGTGGGGGGTCAGCAGACTGATGAGCCCTATGTTGTGTGTCCCAGGATGCTTCCCGAGGGAGGGGGGGCAGCAGTCTGCCATATAAGGATGCACCGTGAGTGTTCAAGTGCTGCCATTTCCCAAGAAGACTGCAGGTGGGCATTGCTCCTGCCCCTGACATAAGAACATAAGATATGCCATACTGGGTCAGACCAAGGTCCATCAAGCCCAGTATCCTGTTTCCAACAGTGGCCAATCTAGGTCATATGTACCTAGCAGTTTCCCCAAAAGACACAGGTTCCACAATGCTTGTATTGGGTCAAGCATTGATATCCTGGGTCCCTTTTTAATAATGGTTTATGGACCTTTCCTCCAGGAACTTGTCCAAACCTTTTTTAAACTCAGCTACACTAACAGCCCTTACTACATCCTCCGCTAACAAATTCCAGAGTTTGATTATACGTTGAGTGAAAAAATATTTTCTCTTATTTGTCTTAAATAGTTTACCCTGTAGCTTCATTACGTCCCCTAGTCTTTCTATATTCTGATAGCGTAAGCAATCGATCTACGTTTACCCATTCCACTCCATTCATTAATTTATAGACCTCTATCATATCTCCCCTCAGCCGTCTCTTTTCCATGTTGAAGAGCCCTAACCTTTGTAACCTCTCTTCATAGGAGTAGCCTTCCATCCCCTCTACCGTTTTGGTGGCCCTTCTCTGTACCTTTTCTAATAACGCTATATCCTTTTTAAGATACGGCGACCAAAATTGCACACACTATTCAAGGTGCGGTCGTACCATGGAATGATACAGAGGCATTATAATATCCTTTGTTTTATTTTCCATTCCTTTCCTTATGATACCTAGCATTCTATTTGCTTTCTTGGCCGCCGCTGCACACTGGGCGGAAGGTTTTAACATGTTATCCACGATGACTCCTAAATCTTTTTCCTGGGTGGGGATTCCCAATGTGGAACCTTGCATTGTGTAACCATAGTGTGGGTTGTTCTTTCCTAGGTGCATAACTTTGCACTTGTCCATATTAAATTTAATCTGCCATTTGGATGCCCAGTCTTCCAATTTATCCAGATCCTCCTGCAGTTTTCCACAATCCTCTTGGGTTTAAACAACTTTAAACAGTTTTGTGTCGTCTGCAAATTTGATAACCTCACTAATTATTCCCTTTTCCAGGTCATTTATGAATATGTCAAAAAGTAGCAGACCCAGTACAGATCCCTGGGGTACTCCACTGTTCACCTATTTCCATTGGGAAAATTGGCCATTTAGCCCTACCCTCTGCTTTCTATCTTTTAACCAGTTCCCGATCCACAATAGTACACTGCCTCCTATCCCATGACTTTTTAGTTTTGCCAAAAGTCTCTGATGAGGGACCTTGTCAAAGGCTTTCTGAAAGTCTAGATACACTATATCAACCGACTCACCTTTGTCTACCTGTTTATTCACACCTTCAAAAAAACATATCAGATTAGTAAGACAAGATCTTCCTTGTCTAAAGCCATGTTGGCTGTCTCCCATTAGGCCATGACTATCTACATGCTGTGTAATTTTGTTCTTTGTGATGGTTTCTGCCATTTTCCCCGGTACTGACGCCAGGCTCACCGGTCTGTAGTTTCCCAGATCACCCCTGGAACCCTTTTTAAAAATTGGCGTTACCTGAAGATTGGAGGATCACCAATGTATTACAGATTACTAATAGCAGGGGTTCACTAAAGTTCACAGATTACTAATAGCAGGTCTGCAATCTCATATTTCAGTTCTTTCAACACTTTTGGATGTATACCATCTGGTCCAGGTGATTTGCTACTATTCAGTTTATCAAATAGTTGTAATACATCTTCCCGGTATAGCGATATTTCTCTCAATTCCTCTGCAGTATCACCTTTAAATACCACTTCAGTCTTGGGTAACATCCCTACATCTCCCTCAGTAAAGACCGAAGCAAAGAATTCATTCAGTCTGTCCGCTATAGCCTTGTCTCCTCTTACTGCCCCTTTTACCCCTCTATCATCTAACGGTCCAATTGACTCTCTCATAGGCCTTTTGCTACGAATGTACTAAAAAAAAAGTCTTTATTTTGTGTTTTTGCTTCCATAGCAAGTTCCTTCTCAAATTCTCGCCTTGCCTGACAGGACAGGTGCCACAGGGGATCAGATGGGGGGTATCGGAGCTACTGCTGATTCGAGCGGGGTGGGGGGTAGGGCCACCAGGGAACCTTTTGGGGGATTTGGGACCACTAGGTGACCAATGATTTTTCTGATGATCTTGAGGTCGTGGGGGTGGGAACGTGTGATGGAGGGTCTGCCTTGGGTCATCTGAAGTGGTGTCAAACTTCACCTCAGTTGACTTTTTTTCTGGCATTCCAGCATGTGTGCAGGTGCCAGACTCCTAACACAGACCCCTATGTGCATGTGTCTGACTTAATCTCCATGTTTAATGCAGACTTTTTGCACAAATCATTTGCATGCTAAAGTTGTGGTCACCATTATTGGCACCATTGCATTTTAGGTACAGTATGTTGTACAGAATATCTTGAGAAATAGTTGGAAATATTCCAGCTATATGTTATAATATTTTAATAGTATGTCCTCCATGAAAAAGCAGGAGATAAGTCCTCACGTATGGGTGACATCACCAACGGAGCCCTGCATGGAACACTTCCCAGTTTCCAAAGGAAGCTTTTGGGAGGTATGGCATGCATGCGCACCTGACTTCCCCGCCTGCTGTGGCGCCATATTCTTAGTGAAAATATTTGTATTATTTTCTCACCAAATATAAAGATCAATTACAATTGGAAAAGGAAAATCAGAAGCAAAGAAAAGCATTACATCAATAAAGGAAATACGACAAAGAGTACAAGCAAATGGAGCTCACTCTGAGGAGAAGGATGTTACCAGTGGTGTGCCCCAGGGATCTGTCCTTGGTCCGATTCTTTTTAACATCTTTGTTAGTGATATAGCGGAAGGGCTGTTGGGTAAGGTTTGCCTCTTTGCGGATGATACCAAAATCTGCAATAGAGTAGACACCCAGGAAGGTGTAGATAACATGAGGAGGGATCTAACTAAGCTTGAAGAATGGTCTAGAATTTGGCAGCTGGGATTTAATGTTAAAAAATGTAAGGTCATGCATTTGGGCTGCAGCAATCCAAGGGAGCAATACAGTATAGGAGGTGAAGTACTTTTGTCCACTAAAGAAGAGCGGGACCTAGGCGTGGTTGTGTCTGATGATCTTAAAGTAGCTAAACAGGTAGAAAAGGCGACGGCAAAAGCTAGAAGGATGCTTGGGTGCATACGGAGAGGAATGGCTAGCAGAAAAAAAGAGGTGATAATGCCTCTGTATAAGTCTTTGGTGCGACCTCATTTGGAGTATGGTGTCTAATTCTGGAGACCGCACCTTCAAAAGGATGTGAACAGGATGGAGTCGGTGCAGAGGGTGGCTACTAAAATGATTAGTGGGCTTCATTATAAAGCATATGAGGACAGACTTAAGGATCTTAATATGTACACCTTAGAGGAAAGGCGGGATAGAGGTGATATGATTGAGATGTTTAAATACCTCTGTGGCATAAATGTTCAGGGAGAGAGCGTCTTTCAATTGAAAGCAAGTTCTGCTACGAGGGGACATGGGATGAGGGTGAAGGGAGATAGATTCAGGAGTGATATGCAGAAATATTTCTTTACGGAAAGAGTAGTGGATCCATGGAATAGTCTCCCAGTGGAGGTGGTAGAGATGAGGACAGTAACTGAATTCAAAAAAGCATGGGACCAACTCAGAGGATCTCTAAAGGTAAAAAGTGGACTCTTGTAGTTGTTGATATGGAAGGACAGACTAGATAGGCCATGTGGTCTTTTTCTGTCATCATGTTTCTATGTTTCTAAATATGATACAGTCCACATCATGGGAGCAAGACTGGATAAACAATATAGAAACAAGTCAGGAAATCTAGGCCTATTGGCCCACTCATTGAAGGGATAATTATTAATCAGACTACATGATCCCCAACAGCACCCTGTCGGTCCATCAGAAATTTCTCCAAATGCACCACATCCACAAAAATAAAGGAAGTGCCATCAAAATTGATTTTTATTTATTTATTTATTTGTGTGCTTTTCTATACCGCCCCTTCCAGAGATCAGGGGCGGTTTACAAGGAACTTTAAAACAACAATATAGCAAAACAGTGCAATATTGCATTACATTAAACATTAGGTGAACATAAAACTAGATTACATAAGAACTAGGTTACATGGAAAACAATGTGTGGGTTATTAACATAAAAGGAAACATAAAACTATGTTACAAAGAACCAAAAAGTAGCTTTACATGGTTAGCAAAAGATTATAATAGTTATTTGTGATCATAAGTACAGTGTTGGGAGTAGACTAACTTGGGTGGATATGAAAATGGAATTAGGTGGGGTAGACTTGTGTTTGGTTTGTTGCATGTTTTTGTGTAGTAAATTTGATTTCAGGTTGTATGTTGCTATAGTGTTGACTAAATAGGTAGGTTTTAAGTTCCTTCCTGAAAGTTGTAAGATCTTTAATCTCTCTGAGGTTTAGTGGTAGTTTATTCCATTGGCTGGGAGCATAATATGAAAAAGCAGTGTTGGTGGTTATTTGTTTTGATTTTGTCACTGCAATGGGAATTAATAGCATGTTGAGGTTACTTTTTCTTCTGGTTCTGTTTTCTTGTGGGGTTTGGAGTAGAAGATTTATTATATCCCTTCATCCTTGAAAAAGGTTAACCCAGCGGAAGGTGACTTGGATGAGATAACCCCCTCTATTTCTAACCTTACCGCCTTTATTGAAGATTCCTTGGAGATTATCTCATTACGGTCTACTCTGCTCGTCACCTTTTTTTTTCAGTGGCGATTAAGCAGCAAGTCCTTAAAGCATACTTTAGAGTTAAAGCTGCTAAATTTTGTGGGCAGGTAGTCAGTGTCTTTCCGGATGTATCCCGCGCCACCCAGATGCGGCGGAGGCAGTTTTTTATCATTAAAGCCCCGTGTACTTGCATTGGGAGCCACGTTTTTCCTGAGATTCCCTTGTAAGTGTGTCATCAATTTTGATGGCACTTCCTTTATTTTTGTGGATGTGGTGCATTTGGAGAAATTTCTGATGGACCGACAGGGTGCTGTTGGGGATCTTGCAGTGGCGCCATATTCTTTAGTCGTCTTTTTTTCGCAGAGCCCCTAGGACGTGTTCCTGCAGTCCGGAAAAAAGTTTGAATTTCTTGCCCTTGTGGCTGAGCTTTTGCTCATTCTTTCACCCACCTGTTGTTGTTTAGCCTTTTTCTTACCCTTTGGATGTTTTCTCTTTTTTTTTCTGTGCTTTTTGGTGTTCTTTTCCCCCTCAGGGATTTTTCCCACCAACATCCATTTTTCAATTTGATTTTGCTGAGGTGGTCTTTTTTTGGCATGTCTAAGCCGGTTGGCGACTTAAAAAAAAATGCACCAAATGTGGCAAGACCATTTCTGCCACTGACCACCATAATTGGTGCATGCATTGCCTTTGACCTGACCACCAGCCAGCGTCTTGCGAACTCTGTTTTCAGAGGACGTGTCGAGAGCTAAAGGGTTGTGAAAAGGAGTCGTCGTCTCTCTTTAGCTCATCTCCATATCCTCGGCACTGCCCCCTCCCCCTTCCATGCCTGAGGTGGCCAAAATAAAAAGAGCAGAGGGCTGAGTCAGAGCAGAAGGGTTGAGTGGAGAGGGACGTCTCTCTACAGAGACCCCGTCAACGTCAAAGAGGGAGCACAAGGAGAAAATTAGTGTGCAGTGCCATCGCATCCCCTCTCGTTGTGAGATGGACAGCGAGGGCTGGGAGCGACCGACTACACTTTCCCAACGTGAGGACCTGACCTGAACTGTGGAGTCCATTCCCAGTGCCCAGGAGGGTTACCAGATGTCTCTCGATGCTCCTGTTATCTTGGAGTCCCCACCCGAGGGTTCACCAGCGATGGCCATGGCATAGACATCCTCGTCTGTGGTGGTTCTGGAGGAATGCCTATGAGCCTTAGAAGCTCACTTGGTGGAGGTGGAAGCCCTGCGGAACGCAGGCTTCGCGGCACAGAGTGCATCATCGTCGCGCATCTTCCAGCCTATCCTACTACTTCTTATCATTGGTATAGTACTACAAGGTGTATGCAGTGCTGTGCAGACACATGAGCAGGGACAGTCTTTCACATCAGAGCTTGCAATCTAGTCGAGACTGAAAACACAACAGCTGAGGGCAAGGATATATCTAGAGGAACGGTAAGGAAACACATAGGAGACTAAGCAGATCAAGGTCCAAAAGCGGCCTTGAAGTGAGTTTTCAGCCAGGATTTGAATAGGGCCAGAGTGTGAAGCCTGATGCACAGACTCAGGTAGTTTGTCCCACGCATAAGGAGCTGCAAGGTGGAAGGATTGAAGTCTGGAGGTGGCAGCAAAAGAGAAGGGCACAGATAGGATCTGCCAGAAGAACAGAGTTCCCGAAGAGGGGTGTAGGGAGAGATAAGAGGAAAAGTAGTGAGCTGCTGCAGAATGAGTACACTTTTAAAGGTCAGTAGGAGAAGTTTGAACTGGATACAGAAATGAATAGAGAGCCAGTGAAGTGACTTGAGAAGAGAGGTTGTAAGAGCATAACAAGGCTGGCGGAAGATTAGCCATGCAACTGAAAGAGATCCATACCCTGCCCATCGTGTCTCGGACATCAGGTGGGAAATCAGTATTAACGCAGTGGCTGGAGCCATTTCCCTCTCTAGTGTGTTGGAGTCTGAGTCCCTGAGGAATCGCCATCAGCATGCTGGGCACAAGGGGGACCATCGATGTCCACCCTCTCCTGAACCATGTAATCTGCTCTCGGAGGAGACTCTGCATTACTTCGACATCCTCTTGGAATCCAAATCAGAATGGGAAACAGAGGCGGCATCGACTGTCAGATCTTCAGACCCAGGATCTCCCATCCAACCTGTTGCCCCCAAAAGACTTGTATTTCCAGGATTTTGTTCAGGATCTGGCCAAGGCCATCCCCTTTTCTCTGGAATGGGAAGAAGAACCGAGGGCAGAGGACATGGAACTCCTCCAATACTCCTTGGCCCCTTGTGAGGTGGTGACGGTCTCCATCTACATTGTCTTGCAGAGGTTGCCACTGCGGCTATGGGAGGCAGCGCTTACACTTCTGGCTGTCAGCTGCCAGCTCTGATCCCTGTACCGGGTCCAAAAGCCCCGTGGTTCCAGAAGCCTCAATTTACTCCACAATTCCATTGTGGTTGAGTCTGCCTTGAAGTGTGTAGAGTGCCAAAATGCACTCATTGATGCCGCCCACACAGGAAGCGCGGACCCTGGATTCCTTCGGGAGGAGGTGCTTCCGGGTTTCCATACTGATAGCCCGGATCCTGGCCTACCAGACTTGCATGGCCACGTTCCTCAAGGATATCATGCTGGACATAAAGGACTTTGCTTCTTTTATTCCTGAGGACTGCTGCAAGTCTTTTCCGAGGCCTTGTAGTTCACAGCAAAGATTGCTCGAAATTTATGGTCCAGAGTGCTTATGATGCCTTTGAATCTGCTAGTAGGGGATGTCGGCCATAGGTATCACCACACGGGGGATGGCCTGGTTGCAGTCCTCTGACCTGGAACAGTGAGTCCAGAACAAGATTGCCAAAGTCCCATGTAGGGGTGAGAACCTCTTCGGCAAGCCGATGGAGGAAAGGGGGCGAAGAGCTGGAAAAGGAGCAGGTGTGCCTCACCAAGCTCTCCAGAAAGAGACTTCAGATCCTGTGCTAAAGAAACTGCAAACCAAAAAGGCTTTCTTTCCATGCCTGCAGCGATACTATCTGTCCCAGCTGTAGGTGCAGCCTAAGGCCCAAGCTCCTCGCTGACAGCAGAGGGAGAAAACCCCAAAGGCACAACCCACCCCCCAGCTAAACCTGGATATTGGTTTTTTATGGGGTCTTCAGGAGCATAGCCAGCTGACCATTGTCTGCTGAGGTCCCCCCACAGGTGGGGAGGTGGCTCATCCACTTTGCCCACTGGTGGCCTCTTGTCACTTCAGACACCTTGGTGCTACAGATTGTCCAAAGTGGCTATTGGTTGCATTTCACCCAACTGCCACCCCCTTAAATTCCTGGGGGATACCTCATGGACCCCACGCACCGGAGCCTCCTGTAGACCAAGGTCATGGCCCTGTTGGCCAGCCTCATCGAGCTGGTTCCTCCAGCCAAAATCAGGCAGGGCTTTTACTACAGATACTTCCTGGTCCCCAAAAATACCGGCGGGTTGCGCCCCACTGGATATGGGAAACTTCAACCGATTCTTTGTGCACAAAAAGTTCAAAATGGTCTCATTGGGGACGCTGCCTCCCATTCCTCCTACAAGATGACTGGCTATGCTCGTTGGATCTGAAGGATGCATACGCGCACACTCTGATCCACCTCCATCACAGAGAGTACCTTTGGTTCATGCTGGTGGCCAGCGATATCAGTACCGGGTGCTCCCCTTCGGACTGGCCGCAGCCCCCAGAGTCTTCACAAAGTGCCTGGCAGTCATGGCCACTTTCCTTCGGACCCGGATTTTTTTTTTGTCTTCCCGTAGCTGAATGACATGGCTCATAAGGGTCCCATGCCGGCCAGCATATGGCAATCCACAGAGCTCACTTTTCAGGCACTCGAAGGACTCTGCTTCATGATCAACTATCTGTAGTGTCACCTCCTCCTCTACAACAACTGGAGTTCATCGGGGCTCTCCTCAATACTGCTTGGGTGAGAGCTTTTCTGCTGGTGGACTGCCTGCAGCATCTCATCGAAGTGGTGGGCATATTGCAGCGTCAGCACCACACCACAGCCCATGGGCTGCTGAAAGCCCTCGGACACATGGCCTGAGGCTTGCGCACATCACTTCTCAGGTCTGCCTCTACATGTGCAAGCCTCAGGCCACCTGCAGGACAGGGTGGTGGTGACTGTGCCACTTGCATAGTCCCTGAAGTGGTGGCTCATGCCTGCAAACTTGTCTCTGGGCCTCCCATTCCAATCAACAATGCCCTATAGGCTGCCCATGATGGATGCTTGGTCGGGGCGTGCACCTGGACAGTTTCTGTACCTAGGGCCTGTGGTCTGATAGTGAGAGCCTCCATGAGATCAACTTCCTCGAGCTCTGGGCCATTGCAAATATTCTCCATGCCTTTCGGGCACACCTGGAGAATCAGGTGGTCCTGATCCAGACGGACAACCAGATGGCCATGTTCTATATGGACTTTGGGTACCTGCCAGGTATTTGTGACCTGGTTAGCCACTGTTTAGAAACAGGATACTGTGCTTGATGGACCTTAGTCTGACCCAGTATGGCATTTCTTAGGATCTTATGTTCTAATATGAACCAGCAGGGGGGCTGCATTTTGGAGGCTGTTCGCCTCTGTACGTTTGCCCTGCTCCACAGCTTGGATCTCAGGGAAATGTATTTGCCTGGTGAGAGCAGCAGCCTAGTGATCACCTCAACCCGGTTCTTCAGCCACATGAGCGGTCCCTCAAAAGGTGGACCGGTTCTTAACATTGTGGGGCACTCTCAACGTGGGCCTCTTCGCTACGGCACAGACTTCCCAGGTAGCTCAGTTCTGCTCCCGGAGGCTGGCTCCAGATGCCTTCCTTGTCCACTGGGGGAAAGCCTGCTCTATGTCTACCCCTTCGATTCCACTCATCACGAAGATGCTCCTGAATTTCCAGGCCGAGAGGGGATCCATGATTCTTACCGCTCCTTACTGGCCTCAACAGCCATGGATTCTGTTACTGCTGCAGCTCTCGCAGAAGGAACCTGTTCGTCTGGGCTCTGATCCAGACCTTGTTGCATCTCAGCGTCCGCTCCCCGTCGCACATGGCACGGATGCTGAGCATGTAGCCCTCGCGGAGCTTGCCCTTCCCAAGGGCATAAGAACATAAGCTATGCCATACTGGGTCAGACCAAGGTCCATCCAAGCCCAGTATCCTGTTTCCAGCAGTGGCCAATCTAGGTCGCAAGTACCTAGCAGTTTCTTCAGAAGACACAGGTTCCACAATGCTTGTATTGGGACAAGCAGTGAATTTCCTGGGTCCCCCTTTAATAACTATTTATGGACCTTTCCTCCAGAAACTTGTCCAAACCTTTTTTAAATCCAGCTACACTAACAGCTTTTACCTATATATTCTCTGGTAATGAATTCCAGAGTTTGATTACGCGTTGAGTGAAAAAATATTTTCTCTTATTAGTCTTATATGGGTTACACTGTAGCTTTATTGCATGTCCCCTATTCTTTCTACATTTTGGTGGCATAAACAGTCGTTCTACAGTACGTTTACCCACTCCACTGCATTCATTAATTTATAGACTTCTATCATATCTACCCTCAGCCATCTCTTTTCAGGTTAAAGAGCCCTAACCTTTTTTAGCCTTTCCTTATAGGGGTGGCCTTCCATCTACTTTACCATTTTGGTGGTGCTTCTCTGTACCTTTTCTAAGTCTGGTATATCCTTTTTAAGATACAGTGACCGGAATTGCACACAATATTCTAGATGTGGTTGCACCATGGAACTATAGAGAAGCATTATAATATATTTTATTTTATTCTCCATTCCTTTCCTTTTGATTCCCAGCATTCTATTTGCTTTCCTTGGCCGTCGCTGCACACTGGGCAGAGGGTTTCAATGTGTTATCCGTGTTGACACCTAAATCTTTTTCTTGGGTAGTGGTTCCTAATGTGGACATCATGTAACCATAGTTTGGGTTGTTCTTTCCTAGGTGCATAACTTTGCACTTGTCCACATTAAATTTCATCTGCCATTTGAGCGGCCAGTCTTCCAATTTATTAAGATCTTTTTGCAATTTTTCACAATCCTCTTGGCTTTTAGCAACTTTGAATAATTTTGTGTCATCTACAAATTTGATTACCTCACTCATTCTAATTTCTAGGTCGTTTATGAATATGTTAAAAAGCAGTTGTCCCCAGCACAGATCCCTGGGGTACTCCACTATTCACCTTTCTCCATTGGGAAAATTGGCCATTTAGTCCTACCCTCTGCTTTCTATCTTTTAACCAGTTCTGATCCACAATAGTACACTGCCTCCTATCCCATGACTTTATTAATTTCGCCAATAGTGTCTCATGAAGGACCTTGTCAAAGGCTTTCTGAAAATCCTGATACACTACATCGACCAACCCACCTTTGTTTATTTACACCTTCAAAAAAATATAACAGATTAGTAAGACAAGTCCTTTCCTGGCTAAAGTCATGTTGGCTGTCTCCCATTAAACCATGACTAGATCTGCATGTTCAGAAATTTTGTTCTTAATGGTTTTTACCATTTTTCCCAGTACTGACATCGGGCTCACCGATCTGTAGTTTCCCAGATCAGCCCTGGAATCCTTTTTAAAAATTGGTGTTGCTTTGACCATCCTCCAGTCTTCAGGTCCTGCTATTTATTTAACTGTTTTTTCTTTATACCGCCTTATCCTTCAGTCAAAGCGGTCTACATAAAACATATACAGTATAACGAGTGAGGATATTGCAGACATAACTGTTACATTAAACAGTCGTATTATTAACAAACTGTAACAAGAACACAGTGGAACTATATACAGAAGAACATAAATACAGTAAAGAGGGGTGGGTGCTAGTGTATGAAAACTAGCTTGGAGATAAGGTATGGTGTGGGCTGCATTAACAGGGGTTGAGGTAAAGTGTTTCTTTAAGTAATGTGTCCAAAGTGATCAGTGTAAAGGTGCATTTTCAGTTTTTTACGGAAATCCTTGATGTCTGAGGTGGTTCTGATATCTTCCGGCAGAGAGTTAACATAACACTGAGGTAGAAAGGGAAAATACCCTTGCCGATGTTACACAAATGCTGCCATTGGGTGAAAACCTAGAAGCAGCAGTGTTATTTTAAACTGAGACCTCGTTTGCTAGTTTTGTTTTTTTGCACAGTGAATGGTGAACAATACTTTTTGATTGATTGAGTACATTTTATCGTTCAGTGACCAAATAAGTTTTGGGGGGATGTTATTTAGTTGGCTTTCTTGAATTCAGTAGGGATGCACATAAAGCCTATGCTTTCAAATGATGGTGGTTTGCCGTCTGGTCCACTGGTCAGGCATTGGACCCCTTTGTCTGCCCTGTGGACCAGCTGTTGGAGTACCGCTTGCACTACTCCAACTCTGGGCTCAATTCCAACTTGGTATGTGTTCACTTCAGCACAATAGGAGCATTCCATTGTGGCTGCAAGGGGAAGCCTGTGTCGATCAACCTCTGGTATGCCTATTCATGAGGGGTTTGCTTCTTTCAAAGCCTCCAGTTAAGCCTTTTATGGTCTCTTGTGATCTGAATGTTGTCCTTGGCCAGTTTATGCAGGCTCCTTTATCGCTGCTGGACGTGTTTTCACTGAAGTTCTTAACCTGGAAGGTCCTCTTTCTGGTGGCCATCATGTAGGCCTGGCGTGCGAGTGAGCTCCAGGCTCTTTTCGCACACACTCCATACACCAGGTTATACCAGAACCAGGTGGTGCTCTGCATGCACCCAAGTTTTCTGCCAAAGGTGGTCTCTGCATTTCACCTCAACCAGTCTTTCCCCAGTCTCAAGCTAATCGCAGCAGTACCCAACGGACTATTCATTTCTGCCACAACATACACCTTATCAGCTAAGTAAAACATTGAAATGTTTTTTATTTTTAAGCTGACAGTTGTTTTGTATTGTGGCAGAGTTTAAGGACCATTCATATTTGGTCGACATTTGTTGCTCTTGACCAACTAGCAACGTTGGCGATTATGTAACCGCGTTTGTCTGAACCAGGTAATGATCAGCAGTTTTTGAGTTTTTGCAATAATATGATGGACTATTCCTCCTACTATAACATATATCGTATCAGCCAGAAAAAATTATTTGAAATGATTTTCATTATGAGCTGACTGTTATTGTGATTGGTGACAGGGTTTTAGGAGGGCATTTTGAGGTGCACTCTGGTGGGTGTTTATCTCATGTTTTTTCAGGCTATTGTTCAGCTGTTTTAAATCACTTGATTTAAAAGAGAACCTACTTCAGAAGAGGGAGTCCCTCTCATGGTAAGTGATCCGACAAAAATATACAGTTTTAATATTGATTTTGGAGATAGGTAGGATGTTTTTGTATGTTCGCCTGATTTTTTGGAATAATCATGTCCTGGCAATGTCCCAATTTTTATACTGTTTCGTACTTTTTTAAATTTTTATACTGTTTTCCTTTTTAAATTGGTCTTGTTTTATTTGATTCTTTGGTGTCAAATGTGTGTGCATATATACTGATGCAGGAGGGTGTTCCAGACATTGTGCAACAGCACCATCTTCTGGTCATACTTGGATGCATGCGCACGAAGTTCCAGAGGAAGTCATAAGAGAATGTTTACTAAAGGTTAACACACGTTAATGAAATTAAGACGTGTTAAGTGCCACTACACCCATAGAAATAAGAACTATGAACACGTAATTTTTATTAACGCTTGTTAAAACCTTTAGTCAACATGCTCCATAGGATTTAATTTCTCATTTATATTCTGTACTTTACACACACGGTGCAGACCAGGTGGAGTACAGGAAATTGGCATTATCTACTACTACTGACCATTTGTACAGCACTATAAAACGTACACAGCTCTGCACAGACATGTACGAGACAATCCATGCTCATCAGAGCATACAGTCTAGTCAAGACAGACAGCACAGTAGCTGTAGACACGGGCTACATCTAGGGGGCATGGTAAGGAAACACATCACTGCGATGGGTGGGCTGGGGGCAACTAATATGTAATATGTAGCAGGGGAACCTTAAGTAGTCAAGAATGGCTCTGTTTGAGCTAGAACCCCAAAGGAGTTGATACAGCCTCAAAGAAATTTAAAAAAAATATATTAAAGGGAGCAATATTGGGGTAATATTTTGAAACCTACGCTTTTACCGAGTTCACGAATGGAAATTAGTATCAATCGACTTTTACCTGTGGAGATGCAAAATTATGCACATGGCTGCCTTCTGTGGCGTAAGCCCTCCCCAGAAACACTTCTGTGAAAGCGCAGAGCGAGATGCTTGCTTTTACCACAGAAAGAATGGATGCTTTTCAAGAAAGCTGTTGAAATGACATCTAAATATTAGTTTCATTGCACCAAGGTACTTGGGGAGGGAGTGAGCACTGTTTCACATTGAACGAATGGTTTGCAGCTAGGCAGCTGCTTACTGAAGACTCCCCCCTCCTGCTCATGAATTCATGGAGCATGCAGAGGGTCAGTTGCTCCAGTCCTTGCATCTTTTTTGTGCTCAATAAGCATTAAATATATTTGATTTCTTATGTAAAAATGAACATTTTTTCTAATCATGTTAAGTGAATGAGCACACAGGCTGCTTAACCACATATCTTCTAATGATACTTTTTCTCGTCTAGTAATTTGGTATCAAGCTCAGAGCATACAGAAATGGTCCCCAAATTGTGAGTTGGGATCCCAAATGGGATACCAGATGGGACTATAGAAATGGGGCTGCTCCCCCTCCCTCTGCACCTCCACTGTGATCTGCATCCTGTAGTGACATTCAGCATGAGGCCTGTAAGTTGATGAAAGTTAAGGGACCCTGTCCCCTCTTCCTTTGTGGATTCCTGTTAAGACTGGAAACCCATGTTGAGTAGTGGGGTCTGTGAATACGCACTGACCGCTGCTGCTGCTGCCTTCATAGAAATATGATGGCAGATAAATACCATACGGCCTATCCAGTCTGCCCTTCCATATCAACTACGTCTTCATACTGTGGATGAAAATGGGGGAGGAAGTAGTGAATGAGAGAAGGGAGGGGACTGAAGATCTGTTGTTCTGTTTTACTGTACATCATCTGAGGTGTTATGAATTTTTAAGTGCTTAAAAAGGGGTCATATTGGATACAAATTCAGAAAGCACGGCTCTACAGCCATTCAGCTGCTCTCAATCTGTTGCCCTTTTGGCTCCGGCCTGTTTAAAGGCACATATATTACAAGGTTAATTGTTTAAAAGTGCCATTGAGAGTGAAGCCATTAGGTGTTCCGAAATGTTTACCTCAAAAGTTTCCATTTGTACATTCGGTGATTTCCCTGTGGGGACGGCCAAAGGAATTTTTTCCATGGAAAATCCAGAGTAAAAGAGGAAGAGAGCCTCCTATCATGGGAGAGGTCTTCTCTTTTCCTGCACAGTGTGATTTCGGAACAAAACATGAGCTAGAGAGCAGGTTGAGCCCCCAACCTGCATTAGTGTATTTTGATTTTACATAGAAACAGAATGCGGACTGACTTTTGTAAAATGGTGGGGGAGAGGCAGAAAGGAATTCATATAAAATGGGAAAAAATCTCTGGCTTGATAATGAATGAAGTCTTGTGGCATCTGGTTCTGACTGAGCTTGAAGCCTAGAAGAGCCAGAGAAAACTGCTTGAACCAAAAAGGAAATCTGGATGATCAGAGCAGGCAGAGACCACAGGATCCATCCAGGGTTGGTGCTACTCTTTTGTGTCACGCCCGTGGCTTACAGTGGGGCCCTTCACGAGCTTCTCTTTTATCCCAACAATAACTTAATGAGGATATGAGTGTCTGAACATCGTTTAGATGTGGAGTTAGAGTTAAGGCTATGAGATTTCTGAATGACTTCCCTCCTGTCCTAGCTGCCAGGAGCGTTAGGAAGTACTATAAAACCCTGCAAAAAAGACCACTGAGAGCTGAGAGCAAGTCCGTTACAGCATAACACACTGCGAGCGCTCGCAGCGCCAATTCTGCTGATGAAACGGCAGCACCCCAAATTGGGCCCTAGAATACCAACACATCTCCTACTGGGAAAACAGGACAAGTGAGCCTGCTACACATCTCTACACAGAAATAGAATATTGCCCTCACACGTGCAAAACAGAAGGACTCTGACCAAACAGAACAAGAAGTCACAAATTAGAAGTAGAAATATGAAGACAAACATTGAACTGGGAACTCCAAGTAATCAGATTCTGCCTACCATTTAACACTGGAGAAATAGCAGAGATACATGTCTCGCAAAGATAACATATTCCAGTTAATAAATTCTAACTAGAATATTTTTTATACCTTATTGCCTATGCATTTTATTCTTCCTTTTACATTGGTCCCAGTCTGTCTCTCCTGCTTTCTGCTATCTTCTAATTCCCTTTCCCGTGTTTGATGTCCGTTTGCCATTTCTTCTCTTTCCTGCAGTCGGCTTCCATTCTCTTCGTACATGTGTATCTGACATATTGATCTGTCCCTTTTAGTTCTTTCCTCCCATTTCTTTTTCTGTCTCTCTAGCCACTGACATTTCACCCTCCTTCTCATCCTCCAGTCTTCAGTCTCCTTTACTCTTCACCTCCCTAAAACCTTGCCATCTCCCCTTGCCTCCAATCCAGCTCATCTCCGCTGTCTCACTCCCTCCCAAACTTCTTATTCCCGTCTGTTTTTCACCTGCTATCTGTCGTCTCTTTGACTACTGAAAATCTGCACGTTTCTGTGAATGACTGTGATCGTTTTAGGCATATGGAAAGCAGTGAATTTGCCTTAAGGCGTTAGGGATGGACATGAAAGCTCTTTTGTTTTTGGATCATTTTCAGACTTTTTTTTTCAGTTTCACACATTTGTATGAATAAAATATATTTAACACATTAAATCAGTTTAATGCAAATTAAGTTGATTTGCATGCTGTACATTTATTTTTTTTTATTTAATCTTTACAGATTTTTTCATTTATCTCCCTAAAGAGAAATCAAGAAATCAACAATGCAAGAAATATCAAGTGTTCCCAAAATCATTTATAAATATTAGATCATAAATGGAAAAGCAAGAAGAGGAAAAATTCTAAATCAGAAAATAAAGGAAAAACATACATAATAATTGCAGCACAGCCAGCTTACGGGAAATAGATTTTAGCTAACAGATGATTCCTCGTAACCTACCAGAAAAAATAGTAGTTTAGAGTCAAAGAAAAGAAATTTTTTACCAACATGGAAAACAAAACACCTACAAGGAAATTTTAACAGGAAAGCCGTCCCCAAGGCCAAGGACTCTAGGCTTCAAAGCCAAGAAATCCTTGCGCTTCTTCTGGATTGCCCTCTAAAAATCAGGAGATATTTGAATCGTTGCACCCAAAACCAGCTCATACATATGATGAAAATAAAGTCGCTACACATTGCTACGGTCCATCTCTAGCACAAAGCAAACAACCAAAGTGGTTCTTTCAGTAGCAACATCCAGGGATGCGTCAGGAATCCAGTAAGAACCCTGCAGGCCCTGGGTTTGTTCCCCCTCAATGGACCAGGCAGCAGACCCCAAGGACAAATATTGCGCCCTGGCAATAGATGGTAAATTGTCCCCAGGTATCTTCAGAATCTCCTGAAGATACTTTTTAATCATTCCATGCAGTAAATTGAATACACATCCCTAGTAGGGTCCCATAGGCTGTCTTTGGGAACCTGTAGTGCATTGTATGATCAGCACCTAGGCATGTTTCCTAATTATATAGCACCAGTGGACACTTAATCCTGACCCTCTTGCTACTACTGTCTGCCCAATGCCCATCCCCCTCCCCATTTCCTATTTCTAATCTTTGTGTCTCTGCAGCCACACAAGCCCATCGCTAACACTTGGGTATATGATCTTTCTCAGAATGCATTTCCCAGCTATTGCCAATTGGGTCACAAACCTCCATTTGGAGTTCAGCAGACGTTTTGGTCTGTTATGACATGAGGTATAAAACAAAGGCTGCCAAAGCTCGCAAACTTCATATAGTGGGATCCTAGAATGTATGTTCGCCTGTCTATAGCAGGTCACCAAAGGCCAAATAGATGCCTGGTTTTAGTATATGCTATAAGGCACATAGGCACCTCCTATCTTTTATAAAATATTAGCACAAATTTTGTAGAAATAGTGGCTTGATAGAAGCTGCAGACATTTTATGCCTGCTCTGGAATAGGTGTCAATGTTAGCACATGAAGTACGCGCATACACATGTTTATAAAATATGCCCATAAATTGCAACTCTGCCTGCGTCCCATCTGCACATCTCTCCAGAAGATGCTTACTGTAAAATTGCATGCAAGTACATGCTCAACTGCACCTCGTGTAGTTTTATAATTTTTATAAAAGCCATTTTATGCATGAGAGGAGTTTATAAAATTTTCTCCATAATGCATTTCTATACACCAGTGAGAGAGGTCCTGTTAAATCTTTTTTTCCTTTTTTTTTTTTTAAATTTTGGATTTAATTACTTGCCTTTCCAACCTCTAATTCAAGGCAAGTCGCATTCAAATAAAGTAGATATTTAGCTGCTCCAGAAGGCTTACAGAAAGGGCCTCATTTATTGACCTGGGTTAACATTTTTAATGCACATTAATGGAAGTTAATGCTCTTGAGAATAATAGGTCTTGTATTAAATAACGTGTGTTAACTTACATTAATACATGAATACAGATGGTTAAATGTGGCTATCATTTTGTATGTGACGCAGCAGAGGGTGATGTGACTTGTCCAAGGACACACAGCGTATCTGGAGAAGCAGGATTTGAACTCGGGCTTCAGAGGTTCTTGACTTGCTGCTCGAAACATTAAGTTCATTTAAGGATTTATATTCTGTCTTTCATAACCATTCAAAATGGATTACAAATCAACATAAGAAATAAAACAAACAATAGAAATATCATATGAACCCAACATAAACTCCCTCCTAAAAACCTGCCTCATCCCTCCGCGATTCCCTCCCCCTTCAATAAAACAGCCCACGTTGCACCTATTCTCCATTACTCGAAGGAAATGCCAACCTGAATAAGTAATTTTTTTCAAAAAGATACAAATCAGTATCACACTTCAACTCTACCAATGATGAATTTCATAAACTGGGATCGGCCACTGAAAAGATCCTCTTATGGTATTTATTTGCTTCACCGGGCAAGCTGGGGGAACATTAAGTGAATATTGACCACAAGAACGCAACACTTGAGTGAGAAATAAGACATCACTGGGAACATTTGAGATTGATGCCGTGTCTGTGCAATCTTCATATGCAGCCTCGGTGTTAGGAAAAGAACCTGCTTGTGTGCTGTGAAGCCTTTTTAGTCTATCCCGTAAGGGTCTTAGAATCCATCAAGATTCCTGTTTCCTCCAACTGCTGTTGGCACTCTGCATAACCAGATGCATTGTGATTTCTGTTTTTCACTGAAAATGTTCATGTCCACCTAAATTTTATTGTGTGCCCCTGGAATCCTTTAAATGGCAGGGCCCACGTCACAGAACTCTGTAGAGGCAAAGATTCTAGCATCCCATCGCAGCAGCCTGTGCTCAATTTGTGAAAACCGATCACTCTTCTAACCTCTCGCATCCCCCATATCATCAGGTGTACAAAAGCAGCTTGGATTGCTCCAGCCACGATCTCTTCCACAGCGTTTAGATAAGTCTTTCTTTTTTCTTCCGTTTCTTGTTGGCTTATATTTTACGTGCTTTGAAGATGATGGTTTCTTGAACTGGATCCACAAAAATAGATATTTATACATGCCTGCAATTGCACATCAGCTTCTAAGCCCCATGATCATATTGGCCACATTCTGTATGTGTAATAAAACTGCCAGAGGGACAGATGTGCTAGTCTATAGTAGCCAAAATGTCGCAGACATTGATGACACCTTTATAAGTTAACAGCTTATTGAGGAACGAGCGTTCAGGATTAACACACGATAACCTTTAATCTTCAGAAGCTTATGCCTCGCCATGGTACACTAAATAGTGTGGTTTGGTTTTGTTGTGTTTTATTGTCCAGTAATCAATACCACAGCCTCCAAAGTGTCTGTCTTATTCTGGGGCCAGCAAGACAGCAAACGATCTCATTCTGTTTCCATTTACCGAACCGATGGAAAGGATGTTGTTAACTTTAGTCTACTTACATACCTTGCTGGAGCTTTGAAATGTTCAACGTATACTGCAAGTTGTCAGGCTCTAAGCCTTTCTGTCTCTGCAATTTTATTTTCCAGGGCTCCTGTCCTCGTGGCGCTGGCTCTGATCGAGAGTGGTATGAAGTATGAAGACGCCATTCAGTTCATTAGGCAGTAAGTGTCCCATAGCATCCTTCTTGCTGCATAAATCCACAGCCTGACAGGGAAGTTCCGGCTGCTCGGTGCCAGGAATCAGCCATGTATTAATGGCCCAGACAGCGGCATTGCAGCTCCTGTTTCAGTACCATATAAGACAAACAAAAATTAAGCCAGGTCACTGCCTGGCATGTGGCTCTGCAGAGAGTCCTGTAGTGACAGTGGGGTGCAAACAGTTGAATAACAGAAGCAGTGACAAATGGGGACATGACCCCTTGGAGCTGCTTTTAAAGTTGCAATGTTGAGGCATGTAATGAATCAAATTGACGTTTGAAAGAGAAATTGTTTAGATTCTTGTTTTTATTTCATTACTGGGGAAAAACAACCATTTTAAAGAATTAAAAAACACTCCCAGATAATCGCTTTGCGTCGTTTTGAAGCTATGCCGCTGTGTTGCTGAACAAAGCCCTCTGCAGGCACGCCACCGATCCATGCAATAGAAACGCATTAAAAATGGGATCAGAAAAACTAACGTGTTTTTTTTTAAGTGTGCCTGAACTGTAAGGTGAAAAATAGAAAAACAAACGGTGGTCACTGCACTGATAATTTTCTTGTCGCTCAGCTTCAATGTTATTTTGCATCTGGTCAGAAGATTCTAAGGGTTTTCGCTTGATTCTGATTGTGTTATGAACCAAACTGTTAGATGGATTAATAATGCTTGCTATTAATCCAATGTCTGGTCCTATCCTCACTTAAAGGTATGTTTACTAAAGTACACTAAAATAGTATAACTTCAGTTTTAAAAAAAAAAACCCACAAGGTTTACTAACCTGTGGTACCTGAGTATCACGGACGATTGAATCCTTTAGTATTTTTTGCCTTATTCCCAGTCACATTAATGTGACGTTGCAAACCTAGCAAAATTACCTTAAAAAAATCTCCTTGTCAGACAAGTCTCTTGGCGATCTAGTGGTTGATGTAAGGGCCCCCTGACCACATCCCTTCCCCATAGCACCAAGTTTTACAACACTGGGCACAGGTTGGGCCTGAAGTCGGCAACCTTCCCCCTCCCCCCAGTGGTGGGGCTGATCAAGTGCACCTGTATATCAGTGCTGTGTTGTATGTTAGTACCATGCTATTGACTGGGGGACGGACGGACACACAAATCCCCAAATATTATTGTGGGCCTTCGCACTAAGGTGGCACCATTGCCCACTACGAGCATGCACCTCTGTAAACCCGCCCCATAGAGCAATGCTGAAACACACTCAACACTCCATGAAAGAGAAATATGTACAATACCATAATAGAGAGTTATTATTGAGGGGGGGGCTATTCAATGACATTTCCATAGTTTGCAGCCCTGCAAACTGCGTAAATGCCGCTCACCAGGATATTCAGCATCACTAACCTGGTTAGTGCCCCTGAATATCCTTGGTTTCTGCTGCTAGGCGCCTCATTGCTAACCAGCTAGGGTCACAGCATTCCGGGGGTGGCACCACGAGTTAACCGGGCAGTGGCAATATTCAGCCTCTGTCCAGTTAACTTGAACCGGCTAAAGTTAGGACAGCTAATTGGCAGTTCCTAATTTTAGCTGATTTTGCAGTCTCGCCAGTGGCTGAATATCACTGCTGACTGGATTACAAAGCATCTGGGTAATGCTGGTGCCTGGTTGTAGTCCCAGCCTTAAGTATCTGTGGTGAATTTAAAGCAGCAATGGCCAGCTACTTTAAATGTGCCGGCCACTGCCACTGAAAATCTCCCCCCTCATATGTATAGTCCATAAAATAACAATAAAATCAATATAAAATAGTAACACCACGCTAAACGAGTGAGTGACTACCGGGGCTGGTGCTATTGATCAATGGCTGAGGCTGAATGTCATCAATATCTCTACAGCCTAATTAAATATTTCATATAAATGTTTGATAACTTTGCTTAAAATTTGTTCTTTGTAAATGTTTCAATGTAAACCACTCCTGATCTCTGGAAGGGGCGATATAGAAAAACGTTTCAAATAAATAAATAAAATAAACGTAAATACTGAAAACTGATGGACATCCAATTATTACAAATTGAAATTTTTTAAAAATCCTAAACATCAATAATGTTTCTTCAGTCATCCATTTTGGCCATTTTTTTCTTTTTCACCTTATGTAGAGACTTCTCACTTTCTTCCAACATAACCTTCTTGATGTCATCCAGAATAGTTATGAGATTTCATCAAGAAGGTTGTGTTGGAAGAAAGCGAGAAGCTTCTACATAACGTGAAAAAGAAAAGGGCCAAAATGGATGACTGAAGAAAACTCTGAAAATTGTCCAGAAATGCAGAGAAGGTAAAGTCAGAGGAGAAAGAGGCAATCACAGAACTCAACAGAGATTTCCAATGTGCAGCAAGACAAGACAAGAAGTACTACAATGACACATGCAAGGAAATAGAATCAGAAACTATTAGAGGAAGAACAGGATTGGCTTTTCTAAAGCTACAAGAGTTAAAGAAAAAATTCCAGCCTCGAATTGGAATGCTACAAGATGCTCGAGGATCCATGTTGAATGATGCTGAGAAGATTAAGAAAAGGTGGAAAGAATATACAGAGTCATTGTACCATAAACATAAAGTGGACCAACAGCCATTTCAACCTGTACCATATGATCAGGAACCATTGGTGATGAAACAAGAAGTCTAAGCAGCATTGAAAGCCTTATCAAAGAACAAAAATCCAAAAAAAACCCCACTCTACCCAAATAATACCAAAAACAAAAATAGAGTGAAAATGTGAGAGCAAATAAATAATGTGTAGTTGTTTTTTGTCGGAAGGTAGCCAGGAGAATAGAATTACCCTCTTGAGGCTATAACTTCCATTTTATTCATTTTGTACGAAACCCTATATAAAATTACTAAAGGGTTAAAAGGAGGTAAAACCACCACAAGATGTCACCTCTTGCCAAAAACTGCATATATTTTAAAATGCAATCCAAAAGTAAATGAAAAAGTGGTACTTATCAAAGCCGCCGCTCCCACCAATGCAGAAGTGGTTGTCAAAGGGGAACTTGCAGCGTCCACAGAAAAGTTTCAAGTCTCTCTCTCAGAGATCTTCTATGACCAAAGTCAAGGTTGCAGTAACTATCAAAGGACACAGTACTGCGTTTCGGGCAAATATCAAAATTCTTACGCCCTGTATCAACGCTTTAAAGAACTGCCGTGAAACTGAAACTTCAGCGTCTCCCTCTCCAAGACTTCTGCATTGGTGGGAGCGGCGGCTTTGATAAGTACCACTTTTTCATTTACTTTTGGATTGCATTTTAAAATATATGCAGTTTTTGGCAAGAGGTGACATCTTGTGGTGGTTTTACCTCCTTTTAACCCTTTAGTAATTTTATATAGGGTTTCGTACAAAATGAATAAAATGGAAGTTATAGCCTCAAGAGGGTAATTCTATTCTCCTGGCTACCTTCCGACAAAAAACTACACATTATTTATTTGCTCTCACATTTTCACTCTATTTTTGTTTTTGTTGTTATCAAAGAACAAAGCACTGGGCATTGATGGCATTCCCATTGAAGTATTACAGCAGTCGGAGGAAGCTGTTACCATACTTGCAACGCTTTGCCAGGAAATTTGGAAGAGAAATTCATGGCCAACTGATTGAAAAAGATCTGTGTTTATACCAATACTGGTGACCCAACTGTGGAAATTATTGCACATTCACTCTGATCCCACATGCCAGCAAGATTCTACTCAAGATCATTCAGCAGAGACTATAACCATACCTGGAATGAGAAATACCTAAAGTGCAAGCAGGGTTCAGGAAAGCGCAAGGGATGAGAGACGACATCGCAGATGTGAGATGGATCCTTGAAAAGACAAAAGAATACCGAAAGGATATCCATAATGTGTTTTATTGACTACAGCAAGGCTTTTGACTGTGAAAACCATGAGAAACTCTGGGCCACATTAAGAAGCATGGGTATTCCAGAACACCTAATCGTTCTCTTGCACAACCTTTAAATTGATCAAGAAGCAACAATTCGAACGGAACTAGGAGAAACAGAATGGTTTAAAATCAGCAAAGATGTACGACAAGGCTGCATAGTTTCCCCCTACCTCTGTAATTTATATGCAGAGCAAATCATTAGAGAAGCAGGACTGCATGAAGACAATCGAGGTGTGAATATTGGTGGAAGACTCATCAACAACCTTCGCTATGCTGATGATACTTGGATCAATGATCAATAAAGAAAGGATTAGCAGTCAAGAAATTTGACGACGTATTGCTCTTGGTAGAATGGCTAGGAAGGATCTAAACAACATTCTCAAGAGCAGAAATATCTCATTCCATACAAAGATTTGACTTGTCCAGGCCATGGTATTTTCAATAACATCATATGGATGCGAAAGTTGGACAGTGAAAAAGATGTACAGGAAGAAAATTGATGCCTTTGAATTATGGTGCTGGCTACAAATACTGTGTATATCATGGACTACCCAAAGAACAAACCAGTCAGTATTAGAGGAAATCTAAGCTTTCCTTATTTATTTATTTAGACAGATTTGTATATCACCTTATCCTACAATCAAAGTGGAAGCTCAGATGACAGGACTTCGACGTACATACTTTGGATACATCATGCGAAGAGAAAGAACATTGGAGAAAGAGACAATGCTTGGCAAGGTAGAAGGACACCATAAAAGAGGAAGGCCAGCAATGTGATTGATCGATACAATAACAGCAGATATGGATACTATTCTGTCAACATTAAGCCATGTGGCTGAAGACCGAACAAAGTTTAGTTCAACTCTCCAGAGGGTCGCCAGGAGTCGATACTGACTTGAAAGCACTTAAACACCAATAAACAAGGCTGGCCCCAGAGTTAGTTCAATATGTTGACACCCTAGGTAAATCCCTACTGTCAGAATCTATTGTTTCCGCAAGCAAACCCCAGCTGTTGGTAATACCAAAGAATTCAAAATATCACTAAATTACCACTACAAACTCTTCCCAAAATAACAATACAGAAAAAACTCCAAAATAACAATACAGAAAAAACTTATTTTTGTCGGGTGAAACCAGGGGAGGTTAGAGAAATTGCTCTAACCACACCAGATGGCAACATCCATTTTATTCAAGCACAAAAACTGCTTAACAGCATTAAGAAGAACTTAGCTTATAAATGGTGAAAAACGTGTTCAATTGCAGCAAAACACAATCCTCTGTGAGTAAGGCACGACATGCACGTTTCGGAAGCAATTTCTGTATCAAGTGCAATGCTGTTCAATCTATTTGGCAAAGATCAAGATCTTCAAAGCTAAACCCCCTCCCCCCCCCTCAGAAGCTTTCACTCTTAGGCGATTACCTAGTTTGCTTAATGGTTGGGCTGGCCCTGCCGATAAAACGCATCAAATTAGAAGACAAATGAAATAACATCCAATAATAATTTAAATAAAAATGAATAATCCCCCACCCTCTGATCAGCATCCCTTTCTTGTCTCTGTCCAGCAGCATCCGCCCCACCCCCCCCCCACCCCCCATCCAATAAAAACCTTTCCTCCTTCCATCCAGACCCATCAGCATACAGATTCCCACCTCCACCCCTTTCCTCTCTCATATCTCACTGCTGTCTGAGCCCCAGAACAATGCCATCTGCCTCTCTCTCTCGCTCTCGCTCGCTCTCTCTCGCTCTCTCTCGCTCTCGCTCGCTCTCGCTCTCGCTCTCGCTCTCGCTCTCGCTCGCTCTCGCTCTCGCTCTCGCTCGCTCTCGCTCTCGCTCTCGCTCTCGCTCTCGCTCTCGCTCTCTCTCGCTCTTGCTCTCGCTCTCGCGCTCTCTCTCTCTCTCTCTCTCCCTCCTATTCCTTTTCCAGCCCTAGGAATATTTTCCTCTATCTCCCCCAGCCCATCCCAAAAGTCTCTCCTCCCTATACCAGTCCCAACATCCAAATTACTTTCTCCCTAATTACCCCACCACCAGCAAAAGCATCTTCCCACACACCCTCTCCCCCAACCCTCGATGCCAGTAGCTTTCATTTAGGATGCCCTCCCCAACTCTACAATGGGATTCCTAGGCTGTACCTTACCCCTCTCATCTGAGGGCCAGCTTTGGGGCCTTGTGGGTTTTAGCCCTGTGTGATCCTGAGGCACAAGATGCAATGGCAGCACTGACTAAGTTCCACCGCCTGCTGACTCCTTTGCCCTGCTTCCCCATGCCCACCCCTAATCCAGCATCTCCCCTCTATTATCATATTCCCTTCACTCTAATATCCAGCATCTCCTCTAGCTCATCCTCTGCTACTCGCCTTCCTCCCCATATGGTCCAACATTTTCCTCACCCTCAGTCCAGAATCTCTTCTCATACCTTACCTTTGAGGTTCCTTTTGCAGCTTCTCAGTGGTCACAACAATGACATCATCAGCTGAAAAAGAAAACTTAAGGCACCATGGAATCTCGATGCTTAAACCTCTGCCAACCTCTGCTGAGTTCAACCCCCTCAAACATTTGCTGTTGTGTGGGGTGAGACTTGGCCAAGGCTTGAGCTCCAAGACTGTGTGGCTCTTTAAGTTTTCTTCTCTGAGTGACACTGTTGAGGCCACAGTAATGAGCCGTGACAGTAAACTGAAAGGTTTGAGGGGAAATGGGATGAACAAGAGGGGGAACTGCTGAAATTGGAGAGAGAGGCATCTCATTCCCTGCCTGTGTGGGAGTTGCTGCATTTTTGGCTGGCGTCCCGGGGATCAACAAGTAGATGCAGGCTGGCGGAATGTAGACGAGGAGGGGGCAGAGGCTTGTAAGCGTAAGAATGGGGCCGAATGTGTATGTCACACATCTAATGCCAGAACTAGAGTAGGTCAGTTGCCATGTGTTCACCTTGACCACAGAGCCAGGATTTTACATTCCCAATAACCTTATAAGCCAGAGTGTCATCATTCTTTTCCTCCTGTCGTCTTATACGTCCAGCTCAGTCATAATCAGGGTGCAATCTGGTACCATGAGCCTCCATTCACAACTACCTGGATACTTGTTTCCTAATTTATCACCCTGCTCCTAGACCCTCCCCCCCCCTCCCCCCCCCCAGTTTACCTGCTTTGGTCATTGCACCCACAAGTTTTGGCCAAGGGCTATGAACTAGGGTTTCTTCCAGGACCTTGCAGTCATGGGCTCTGAATCCAGTTAGTAGATGTCGCACTTGAGCAATGACGATCACTGCCTCCTCTCAGAGGCTTGCTAACCCAGGGAGATGACCAGACTTGGGATTGACCACCTGAGCCACCTGGTCAGCAGGTTTTCATTCTAACCAGTCTCTGCTCCCATCTTCATGTCTGTTGGCATAGGCAGTCCTAACTCCCTGCACAAGGGGGAGATCAGCTGCTATTCTGTATTGGGAGTGAAAAATGAGCCTGTCCATTGTACAATGAGCCAGCCGTTGTCACCGTGCAGTGAAGGCTAATTGTGTGAGCTTGAAAACGGACCTGAAGATTATTCTTCATTGACAGAAAGAGGGGGCAGAAGCAGATCTTAGCATGTAGTTTGGGACTTTTACATCAGAATTTCAAAAAATATATGTATTATATAATACCACATTGATTTTCCCACTTAACATTTTGTAAGCTGTTAATCTGCAAATGTGGTCTTCGAATCCAAGCTCTTGACCTAGAAAAGAGCAGTATTTGTTCAAGAAAATAAACAGGAAAAGTGACTGACTGAGAAATTAAATATACCAGATGGACTTCATCATTGTGAAAGGTCACTAGAGGCTTTTATTTGCATTTTTGAGGGATGTGTAGCCACCTGGTTGCTAATTGTAATGTCACTCCTGTTTCACTTAGAATGTTTCATCTGTGTGGGTGATCTCTCGCTGATTACTGACAGTAAGATGAGAAAGAAACGTGCATGCTGAACCCTTTGCTGAAAATGGTCTTTCAAGAACAAGACTATAATTTGGGTTTAGGCCATGATTTTTCTGTGGTATCTCAGTGCGAGTTGCATTCAGGTACACTGAAGGTTTACAGTTTGTACCTGAAGTAATGGGAGTTTTAAATGACTCGGAAGTATTTAGACTTCCTCTCTGAGTATAACTCAGAAGGCTGGGTATCCAGAAGACATGTCGGAGGGCAGGTCCCCTGATTTCCATAAGACCCTTCTCTACCTCATGAGCAGTGTACATCCCTTCCTAAGGACATGACTTTTCAGGAGTTTGTGAGGGACATGGCCAAGGCCCCATACCATTTTCTTTGGAGACCGAGGATGAGCCAAGGGCAGAACTGGAGATCCTGCAATACTCCTCGGCCCCTGAGAAGGCAGTGAAACTGTCTGTGCACCTCCTCCTGCAGAGAGTACAGATGAGAATGTGGGAGAATCCCCTCACTGTGCCTCCGGTTAGTAGAAGGCTGGACTCTATGTACACAGTTCAGTAGGCTCCCAGAATTGATAAGCCTCAGCTTGCTCGCCATGTCATGGTGGTCGAATCTGTCCTAAAGAAGATCTGCTGTATGTGATGTAGAGGCCCATGCAGAGCCTATGGAAATAGAAGGAAAGAAGGATTTTACCTTTAAAGTTACTGATAGCCAGCACACACGTCTCAGTATTTACAAGAGAGAGGCAAGCAGAGAGACACAGGAGCTGAGCTGACACACCCAAGCTCTGACGTAGCAGCAAGCTTGGATCTTGATTACTCACAGCTGTGCAGGAAGGCAGAGCCAAGCCTCAGGGAACAGAAATTTAAACCCCAGCTAGAAGCTTGGGAGGAGAGCAGGGGAAGATGCAGAGCTTCCGAAGGGAGGAAGAGAGAAAAAGCTTCTGAGAAAAGGCCAAGCGCTGTAGACTGGAGGAGACGTGGTTAGAGAGGCTCAGAAACTTCCCAGAGTTGGAGACCTTGTAAGGAACCTATCTGCAGGTCTGAACTTGAAGCCAGCAGAACAGAAGGAGAGAAGGTACAGCCTGTTGTCAGGAACCCGCTGAGGGAGAAACAGCAGAGAACCCTTCAGTCCTCAGGGCTGGATGAAAGGCTTCAGAGTCTGCCTAGGTGGGAACCCAGCTCAAAAGCCAGGAGTTTGAAAGACTCACCCAGGAGCAGAGGGCCAGGGCAGTGCTCTTGACAGGCAGTGCAAACAGAAGAGCAGAAAGTAATTCCTTACAGCTGGAGAGAGCTAGCTGAGAGCCAGAGAGGAGTCTCCACAGCCCAAGGTATTTCTAAACCTTACTGCGCAGAATTGTGTCCAGGGGAAATACCAGAGTTAGCAGAGGGAGGTTACCAGAAACCCTGCTATAACAATTTAAAGCCAAACTCAGTAAGCCCTGAGTTTGAAGAAATGCAATGGGACAGTAATGATATTGACCTAGAGGAAGTTCCTATGGATTGCACGTTTTGTGTGGCAGATGATGTTGAGTCCCTGCGCTAAACCCATATAAAAGAGCTGAGTGAAAGCCAAGAAAAAGAGGTATTTTTTGTTGGAAGCAGAAGCTGTTTTTGTTAAGCTGTTTTGATTACATAGGATATGCACTGCACATGTTTGGAGCAGAGACTGTGAGAAATGCAGTTGCTTTAATTTTCTGTAAATAACTCTGAGCAAACACCTGAAGATTGTCCTATTTTGTTCTGCACTGAATTCTTTTGTGTTGGGAATAAATTCCTTGTCATTTTTGCCTTACTACTCGACTCACAACTACTCTTTATCAGATGACATAATGGCAGCTCCAACCCTCTTAGCCCTAGGTGGAGGGCTGGCCTTCTGACAAGTACCAAGACTCACTCCTCGGCACCCTCAAGAAAAGAGGCTAGGACGTTGGATTCTTTAGGGAGAAGGTATTTCCAGAGTTGCATGCTGGTCCACCTGCATTCCATCTTACCAGCTCTACATCCCTGTTTTATGTATCCCTGTTTTATCTATCCCTGTTTTATCCCTGTTTTATGTAAACGTAGGACAAAATGTATGTCCAAGTATTCAATGTTCAATGTAAACCGCACTGATGAGAAATAGAGCGGTATATAAGAAGTGTTAAATAAATAAATACATGGGCATATTCTTGAAAAACATGTGCGACCTGGTGGAACTAGCCCAGTCTTTGCCTCCAGAGAAGCTGGAGCAGTATCATGCAAGTTCATAGTGCAAGCCACCTATGACATCTTTGAAACAGCATCAGGAAATTCTGCCAAGGTATTGGCACCCAGAGACTCGCTTGGCTGCAATATTTGGACCTAGAACAATCTGTGCAAAACAAGCTGGTAGATGTCCTGTGCTGGGGAGAAAAGCTCTTCATTGAACAGGTTGAAGAAAAGGCTGGCTATATAGAGAAGCAGCATGTCACATTCACTAGATTCTCCAGGTGCACGTCTGAGCCAGGCTCCTATTGTAGGAGGTACCAGGGTAGGAGCCAGAAAAAGATCTACCACCCTTGCAGTTGTAGGTACTTCCTTGGGCCCCAGACATCCCAGCCTAAACAGGCTCCCCATTAACAGCAGCATAGAGAGAAGCCTCAGAAGGCCCAACTAGCTTCTCAAAACCTGGTGCATGGTTTTGACTGGTGCCTTAGGAGCATAGCCACTCTTCCAATGACCGCTGTAGGAAACCCTCCAGTCGGAGGAAGGCTCACTTTGTTCCTTACTGGCCCAGACAGCCTTGATTCCCCCTTCTGCTGCAACTCTCCAGTCTGGAGCCACTGTGGTTTGGACATGCACCAGATCTGATATTGCAGAAGGGCAGGACAATGTTGCACCCCCAACATCTGGTCCTTGGCCCTCATGGCATGAATGTTGAGAGGCTAATGTTGCCTCAGCTCAACCTGCCAGACAGTGTAACAGAAGTCCTTTTCACCTCCAGGAGTGCATCTATGAGAAAGTCTTACTCTTGCAAGTAGAGGAGGTTTGATGTCTTGTGTGAGGGCCAGGC
Organism: Ichthyophis bannanicus; assembly: GCA_033557465.1. Taxonomy (NCBI): domain Eukaryota; kingdom Metazoa; phylum Chordata; class Amphibia; order Gymnophiona; family Ichthyophiidae; genus Ichthyophis; species Ichthyophis bannanicus. The sequence continues at coordinate 1,847,121,353 of CM066031.1, read as the reverse complement.
CTTGGATCCCTTTGCCTATTCCTCACAAAAACCTCTTGAATATCTACTTAACTCCAACTCAGTCAGGGTCCACCTTTGTGTGATTTGTGCGTACCATTGAAGTGTGGAAGGCAAGTCCATCTTGGTACAGCCTTTAGTTGTTTGCTTTATGTGGGGGTTGCTTCTCTTGAAGTCTCCCAGAGTGTCTTGGTACCTCAATGTGGTTCTTGTGATGCTCAATACAGTTGGAATAATTTCTGTGTCTTTCTATCTCATGTCTTGGTCATGATTCCACTGTTTTTCTGGCACAAAAACATTAGTGTTTATGTAGGTGCCAGTGGATGGGACATGCTACTTTATTATGCTTTTGTTTACAAGCCTTCTGACATCAGCACTTCACACCCAGCACTGAACCATTTCTAGTTCAGTTCTACAAAATCTGTTTTACCTTTTTTGCTTTTGCTGGGTGTAAAAGTTAATGAGTTGACTGAGGGTTGATCCAAGGGATGTGAAGTGGGATCATGTCAAAATTCCCCATTCTGAGTCTGCAAGAAATAAGACATCAATGACTACCAGATATTTCTAGGAGCGATATCGTAAGTATCTTGTTTCTTCTTTTGCTAAGAGGCTGTTTGATACGTTGCATTTAATGATATGCTTAAGGAATATAACATGACAGTGACCCAGCAGCTTTTGGATCACTGCCCATTCTTTGGAGCATGTAGACTTTGCTCTGCATTAGATCTGAGGCCGAGATTCCCAATGGTGGTTAGAAAAGAAATGTTAGACAAAATTAGAGGGATGCGTGCATTAAATTTAGGGCCTGCAAAATTGATTTAGCATGTGTAAAGTTGATTTGCACGTATTAATTTTTAATGCGTATTAAAACATTCTTATGAACATGAATGCCCAAAAATCAGTGTGGGGGGGGGGGGAGGCTAAAATCTAAAACCAAAGATACATTTTTTCCTTTATGCACATCCCTTAAAAACTGACATGCAAGTCCCCCTGCCCCCATCCACCCCACCCCACTCCAAGGGCAGTGCATGGTGTGGGGTCGTTGGGGAATAGGGGTGAAGCAGAGAGCAAATAACTTGCCAGATGCTGTATCCATGCTGATCTCTCACCGGATAGTCGAACATACTTGGAAACTTAATTTGCCCTCCTCTGCAAGAGACTTAGAGCGAAGGAGAGAATGCAGGATTCTGTATAAATGTGCACAGCAGGATCCTGGCTGCCGTTCAGAAGTGTACAGAGAGCATGTGGTACTTAACTTTCCATGCCAGCAACACTGGCTGACAGCTTCAGGGTACAATAAAGGTTTGTGTTTCATTGCGCAGGGCTTTCAAACCATTCTCTGTTTTAGCGTCGCAGGATGTCAACAGAGGATCTTGGACTTCCTGCTGCATTGTATGTTCTTGAGAAGAGATTTGCGACTACGTTGACTATGAATGCATACACTTTTTTTTTTTTTCTGTTTCTTGTGCAAGGAGACATTACTCCTCACTACTCTCCCCCCCCCCCCCTTTCAGAAACTGACTGTCTGTCTTTTTCGTTTCTTTCCAGAAAACGCAGAGGAGCGATCAACAGCAAACAGTTAACATACTTGGAAAAATACCGGCCAAAGCAGAGGCTTAGATTCAAAGACCCTCACAACCATAAGAATAAATGCTGTCTCATGTAATCTCAGCCAAACCAGGCAAAGGAAGAGAGCGAGAGCCACACACACGGACACAGGGGTTTCACAGCGCAGTCACGGAGGGCTGCGAGCCAAGAAACAGAACTGACATTTTCATTTTAACCGAATGCTCTAAGCATAGATGCAGAAATGAAGATTTGAGGAGTAGATGTTAACACTTGTAAGGTCGCCTATGTTCTGCTTTTCTGACAAAGATAAAGTTTGCCGAGTTTTGGCTTGGGGATGAGGGTGGGGATTTTAATTTTGTTTTTAAAAATCTGTGGGGATTTTTCAGGGAGGGATGGGGGCTGCTTGGTTTTTGCCTTGGGGAGAAGTGAAGGATGATGTGTTCAGCTTCTTGCTCGTCGCATAAGTAAAATGAGTCCTTCAGCAGGCAAAGAGAATGCAGTCGGGCCGGATTGCTAAAGCGCCGTAGACAGAGTGAGCCTGTGCTGTTTCAGATGCAGCCTCTGACCGGCTGCCTGCTAATTCTGATAAATGGGTACACAGCCCCCGCCACCCCACATGGGCCCATAACGCAGGTTGTGCATTCTGACCTTTCATCGTAACTTTCTCTACCATCCTGCAGATGTCATTACTGTCTTCCTTTCTGAAAGCAAATGAGCAAAGGCCTGGCAGGTGAAAGGGAAAAGGTCTTATTTGTAGTGGATGACCAGTTGCACTGCGATTCCAAGTACAACATCCAGCATTCGCTCTCTTGGTTTGCTCTTCAACTGCACTTGCGGCACTGCCCGCCACCCCACCTCCGAAACAGGATTGACCTACCTACAGATTTTCTACAGGGCTTCAGGATGTCTTGTGACCCTATTTACTAGGCTTTTCTTTTTTTTTGCTATAGATGAAGAATGGGTGAAAATTAGGGGGGCATATTCAAAACGTTTTAGCTGCTTAACTAACCTGCTCACTGTCTAAAACGCAGTCGGTGGGATATTCAGCAGGACTAACACAGTTAATGCAACCAGGTTAAATGCCCCACTGCTGACTGGTTAGCATCAGAGTGCAGCAGGGGCAGTGGCCATAGTGAGCCACTAACTAAAACCCCTAAAGTTAGGAGAGTTGAAAGGCCATCCTAACTTAAGATGTTTTAGCTAGCCAGTAAGCAGCTCAATATCGCTGCTGACCGACTAGCTAAAATACTATCTGGGCAAATAGGATATTCAGTGCCAATTGCTGGGTAGGGCCCAGAACCGAATATCTCGTTATAAATTAAAGCAACAATGTCCAGCAGCTTTGAGAGCACTGACTGCCTCTGCTGAAAATAAAGTAAGTAAATAGGCCGCTCAGTTGGTTTTAGCTCTCTGAATGTTTCCAGGTCTTGTTGCCTATGAAAGTAAGGTGGAATCAGGTTTAGAGAAGACTATCAATAGATTTCAGAGGCTAGAGGTCAACTACAATAATGGCAATTCACTTCTGATACCTATTTCTTGTATTGTCACCATTATCATGTGTACACTGGTGCACTGCCGATACTGTTCGTGGTTGACATTATCATGTGGCAGCCCGATGATGGGCACCACTGTTGCTGCAAGAGCAGAGCTCGGAAAAAGAGATTCTGACTATGAGCAGGGCAGACTACACCAGGAGGAGATGATCCGTCCCTCCGCATACAGCGATGCCTGCAACGTTTGTACTATGGATTTATGCTGCATAATATCTTGGTTCTATTCGGCTGAAGTCGTCATTGTCTTATCGGATAACAACTGCAGAGGAATAGTGAGAACATTGTCCCACAACATGCATTTTGTCCCTGCTGTACTTCCTGAAATAGTCAGACCGAGGGGAGTGCATTCAATGAACTTGAGAGACTGTTATTGAAGTGTTAGCCTTGTAATAGAAAAAGAGACATTTTGGCATTGGAAAACAGTGCAGGGCTGAAAACATTTTATTAGGCAGGTGACACCGTCATGTGTCTATTTTCTTACAGAACTGATGCGTGCGTATGGATATGAGAGATTCTGGATGTAGCTTTCGGATTTTCCTTCGGGCACAAGTTGAGAATGCAGTATTTAGTTATAATCTGTTTGATCTGTTCAGGATGAAAGAGTATTTTGGCACACTACATGGAAGGAGATGCTAAAATTATCCAAGGAGGATGTTTGTTTCTTGTGCTAAAATATCCATTACTCTGGCTTAAATCAGGAATGGGTGAAAATGATAGTGTGTGGTTGAACAGGAAATGAAAGATGGGACGTGTGGTCCTCCGCCAGCAAATTTCCGGACTGGAAACTTGATTTGCATGTTACAATATTGCACGTGTGGCGCTTTGATTTAGAGCCCCTTTTACTAAAACCTGCTAAGATTTGCCATCTCATGTATGTTATTGGCAAAGGCCGTATGTTAGCCTTTTGGGCTATGTTCAATATGTCCCTGGGAGCTAACACTCAAAAGAGTTTTCCTAACATGCGCTCCACCACAGTGGGTTCATTTAATGACTTCTATAGAAGACCCACATTGCCATCGAGCATGGTGCTAGTGGTAATGTGCTCTCCGTGTTCACTCTGTCTGTTCCCTGCTCCATCTCTCGATCACTGATTTAATGTGCAGAGGCAGTCACTGTCACAAGCTAGTGTTCCCCAATGCCTATAGCTGTGCGTTAAAATGCCCGTTAACCAGCTAAAAGGATTTCGTAAAAGAGGCCCTTTAGGATTCATCGGCCATTTATACAGTCCCCATGGAATATTTGTGTTTTCTCTCTCGTGGGTTGCTGTCCGTATCAGATAGTGAAATCCCAGACTGGTATATTCTCATATGCTTCCTATGCCCAGTGTTCTGTGGTTCCTGGCAAATTTCAAATTTTAAGTGGATTTTGTATTTGGCCTGTTTTTTTTTTTTTTTAAATGACTGTTCTTCCAAAACTATTCCGGAGCTGTTCCACTTCTCCACGGAGGTTAGGATAGAGGTGGGCTCCTACTGTGCTGCACTTTCTGCTCATTAGATTCATCTTTCTTTATTAGATAAGGAGAAACTCTCCATGCAATGCATAAATATATTGTTTCATAGACGTTTGACTTGACTTTTTCATAATAGATGCCCAGCACTGGTACTGTGACTTTCAAAATGTCATAAAAATAAATGTGTTGTCTAAGAGCCATCAGTGTTATGCAAAAGTGTTGGCATGAAAAAAATTGATGTGGGTCCTTCATGCTATCATATGAAGCTCACCAGAGATCAATTTGCATAAGCTTCCAGTAGAAGAATGAGGGATTTCACCCCCCAAAAGCACCTTTTTCTCCCTCATCTAATTAAGACGTGTAACGGTGATGGATTGTTCTTTTAGAAAATCCATCAGCGGTGGCCATGAGGAGTCATGTCTAGGAGGCCTTTGCGTTAGAAATCAGGTTGGTGTAGAAAAGTTGCGGAGGTTAGAATTGAGATGTTAAGATCAGGACATACTCGATTCTGATGGTATTAGAGAAATGGCTCTGCTAAACATGGAGCTGTTATGAAAATATATATTCATGAGCAATGGGGGCAACCATTTCACAAATCTGCATTGGGGGGGGAATGGACAGAGGAACCCAGGGCCGGCCCTAGAGTTGGTTCAAGGTGTTGGCGCCCTAGGCAGACCTTAAGCTTTTCACCCAACCTGGCTATCAAAATCTATTGTTTAGCTTTGAGTGCCCTGGACTTTGCCCTCCCCCCCTGAAGTTTCCACCCTAGGTGACCGCCCAGTTTGCCTGATGGTTGGTCTGGCCCTATAGGGACCCTAGCAACATGCACGTGTAGGTACCGGCATTTCACATCGCACATGGGTAAATGTTAACACTTACACATGTATGTCAACCATTTTGAAAACCTTAACATGTAGATGCTGTTAATTTAACTACAGGGGACACTGTTTTCAACTCATTTCAATATGAAGGAGGAAATAAACATTGGAAGATTAAGCGGATGTCTCTTGTAAAAAGATGGCCAAAAGGAGCACCTTTGAAATATTTGTTCATACCAGGGAACAGGTGTAAATCCAGATATGATTAATTTTGGGCTTCCACATGCATTCCCTATATAGGAGACTACACGTGTAGATTTTTGTCCTGCCTAGACCATGCCCCAGAATCGTCTCCAAGAAAAATGTTTATAGAACACAACGTACCTGTCGTAAAAACGTGTAAATCACAGCCTCTCCAAAATCACGTTTTCCACATGGCTGCAGATTCCACGTTTATCTGCTTCCATATATCTTTTAAAATGCAAATCAGGCTTCTAGAAGGGCCCCTTCTGTTGTTCACTTTATTCATTGCAGGTATAAATAGTGGTTCTCCTACCCTTGGATGTACGTGGAAGTAAAGGAATTTACTTTTCAGAAAGCTTGTGGAGCCCCAAAAAAGTCAACCCTATCAGGAATACCTTGGATCCCTTCCAAATACTGAAAATTTGATGTTTATGGGGCACTAAGCACAGAAGCTGTTTGAGAAGAGGGGCCCTGCCCGGACGTGTGCAGATACAATGATCTCATAAGGAAGGTAGATTATAACAAGGGCTTTTTTACAAGCATCTTAATTCTAGAATCACCTATTGATTTGTTAACGCAGTCATTTTAGTAGTGGTTTGTACCTACTGATCAAGACTAATGGGGACGGTGATATAAAAGAAATTGCCAAGTACTGTCTAGCATTAAGGCAATAAAGTTTCACTATATTTACAGCTGGAATTAGTCATTAATGCACATTATTAGTAATGAGGCCCATTGCGTAAGTTGGGATCTATGGTAAAATAATATGTTAACAGCATTACACATTAATGTGCTAGTGTACATTAAGACCTGTAACTGTTAGTGACTCCCCTTTATAATATATTCAGATTCAAGGAGATATTTTATTTATGAATTTTTAGTTCCCACCCATTGCATCGTTACTGGGCGGGATACAATAAAACATATATAATAACTCATAATAAAACAGATTGTGACAACCTTTAACTCGGCATTAAAATAGATCCATGTTTCACCTCTTCTGATGTTTTCTAAAGCTTGAATAATCACGTCTGCCTGATATCTAACAGTATAGAGTTCCACGTGATGGGTCCCATTACTGAATACGCACATGCCTGTACTTTGGTTCTCCAGACTAGAGCAGCAGATGGAACTTGGAGAAGTTCATGCTGGCTTGACCAGAGAGTCCAACTCGAGGCATAAACATTATCAAGGCATGTACCTCAATATCAAGGTCCACATACAGGACCTGATGTTGTAAGCAGGCGTTTAAAAACTGTGCGTTGTCTTACCCATAGCCAATGTAACTCATGAAACCGTGAAGTTAGATGATCAGTTCTATGTAGACTGTTACTCCTAGGTGTGTCTTAGGAGAGGACTTTGGGGAACACTGGCTGGTTTGTAATTGTATTCTCGAAAGACAAGGTGGCAAAGGAGATTGTATTTCGGAATATAAATTGAGCAAACCTGCACTGCAGAGAGGACTGCCTCATCGCTTTGAGAGCAGCTTTTGTATCGGATTCGTGACATTGTCTAGCATTAAGTTTATAATGAAGTCTAGCTCTGAAAACCTCAATGTCCACTGTTTGCGCTGTTCAGAGATCTGTGTGCAGCACAGCACCTCTCTGAAATTTGCATCACCACCTTGATTCCGAACAGCAGAGGCGATCTGGTCTTTAGAAATTCTGTGAAGGTCACTTGGATCTGCTGGTCCAGTGATGGTGATTTTTAAATCCCTGAAACTTGTCAGTTCGTATCACCGGTGTGAGCTCCAGAAATGGGGTTCTGAGTATTCCCTTTTATGAGCTCAACTCCTGCTAGTTTGGCCACCGGCCTCTTCTTTCTCCAGCCCACTGTAAACATAAATCTGCCCAAAATAAATGTTTTGAAGTAGACAGGCAGAAATAGGTAATAAAACATTAAAGTTTTGATGCGGTATGTTCTATAGCAGTATTTAGTGAACGGGGAGAAAATGAGGCTGTTTTGGTCTGTAAAGACGTTCAACCCGTTTCCAGGCATCTTAGGTCACAGAACTTAAGTGCCAAGGAACAGAAGGAAAATACACTAAATTTCTCTTCAGACGTATTGTTGTTTTTAAGATGCATGTGTTGAGCTAGTTGTGAGTATGAGCTTGCGGGCGCCGCGTTGAGCCCTCCTGTTCACAGTGGCCGGCAGCTGAAAGTACACTGTGTAATTCTTGCTGTCTTGAAGCAGTGGCCTTGGACTGGAAATGTTCCAGGCTGCCTCAGAGGTGTGATCTGATGGTTAAACCCTTGCACTGAGTGTCAAGAGATGCAGCATTTGTGAGGAGTTAAGCAAGTTAATGTACCGACTCCATTTTCTTCGGCACTCCTCAGGGACCTAAAATAACACACTTGCAGATAACATGATACCACCCGTGGACTTAGCCTATAATGTTGCATTTTTTGGTCATTTGTGCTAACGCAAAACTTCCATTTCCCTGCTGCTACCACCCTATGGATTCATAGTACCACTTCTGAGAAACATACTTCTGAGTCTCTCTATTAATACAGGGACTCTAAAATCCACATCCAAAATCAGGATCTTAATTGCTCACCTTTTCCCAAATCCCATCTCAAAGAGAGTTATTATCGGGTGTGCAAGTCTAAGCTATACCTGACTTCCCGAAGGTCCTTTTTGTACAGGCACTTCAGATGTGAAAGAGCACGCGACAGGCTTGTGCAATGGTACATACAAATGGTAGATTAATAAGTGTTAACAGTGCCAAAACCAGGAAGCTTGATTCCCAACTCTGTTGGAAGACAAGTTGGTAGGTAGATTGCAGAAGGTACGGCATCAGGTTTATTAAACACACTTCAACAATTTCTCGACTGTGAATATATATGAAATGTGTACATTTGCATGTGCTAGGTGCAGTTTATGCATATCTATCTCACGCCTATTTGCTGTAACTATCCTGAAACTAGATTAGCCAGAAGGACTTGCGGGCTGGATTGAGAACCGCTGCTTTAGATTTGCCGTTTGCCGTCTCAATATGAGATTTAGATGCACAGGACTCTAGTGAGCTTCAGTGCACCTATTTGTGGGATATTGACTAGGTTAGACACCGGCATGTAACCGCATCCATCGGCTGTTGATTTTTCCTTTGAGGTGTTAGGGTGTCTGTTAAGAAGTCTAAAGAAAGTTATTTTTGATACAGATGGTTGAATGCGAAAAGGAATTCTAGGAAATAGTTTTGTTGGTGGGAGGAATAGGATGTCCTCCTGCGGGTCAGAGATGGAAAAAGGAGGACAGAGTTGCAAGCACCCAGGTAACATGGCTAAGTCTGACTCATAACCAGAAGGCTAAGAGAATTCTTACCTTCCCCGTGATTGTGTTTTGTTTTTAGTTAAAATTTCCATTTGTTAAAATTCTTTTGAGGTGTAATAATTGCAGTCAGATTTACTTCTGAGTAAGTAACATACTTGGGAATATAAGATCATATTATACTAAATACTAGGCATGTGCAGGCCCCAAAAAATGTATTAGTCTTAACGAAGCTTTAGGTATTTTCATATGCATTCTTTGTTTTTATGTACACATTCATTTTAATTGCATGCAATTTTTGGCATGTGCAAATCAATTGTGTGTGCTTTAATTCATAGGTATACATATGCACAAGCTACTTGTGTGCACATTCTTTTTAAGGTGCCGAGGCAAGCCCAAAATGTGTGTGCCCACCAAAAAAAACCATGCAGTTCTTGTATTTTTTTTTTGTTACTTTTTTTTTTCTCTCCATGCTGGTGCCTGTAGGTTTGCATACTCGACTTAAAAAAAAAAAATTTCCTTGCCAACCTGTGCAATTCCTCCAATGTTTTTTTATGCTTTTACAGTTCAGTTAAATGCATGGACAAAGCCTCAAATACTTCCTGGATGATCTATGGGTCACTCATCCTGCTATGTGCAGACTTCATATTTGGTATGCAGGCAGCCTTGGACACCTCCGTTACCCATTAAAGCTTCATATCGCTCCTATAATAGCACAAAACATGCATGAATCAGGTTGCCATGCTATTTAAGTTTGTACAAGAAGCATAAACCACAGAGCTGAACGCGGTCCTTAGGACTCCTTGGAATGGTTATTAGAACATAAGAGATGCCGTGCTGAGGCACACCAATGGACCTTCAGCCCAGCATCTCATCTCGGGCGGTGGCAATTCATATCATTTACGGTTACCTGGAAAATCACTTCTATGTTGCCCTTTTCCAGTGGTGATTCTCATGCCTGAGTGCCTAGTGTTAATAATGCATTAAAAAAAAAAATTAAAAAACCCTCATCAAAACCCTCTAATGAATTCCAGTATACACTGGACTCTAACACATTGCAAACACTAGAGGGCGTGCTTACTAAAGGTTAACGTGCGTTAATGAAATTTCAGTGCCGCTGCGCCCATAGAAATAAAAGGGTCATAGGTACTTAATATGTGCTAATTTCATTAATGTGTGTTAAAACCTTTTAGGAAACATGTCGCAAGGTTATGACAAAAACAAGGGAATTATGAAGTGAGTTGATTGCACTGGCCTATAAAAGGTTTTAAAAAATGACACGGCATAAGATGGGAACCATGAAACGTACAAGGAACTATTTTATGATCCTATTTGTGAGCTTCTTGCATAGTAGAGTTAGTGTCCATTTCTCCTTCCCTGAGCTGCAACTGCAACCACCAGCAGTTCAACTCAAAAAACCACCTCTGAAAAAGAGAGAACCTTTTTCAAAATGAATTACTTACATGAACTTGAGCTTCAACGAGAGCTTCATCGAAACCTTAAATTATTGTGGATGAGGTTATCAAAATCCATCTAGTCTGACCATTCCTGACAAAGTACTGCAGAGTCCATCTGGTCTCGGGCTTTATCCTCCACATCACAGTATCTAAAGATCATCTGTGTGCTTATTCTTATCGAGCTATAGATTCACTGTGTTCCAGGAGGGCGATATTAGGCCACTCCTGAATTTCTGACAGCCCTATCTTGATGGATTATGGATAGAGTCAGGGACTACAACTACCACCATGTATTGGAATGTACGTTCAAAACCAGGACTGGCCAAAATGTTTCCTTCCTGGGACTGGTAACTTAGCAGCTCTGAGATTAGGAGGATAAAACCTGAAATTGGCCAGAATCTGTAGTACTTGCATCAGGGTACAGTACACTAAATGGCCCTGTGGCCTCCTTGGTTGCCATTTTCTTTGTACATGTAATACTATCCTGAATCTCAACTTACCTTATGTAGGTAGAATTTACCTTCCCCAGGGGTAGGACAGACTTGAATAATGATAAATCCAGGGCTCCAGAAGCCCATTATAGCTCCCAGTATCCTTTCTTTGTTTGCGTCTCTATTGATGTTTTAGCTCCGTAAACCTAGCTCCTGATGGACCTTGGTAATACCACTGAACATGCAAAGCCTAGCCTGGCTTTTATTTATTTTTGTTCTACAGCTTTTTGTCTAGACATAGTATAAGGTGAATGCTGATTAGCTAGCAGGAAGCTGATGACTCTAGTTGTTCTTTGAAGGAAATGGTATCCAGCAGAACGTAAAATGCTTGGGTGCACCATATTGAACGTGTTATTTTACCATTAATGTACGTTATTAGTAACTAGGTCCCCTTGAATAGGGCCTGGAGTACAATAGTGCACATTAATAGTAGCGCACCTTAGTAACTCCGTCCTTTAGTGGGACTTGGTAAAACTTTCTCTGCTAAGGTGGTAATTTTTTGCGCGTAAAGTCTGCAAATTAGTGTTTTTAGATGATAATCAGCCCAGCAGAGATAATCGAATACTCCTGTCGTCATCCGTAGGCCCATTGCTCACTTTGGGATGAGAGTCCCTTATATCTACTTGGACAAAGCCAGGTCAAATTTGTAATATGTTCCTTTTTCTCTGTTAATTTACTGCACCCTTCCCTCACATAAACCTGTCTCTCTTGCTGGTCTAAGAATTGCAGACTTATTTCATGTCTGTGGGCAATCATAGTGGTCTACAGATACGACCAGAGGATTTCGACTGAGCCATAGCTGAATCACTATACCAGTGCTTTTGTACAAATGCCATCACCTTGGCTAGGCAGATGAGGTATAGTATCTTGTCACTTTATAACTTTTTTATTGTCTCTTACATCTTGTATAAAATTGTATACAGTTTAGTAATCACATTTTTGAGTTTATGAAATCCTTAAAGTGTATTAAGGTGATTTCAACACCAATTTGAAAAATAATAAAGGAGCTAAGTTTTGTAAGCATTTTGTTGTATGTAATGTTCCCCTGCGTCCCCCCCCCCCTTTTTTTTCTTTAGCAGGGCTGTCGATGACTAAGCACCATCAGTGCAGTGTCCAAAGAGAGTGAGGCATTCAGGGAATGGGGGGGGGGGGAGATTTGCTTACTGTTTCCTGATTTTTAGCAATGTGTTACTCTTTGAAGAAACAACAGCTGTTTAAAGAAAAATGTTACTTCCTCTTCCTGTTTCAAAAATGACCCAAAACAGCACAAGAGAAACCTTTCATATGGAAAACCCCCGAGAATGCTGCATATGTTGTAGTCTAGCTAATCCGGTCCTTGGTCTACATGTTAATCAAGCGCTGCAGCAATGGAAAACGATTTAGAAATGTCTGGTCTTTTGTGTGGTCTTTGCTAATAATGGTGTGCTCTTTGCTGACACCGCAGTATCACGGCGGAGCTCAATATTCACCAGCGATGGCTACTGAACCAGCATTTAAACTAATATGTATACTAAGCCTCACTGTACATATAGACAGTAGACCTGTGCAGACCAAATACTTGTTTTGTTTTCAGTTTTTGGTTGGGTTTTTTTGTTGTTGCTTTTTACATCTCTTTGTTTTTCCTCAATACTGCATGTTCTTTGGGGTTTTTTTGCAAGAGTGCATGTTATTTGTGCATGCGTGTGTTTGTGTGTGTGTGGATGTTTGCTATTGCATAACAGTGCACACTCACAAAAGAGCACGTGCTATCACTCAATAGTGTGCACTTCTGAAAGAGTGCGTACTATTGATGAGAACTAGGAAATGGCAACGTTGTCATTTCCTGATTTGCTGATATCCCGGCTTTCATTTCAAACGGAAGCACATCCGTAATAGTCAATGGTACTGAATATGAGTGTTATTGATTTGATGGCACGCAATTCACAGCTGTCAATGTGACACCAGTATCCTTTTACTGGCTAATTCAGACGCCTGCCCTCGCTCCAGCCTCTTATAATACAGGTAGTATTGGACTGTTCAGGTAGATCTTTGACTCAATGCTATCTGTATAAGGGACAAAAGTCAATGGATAGCAAACTATTCATTCACCACCCATAAATATCTGTGCGTCTATGTCCAGTGACTACCTTGTTTCTTGTGATTTGCAGGTAAGTCATATCAGTAGTGCCAACTTCATTTGAAGTCCAGATTTGTAGAGGTGGTTTAGGTTGGAAAAGGGATGTCTAACTAAAGACAGTCACAATTTATAGCATGCTTTATAAAACTCATTCAACAGGGGAACCTTTGTAAATTACATCCAGCGGCTGTTGCAAAAATGTGAATTTGGTGGCTCATACAGTGGGAAGACAGACAGCATTATCTGAGGCTTTCTGCATGTAAGTGTGAGTATATAGACAAGGGGAAGGGGGTGCTTACCTTCACATGTATGTACAGGATTTTGCAAAATTACATGTCCAAGGGGAGGGAGCATAACTCTTAGAGGGGTGTTTTAGGTGGTTTTGAATGCCAGAGAGGTAAACGCAATTCCGGCACCAATCATTCTTTCAAACCCCAGGTCCAAGTGAGCAGAGACTCAAAAGTTATGCATGCCTCGGCGCAGATATAACAGGCAGTGAGTTTTGTTTTGTTTTTTGTTTTGGGGCTTTTTTAATATATGCCCTACAAGAGAGAGCATGCACATAAACTTGAGTATATAAGATGATACTTTTCTAAAATGAATACGTGCGTACATATGACCATTTCTCCAGGACCAAGCAGGAAGTCAGTCCTCACATATGGGTGACGTCGGCGCCGACGGAGCCCTCGCGGAGCAATTTTCCCCAGCTTTCAAAGAAAGCCTTTGGGAATTGCAGCGCGCATGCGCGGTCGCCTTCCCGCCCAAGGGTGCCATCTTAGCCAGTCTTCTTTTTTCCGCGGAGCCCTACAGACGTACCCGTCGTGTCCCCGCGAAAAAGTTGATATTTACTCATAATTTACTCTTTTTTCCTTCGGTTCGACGCCGGTCTTTTTCCCGCCCGGACTCGCGACGCCGGTCACGAGTCCTCTTCTTCTTTTTCGGTTTTTTCTGACTTAGTCAGTTTCGTTTTCGGTTTTTTCCCTGGCAGCCCGGTCCTTTGACCTCGCCGGGGCCCTTTTTTCCCCCGATGGCTGCCAGTGGTTTCAAGCGGTGTGGTCAGTGTGACCGAAATATGTCACTAACTGACACACACGACAATTGCCTCCGCTGCCTGGGCCCGGATCATGAAGAAATGATCTGTGGGCCCTGCGGCAAAATGTCCTCCAAAGCGTTGAGAAGTCGGCGGCATCAGCGGGATAGGATCTTCGTTGACCCCAGCCGTACCCGGACCTCGTCGGAGGCCTCCGCGTCCAGAGGTTCTAGCTCGGACCGTCGCCGGAGTTCCTCCGATAGGGGTTCTCCCTCTGGGGACCATCGTTGGAAGGTGAAACCCGCGAGGGTGGCGTCGGTGGACGCTCCTGGCTCCGCGAGGGCCAGGTCGCATAGCCCCGATAGCTGTCCCGGGTCCTTGGAGAAGGAGCACCTCTCGAAGCGACCTCGCCTGGAGTCAGAGCTGCCTGCTCGGGTAAGTCCTATGGTCCTCCTGGACTCGCCTCCGAGACCGCCGACGTCGGGCCCGACGCTGTCGGGGCCCGAGTCGGGGACTGCTGGGTCACCTGAGCTCGGACTCAGGTTGACGGCCTTAGAGAGCAGACTGTCTGCCTTCATGGACCAGCAGCGGGCACTGCTCGCCGGCCTCGCTGGCGCCGCTGCCCCGACCGCCGGGACGTCGATGTCTAAGTCGACCCCGGAGACCGAGCCGATCCTCGAGTCCATGCGAACTCGAGTCGATCCTCGGTCGAGGTCACCCTCGGCCTCCCGTTCGGGACCGAGGTCGCCGACGCTGACTCCCTCGGCGTCGGGGCGGCAGGCGCCGCGCCCTGCCCGGGCCGACCCCACAGAGTCCTCGTCGGAGTCGGTCTGGGAGTCTGAAGAGGAAGAGTCGCCTGATTCTTTTTGGACTCGGTGTGTCCCCTCGGACTCACCTGAGTCCGAACCTCGGAAGCAGTCCCCCCCGGAGGATGCCCGGTTCTCGGACTTCGTCAGGGATATGGTCAAGGCTTTGGCCTTCCCTGCGGATCCCGAGGAGGAGCCTCGAGCCGAAGAGCTCGACGCCCTCCAGTATGACTCTCCCGCCAGGGAACACTTTACTGTACCGGTTCCTCCCATGCTGGAACGACTACTCTTCCGCATGTGGGAGAGTCCGGCCTCCTCGCCGGTCCTGAGCAAGCGGGTCGATTCTATCTATCGAGTCCGCAAGAGCCCTGGCTTCCAAAAAGCACAGCTACCACACCATTCCATGGTAGTGGAATCGGCCATGCATCGTCTTAAGAGCCAGAAGATGCACTCCTCGGTGCCTCCTGGCAGGGAGGCCCGTAACCTGGATGGCCTTGGTAAGAAGTGTTTCCAGGGCTCTATGCTTGCGTGTCGTGTCCAGACCTACCAGCTATACATGGGCATGTATCTCCGAGACCTGGCTAAAAAGCTAGCCGGATTCTCCGCTGGTTTGTCCGAGGAACCCTTGCGGAGGTTCCTGGCCTTGTCCTCTGGCATTCGGGAATGCTCAAAATTCATATCCCGAGCAGCCTATGATGGCTTTGAAGCATCGGCTCGAGTGGCCGCAGCCGGCATCGGTGCCCGCCGACAGGCTTGGCTTCAGTCGTCTGACCTTGAGCCCTGGGTGCAGGACAAGTTGGTCGATGTCCCCTGCCGAGGCGAAAACCTCTTTGGCAAGCCCATGGCTGAAAAGGCTGCACAGATCGAGACGGAGACTCTCACCAGGACTAGGCTTTCTAGGAAGACCTCCGCCCCTTCCCAGAAAAAGAAGGGCTCGGGAAAGAAGTCCTTTTACCCGAGAAAGGCGGCTGCCTACAAACAATACCCCCAATATCAGGCCCCTGCAGCTCCCCAACAGGGCCAGCAGGCCAAGGGACGGGGTAGCGGGTCCTGTAGGCAGCAAGCCCCCAAGCCTGCACCACCAGCCCCTGCTCAGCAGGGTGGGGGTTTTTGACTCCTTAAGCATAGCCTCTCCCCCTCCGCTGGTTCCTCCCAGCACCGGAGGCCGGCTGGTTCACTTCGCCCACAGGTGGTCCAGCATCACCTCAGATGCCTGGGTGCTTCAAGTCGTGAGAGAAGGCTATCTTCTCCACTTCCACCAGGTCCCTCCCTCCTATTTTCCGGGAGAACCTCCACGACCCCCTCTGCACAGGGAATTACTCCTTCAGGAGTTAGCAGGTCTTCTGCAGGAACAGGCGGTGGAACCGGTGCCCCACCACCTGAGAGGTCAAGGCTTTTATTCCAGATACTTTCTAGTTCCAAAGCGGACAGGAGGCCTCAGACCCATCCTGGACTTGCGCAACCTCAACAAGTTCCTCGTGCGGGAGAAGTTCAAGATGCTTACCCTTGGAATCCTTCTGCCCTACCTCCAGCAGGGAGATTGGCTATGCTCCTTGGATCTAAAGGATGCCTACACGCACATCCTCATCCACCCAAGCCACCGCCAATACCTAAGGTTTGTGGTGGCCGAAAATCATTACCAGTACAGAGTACTACCCTTTGGCCTGTCCTCCGCACCGCGAGTCTTCACAAAATGTCTCGCGGTGGTGGCGGCCCATCTCCGGCTTCACGGCCTCTATGTCTTTCCGTACCTCGACGACTGGCTCATCAGAGCAGCGTCCGCTCCGGAGGTCACCACCGCCACTCGCCGCACGGTGACTCTTCTGCAGTACTTGGGCTTTGTTATAAACTTCGCAAAGTCCACTTTGCTCCCCTCACAGGATCTCGAGTTCATCGGCGCAAGGCTGCACACTCCTCGGGCACGAGCGTTCCTACCGCTCGACAGGGCTCAACGGCTCATGGACCTAGCCGACCGCTTTCGCAGCCGGCCCCTGGTCTCCGCCAGGCGCTTCCTGAGACTACTCGGCCATATGGCTTCCACCGTCCATGTGACCCCCAATGCCCGCCTGAATATGCGGCCTGCTCAATGGTGTCTCCGCAAGCAGTGGCAGCAAGCCACAGGCGGCCTAGCAGACCTAGTGCGCGTCTCCGAGCCGCTGATCTCGTCTCTCCAGTGGTGGCTTCATCGGCCGAACCTGGTACTCGGCATGCCTTTCCAGTCACCTCAGCCGGCCCAGGTGCTGACGACAGATGCATCCCTCCTGGGCTGGGGAGCACATTGCCAAGGGGCACGTACTCAGGGCCTCTGGACCACGTGGGAGTCTGCTCAGCAGATCAACTTCCTGGAGCTCAGAGCGATCCGCCTGGCTCTCAAGGCCTTCTCCCACCTGACCTCTCACCAGTCCGTCCTTGTCCAGACGGACAATCAAGTTGCCATGTTCTACGTGAACAAGCAGGGGGCACGGGCTCCTTCCTTCTCTGTCGGGAAGCAGAGAAGCTCTGCTCTTGGGCCGTCAGTCACGGCGTTCTTCTCAAGGCAGTTTATCTCCCAGGCCAAGAAAATTGCCTGGCGGACAAACTCAGCAGGATCCTCCAGCCGCACGAGTGGCGACTGGATCCCTTGGTAGTTCAGAAGCTCTTTCTAAAGTGGGGCCTCCCCACGATGGATCTCTTTGCCAGCCCTCTCAACCGGCAACTTCCTCGCTTCTGCTCTCGTCAGCCACATCCCCTTCGAGTTGCGGCAGACGCTTTTCTACTCTCATGGTCGGGGAGCCTTCTGTACGCTTTCCCTCCCATCCCGCTAGTCTCTCGGACTCTTTTCAAGGTTCTCCGAGACAAAGCCTTCATGATCCTGGTGGCCCCTCGCTGGCCCAGACAGCCGTGGTTTCCACTCCTGCTGCAATTAGCGGTAGAGGATCCATTCCCTCTGGGGTTACAACCGGATCTCCTCACTCAGGATCAGGGGTCTCTGCTACACCCCAACCTCAGATCTCTCAATCTAATGGCCTGGCTGCTGAGCGGGTAGTCCTTGCTCCCCTTCTCCTGCCGGCAGAGGTGGAGGAGGTCGTCCTAGCTTCGCGACGACCTTCTACCCGCAAATGCTACGCCCTTAAATGGCGTTGTTTTTCCGTTTGGTGTACCCAACAGTCTCAGGATCCCTTCTCCTGCCCGGTGTCGGTGATCTTGCAGTACTTGCTATACCTCTCTAATCTGGGACTTAAGTCCAACTCCGTCAAAGTTCACCTCAGTGCTCTTTCAGCACATCATGTTCCGGTGGACGGCAGACCTCTTTCCAGCGACCCTCTCGTAGCGAGGTTTCTCCGAGGTCTCCTTCTACTTAAACCACCTCTGCGCCCGCCAGTGCCTGACTGGGACCTGAATGTGGTTTTACAGCGGATCACCTGTCCGCCTTTTGAACCTATGGCTACCTGTTCTCTCCGTTTTCTTTCTTGGAAAACATTGTTCTTGATAGCCCTCACTTCCGCTAGACGCGTAAGTGAATTGCAGGCCCTCGTGTCTGATCCCCCTTACACTCGGTTCTACAAAAATAGGGTGGTCCTACGAACTCACCCAAAATTTCTTCCAAAAGTGGTCTCCCCTTTTCACATCAATCAGGAGGTGGTACTTCCGACCTTCTTTCCCAGACCACACTCCAGCCGAGCTGAAACGGTCCTCCATACCCTGGACTGTAGAAGGGCATTGAACTTCTACCTTGACCGTACGCGGGAGCACCGTAAAGCTGCTCAGCTTTTTGTGTCTTTTGACCCCAATAAATTGGGGCTCCCGGTCTCCAAGCGTACTCTGTCCATCTGGGTTGCAGACTGTATCACTTGGGCTTATGGGGCAGCCGGACTCTCCTTGGAAGGTCGAGTCACGGCTCATTGCGTTCGGGCAAAGGCTACGTCAGTGGCTTACCTCCGTTCTGTTCCGCTGGCAGACATCTGCCGGGCCGCTACTTGGTCTTCGAGCCAGGCTTTTGCGGTCCATTACTGTCTCGAGAGGGAGTCCCGCAGGGACAGTGCTTTCGGACAGGCAGTCCTCCGTAATCTCTTTGAGGTCTGAGCAACTCCTACCCTCCATCCCGGATGTGGGCTACCGGTGGGTAATAATTCAGCGAAGATTCCTTCCTTCTGTGCTGCTGAGCTAGAGGGAGCTCATTTTTGTGCTTAGGGTCTCCGGTAGCCTTAAGCTTGGGAGTCCCATATGTGAGGACTGACTTCCTGCTTGGTCATGGAGAAAGCGTAGTTACTCACCTGTAACAGGTGTTCTCCAGGAGCAGCAGGAATCAGTCCTCACAACCCTCCCTCCTCCCCTTGGAGTTGCAATCATCTGCTTTAGTTTTTTTTGCAAATTTTTATGCTGTCTTTTTTAGCTATGTCATCTGACTGGCTAAGATGGCACCCTTGGGCGGGAAGGGGACCGCGCATGCGCGCTGCAATTCCCAAAGGCTTTCTTTGAAAGCTGGGGAAAATTGCTCCGCGAGGGCTCCGTCGGCGCCGACGTCACCCATATGTGAGGACTGATTCCTGCTGCTCCTGGAGAACACCTGTTACAGGTGAGTAACTACGCTTTATGCATGTAAGTCTGCTTTTTACAAGTGCAAATGATGCCCAGTTCTGTGTTGCATCCAGTAATGGTTATTAATGGCCACTGTGTCAAAAAAATATCAGTCTGATTTGTTTGGCACGATTTCCCTTTGACAAAACCATGTCACCTCAGATCTTGCAATACACTGGCTTCTAGAAAGTTCACTATTCTCACCACCGAGGTAAGGCTTACCGACCTGTAGTTTGCCACCTCTTCTCTGTTATTACTTATGTGAGAAGGGACCACATCAGCCCTTCTCCAGTCCTGCGGAACCTCCCCTATCTTCAGGAATCTATTAAACACATACTTTAATGATCCCACCAGAACCTCTGAGCTCTCAGTCAGGGGTGGCCCAAGGGGGGTGTGGGCCATTTGCGGAGACTCATTGCAGGGTCTCATTTGCATACATATTTGCATAATGTTAAGGTGCGCTAACTTTTAGTAAACATGCCTCTTAAGTGTCTGGATAAAGAAAGACTACCAGATTTCTACATTACTATACTCCAGTGCCAACTGCCAGGCACATTAGGAAGTGCTACAAACACTGCCCATTTAGAACCCATAACAAACCCACCATATAACAGCACTACCAGGACTCACAAAGCCCCAAACCCTACCTATCAAAAGGCAGCACTGCCAATATTAAACCAATACATCTCGGAGAATACCAACATCTCCTACTGGGGAAAGAGAACAAGTGGCACTGTCAAATAGAAACTACATGAACAGAATACCTCGGCTCAGTTATGCAAGCAGAACATAGACCATCAGCAAACAAAGAACAATGGATCACAATTTAGAAATAGAAAGACAGTTATTAAAATGGGAACCCCAAAAGCCAAACATGAAATGTACAACACCACTGGAGAAATAAAACTATAAATTTCCTCTTGTACTAAACAAAAACGCAAAGACGTTAGCGATGCACATTTCCCAGAACCAAACATATTCCAGTTAATAAATTCAAAATAAAAAAGTATTTGTCAACCTTTTGTTTGTGCATTTTATTTTTCAGTCACAATTGCTTCAGTCACTTTCTTCTGGTTTCTTCATATCTTTGGCTAGCTCTCCATAATCTGCTGTCCATTTGTCCTTTCTTCTCTCTTCTAGTTTTTTTCCCCCTTCTCTCTCTACATCTGCTTTAACATACTGATCTTTCCCCTTTTGCTCTTTCCTCCATTTCTTTCTTTATTTCTTTTTCATCCACTCAAATTTCACCCCTCCATCCTCATTCCGCACTTAATCCCCCAATCCCTGGCCAATCGAAGATTTTTCTTTCCCCCCCCCCACACAAAATATCGTTTCACCTCTCCATCCTCACTCCCCCATCCCCTTTTAGTCCTCCCCCAACATCAGCTCCCTTCTAGTTCCAGCCTCACCCAGCATCTGCTCCCTTCTAGTTCCATTCTCCCCACACACACACAGCCCATTTCCAGTCCTATCCAAGCCCCTCATCAGCCCATTTCCATTCCTAGCCCCCCATCAGCCATTTCTAGTCATATCTTAGCCTCACATCAGCCCATTTCCAGTCCAAGCTCCCCCTTCAGCCATTTCCAGTCCTAGTCCCCCTTCAGCAATTTCCAGTCCTATCCTAGCCCCCAAGCTCCCCATCAGCCCATTTCCAGTTCTATCCCAACCCCCATCAGCCCATTTCCATTCCTAGCACCCCCCCCCATCAGTCCATTTCCATTTGTAGCCTCCCCATCAGCCATTTCTAGTCCTATCCTAGCTTCCCATCAGCCCATTTCCAGGCCAAGCTCCCCCTTCAGCCATTTCCAGTCCTAGCCCCCCTTTCAGCAATTTCCAGTCCTATCCTAGCCCCCACCCCCGAAGAGCCCCGTACCTGTCTGAATGGCTTTTGAGGGAGCCGAGGATGCCAGAGGCCCCGACTTGCCTCTGCACGGCACTGGAGTAAAGAACAGTGTACTCCACTCATGTTATGTTCACGTTAAGCCCACTGAGTGCCGGGAAAGATTTAAGGTCATTTCCTGTTTACGGGCACTCTTAAGAGTTTCACGTGAACACAGTAGGAGTGAAGGAGCACTCTGCTCTTTACTCCAGTGCTGTGCAGAGGTGAACCGGGGCCTCTGTCATCCCTGGCTCCCTCTGAAGCCAGCCCTACAAACCCTGCAGAATGAAGTTCATGTGGGGCCCTCTGAATCGTGGGGGCCTGTGCAAACAACATTCTCACTCAATGGATAGGCTGGCCTGCTCTCTGTATCCTGGGATATATTCCATGTGGGCTCGTGGCTTGGTCAGCTTTTGGCTTTGCAAGCTGTTTATAAACACTTCTGTGAATGGTGTGCTATGTACTCCATTCCCATCAGTACCTTTGTCCTTCATGCATGGTCCTTCCTCAGAGAGGTAAGCACAGTCTTGTTTCTTCTCTTGGGAAAATTGAGTGTCTTCTTTGAACAGGACCAGTACTTGGCACTTAAATTCCACTTATTCCTTTTTCGGTCTCAAAATAACTGAATCTAGGCCAGAATGTGTTTTCTGAACTGAAGGGTTTAATGAAAAAACTTCACGGTCACTGTGGTGGTGAGAACAAACATACAGATGGCAGAAAAATCAAAACCAGAACTATATTACAAGCCGTTAACTCCTTCTCTTGTTCCTTCCTCTCAAAATATGTTACAAGATGATTAATTATTTCTCCTCTCTGACATATTGCAAGACGTCACTTTTAGTACCGCTTCTCTGGTACTGAAAGTTTACTCCAAATGTCTCCATGCCTTCACTTTCGCTACTTCTTGCGGTTACCCTGAGTGGGAGCCCTCCTCCTACTCTAGTAATCTGTGTACCCTGAAATGTTAGTTGTGTAGGTGTGGACCTCCAATACTGCCTTGTTGTCACTCCTTCTCTTGGTGTCACTGGTTGCTGATGGACTCCTGTGGTTCATCTCTTCCTTGAAGTAGATGGCTCCCCAAGGTAGTTGCTTTGCTCCTTCTCTTCATCACCAGTCATACTGCTCTCCTTTTGAGCTAGTGGGAGTACTGGCAGGGTTTACCCAACACCTTCCAGCCCCACTGCTCTCTCCTCCTGCAGTTTTGGCCTTGTGGCTCTCTCAAATGGAATGAGGGCTTGTAAATAGTCTCCTGCCCCTCTGAGGCAGTTTCCTCTAGTGGTCCTCTAGTGCAATGGCTTGCTGCCAAAGACTCCTGCCCCTAAGGGCAGATGCCTTTATTCCCTCATAGTGCAACGGCTTGCTTGCCAGAGACAGGATAATGCTTTTGGGCATGGTTTATAGGTGTTGGATTTTCCCTTCCAGGGGCATCTCCTCCCAATTTAATGCAACTGGGCTGAAAGTAATCTCCCCTGTTCTGGAAAATTACCAGTTCATCTCTAGGATATATTGTTTTGGAGATCGTACTGTTGGAAGTTTTCCAATGAGGGAATTGGGCTTTTGCTGCTGCACTCCAAAGTTTGCTTATTCAGCAAGTCCCCTAGGCAAGCTTTTGAGGAGAAGAGGTAAGCATCCAACCAGCAGAATATCAGAGGAGGTGATCAAGGAGGAACACAAAGGTCAGTGCAATCAAGTAGGTAACGGGTCAGAATAATCAAGAGTTAGATACACCTGCCATTCTCTAAGAGATCCTTAAGAAAAAACGGGAGTCTAAGATAGTACTTCTTAATCGTTTCTTGTTTTGGCTCTAGTATTATATCTGTCCAGCCTCAACATTATCGCTAATATTATTTCTTGCACCTTTTCCTCATCCAGCTCCTATATCCTCTTGACTATCATATCTACTCACGTTTCATCAGCTCTCTTGCACTCCTCCAACCCCCCCCTCCCCCCCCCCCCCAGTTCTCATGCATCTGAACATCCACACCACTCTTTCACACACAAACACTCCTTCCCCTTTCTTAAGATTCTCACACAACATGGATCCTGGAGATCAAAATGTTGTTCAACAGGGACAGCTTTGCCCTGCTGACTTCAGGGAGATAGGTTAGATACCGCATTCACCTGGAATTCCCCTCTTCTCAGCATTTACATCTTCCTCCCCACAAATCACTCACAGGAGTCATAGCTCTGTGCTCAAGCCATCCCACTCCTGTTTTTGCCGGCAAAAGGCGACTCCTAAGGGACTGGGGTTGATGCTACAGGGTAAAGAAAAGCCTACCAATCGAGACGCTCTACACCATTCCTGTTTTCTCTTGTGCCCCTCCTTCTCCCTCTCTCCCCCCCTCCCAACTGCTGTACTTTGCATCTGGGAGAGTCTAGGACAAAAGAGAAAGAGGACCATCTTTGTTCATTGTCTTTTTTTGCATTCACACCATCCCCCTCCTATCCCTTTTTTGTTTTGTCTAGTCCACACTGACCTCCCCCCCCCCCCCCCCATTGATTTCTATATGCTGCCTGGAGCAAAAGGCAGGGCGATGGTCTATGGAGCACTTTCCAATAGACATGGAGCAAGATCCTCGAGCTCATGATTGGCCACGTCCCTGGCTGTCGCTACCAAGACACACCAGGCGCTGTTCCAAAGCACATCTTTGAGCAACACTGATTGTGACGACTTTGTTTATTTAACACTTTCTGTCCCACTTTTCTGATAGTCAAACGGTTTACAATTAACGAGTAACAGTTGATCAAGGAACAAAGTGGTATATAAAATAGGTGAACAAATAGCAAAATAATTTACAGAAGGTTAATCCAAGCCAGTCTAGGTAATTTAACATACGTACACTGGAGCAGTGGTAGACTTTCTCTTATCCTTGCAAAGGGGCTAAACTAAAGGAGGCAATAAATGGGGCAACAGATACGTATGTAAGGAAAGTAAATGAAAACAAGAGGAAAAGGAAACCTATTTCATTCTCCAGAGAAGTGGCTGTACAAATAAAGGCAAAAGAACCACAGCTTTCATAAAATTCAGAAATTCACAAACAGAGGGACATAGAAAAGAAGACAGGATCAAACTAAAAGAGACAAAAAGAGAAATAAGGATAGCAAAATCAAAGGCAGATGTGAAGTGTGGCGACCAAACATTTTTCAAGTATATTCAGGAGAGGAGGAAAATCAGAGGTGGAATTGTAGGACTCAAAAGTGCTGGGAACGGATTTGTGACATTGAAAAAGTGAAAATGCTAAACAGATACTTCTGTAATGTTTTTTACTAGAGAAAATCCGCCCTTTCCTTTCTGAACACACTACTAAGATACTTATCCACTCCTAAATCACCTCCCGTCTTGACTACTGTAACCTACTCCTTGTTGGTCTCCCTTTGAATCATCTCTCTCCCCTTCAGTCTGTTCAACACTCGGCTGTGCAGCTAATCTTCCACCAGCCTCATCATGGCCATATTACTCCTCAAGTTACTTCATTGGCTCCCTATCCGTTTTCACATCCAGTTCAAACTTCTCCTGCTGACCTATAAATGCATTCACTCTGCAACTCCTCACTACCTTTCTTCTCTTATCTCTCTTTACAACCCCCCTCGGGAACTCCGCTCTTCTAGCAAACTGCTTCTATCTGTGCCCTTCTCTTCTATTGCTAACTCCAGATTTTTCTTCTTTCACCTTGCTGCACCTTTCACCATGAACAAACTACCTGTGTCTGTACGTCAGGCACCTTCTCTGACCCTCTTCAAATCCAGGCTGAAAACTCACCTCTTCGCTGCTGCTTTTGGATCTTGACTCACCTGATCTCCTTTTTCTTTTCCTTTCCCCCTTGTTTTATCCCTTTCTATGCCTTCTGTGTTGTCTGTCTTGACTAGATTGTAAGCTCTGATGAGCAGGGACTGTCTCTTGCATGTCTGCGTAGAGCTGTGTACGATTTGTAGTGCTATACAAATGCTCAGTAGTAGTAGTAATAGAAAATCATGGAGGACCACCTGTGATTGACAAATATACAAATGGGAATGAAGTAGAAGATGATGTGTTAGAACAATTTGCAAAACTGAAAGTGGACAAGGCCATGGGACTGAATGGGATACATCCCAGGATCCTAAAGGAGTTCAGAGAGGTTCTTGCAGGGCCTTTAAGAGATGTTTTTAATAGATCCTTGGAGACAGGAGAAGTTCCACAGGACTGAAGAAGGGCTGATGTGGTACCTCTTCACAAAAGTAGTAGGGAAGACGTGACAAACTAAAGTCCAGTAAGCCTTACCTCTGTGCAGGAAAAGTAATAGAGGCGCTTCTGAAAGAGCGAATAGTGGACTTCCTCAAAACCAACAGGTTGCATGATCCGAGGCAACATGATTTTATCAAAGGACGATCTTGCCAAACAAATCTGATTGAGTTCTTTGACTGGGTGACCAGAGAACTAGATCAAGGGCATGTGATGGATGTGATCTACCTAGATTTCAGCAAAGCCTTTGATACTGTTCCTCATGGAAGGCTTATCAATAAACTCAGCAGCTTGGGGATGTGTGGTGAACTGGATCAGAAATTGGTGGTGAACTGGATCAGAAATTGGTTGACTGACAGATGACAGAAGGTGATATTAAACAGAACTAACTTGGATGAAAGGAAGGTGATTAGCTTTGTGTCCCAGGGTTCGTTTATGGGACTGTACTATTCAATGTATTTGTGAGTGATATTGCTGAAGGACTGAATGGAAAAGTCTGACTTTTTACAGATGAAATGAAAATTTGCAACAGAGTGTGGATTCCCCTGAGGGAGTGGATAACATGAGGAAAGATCTACAAAAGATGGAAGAATGATCTAATGCTTGGCAGTTAAGATTTAATGTGAATAAGTGTAGTGTCATGCACTTGGGATGCAGAAATCCAAGGGAATTGTATGTGATAGGGGCTGAGAGGTTGGTGTGCAAGGCCCAGGAGAAGGACCTCAGAGTGACTTTCTGAGGATCTCAAGGTGGTGAAACAGTGGAACAGGATGCTGGGTTGCATACAGAGAGGAATTACCAGCATAAAGGAAGAGGTACTAATGCCACTGTACAAGTCACTGGTGAGGCCTCACTTGGAATATTGTGTTCAGGTTTGGAGAACATATCTCACAATGGACATAAAAAGGCTGTAAACAGTTCAGAGGAAGGCGACCAAAATGATTTGGAGTCTGTGTCAGAAGATTTATGAGAAGATACTTGAAGACCTAAATATGTACACTCTAGAGGAGAGGAGGCACAAAGGAGATATGATTCAGACCTTTAAATACTAGAGTATTAATGAATAAACAAACCTCTTCTAAAGATGAGTAAGCTGTAAAACCAGAGGGCATAACATGAAACTGAAAGGTAGTGTCAGGAAATACTTTTTCTCTGAAAGGGTGGTGAATGCTTGGAATGCCCTCCTGATGGAAGCGGTGGGGGCAAATACAGTGACAAAATTCAAAATGTCATAGGACAGACATAGTGCATCACTTTATAGCAACAGGATAAAATCAAAATAAACATAACTATCTCTTATATCTCAACAAACAGGGGTGACCTACACGGAGCGGTGGGTACACTCCTAAACAAAGGCAAAGGGAGGGGTGACCTGCATGGAGCGGCAGGTGCACCTACTCTTGCCATCTTGCTGGGTAGACTAGATGGACCTTACTGGTCTATCTCCAGGAACAAGCAGGAATGAGTCTTCACATATGGGTACGTCGGTACTGACGGAGCCTGCACGGGAATGCTGCCCAGCTTCCAATCAGAAAGCTTTTGGCAGCATCCCTCGCGCCTGCGCAGTGACTTCCCGCCTTCTCCACAGCCTCTCTTCAGTTTTCGTTTTTCCGCGGAGCCGGCAGGACGTCCTCCTGTCACCGCAGAAACTTTTCTTTTTCATTACTGTAATTACTTTAGTTTTTTGTTTTCTTGTGGTCGCGGCTGTATTTCCCGCTGCCACCGGTATCGCCGGTGGATTTTTGACTAAATTCTGAGAAACTTTTTCTTCAGTTTTTTTGCCTTAACTACTTAGGCCTTCTAGGCCTTTTCATCATGGAGCCTTCTTTTCCTAAGAAGTGCATTCGATATGGAAACACCTGTTTCTTTTTAGACACCAATAGTTGGTGTCTCAATTGTGTGGGTCCTGACCCTTTTTCCCCTGACTTTTCAGGAGATAATTTTGTGAAGAAACCTTCAGTATTTAGAGTTTCCCTCGATACCGTTTTTTCCTCGGCAGTGAGGGTACCCGGTTTCTCTACTTCACAGGATCAGGTAACCCAAAAACAGTCTGTTAAGACTAGTCAATGCTTGAGTGGTATGTCCCATGCCCAGCATGGTGACGGCTCCGGCCTTACCCTCAAGAATCCATTGGCTTTACCCCTGCGGGAGTCTTCGGGCTCCAAAGTGTTAAAGGGGTTTCAGGATGTTCCTGGGGCTCACCCCTCACAGAACATGCCTGAGCCATGCGCGGGGGTGGTATCCGCTTCGAGCGGTACCGAGCCTCCGGCATCGGCACCGGTGTCGAGTGTCCCACTCTTCACCAGGGATCATCATAGGGCATCCTCGGTACCTTCGGGACCGATCGATACGCACCGCATTGACGTCTCTCAATCTCAGCCATGCTCTGGGACGGTACCGGCATCGATCGGTTCCGATACCCTGGCATCGGCATCGAAGTGGACCGCCTTACCCTTGGCAAGGGGGGGTTATCGGGTATCCTCGGTACCGACGGTACCGATCGATGTAACCCAGGCTGCCTTAGTGGTATCGGCATCGCTGATGCCGCCACCGGCGTCGGAACCCTCGCGACATGCATCGATAGTCTCGCTTTCTTTGATGCCGAGTCTTGAATCGATATCTAGTCTCGAGGACTGGGTACCGACGCGTCCCGGAACCGACTTCTGTCGTTTCCAGATGGGTAGTTCCGAAGATCCTAGCTGTAACTCTCTCAGGCTCTCGGTACCACTGCAGCAGTCCCCGATGGCAACTTCAACTGCTAATCCTCTATCAGTATCGATGTCTATGCCTGTTCTTGCACCGATGCCTAGTTTGGAACCGATACCTGGCATTGATGCAGTACCCACTGCCTCTAAGTTAACATGCCAGTATCCCTGTCCATCTACTAGGTCTCTTTCTTTGGCCTTACCAGGGATGGTTCCCATAGGAGATCAGTCTTTTCAGGCTTTTCTCCTGGATATGGCAACCTTTCTTAATATTTCTATCCCTGGTTGTGATCCTACCCATGGCTCACCGGCACAAATGCAAAATATACAGTTTCCTTTACATCCTGCTCTGCAGGATCTCCTTCTCAGGGTTTGGAAATCGCCCTTGCGACTTCCTCAAGTTGCTACAGACATTGAGGTTCGGTACCGAGTGCCACCCTCTCCAGGGTTCCAAAAGCCTCAACTTTCTCATCGTTCCCTTGTAGTGGAATCGGCACTGAGGAAAGTTAAGAGCAAGAAGAAGCATTCTTCTTATCCGCCAGGTCGTTCTTCACGAACACTCGATGCTTTTGGCCGTCAGGCCTTCCAAAACTCTATGCTGGCCTCCAGAGTTCTCTCATATATTTTTCACATGAGTTTAACACTCCAGGAAGTCACAGAGAAATTGTCTCTGGCCCCTTTTTTACCAGAGCCCAAGGCTACTGATTATTCCTTGCTCATCAATCACAGCCGGAATATATCCTGGTTCCTGTCTCGTGCTTCTATAGACTCTTTTGAGTCCGTTAGCAGATCCTCTGCTATTGCCATTGCAGCACGTCGCAGAGCCTGGCTTGAGGCTTCAGACTTGAGCAAACGGGCACAAACTATACTAGCTCATTCTCCTTGTACAGGAGAAGCTCTCTTCAATAAGGAGGCTTTACGTCAGGTTGCTCAATGCTCCACTGACTCTTCTTCCACTAGAAACCATTCTAAGCCACCTCCTTCTTCAAAGAGTAGGAAATGTCCTACCAAACCTTCTTTCCCTAAGAAAAGAAAGTTTCATTCATCTCCTGCCCATCATTCGGCTGTACCTAAGCAAGGGACACCTCAGCCTAGTCTGAAGTCCTCCACTTCTGGCCAGTCTCAGCATTCCCAGCGACCATAGAGGCCGGGAATTGTAACTTACTTCACTTCTACATATTAGAAGTTTATTCACTGTGCTTTTCTTTTCAGTGTATTAACCTGTCGGAGGGAAAAATTGTTTTTGTTCAGGGTCTACACCTTTCTCCTCTTCTTATTCCCTAGAAGAGCAGTTGCAACTATCCCCTGATAGTTTTTATCCCAACATAACATTTTTTCCTTTAGTTGACTTACCCTATGGGTACGTTACCCTCTCATTACTTGAGGGATACCATACTGAACAGCTTCTTTAGCAAGCTCGTTCCCCAGACAGAGAGAAAAGATA
Source organism: Ichthyophis bannanicus (assembly GCA_033557465.1). Lineage (NCBI taxonomy): Eukaryota > Metazoa > Chordata > Amphibia > Gymnophiona > Ichthyophiidae > Ichthyophis > Ichthyophis bannanicus. Next base: position 1,847,091,752 of record CM066031.1, on the reverse strand, counting down.
TCTCCTCTCTTTTCTTCTCTGTTTTTCTTTATTCAGCAATGGACAACATCTCTGCTGTTTCCGTCAACAGCTCTGCCTGCAGGAGTTCCAGTGATGATATTACTGGGACTTTTCCCATGTTCCAGTCCCTTATTCAACTTTTTGTCTAGCCTCAGTAGTGATTCCAAACTATCTGGATCCTCCTACTCGTTTAGGCTTTCTCACATTATTCTACCATCTCCTCTCCTAGGATATGGCAACACGCCTGACTTCAGTCAGTTTATCTCATAGCTCTCCTGCACAATGCTCTCTGTAGTCTTCAGAGAAGCTTTCTACTATGAGGGCCTTGCTATAGAGCATTAACCTTGTCTCTGAAGTTCTCTATTAGTGAGGGAAAACTTCTCAACCCTTCCTATACTTATGAAGGTTCTTCACACCCCCTCTAGCCTGGGGTGTTAACACGAGATATCAGTTCTTCTGCGTGGGACTCCAAGGCTTCTGTTTACACATGCTACCTCTGGGTCCTTCCATAGGTCCCTCTGGTATCTCCCCTGCATTTCTCCACACCAACCATATCAGTGTTCTGTGGAGCTCCCGCCTTGTTCTTCACAGATTCATATATTCATCTGTTCTCACGTGAACATCACGGTTATCTGGTTAGATTGCTTTTCTGCATCCCTCAATCCTTGATATTAGATTCTCTCTACATATCTCAAGTGGGTTCACCCTCTTGTAGAGCACAGAATCTTTTTCTCTTATATTCCCCATGTACAATTATGGGGATGGGTGGTAGACATGTATCGTCAACCTATTGTCTGGTATGTAGCAGCTGGGATTTAATGTTAAAAAATGTAAGGTCATGCATTTGGGCTGCAGCAATCCAAGGGAGCAATACAGTATAGGAGGTGAAGTACTTTTGTCCACTAAAGAAGAGCGGGACCTAGGCGTGGTTGTGTCTGATGATCTTAAAGTAGCTAAACAGGTGGAAAAGGCGACAGCAAAAGCTAGAAGGATGCTTGGGTGCATACGGAGAGGAATGGCTAGCAGAAAAAAGGAGGTGATAATGCCTCTGTATAAGTCTTTGGTGCGACCTCATTTGGAGTATGGTGTGCAATTCTGGAGACCGCACCTTCAAAAGGATGTGAACAGGATGGAGTCGGTGCAGAGGGTTGCTACCAAAATGATTAATGGGCTTCATTATAAAGCATATGAGGACAGACTGAAGGATCTTAAGATGTACACCTTAGAGGAAAGGCGGGATAGAGGTGATATGATTGAGATGTTTAAATACCTCCGTGGCATAAATGTTCAGGGAGAGAGCCTCTTTCAATTGAAAGCAAGTTCTGCTACGAGGGGACATGGGATGAGGGTGAAGGGAGATAGATTCAGGAGTGATATGCGGAAATATTTCTTTACGGAAAGAGTAGTGGATCCGTGGAATAGTCTCCCAGTGGAGGTGGTAGAGATGAGGACAGTAACTGAATTCAAGAAAGCATGGGACCAACACAGAGGATCTCTAAAGGCAAAAAGTGGACTGTTGTAGTTGTTATGGAAGGACAGACTAGATAGGCCATGTGGTCTTTTTCTGTCGTCATATTTCTATGTTTCTATGTTTCTATCTCCATATATGTCTACATGCCTATATCATTACCCTGGTGGTGCTAGACCATCCCCCACCAATTTACATATATTCAGGTATATCATATATATATATATATATATATATTTGATATATTTCACCACCCATATCCTAATATACATATGTATATATATATACATATATCTTCCAGCCACATGTATATATCCCTATATCTATATGTGTTTCATGGGGGGCCTCTTTAAGGGTTGGTCTGTCTTACACACTATCACCCTTACTGTCTAGACTACATGTTTTACCTCCTAGAGGTTTTAGACAGTCTGTCGCCCTACGTCCCATGCCATATTTCGATGCAGAAACTGTTAGGCACCACTAACCACTTGGTGCTAACATCTTCCATTTTTTTCTTAAGTCCATGAAGCATCAAGCTTCAATATTTTTTTCCTATCTCTCCCAGCTAGGAAAAACAATGTACCTCTTTTTCTTGAGTACACAACTGTTTTCAGTGGGAATAGGGGCTTTTTCCAGTCCCCCTCTTCCCGCCAGGACTGGACTAGTTGTCCAACTCCATCAGTCTTCTTCCTTTAGTCCTCAATGTTAATGACCTTATGCCTAAAGGAGTCTTCAGCTTTTCCCATAAAGCTTTCCATTAAAGACCTGACGTCACATCCTACCCAGTTCACACCTGGATCATCTACTACCTCCAGGGCTGGACCTTCATCCTCACTAATGAGAGGTCACCTTGAAGATTCCGCCACTGCTTATCCAGTAGACTCCATCATGCTTTCTACTTCCTACAATACAGTAGGTAAGCTGCATATTTTAAGTGTACATTAAATGTCTTTTAATGCTACTCATCATATCTACCAAGGACTCCTGTACTTTGTAAAACCCTCTAGTCCTTGGCTATGCTGTTTCTTTCCTCACAGCTCCTTTATTGTCAACTCCTGCCCTCCATCCCACATTGGATGCCGGGGATTCCTGGAGACAAAATGCACCCCTGATCCAGGCACTTGCATTTTTATGGGATCTCCCCCTGGCATCTCCAGCTCAGGAGTCCCCATATGTGAAGACTCATTCCTGCTTGTTCCTGGAGATAGCACAGTTACTTGTAACAGGTGATCTCTGGGAACAGCAGGAATTAGTCTTCACAACCCTCCCACCTCCCCTAGGAGTTCCATCTCTTTTATCTTCTTCCTTTTCTCTCCTCGCCTTTGTCTCAGCTCTGAAACTCAACTGAAGAGAGGCTGTGGAGAAGGCGGGAAGTCACTGCGCAGGCGCGAGGGATGCTGCCAAAAGCTTTCTGATTGGAAGCTGGGCAGCATTCCCGTGCAGGCTCCGTCTGTACCGACGTACCCATATGTGAAGACTAATTCCTGCTGTTCCCAGAGATCACCTGTTACAGGTAAGTAACTGTGCTTTATCTGCCATCACTATATGTGCAGATAGGGCTTTTTATTGATCCTGTCTTATTTTGTGCAGAATGTTATTCATCTCTGTTATATTAGGTTGTCATGTACAGTATAATTGTGGTTAGTGGTGAAGTAGAATGGAGACTGAATGTTCCAGATGTGTTGCAAATATTTGTGCTGTTGCTTGGCATGATGGGGTTAATGTGCTTTTGTTACTGCTGGGGGTCTGAACCCCAATGCATTTTAAGAAAAGGTGAGTTTTTAGCATTTTTCAAAATTCAGCGAATGCCTGTATGGCTCTTAGTTTGGATGGTAAGGAGTTCCAGATAGTTGGGGCGTATAGTGCAAAGGCACGGTTGCATGTCGTTTGTTTTTTCTCTTCAGGGCTGGTACAACAAGGAGATTCTGTGTGCTCTGCCTTAATAATATGTTATACAATGTACATAGTTCCCCCCAGTTACTGCCAAGTTGATCTCCTGTTTATTGTAAATACAACTCAGGATTCCTGTGTTGTATGGTTGATGTTGAATGTAAACCGCTCTGATCTAAAATAGAGCGGTATAGAAGAACTGTTAAATAAATAAAATAAATAAATAAATACCTTGAATGTGCTGAGTATTACTTTGTCTTTGATTTGGATGATTGGAGGCCAGTGTAGTTGCTTTAATATGGGAGTGATGTGAGTGTGCTGTGATACTCCGTTTACGATCCGTGCTGCAGTGGTTTGTGCCATTTGAAGTGGACATAGTGCGTGTTTAGGTAGTCCTTGGTAGCTTATGTTTGTGTGGTTCAACTGGGGTGCTATAATTGCTTGGTATACTGTTGGAAAATCTTCAGGCTTGAGCATTTTTAATCTGCAATAGACAGATCTTGTGGTGAAAGGAATTGATTTCTGGGAGCCAATTCTTATTTGCTGTTTGCAAACCGTTAAGTATGATTTAAACCATTTTATGGTAGTGTTATGTAGGCCAGTATCCTGAAGTTGAGTAAAGAAGTTTATAGTGAGATATCAAGTTGAATGTTGCAGATACGGTACCTCCAGGAATAAGAGGATGGAACCTTGTCCTAAGATTTTCTGTGCCAGTAGTAGTGAGATGAGTAGGGTCTCGACACCATGGTATGGTCTAAACCCATGTTGCTGCTGATTAAAGGTGCAGAATCATTTATATGATTTTGTAGCTGTTTCTGTAGCTTTTTCAAATTTTTTTGCGATAAATGGGATGCTGACTTGTAACATTGTTTCTGTGATTCATCATTAAGAAAATGTCAGAGTATTGCCATTGATGATATATATTTGATTTAAAAGGTTACCTTGTTGAAACACAAATTAAAGTCTGATAGAGCCGGCTCTACCAGTGTTTTCTGCACATAGCCTTGCTTTTCAGAGCCCACTGATTTCTCCAAATGAGGCCCTGCAATGAGTCTCTGCATATGACCCCACAGCCCCCCCACAGATCACCCCTTAAGTATGTTTTCTTAGCGAGAGAGTGAACAAAAGAATGTTTTTCTTTCCCCTGATTTCAGAGTCGTCGTACTCTTCCAAATCCTGGTTCCTCTATCTTGTTATTTTCCACCAGCTGCACTTATCTCTCATTAGCTAGACTGTCTCCCTGCATGCCAACTAGGGGAAAGAGGGCTTGGCCTTAACACTCTTTTGATCCTGGACTGTCCTGGAAAATACTATGGTGGGGGCGGGGGAGGGGTCAGGCATCTTTAAACATTGTCGTGTCAAATGTTGGTCCTTTTTTTCCTAGCTCAAAGTTGTGAAATGGAAATGAAAAATTGGAAGGGAAATTGGCCCCATTTCAAGGTTTTGACCTTACATAAACAAGCACAGATTGCTGTGACTTCGACTAATATTTCCTTTTTTATCATCTCGGACCGTCTACTGTAGACTTCTCTTGTTCCATCGTCAGCATTCTTGACACTGGGGAAGAACAGAGGATGTTCTTCACCAGAGTCAGGAATGTGGGGATGCTCTTCAAATACGACTGTAATAGCATCAGAATAAATTGCCTTGTATTTAAAACAATATTACTGTGGCAAAATAAGTCTTCTTTAGATACAGCAGTTCTTAGTTGAACAAATAAAATCCTTAGGATTTGTCACCTTTCTGATTTTGATTTCTTTCTTAAGATAGGGATGTGTTAAACATTTTCGCAGAACTCCTCTTCCTTGGCTACACCTACTGTTAAGTATTCAAGCTAAGTGGGGCCCTTGCTGTGTTGATCGTCTTTGGGCTTCTTCTTATTTAGGTATCATAGAGTGAACACAGGGGAGGAGCAGAGATGGTGTTGGGTATGGGGCACTGGGTTTGCATGCCCGCTCAGACCTGAAGTGACACAATCTGATGACAAGTTTTGGAACCCCCTTCCAACTTTCTGTCTCAGACTATGCCTCTTGTTTCTGAAGATAGTTGCTAAAACTAATAATATTCCCAATGGTGAAAGTGTTTCTGATGTTACAGTAGGAGATCATCTCGCATCCAGTGATCACCAGATGGTATGGTTAAGTATTAGGACTAGGGTTGATAAAATCCATTCAAAAGCAAGGGCCTTATATTTTAGGAAAACTAACTTTGTCAACATGAGACAATACCTCAAGGAGTCGTTAGTGGGATGGGAACAACAGGAGGATGTAGAAAAGCAATAGGTAACAGTGAAAGGGATAGTTAATGCATAACTGTAACTTTTAACTTTAACATGGAGTGAGGATACATAACGGGGCAAAAGAGTAGGGGTTATGCTGAGAGATAGCGTAAACATGTGCTAACATTTGGTTACCTATGGTGGGCAGAACGGTTAGTTCTCACTACCGAAGTGGTCCATGAAAAGGCACGTTTTCAGTCTTCTTTGAAACTCCATTAAGTCAGATATAATGCAAATGCTCTCTGGAATTGCATTCTATAAGACTCGAATATAGAGCAGAAAGGCCCTGTTTAGATGTGGTTTGGTTGCTCTTCAGATTTATAGCAGATATGATGAATGTATTCTGGGAATATGCCCTTCTAGATCTCTTGCTGAGTGTCTCTTGTAATAGCGACTGGAGATAAACCAGTGGGAGGCCGTGGGCTAATTTGAATATTGTCAGGGGGACTTTATAACATACTCATTGTATGATGGGCAGCCAGTGTAACTATTTAGGTATTGGAGTTATGTGGTCGGCTCTGGAAGCATTGCAGAGGATGCAGGCAGCGGTGGTTTTTGCCAATTAGAGGGACGAAGTGCGGATTTCAGTAAACTCTGCAAGAGGATATTGTAGTAATCAAAGCATGGGTCTATTATTGCTTGAAAAACTATGGGGATCTCATATATCCAATAGTGGTTGAGGGTGCTGTATTGATTTATTTTGTGGTATATGGAATGTCCCAAAGGCCACTTCAGGCTGGGAAACAAAACAAAAGTGAACAGCAATGTGAGCCAAAATTCACATGCTCAAGTCTGCTGTTCAGTCAACAAGTAAATGTGTGGTATTAGGGTAAGACATTGGTCTAGGGTTACTCCTAAATAATGCACTTTGGGCTTCACCTCTAGATGTGCTCTTGCAATACTTAGAGGTTGGTGGACTGAAACTGGCATTTCTGATATAGAGAACTTCTGTTTTGTTGTGCTCGTAGTTCACAAATAGATTATGTCCAGACAGCCATTGATTGACAGAGTTAAAGCATTTTAGTAGAGAGGTGCATACTGGTTTTATAGTGCAGAATGGAATGTAAAGCGTGACATCATCTGTGTAAATGTGACAGAGTATGGTATGAGCTTGAACAATTGTGCAGATAGGATGAAAAAAAATATTGAATAGGAGTAAGCCGTGCTTAGTAAAAGGGCCCCCTAGTTACTAATAATGCACATTAATGGTGAATTAATGCAGGTTAATGTTACTGCACCCCAATAATTAGACCCCCTTAGCTTTTAATCTATTTTTTTACTCCATATTAAAAGAGTAAACCGTATTGTAAATGCTACATCTGATTGATTACTATTATATTGCAAAAGAAAAATAAAATATTTGTTCATTTATTAATATAAATACACATAAAAAATAACTTGGTTTGGATCATTTCCTTGCCTCTAGCTCCAAAGAAGACATTGGTAGCATTGTGCCCAGTCCTAATAATGAGGAACAATGCTATTTCTGAAAGGATTCTTATCTTGCAGGAGATGTGAAGAGCTAATAATAAAACCACACTGGGTGAAATTTTTCACAGCATCTTGTAGTGGTTGGGTGTATCTACATTCTCACAGTGAGTCTTGACCTTCCTGAAACTGTTGTGGACATGATTCTTCATTGGAGGAAAAAGAGGGATTCTAGGTGCCAGGGGTGCATGGGTAAATGAGAAGTGTGAGCCGGAGGTCACTGGATGCTCTATTAGCTGTGGTACAAATTTGAATTCAATTAAATGAATAGTTTAAAAGCCTTTAGGGGATGGGGAATGATCTTATAAGATCAGTTTTTCTATCATGTACTTTGGTATTAATTAGGCATGTGCACAGACATTATTTCATTTTTTATCCTATTTTTCTAGTCTAATTTCTTTTTCTTTTATCTAAACAATAAAGTCGGGGCTTTCACAAACAACACTTTGGATAGTTTCCCTGATTCCCGTCCCTGCCCCCTGAGATGTTGAATTCCTAGTTGGGTTTCTCCATAGAGTAGGAGTATTCCCCAGTTGCTCCTGCCCTACTGGTGTGGCAGTCGTCAGTGGTGCTGGCAGATCAACTAAACAACTTGCCAAATACAAAGATGAGGACAGCAGACCAGCAACAAGATGGGGGCTATCCAGCCTTTTACATGGCGTGTCATATGTTTGATTATCTCCTAGTTTTATAGTGTTGAGGGGTCATGTGTCTGCACTCCGATGCAGAGAGCTTCTGGCTCTGAGAATGAGTGTGATCCTGAAGGCTACAGTAACAGACTTGGAGGAACTGAAGCAGACAGAGGTAAATAGAGGAATCCTACAGAAACATAATTGAGAAGTCCCATATTCATTCTGTCAGTCTGGAGAAGGGAGGTCACCAGGAAGGAAAGCATCACCTTGTGGCAGGAAGTGATCCTGTAGCATCTGTCCTCCAGGTGATATCGCCTCCCACCGGCCATGAAGAAATGGTTAGGATGGCCATTTTAGTTGGTGATTCAATCATTAGGTACGTTAGGTGGCTGAGTGGTTGGTGGGCATGAGTATGGCTCTGTCATTTGCCTGCCTGGTGCAAAGGTAGCAGACCTCCTGCATCACCCAGAAAAAGATTTTAGACCATGCTGGGGAGGAAGCAGCTGTCCTAGCACATGTGGGTACCAATGACATGGGAAAATGTGGCAGGGAGGTTCTGGAAACCAAATTTAGAATTTTAGGTAGAAAGTTGCAATCCAGGACCTCCAGGGTAGCAGTCTCAGAAATTCTCTAATTTTCAAAATACTTCCTATTCCATGCAAAGAACAGGCAGAGCTCTGGAGTTTCAGTGCATAAATGAAACAATGCTGCAGGAAGGAAAAATTTAGATTTGTTAGGAACCGGGCTACATTCTGGGGAAGGGGGAGCCTATTGCAGAAAGATGGTTTCCACCTTAACCATGGTGGCACCAGGCTACTGATGCTAATGTTTAAAAAGGAGATAGAGCAGCTTTTAAACTAGAACCTAGGGGAAGATGACAGTCATTCAGGAGTGTTTGATTCAGAGTAAGGTATCTGTGAAGAATACTATCAAAATGGGAAAGATAGGACATCCCCGTAGAGAGATTGCAATAAAGGCTAAGGTAGTCCAGGTGTCTTTAAAGAAAGAGCAGAAAAAGTTGAAAGATTGCACATCATCCCTGTCAATGCCATTCTATACATGCTAGAAGCCTAACACCCCAGAGGGGAGAGTTAGAATATGAAGCACTAAATTACATCTGAGGGAGAGCCCTAGATCTGGTGTATTTACTGTAGATTTCAGTAACGCCTTTGTCAACGTTCCTCACAGGTGACTTACAAACAAACTGAGCATCCTAGGGATGGACCCTAAAGTTTATTTAACATTTCTTATATACTGCCTTTCATGATATCAAGGCACTTTACATTGAACAGTGCATTATAACTTGGAGATAACTATTTTACAGGGAACATTGTCTAAGGAGGGTTAAGTGACTTGTCCAAGACCAAGAGGAGCACTTTTGGGACTAGAAACCCCAGTCCTTCCAGCCCAAGGTTGCTGTCCTCTAGTGGGATTTGAACCCTTGACCTTCCAGCCTGAAGTACCTTGCCCCAACCACTAGGCCACTGCTCCACTCCCAAGTTACTGCTTGGGGTGGAAATTGGTTGAGTGGGAGGCGACAAAGGGTACAAGGTAAATGGAGTTCACTCTGAAGAGAAGGAGGTTACCAGTGGTGCGCCCCAGGGATCTGTCCTTGGTCCGATTCTTTTTACCATCTTTATTAGTGATATAGCAGAAGGGCTGTCTGGTAAGTTTGCCTCTTTGCAGATAATACCAAAATCTGCAATAGTGTAGACAACCAGGAAGGTGTAGATAACATGAGGAGGGATCTAGCTAAGCATGAAGAATGGTCTAGAATTTGGCAGCTGAGATTTAATGTTAAAAAATGCAAGGTCATGCATTTGGGCTACAGCAATCCAATGGAGCAATATAGTATAGGGGGTGAAGTACTTTTGTCCATTAAGGAAGAGCGGGACCTAGGCGTGGTTGTGTCTGATGATCTTAAAGTAGCTAAACAGGTAGAAAAGGTGATGGCAAAAGCTAAAAGGATGCTTGGGTGCATATGGAGCAGAATGGCTAGCAGAAAAAAGGAGGTGATATTGCCTCTGTATAAGTCTTTGGTGTGACCTCATTTGGAGTATAGTGTGGAATTCTGGAGACCACACCTTCAAAAGGATATAAACAGGCTGGTTCAGGGAAGAGCCACCAAAATGGTAAATGGGATGGAAGGATACTTCTATGAAGAAAGGCTAAAAAGGTTAGAGCTCTTTAACCTGGAAAAGAGACAGCTGAGGGGAGATATGATAGAAGTCTATAAATTAATGAATGGAGTGGAACGGGTAAACGTAGATTGATTGTTTACGTTATCAGAATATAGAAAGACTAGGGGACATGCAATGAAGCTACAGGGTAAACTATTTAAGACTAATAAAAGAAAATATTTTTTCACTCAACGTGTAATCAAACTCTGGAATTTGTTACCGGAGGATTAGTAAAGGCTGTTAGTGTAGCTGGGTTTAAAAAAGGTTTGGACAAGTTCTTGGAGGAAAGGTCCATAAACCATTATTAAGAAGGGACCAGGATATCAATGCTTGACCCAATACAAGCATTGTGGAACCTGTGTCTTTTGGGGAAACTGCTAGGTAAGTATGATCTAGATTGGCCACTGTTGGAGACAGTATACTGGGCTTGATGGACCTTGGTCTGACCCAGTATGGCATATCTTATGTTCTTATGAGTCAGTACAGAGGGTGGCTGCTAAAATGGTTAGTGGTCTTTATTATAAAGCATATCAGGATAGACTTAAGGATCTTAATATGTACATCTTAGAGGAAAGGCTGGATAGAGGTGATATGATTGAGATGTTTAAATACCTCCATGGCATAAATGTTCAGGGAGAGAGCCTCTTTCGATTGAAAGCAAGCTCTGCTACAAGGGGACATGGGATGAGGGTGAAAGGGGATAGATTCAGGAGTGATATGCAGAAATATTTCTCCACGGAAAAAAGTGGTGGATCCATGGAATAGTCTCCCAGTGGAGGTGGTAGAGATGAGGACAGTAACTGAATTCAAAGACACATGGGACAAACACAGAGGATCTCTAAAGGAAAAAAGGGGACTGTTGTAGTAGTTGATATGGAAGGACAGACTAGATAGGCCATGTGGTCTCTTTCTGTTGTCATTTTTCTATGGTTCTAACAGAAAAATATAATAGGCATTTTAGAGACTTGGTAGGAGGAGGATAGCCAGTGGGACACTGTAATATCAGGGAACAAATTATATCATAATGATAAGATGGATCATCTTCCCCTCTTGAGTTTCCTGTGTCCAGCATCTCTTGCACCTCTTTCCCTCTTCTCCATCCCCAGCATCTTTCTCTCTCTGCCCTCCTCTTTTCTGTACCCAGCATCTCTCTCCCCCTCCCCCCAAGCATAGGGCTATTGAGCATAGACACGTGCTCAAGCTTTTCTAGTCCCTCCCCCTCTGTTGTAAACTTTTGGAGGATGCAAAACCCAGAAACCTGCAATTAGTGGCCTTGTGCCCTCCACAGCTACTTTCCCAGGATTTAGGGTGGCCAGCAGAGGTAGGTTGATGGCTGTGGTAGGAGGGAGGTGGCAACAGGTCATGTGCATGGCCAAATCGGTATGTGTGAGAGGAGGGAACTTTGCATGTGCTTGTGTGAGACCCCTCCAATTGCATAATATGTGTGACTTGGTATCTCTTTGTGGGTGTGATTGCAAACTGCACTCAGATGAAGATCCTAGAACCTGGTACAACATCAGTTTTGGGTAGCTCGATCAGAGTTGGACAGATGGATGCTGTTGTCAGGTTTGGCTAGTAGTGGGTTGGTATGTCCATGTGAAGATACAGCTTCAGCTTTGCTGTTACCTTTTTCAAGTACTGTCAAATCCACGCCATCCTCCCTGCCACGCACCAGGGTTGTAACTGTTGCTTTGTGCAAGTTTCTTCCCAAGTCTTAAAAAGTGAGGCAAAAACATTTTATAGCCATCATGGACCAAACTGCTGTTCTTTGCTGGATATCCAAGGGTTTTGTTTCTATTTCTTGCTAATTCGGGATCCTGTCTTCTTGAATTCCATTATCGTCTTTGACCCCACCACTTTCTTCAAGAATCCATTCCATCTATCCATTAAACTTTCTAGCCAGAAATATGTTCTCTTTTTCCTGAGTCTGCCTCCTTAGAGTTTTGCACCATGATCCCTGGTTCACAGCTTCCTTTCCTTTGGAAAAGAGTAGTTCATTAATACCGTTCAGGTATTTGAATGTCTCTCTTTTCTTTTTTTTTTCTCTTCTCTCCTCTTGGATTTATGTTTGGTTCTTGAAATCTCATCTCCATATGTGTTGTGGTGCAGACCCAACCCCAGTTTGATTGCCTTTTTGTGGATCATCTGCAGCCGATCTGAATCCTTTCAGAGATGTGGCATCCAGAGTTGAACACAGTATTCTAAGTCATGCCTCACCAATACCTTCTTCTGGGGAATGAGCGCCTTTTTCTGCTGGTTATGCCTCTTCTGTCTGTCTCTAGCTACTGCCTTGCCATTCTATTTTGTCACCATGAGATCACTGGACACTATTATCCTGAAGGATCTCTCTTGGGTGGTGCATGTCACTCTCTGCTCCCCTCATGTCAGCTCCTTAGGATATCTACACCCACAATGTATAACTCAACACATTTTTAGAGCACTGAATCTGAACTGCCAAGCATTTGACTAGTTCTCAAACTTTTCAGGGTCACTTCTCATCCTGTCTAGGCCTCAGATATAGATCTTTGTGACATTGGTAAAATGGCAAACTCTTTTTTTTCTTCCATCCTTCTGCAATATCATTCATAAAAGTATTGCACAGAAACCAACCCCAAGGCAGATCCCAAAGGCACTCTGTTACTCAGCTTGCTCTTCTCAGAGTGAGTTCAGTTTACCACTGCTTTTGCCTTCTGCTGTCCGTTGATGTGGCCACAAAAAAATTGGTCAGGTTGGCTGAAGATCTGATGATTGGTTACCCTGTAACTGATGGGTTAACTCAGACCTCACCACCCAAAGAACGTGATGAACCTCAGAGTGGGCAAGGTTCCCTAAAGCCCACTAACTGAAGAGGAGGAGGAACTGGAGCTGGAGTGATAAGAAAGAAGGGAGGCAGAGATATAAGAGGGAAATGATCGTACTAGGAACTGGACGTAGACACTGTGACAAGACGTTCTGCAGGGAACCTGCAGGCCCAACCTTCAGTGAAAGCAGGCGACAGTTTCTTGGAGGGTGGCAGCAAAGAGCAGGGCATTCAAAACTAAACAATAGATTCTGAGAGCTGGGAGGGGGAGCATGTTAAAGCTTAAAGTTTGCCTAGGGCATCAACAGGTTGAAGTAACTCTGGAGCTGGGCGGTTCATGAGGCAGCTGCAGATCTGCGAGAGCTGGATGGAAAAAACTGAAATTGAGGTATGAGAAGGAGGTTGGGCAACAGCATAGTAGGTGGGACGTAGGGAGGTAACAGACTAATTAGGTTTTAAGGGGGAAAGAAAGGAAGGACAAACATAATGACCCAGTGAGGCCTGAAACTGCAATAAGCATGGTCTGTACCAATCTTGGAAGGAGAACGGCACCTACAAGAGAGGAGAGTTTGGGGGAGAGGGTAGAAAATGAAAAGAGGGGAGAGAATGGAGGGGAGAAAGAAACATTTCTTTTGTATTTTTAAGTTTGATCCTCTGATATATCCTCCCAGTTTCCAGTAATCGTGGATTAAAAATGCTGTGAAGCTTGGCCTATATTCCTGCTGTTTTGTTTAATGACCTCTGGCTAACTTATCTTCTATAAACGTGTCTGATCCCTTGTGCTATTAACCACCATAAAACCCTGTGGCAGTAAGTTTCCAGAGGTTAACTACACATTGTGGAAGTATTTCCTTTTGTTGACTTTAAATCTGCCACCTGAGAATTGTATAGAGGTCCACGTGTCCGGCATTATGATATATATTCATGTCATCTACAGTTTTCCTGACCCCCTGGAGGGCAAATGCTATTAATCCCCCCTCACTGATCTTTCCCTAACAAACAGCAACTGTTGGAAAAGCAGATATTTGGCAAAAAAAGAATTATTAGTCACAGCTTTAAAAAAAGATTTTTGTGTCTGCAGAATGTAGAATCACTAATCAGAAAGTTTCCTTAATACCCCTTATCAGTCCCCAAACACACTCGCCCAAATAAATATTCATCTTTTATTTTTCTTCTTACTGTTAAGAGTGCTCATAGCTGAATAAATTTGCTCTAGTTCAATGTTGATATAAAGGGAGGGGGGGTACATTCAAACACTTGGGAGCATGTTTCCTAAAGGTTTACACGTGTTAAGTAAAGTTAATGCGCATTACGTGCTACCATTGCCCATTCATTTCTATGACCACTGCGGCACTTAGCATGTGTTAACCTTTAGTAAACATACCTCTTTGTCATTTCATGTTAGCGTGCACTTATTTGTTTTTTCTAGCACTTGCTAAGTTTGTTTTACACACACTAACTTAAATGAAGCACAACGACACATCCCTTTGATATAAATCAGGACTTCAGCACAGCCCCATCCCCTTCCTGGGCAGCAAATGTGACATACCGTATTTACAATTTTATTTTCTATCTCGGAAAAAAATAGCAAGGGTATCTGCAGCAAAAACTCTTTTTGGCTCAATATTTAAACACCTGCTGCAGCTTTTAACTAAAGTTGCATGTTTGCTAAGATCTGTGCTGATAGCACACAATCAGCCCTAAAAATGAATGTTGGGGTGGTGTTTGAACTGCCCTAGAAAATGGGAGCTTGCCTGGAATTTCCCAGTGAGGTTAGCATGGATTGCATGCTACCCCCAAAGCTGCTATTGTTTGGCACATTCATCATGGTTGCATTTAATATCAAGACACAGAAAAACAGCTGTAAAGAGCAGAAAAGGATACCCAACAATACAAAAACTGCTCTCAATTCCAAATTCAAAGACACAAGAATATTTCAACACCAATATCCACTTCAAAATTTTTTTTTATCCAGGCAATATGACCTCAGATGGCACAACCCTGCATTTAGTGAAAAATCACCATAGGGTTTTGGCAGACGCTCACATCACCGGTCAAAAGCCTCCTACACACTCACCAACTGTAATTACAATTAACCAAGAATTCTTTATATAACCACTATCTTACTTGGGAAATACAATTAATCATCTCAAAACCATCAACTCACACCTAAACATCCACACTAACATTCACACTCAATCATTCCAATCATAAGTAAAGCGTCTGAGATTATAATTAAAACAGCACAACAAACGGGGCTGAACACAGCCGGAGCAACCGAAATAGCACCTGTAAATACATAACAAAAGATGAAACATCTAACACAGCAACACCAACAGAGTGCTTTCAAAACTTATCTTCAAAGAAGTCTTGCAACCAGCTGGGTCCTCAGCCCTTGAAGTTGATTTACAAATAGGTCAACCCGGCCTCCAACGCGGAGAATATTTATACTATCGATAAGCACTGCTACATTTCGTTACCATAACAGACCAAGCCCTACAAAAGCTTTCGTTTCACCATCAGATAAAATCTTTCTGCGATGGCTACTCCAATAGCCATTGCAGAAAGCGGGGTCATTCGAGTAGCCATTGCAGAAAGATTTTACCTGTACGACATAGCCCCTGATGAAGCCGTTTGATGGCGAAACGAAAGCTTTTTTGAAGTGGATATTGGTGTTGAAATATTCTTGTGTCTTTGAATTTGGAATTGAGAGCAGTTTTGGTATTGTTGGGTGCATTTAATATCACCCATTGCAGTGGCAGTAAATGCACCCACGCTAAGCACAACATCTCCAGGGAGTGTGTGTGCCAAAAATGCCCCACCTTACCCGTGATTTACATGCTCCAACCCAGAAGCGCTTGGCTAGTACTGGGCTGTGCAAAGCGGGTAGCAGTAAATGGTGCAGTGATGCTGAATGTCACATGACCACAGGTCTTCTGACCACTTAAATTGCTTTGTATTGCCTCCCACAGACCGTTGTACCCTATAAAATAGGCAGGCCAATGGGCACCTTCTTATTCCCTTGCGAGCTGCCCCATTCCGTTCCTCCTTATCTACAAAAGGTCGGATGTGCTGCCTTGACCGTCCCCAAGATTTTACTACCTGTATTCAGGGAATTCATTTCCTCTCCAATCTCACTGTCAGATGAGTGCAAAAAAGAATTGCTCTAATATAAATGCTGCATAGTTGTAAAAACATAGTTCTTGTGAGGACTAGAGGCAGTGCCCACTGCAACCTGCTCGTTGGCATGGTGCTGAACCTGTGGCGTTCTCTCAGAAAGTATTTCCAGAATTACACATAACAAGCATGTTGAATTCATCCATTGAGCCAAACGGAATGAAAAGAGCATCCAAAATGCTGTCTGAGTTTTAGATGTTTTACCACCAGTGACAGGTTAGCCTTCCTCACCATCACAATGTTCTGTTGCTACTGAAGCCCTTGTCTATAAAGCAACACCTCCTCCCAGTCTTAGCAGATATCTAATGCTCTAATGCTATAGGACAGGGCTTGACAAATCCCAGATGCCAGCTCGCCATGGTGACCAGAAATTTTCACCTCATACTTGGGATTATCTTCACCCTGCCATGTTTTATTTTAATATGATTATGGGCAGGGACAGTTGATTCTGTTGCTGCTGTGGCGGTGGCGGCGGCGGCGGCGGCAGCGGCAGCAGCAGCAGCCAGCTTTTTTTTTAAATTTTCCCTGGGCCAATGGGGGGGGGGGGGTTAGGACTGGTAATGGGCTGTGGGCAAAGTTCCCTCTAATTTTCTGTAGGCTGTGTGCGCATAAAATATCAGCTGTGTGCAGCTTTTGAAGGAAGGTTAAATTTTTGTGCACCACATAATGACACTCAGAGTTATATACTTTAAAATTTGACTACACATCAGAATACAGTATGTACACCACGTTGATTTTAATCAAATTAAATGAAAATAGACAATTACTAAATGAAGCGGGGAATTTCTAGTAATTACATTCATAACTTTTAAATTTTAAGACGTCTGTGTTGTTTTCTATCAGAATCAGAGCCGTAATTTTTGTGCGCTCTGTTGTAAAGTATGTGCGCTCGCTCGGCGAGGTGTGTGTGCACGCGCACACGTGCACAGCTTAGAGGGAACAGTGGCTGTGGGCAAATGGGGGGATTAGGACTGGAAATGGGCTATGGGGGGCTAGGACTGGAAATGGGCTGATGGGGGTGTTAGGACTGGAGATGGGCTGATGGGATTAGGACTGGTAATGGGCTGTGAGCTGATAGGGGGTTAGGACTGGTAATGGGCTATGGGGGGGGCTAAGTCTGGAAATGGGGTGATGGGGGTTAGGACTGGTAATGGGCTATGGGGGGGCTAAGACTGGAAATGGACTGATGGGGTTAGGATTGGAAGTGGGCTGATGGGGGTTAGGACTGGTAATGGGTTATGGGGGGGGGCTTAAACTGAAAATGGGGTGATGGGGGGTTAGGACTGGAAGTGGGTTGATGGGGGGTTAGGACTGGTAATGGGTTGGGGGGTTGCTAGGACTGGAAATGGGCTGAGTGGAAGGGGGGCTTGAACTGCAAATAGCTGATGGGGAGGGGGGCTTGGAATGGAAATGGGCTGTGAGGGGAGGGAGCTAGGACAGGAAATGGGCTGATGGAGCAGCTAGGATAGGACTGGAAATGGGCTGTTGGGGGAGCTAAGATTGGAAATGGGCTGTGGTGGGGGCTTGGATTGAAATGGACTTATGTAGGGGCTAGAACTGGAAGTAGGCTCATGGGGGCTTGGATTGGAACTGGGCTGAGTGGAGGGGAGCTAGAATTTGACATGGGCTGATGGTGGGGCTAGGAAAGGACTAGAAATGGGCTGATGGGGGCTGGGATTGGAAATGAGCTGATGGAGGGACTCGGATAGGACTAGAAATGGATGGGGAGCTAGAACTGGAAATGGGCTGATGGGGGGCTAGGACTGGAAATGGGTTGATGCAGGGACTAGAAGGGAGCGGATGCTGGGTGAGGCTGGAATTAGAAGGGAGCTGATGTTGGGGAGGATTAAAATGGGATGGGGCTGGGAGAGTGAAATGGAGAGGGGAAAAATATTTTGTGTGGGAGGGATGAAAAATCTACAATTGGCTGGGTATAGGGAGAGTAAGTGGGGATTTAGGATGGAGGGGTAAAATTTGAGTGGATGAAATAGGAATGAGGAAAGAGCAAAAGGAGAAAGATTAGTATGTTAAAGCAGATGTAGAAAGAGAGAATGGAAAAAAACTAGAAGAGAGAAGAAAGGACAAATGGACAGCAGACGATGGAGAGTTAGCAGAAGACACGAAGAAACCAGAAGAAAGTGACTGGAACATTTGCAACTGAAAAAAAATGCACAAAAGGTAGAAAAATATCTCTTCATTTTGAATTTATTAACTGGAATATGTCAGCTCTGGGAAATGTGCATCATTAACGTCTGCACTTTGTTTAGTACAAGAGGAAATTAATTTATAGTTTTATTTCTACAGTGTTGTTGTACATTCCAAGTTTGGCTTTTGGAGTTCGTAGTTTAATTATTGCCTTCCTGTTTCTAAATTGTGATTCCTTGTTTGGTGATGGTCTGTGTTCTGCATGTGTAACTGAGCTGAGGTATTCTGTTTATGTAATTCCTATTTGACATTGCCACTTGTTCTCTTTCCCCAGTAGGTCATGTATTGTTGTTCTCTGAAATGTATTGGTTTAATATTTGCAGTGTTGCCTTTTGATAGATAGGGTATGGTGCTTTGTGAGTCCTGGTAGTGCTGTTATGATACGGTGGGTTTGCTATGGGTTCTAAATGGGCAGTGTTTGTAGTAGTTCCTAATGTGCCTGGCAGTTGGCACTGGATTATAGTAATGTAGAAATCTTTTAGTCTTTCTTTATCCATACATTCATTAAGAGACGTATTTACTAAACGTTAGTGTATGGTAACATTATGCAAATATTTATGCAAATAAGGCCACTTATGCAAATGAGGCCACACCGAGTCTCCGCACATGGCCCGCACCCCCCTTGGGCCGCCCCTGCTTGCATCTTAGGAAAATTTAGAAGCCGAAGATTCATGGCCCTTGCGGCATTATCCAACACCTCCAGCTTATATCTAAGAGCCAAATTATCTTTAACCTGTTCAGCATTCATATCAGATATTCTTTCCAAGCGACTTCCATAATCCTCCATCTGTAATTTAACAGTATGCAAACACTTAACAATAGCGTCTTTATGAGCAGAATTCTCCTGAGCCTTAGAAGAAAGAGCAAGGGTTTGCTTAGTCACTGCTTCAGAAAGAGATATAATAGCTTCCCATATGAGTTCCAGAGTAAACACCTGAGGGCGAGAAGGGAGCGTCAGAATCAGCGTAGAACTTGCAGTGGAGGTAGGAAAAGATAAGGTTTCCTCAGAAACAGTCTTGCTAGTCAGGCGATGTACAGCCTGTGGCAAACTGCACAAAACCTCCCCGAACTACCCGGGGGGTCACCTGTGCCGAGTTACCGCTTACGTCCCCTCAAAAGACATCGGCCTTTTCACCCATCGGTGTAATATGCAATGCTTGACTCACCGGGGCAAGGCACAGGAAAGCTGGACATTGCGGCGGCACTCTTTGTGCAGGAGACAGAGAAGTATCAAGGTCCGAAGGCACTGGTATTCCTTCCTCTGATGCCGTCGCCAAGCCGGTCCAAATCTCCTGTTTCTTCTCTTGAGAGGCTTCAATAAAACGATCCATAGGACCGCAAATAGAAGGCAAGGGCTCCGAGGGAAAAACCCTCGCTTTCCCCTTTCGTTTAGGCATCCAATTAATGGTGAAATGTGGCAGCCATCTTAGTTAGGCCACTCCCCATCAGGAAATACTTTTTCACAGAAAGGGCGGTGGATGCCTGGAATGCCCTCCCGAAGGTGATGGTGGGAGCAAAAACAGTGACTGAATTCATAAAGACAAGGGACAGACACAGAGAATCACTACATAGCAAAAGGATGGAATCAAAACAAATGTAAATAACTTCATTAGAAAGTGGTAACCTGCCTGGAGCGGCAAGTACAACCTTAAGCAAAGGCATAGAGGGGGAGTAACCTGCACAGAGCGGCAGATGCAGCTCTAGTCACCTCACTGGGCAGACTAGATGGACCATGCTGGTCTTGATCTGCCGTCATTTACTATGTTACTATGAATATTATTTAGAAAAAACCTAAAAACCCATCTATTCACTCTGCACTATAATAACCTTCACATTGAAGATAATCTTAACACTGAGAAAAACACCGATCATCAGTCACTCAATGACCCTACCTAGACAAGCATAAAATCTTTCCCACACATTTCACATTGCTCACCTAGTTTAAGCTTACTCTTTGAAAGCAATTACTTGTCGCTAATGTGAATAACTGTAATATAATGTAAATATATCCCTTTACTGTTGATATACTGTTGGTAGTATTTTTGAAACATTACCTAATTCTTACCCAGTTCAAATGTTCCTACCTCTCCTACTATCTCCTGGTATCTATAAGTTACAATTAATAGCTGAATGTTCATTGTTCTAAATCTGTTCTATGTAAAATAATAGTACTCTATTATTAAAGTTTGTTACCTGTAAACCGCCACTGATCTCTGGAAGTGGCGGTATAGAAAAGATGTATAAATAAAATAAATAAATAAATATCCCGGTGAATGGTGTTTACACGGTTTGCAGGTCTGAAAACCATGTAAATGCCTTTCAATATCTCCTCCTGGTGCCTACCATTGAAGGCTATTCACAGTCCAGAATATCTACGAGATGTCGAAGCTTCGATCTTTACGTACCTCTTAGAATTCTTTGTTCTTGTAACTCCTTGCATGTGTCACTCTGTATAAACCCTTTTGAATATTGGACCCCTACTTATTTAAGAAATGTTTTAATTGCTAGTCTGGGTTATCCAAAAATTAGAGTGTGATGTTTGAGTAATAACTAATATGGATGGATTTAAATTAAAATTTTGGTTTAGAAGTATATGTGATTTGAATGTGATTGATTGATTGGCTTTGAACTATTGTAATCCATTCTGTACAGTAACTGAAAGAAGGCAGAATATAAGCTGTATATTCTACTAATATTATATTCTACAGAAAAGGGTGACAAGGGAATGGAATGATTTCTCTATAAGGAAAGGCCAAAGAGGTTAGGGCTCTTCAACTTGAAGAGAGAACTGAGATGAGAGATCTATAAAATCCCGAATAGAGTGGAAACGGTAACTGTGAATCAGTCGTTTACTCTTTCAAATATACAAGACTAGGAGCCACACT
The DNA here is from genome assembly GCA_033557465.1 of Ichthyophis bannanicus. Lineage (NCBI taxonomy): Eukaryota > Metazoa > Chordata > Amphibia > Gymnophiona > Ichthyophiidae > Ichthyophis > Ichthyophis bannanicus. Next base: position 1,847,070,749 of record CM066031.1, on the reverse strand, counting down.
ATGAAGTTACTAAGTAGTACATTTAAAACAAATTTGAGAACATATTTTTTCACTCAACACACAATTAAGTTCCGGAATTTGTTGCTGGAGGATGTGGTGAAAGCAGTTGGCATACTGTAACTGGGTTTAAAAAGGTTTTGACAAGTTTCTGGAGGAAAAGTCAATAAACTGTTATTATCCAGGTAGGCTTGGGGAAATCCACTGCTTAGCCCTGGGGGTAAGTAGCATGGAATCTATCTAACTTTAGGAATTCTGCTAAGTACTACTGACCTGGGATTACCCATCGTTGGAAACTGGATAATGGGCTTGATGGACCTTTTGGTCTGACCCAGTATGGTATACCTTTATGCTCCTGCTTTCTTGGTCCTCAGTCAGTGCCTCAAAGTGTTAATGGCTCTACATGATCTGCAAAGTAAGTTCTCTTCAGACATGCATGGTATGAATCCTTCCATTGTCCAGCATGGAATAAGACTATACCCTCGTGTAATTTTTGCCTTCCCATGTTTACAGGCCTGACATTTAAAGCTGTATCTATTCTAACAAAAGAATGTGTTGGCAAGGTAATATAGTGCACCAGCATGGGGACTGCACTCTCTGCACCTCACGGAAACAAGAGAAACCACCAGTGGCTTTAATGTGCGGGAGCTCCTTTCTGAGCACTTAAGCTGGCCTCTCTCCTTGCCTCCTAGTGTAAGAATGACGCAACAGCATGTAGTGCACAGATAATAGGGCCCTGATTTATGCAACTCACGCATTGCACAAAGCATTTCTTTCTCTTTTCTCTCCGGAACTGGCTCCTCTGAGTCTTTCTAGTCTGTGGTGGGCTTCCCTAGCTTTCCATTGGCCATGTGACTATCTCCATCATCCACATTGCCTGCTCCATGGAGGTTAGTATGCCGCACAGCATTTTTAGAAATGTAGGGTGCCTTGGGCTGTTTGTTATCACTGATAATGGTGTTTTGCCCCTCTTTGGTTCTTCAACAAGTTCTTCAACAAAAGCAAGCAAGGGATACGCTGTCCTGATGTAGCCAACCATACTGCAGAAGCTACAGCAGGAGTCTGTTCCTATTGGATATGTGCTGCTTGGAGCAAAGAAATGGAGTTTTGGAAGCCAAGGATTCTGGGATATGCCACAGTAACACCTCTCATTAAGGAGAGCACGACGCTATTCCTTTCTTTAAATCGTGATGCAGTGACCTTGAAAGACACTTGTACCAAGCAAGAGAGGCCCAGCCTGTCGGGAAGAAATTCTCTAACATCTTTCTTTGAGCTTCTGGTTTTTGCCATGTGCCTGATTGGTCCCAAAGGAACGATTTTTCATTTGCCGTTAGGTACCAGTATGCTGTGGTATAGCCAGTCATTTGGGCCACTTTCAGAATCCCTACATTTGCATAGAGAATGGATAAAGCCAGAGAACCTCCTAATCTTCTTCACTCTTCAACCCCAACCCTACCCCCAACTAAGAATGCTTTGTAAATAGTCAAAGGCAACATACCTTTGTTAAATATAATGTACAAAGTTACTGTTCTCTGTAAACATTGTTTACCCTGTTTAAGTTCTATGTACACTGCTTTGACCTCTGTGAAAAGCGGTATAAAAGTTCAGCCAAATAAAATGAATAAATAAAAGATGCATTAAAAAAAACATTTATTGTAAATTAACAAACAAATTTCTTCCAGCAAGTCTTCGGTGTTGCAAATGTTGGCCATGGATCCTGAGACTCTGTGACCTGGAGTTAGATTTGGACTGTTCTGGACTCGGCAATCAGCTTCCTCATTTCTGTAAACATGATTTCCAGAATTTGCAAAAAGCTCTGATAATGGCCAGGAATTCTGAAAAAGATGATGAAAAAAGGAGCAAAAACTGCCTAGCTCTCTACAGGCAATGACGGGGCAGTCCTATAGGTATAAACTGAGCTCTCTAAAGTAAAACGTTGACCAACAGCCATGACAATTGGAAGGCAAAATGCTTAGAATTTCATGCTGAGCTTAACGTAGCTAGAGAATGCTTCCAGACCTCGTGTTTGTGTGGGGCCTGGCTTCGGCACATTCCTGGCATCACTGCTTTTGCCGCCTTAGTCAGAAGGTCGGGACCACACTGGATGAGTCACAGCCAACCTCTCCTCAGCCTTCAGTTCTTATACACACTGGAAAATAAAATGCAATATTGCAAGCAGCACATCCAGTTGTGTGTTAGCTCTGATAACCAGGCTCGTGCCAGCTCTGCTGCACTCAATGAGATGTGCTGTGCTTTATTTTCTAACGGAGTTCCTGAGCATGTTCAGAGCCCTCTACAATATTTCTGAGCGCAGCTATTAATGTTGCCAAGACTGACTTAGAGACTCTTTTGCTAAAGCCTGCTAGTTGCTTCATGGGTGTTTTAACGCGTGGCTACAGGCAATTGGGCACACTAACACGTGATCGCGTCTACATAGGAAAAGGATTTAGGTAACATTGTGGATGATACATTGAAACTCTATGTCCAGTGTGCAGTGGCGGCTAAGAAAGCAAATAGAATGCTAGGAATCATATGGAAAGGAATGGAGAATAAAACAAAAGATATTTTAATGCCTCTGTATCGATCCACGGTGCAATCACAACTTAAATATTGTGTGCAAGCCTGGTCGCCGTATCTTAAAAAGGATATAGCAGAATTAGAAAAGGTTCAGAGGAGAGCCACCAAAATGATAACGGAGATGGAAGGATACCCCTGTGAGGAGAGGCTTAAAAGGTTAGGACTCTACAACTTGAAAAAAGATGGCTGAGGTCTACACAATAATGAATGGAGTGGAACAGGTAAATGTAGACCAGTTGTTCACTCCTTCAAAAGGTAGAAAGACTAGGGAACACACAATGATTAATGTAGCCCATTTAAGACTAATAGGAGAAAATATTTTTTCCCTCAATGCATAATCAAACTTGTTTCAAACCCCTAGTTGTAGGGCCTTCAATATCTCCCTCTGGTAAAGTTAATTGATGTCCCCAGATTTCAAGATGTGTCCCTGACTCCCACCTGTTTGGCAGCCTTCTGTCCCAGATTCCAGCAATGTGGATAGAGGGGGTAAAAAAAAAAAATATTTTCAATTTAGTGATTGAAATATATCAGTTTTTAGGGCACTTCTAAGGGCATTATCTTTAGATTTTGCACAGTATGAGGGAAATGCATTACTGTTTTTACTTCTCTGTCGATTTGTCTGCATGGGATAGATGGGAGGGGCAGGGTAATTATTCATCTTCCCTCCTCCCCGCCTTAATACTCAAACCTGGAACAAAGGTATTGTCCCTTTCCCCCCCCCCCCCCCCCCCATCCCCAGCTTTGGATAGAAAGTGTCATAGATTTGCCTGCAAAAAAATCTGGTACCTTTACCCTCTAGTCTGTGATGAACAGCAAACCCGCCCTTCATTACACTCTCATTTCACACATAACAGGATTAGCAGCAGGGATACCAGTAACTTCCTCAACAGATTTTGGTGTCCTGCTACATAAGAAAAGATCCCCTGGACTAGACTGCACTTGACCTTCTTTAAAGTGTGAAGTAGTGTAACTTATTTTTCCCAGAGTGATCAGACAGTCATGACCCTCGGGTGTGGCTTACCAGAATCCTGTTTTCAAGTTTTTACAAATTCTTTATGTATCCAATGCTACCCCATGCTGTGATCTGCATTGCAAAAGAAAGGGTTTGTTTGTTTAAGAACAAAAACTGCTAGTCTGGGTCAGACCAAACTTCCATGTATCACCGTGCCCTGTCTGGCAGTGGCAGGCAGGAGAGGCTTGGAAGAGGGCTACAAGAATCATGGCAAGTCCAGCCACTTCCGTCCCCATGCAAACAGGACTTGTGTATTGGAGGGGCAGAAGCAGGAACAGCACTGAGCACTGGAGGTTTTGGTAAGTGCTGCGGTGCTGTTTCAACTCATTGCTGACCCAAGTGGTCCCAGAGAGGGGCCGAAGTGGGTTACCCTTGCACCACTGGGTGTAAAATAGGAATCCCGTTCTTTTAAACCCATGCCTGAGGGCTATTGCACTGTTCAGTGACACTACTTGATTCATGGAGCCTTCTTACTTCTTGCCTTAAGAGCTCCATAAATGTAAGCGCAAGATCCTCCTCACCCATTGCTTCTCTCATCAACCTCTTGGATGATCCTTTGACAGAAGAATCACATTTCCGATTCTTTCACTAGGGATCTGAAACAATAAACCATTCTTTGTCACCACTGGGTGTTCCCTGAATTGAGGAGAAGACCTTTTTGCTACTTTCCCCACAGAATATGTCAGAAATTCCCTAATGTATGGAATTTGACTGTACGCCCTAATGCCCATCTCATCTCCACTGGTCACAGAGCTGGCGCTACCATTATGTGAGCTAGGCAGGTGCCTAGAGCGCTGGCCCTCTGAGGGTGCCCCTTTCCGCTGCTGCTGCCTCCCCTCTGGGGCTTGCAGCAGCAGCAATGACTCCCAAACCAGGACACAATGCTTACCAATGCACTCTGGCACCACCTTGCAGTTTCTTTCTCTAATGTGTCAGTTCCACCCTCCTAGGACACAAACTGGAAGTTGCAGTCTACAGATGATCTCCAGCTCATTTGAAAGACCTTGATCTATTCTGTTAAGAAGAATGGGCACAAACACATTATCCTGTTGTACAAAGTTGGTAGACACTTTTTCTACTGTAAATGACTAAAGGTTTTTTTTAATGTAAAAAGGACTTCCATCCATCATTGAGTCAAGAAGTATAAAACCTTATGCCATTAAGATGTTTTGGTTTTCTTGTTCTTAATTTTTGAATATTTTTATGATTGTTCCTTCACTTTGAAAGGGTAGAATAGGTTGTAGAGATTGACAAAACAGACTTCTACTTTAATGCATTTTGAGTTGCATTGCTTCGAAAGCAGAATGTGAAAATTCTGCAAAGTGATGACGACGTTCACAAGACACTAGGTTTTTTTATGGAATTCTGTACTTGGAAACTCAGAGACATACTCCATAAGGACCGTTATGGAGTGAAGGTATCCTAGGGGGTCTGTGCAGCACCGTATACATCTAGTAGCACCATACAAATGCTCAGTAGGTCAGCAGTCTGGGACCAGGGTTCATACCATGGACAAAACCTCACCGAATTCATATAGACCCAAACAATACCATGGACAAAACCTCACCGAATTCATATAGACCCATCTTTAGCATACCTTTTATGGCCAAACTCAGAAAAAGTAGTTCAAACCCAAACACAGGAACACATTGATACATCAGCTCCCCTTGATGACCAACAATATGGCTTTTGCCCCTGTCATGGGGTAGACACTCTATTAACTGTACTCCTAGACACACTAGTGAGAGGAATAGACAACCCTAAGAATGCATTCCTGCTACTCTTTCTAGATATATCTGCTGCTTTTGATAGTGTTCACCATACCCTAATGCTTAATAGGCTCAGTCAAATAGGTGCCAACTCAATAGTTCTTAAATGGTTCACTTCGTACCTATCCAACAGAACTCAAACTGTCAGGATCAACACTCAAACCTCCAATACATACAAACAGGAAATAGGCCTCCCCCAAGGATCTGCTCTCTCTGCCCTCCTATTTAATATATACATACAACCAGTCTGCAATATCTTTAAAAAATTCAAAATCCACTACCACATATACGCGGACGATATCATGTTGTACATTCCTTTCACTATCCCCATGCTTCCACTCCAACTATTAACAGATTGTTTTAACGAATTAGCAACTTGGCTAGAAGCCCACAACCTCTTTATTAACCATTCTAAAACCGACATACTGATTGTAACAAAAAACAAATCTTATACCCCCCCCCACCCACATTACACTTCAGAATCATGACATTCATATAAAAAACGAAATAAAATATCTAGGGGTGATACTTGATACACACCTTAGCATGAACACCCACATAAGAAATACAACTAAAAAAATATACTTCAAACTCAAAGTATTTAAACAATTACGCCCTCTAGTCCACCTACAAGACTTCCTAAGCATCATTCAAGCCATAATCACACCACATTTTGACTTCGCCAACCTCTCACTATTAGGCACAAACATCCAAAACATTAAAAGGCTCCAATTGGCTCAAAATGCTGCAGCCAGAACCATAATGAAGGTACACCCTTTTGAGCACATATCACCCTATCTAGCCAAACTACACTGGCTCCCTATCCAATGCAGAATAAACTATAAACTAATAATAACCACCTTCAAAGCATTAAATAACACTGCCCCAGCCACACTAAACAAACTACTATCTAAAGACACACCCCAATCCGCACATAGAAGAGGCAAGGCCAACAAAATAAAGATTCCAAAAGAATTCACAAAGACCACAAAAACAACCAATAAAAAAGCATTCTCCCATGCTGCCCCTATACTCTGGAACTCACTACCTGATGAAATCAGAGCCTTAACCGACCTTAAAGTCCTACGTAAAACCTTAAAAACTCACCTCTTTATCTCACACTACGGCCCACTAGCAAATACTCAACTCCTAAACGAAAAGGGATGATCTATATAACACACTGAAACTAACAACGTAATTGCCTTATGATAACTTGACTTTGACACTGCCTAATGATGTTGATACTGTTGAACTTACTGTACATAGTTAACTGTACATAGTTTAAATTGTAAATTGTATACAGTTCTCCAAAGTTAAAAAATTTAAAAGTTAAATTGTACATGTATATAGTTCATATAATGTTCAATGTAAACAGAAATGCCATTCTGTCTCCTCAACTGTTATTTGTAAACCGCACCTGATCAACGAAAGGCTGCGGTATATAAAAGTTTGTTAAATAAATAAATAAATGTATCCCACTGGTATTCTTTGTGGTCTTGGCAAAGTCACTTAACCCTCCACCGCCTCAGGCCCAACCTTAGAGTGTAAGCCCTCTGGGGGCAGGGAAATACCTACAGTACCTGAAAATAACTTACCTTGAACTACCACTGGAGAGGTGTGAGTTAAATACTAATAAAAATATGTAAAATGTGAGCTCCCCCTTTGTTTGTAATTTATGTTGATTTTACCCATCGTGGTACTCTCTGAGGATTTTTTTTGGCTGCAGAGGGTTATTCATTTGTTTTTGCAATGTAGGAGCTTTAAGTGACTGCAATATAGGGGCAGAATGAACAAGAGTGGATAGGGATCCATCTCCCTAGGGACTGACAATTGAAGAGATGGGAGTGCTAGGGTAGAAAAGACACAAGATAAGGATGGTCAATTACCACTTTGAAAAAAGAGGGAGGTCCTGTAGGTTGGAAGAAATGTTTCCCATAGCTATTGTCATCCCAGAAGATTGTCATTATGGTCAGTAGATATTGTGGTTACGGAATCCTTATGGCAGAAAGATTCTTTGGTTAGCCAGATTATAATATTTCAATGCAATCCACAGAGCTATACGTAATCACTGAAGCAGAAAAGAAAGAGGTAAAACATCGGTCAAGAGAATGAAAGGGGGTGACAGATTAAAACAGGAAGAATAAATGATTGTTGGTGGAATAAATACATCTACTTACTCATCAGCCCCATTGTCAACTTCAACATGCCGGCTGCAAAGGACCCGGTCTGCTTTTGCTAAGAGATGCATCCTGGTGGTGTCCTTGACAACAGGAAGGATATGACCTAGGATATGGGCTCTCTGTAAGCAAACTGCTCTTCGGTCATTTACTGTTTGTGTCAAAGTCAAAAGCCTGTACGTTGAAAGGAGAAAGAAATACTAGCCAGGAATGCAATACATCGATGTGATGGTAAGCCCAGTCAGATTTGCACTTTGAAACACAGTACAGACCATTAAAATGGGAAAATTCTTGCAGGCATGCTGCAGTCTTCTTATTCAGATATCCCTGGACTCGCGAAAGCCTGGCTTATCCTTATATTGAATATTCACATGGGGGGCAGCCATGCTTTCTGACCAAGAGACTTTGCTCAACCTTTTAAAATCCTTTTTAATAAAACAGATTGGATCTAAGGAAGGATGACTGGCAGCCATGTGCATAAATGGCAAAGGCTTGCAGCCTATAGGGGAGGAGGAATTGTAATGCGTTTGTCATTTTAGGATACGTCTTGCCTTACAAAAATACATGACTGCGAAGTGCCTCTGTCGTACGTGTGTTCTCCTGCACATAATTTGTCACCATCTTGTAGATAGTTTATTTGAAAATTCCTTAGCAAACATAATACTAAAATATTCTAAAATACTAGTGAAGTTGCTACAATATTTAGTAAAAAAAACGAAAGAGGCAAGAGTGTGGCCAAAAGCTGCAAAGGGACCGTGTGTTACCCCAGGAAGATTTGGGGTTCTGCAGGCATAAGGTTTGTGAGGGAAAGGACTGTAATGCATAATTCTGATAATATGAAAAGATAATTTGCTTGTTAGCCTCCAGGCAACGCAGACATATACCTCTGCTAGTCAAAAATGTTGATCATCCCAAGAGACCTCACCTATCTCCCATGTCTTGCAAGATCGAATTAAGGTTTTCTTCCTTCTTATTATTTTCAGCAGTGAAATAGCCAGTTTCTCAGGAAGCTTTTTGCAGACCTCCAGAAAAGCTCCACATTCTTATGAAAACTTTGCATGCTATAAAGGGAGAAGGATGGTGGCGGAAGCCTGGGAGAAAAGACACCCAAGAAGCGTACACCTCTGCGTATGAAACGGTTGCTGCTTCGTGCAGTTCTTACAGCTACTTGGTTGTTTGCCCTTCTTTGTGGAATGCTATGGTATTACTTCTGCTCTGCAACTGTTTATTCCCCTCCCCACTCCTGGGTCTTGCTCTGAGTTAGCTTCTTTTGAGGGCAATGTCTCCAAATGGGTTAATTTTGCGCATAAAAGGAATTTTCAAACACACCTTGATAAATTATCCGTGCACGTTACATCTTATGAACTCCAGCAGAAGGCTCTCTTCGGCATGATGCAAGTACTACAATGAGCATTAGCAGTACATTTGAGAGTCTGAGATCATACTCCACATACCTTGGTTTAGAAGTGAGGTTCATGACTATCATGGTATAGAAACATGATGGCAGAAAAAGACCACATGGCCTATCTAGTTTGCCCTTCCATATTCACTACTACAATAGTCCCTATGGATAACTTATCAAGGTGTGCAGGAAAATTCCTTTTAATCAAGGTAGTAGCACCAAATACAATAGAAAAATTGTCTGCATCCTTCTGCCACATATTCTTAGTCCCTGACTGTATTGTCTGATGTTTCTCTTTCTCTACTCAATGCACAGAATAATCAATCTCTTGGCACCAAAACCTCTATCATCAATGTTCTTCTCACGTTTTTCCCCTTCACCACAATGTCTGCTTGTCTTGCATTCAGTTTTTTTTATCAGTTGGAATGGGAATGTCCCAGGTGATTATAACCTCTTCATTTTCCGTAATTCTCTTAGAGTTGTGATCTTAATGCTTTTCTGGTACAGCAATGTTGTGATGTTTGCAAAGTCTCCAGTGGATGAGGAGCCTGTCTGTAGAGAGATTTTCTCCCATTTTTATATATGACCCAGTGTTTCGTACTCTAAGTAAGACTCCTTAGAGACTGAATATTGTACAAGTGACATGACAGTTTTCTCAAGATGAATCTTGGAGACATGTCCAGCATCGGGCTTCAGGAAGAACCTTTATCAGTCACTGCAAGCCAGAAGCAGATTGGATCAGTAACAAGAGATTGTTTTTAACACTCCTTTTACACTTAAGCTTTCCAGGATGGACTTTGATTAGGCATAATTATAAAATGCACTAATGTTCCTTGTTGCTACGCTTATGTCATTCCTGTTGTTGACAAAATGACATCATGATATCAGTTTTCATTGAATTTCAGAACAGAATGGGGAATATGAGCCACTCTGTAAGCAGAATTACAAACTGGTTGTACCTTGTGTAGACAGGCTGAGTTAATCGTGTGGCAGACGCTGTGCTCTTTCCACTGCCTCTCATGCTCTAATCAGTGTGGGCAAAGATCTCATTTACTGCCATGAGATGAGATCCAACAGGCCCATGAGGAATGCCCAATCTGCCCTTGTGCTGAGCTCAGCCTAAGTCATTTAGAAAGCAGGAAGTGAGCAGAGCTCAACTAAACACAATGGGGGGATATTCAGCTGTGGCAGTTAGTGCAGATAAAGTAGCCAGCTGACACCATTGAACTTTTTTTTTTTTTATAATATTTTCAACAACTTACAAATAAAGCAAGTACCAAGAAAAACAAGAGCATTTACAGAATATTACAAAAGGACAAAATTCCATACATAAATTATCCAGCAAACACTCTATACCTAGCCCACAACAAGGAGGAGACAGTGCAAAAGTAATAAATCTAAAAGAAATAGCAAGAGCATAGCTCTAAATACGAGACAGCAATTTAACAAAATTCCCTACCCTAGACCAATCAATTACCTTGGCCCTCTTTACCACTCAAAAAACTACCCAGCTGAGCTGGGTCTAAGAAAACAAATTTGGAGCCCTGATAAGTTACCAAGCACTTGCACGGGTATCTAAGAAAGAAAGTAGCAGACAGGGCCAACACCCTAGGTTTTAAGGCTAAAAAAGCCTTCCGCCTAGTTTGTGTGGCCCGACAAACATCAGGGAAAATTTGCACCCCAGCACCACAAAAGAGAGCAGACTTATTTTTAAAGTAACTACGAAAAACTAACATCTTATCCTGATCAGAGACAAACCTTACCATCAAAGTAGCACGAGAAGTAATGTTATCCTGTGAGTCCTCCAAGAATTGAGTAAGGTCAAGTCCATTACGGGCCTGAACTACATCAAAGTCCCCCGGAGGACTCACAGACAACCCTTGACCAGTCAAGTAATATAGTTTAGAGATAGTCATGGAATCGGCAGAAGCCAAGCCCAAAACTTCCCTAAAATATTTACGAAGCAATATCTCAGCAGATAACAGACGACAACAAGGAAAATTTAACAGTCGGATATTCTTAGCCCGAAACATATTATCATACATTTCTAGCCTATGATGAATAATTAAACTATCATTAATACTAGACGAACTAACAGCCTTAAAAGTAGAGCATTGATTTTCACAGCTAGATAATTGAGTGGTCATATCCCCCAACCGCCCTTCTAACTCACACAACTTTGTAGTAACCTGTGAAGAAAAACTACAAAGCTGCTTAACTGTGGGAACTAAGGAATGTTCAATTCGAGTCACTACTTTCCAGATGTCGCCCAGAGTCACCTGTGCAGGTGGCTCAAAAGCCACACCAGGAGGAGATGACCACATAACACTTTCCAGCTTCCCACCAGTATCAACTGGAGTACTCTGTTGAAACAGCCCCACAGAACCGGTTAGGGGCGGTGAGATGTACTTCGGTGGGGAGGGAGGAGAACGGTCCGGAGAGCTCAAAGACGCAACGGACGAGCGCAAAACTAAAAAGTCAGGGTCTAACGAGGCATCAGCGCCCACCAAGGGCTTGACATGCTTGTCCATAGGGCCTACCGTTGGTTCTGTAGACTCCGCTGGTACTATTTTCTTTTTTCTCTTCCCCATTTAGCGGATGCCACGTACTGTGATCTCCTGCGGTGCTCCAAGGGGGTCCCAAGGGGGCAGACACTCCCCTTGTATCTAGCCCCTTAGATCGCAGCCCCCGACTAGCGCCTCCGGCTGCGCCTAACCTTGCGGAGCTTACGAAGAGGCCCCCGCTGACGTCGGGGCTGCCGGAGCAGGAACCGGTCACTTCCGGACTGGAAGGCTGTCCTCTCTGGTCTCCCAAGGGCTCCAACCTCACTGCTCCGTCTATGAAGAGGCCCCCGCTGACGTCGGGGCTGCCGGAGCAGGAACTGGTCACTTCCGGACTGGAAGGCTGTCCTCTCTGGTCTCCCAAGGGCTCCAACCTCACTGCTCCGCCTATGAAGAGGCCCCCGCTGATGTCGGGGCTGCCGGAGCAGGAACCGGTCACTTCCGGACTGGAAGGCTGTCCTCTCTGGTCTCCCAAGGGCTCCAACCTCACTGCTCCACCTATGAAGAGGCCCCCGCTGACGTCGGGGCTGCCGGAGCAGGAACCGGTCACTTCCGGACTGGAAGGCTGTCCTCTCTGGTCTCCCAAGGGCTCCAACCTCACTGCTCCGCCTATGAAGAGGCCCCCGCTGACGTCGGGGCTGCCGGAGCAGGAACCGGTCACTTCCGGACTGGAAGGCTGTCCTCTCTGGTCTCCCAAGGGCTCCAACCTCACTTCTCCGCCTATGAAGAGGCCCCCGCTGACGTCGGGGCTGCCGGAGCAGGAACCGGTCACTTCCGGACTGGAAGGCTGTCCTCTCTGGTCTCCCAAGGGCTCCAACCTCACTGCTCCACCTATGAAGAGGCCCCCGCTGACGTCGGGGCTGCCGGAGCAGGAACCGGTCACTTCCGGACTGGAAGGCTGTCCTCTCTGGTCTCCCCGACACCATTGAACTTTGAACCCGGATCTTCAATATCGAGGCCATATCCAACCACCGGCATTGAATATCTGGGTTGACTGGATAGTGCATTAGCTAGCTGGCTATAGAAATATTCAGCCACTGGCCAGTTATCTAAAGTTACACCAGCCCTTAAAGTGCCTAACTTTAGCTGAATATCACCACTGATTGGCTATCCCTGGATGCCACCTTGAAGGACTACAAAAGGGGACTGCTACTTCTGGAGAGAGATCTGCAATGATGAGTATATACTTCTGGACATTTTTCTGAAGGGAATTCTTTGGATTAAAGCTGATTAATCTGTGAACCCAGTGTATTTCTTAAATCAGTCAGGGCCTAGTAGCAGAAGTTTAAGTTTAAATTTAAAACACAGAAGAGAGCTTTCTGGTTAAATTTAGAACCCAGCAGAGAGCTTGTAGCTTAAATTTAATACTCACTCAGGGTCTAGTAGCAGCAAAGTGTTTTTAGTTTAAATTTAAAATGCAGAAGAGAACTTTCTGGTTACATTTAGAACTCAGCAGAGAGCTTCTAGTTTAAATTTCATACTAGATCAGAGCCTAGCAGCAGCAAAGAGCTTTAATTTAAATCAAATCAGACTATAACTTAGCATAAAAGGCAAAACAGGGTCAGTATTCTTTGAGCAATAAATAAAATCTTCTAGAGACCTTTACAAAGAGGCCTTCTACCTAGGGGGCAAGAGACCTGTGAAACTTTTTAAATAGGTGTTAAAGCTAGGTGGCAGGTCAAAAGGCCATTTTGAAAGACGCCTTCTATTCAAGCAAGGACTGTTAATCACCCAGGAAGTTGGTCACAGCTTACCTTAGAAGCACAGGTCAGAGTACTGTGTAGCAGCTCTCTTTTAATAAGTCTTCTTTCCCTCCCTCCCTCCCTCCCTCCCCAACACCCACCCACCCCTAGGATAATCGTAGCTTTATAGGTACTTACACATCTTAAAGGAAAGGAGCTGCTCTCAGGTGCACCTCTTTATCCAAATCAGTCAAACATTAAGGACCTGAGATTAATTAAGCTTCAGGTGAACAAGGTAGATTAACACTAGAAGCCCCAAAGTGCGTCAATTGACACAAATGCATCTTCGAAGTTGTATACCAGCGCCACTGCTAGAACATGTCAGTCATGTTCCATGACTTTGTTAGCCAAGGTCAAGATGTTCAAATATGTGCATCAAAAATTGACAGATGCACCACCTAGTGGGAAAATGAGTTTATACCTAGAAGCCCCAAAGTTCGTCAATTGATGCACTCAATTGTCTTGGATGCGTCAACTGACGTACTTTGGGGCTTCTAGGTATAAATTCATGTTCCCACTAGGTGGCGCATCTCAATCAATGTTTACAGTTTTACTCCGACATTACAAACAATAAACACACGATGACGTCATGTAATGACATCACATACTGCACATATTTAACAAATAAGTAACCACATTAATTCACATCTGCATTTCATGCTAAACCCAGTCATCATGATAATGTGTCAACTGACGCACTTTGGGGTTTCTAGGTAAAATTCCTTTTGTGGCTTCTAGTGTTAAACTACTTGAGGGAGGAGTAGCCTAGTGGTTGGGGCAAGGTACTTCAGGCCAGAAGGTGGGGGGTTCAAATCCCACTAGAGGACAGCAACCTTGGGCCAGAAGGACTGGGGTTTCTAGTCCCACAGATGCTCCTTGTGGTCTTGGGCAAGCCACTTAACCCTCCATTGCCCATGTTCCCTGTAAGTATTAGTGTATGTGTCTCATATCCCCGTGTGTTAAATGTATCCTCCAATTGCGTTGTGACCACTTTGATTGAAGGATAAGGCGGTATACAAAACTGTCTAAATAAATAAATAAATAAACATACGAGGGTTGCTATTTATATTTCTGGCCTAATAATGAAAAAACAAATATTTATGATCGAAATTGGTTTTATTGTTTTTCAAAATAATCTCCATGAAGATCAATACACTTTTGCATGCGTTTGAACCAATTTTCGAAGCACTTTTTCCACTCCGATTGAGGTAACTCCAAAACATGCATTTTGAATGCATCAACCGCATCTTCGGGTGTTGAAAATCGTTGAACACGTAATTTGTTTTTGATGTGCGGGAATAAAAAGAAGTCATTGGGTGCCAAATCAGGGCTGTATGGTGGATGACCCATCAATTCGATGTTTTGGCCGGTCAAAAATTCCTTTGTTTGAGCCGATGTGTGAGAGCTCGCATTGTCATGATGAAGAATTATTCGCCTCTTCTTCGACTTTTTCCAAATGTCTCCGAAGACTTCTAGTAAACAAATGGTCATGTACCATTCAGAATTGACCGTCCTATGTTGCTCTAACGGCACTGTCACCACGTGACCGGTAATGCCGAAGAAACAGGCAACCATTTGCTTCAATGTGCTTCTTCCGCGAACAACTTTTGTTGGATTTGGCTCGTCTTGTAAGACCCATACAGTCGATTGCTGTTTTGTTTCGGGCTCATATGCATAGATCCATGATTCGTCACCTGTGTAGATGTTATACACAGTCTTTGATGTACCTTGAACGTATTTTTTCAACATTTCCTTGCACCAATCGACACAAGCCTTCTTTTGAGCGTTTGTCAGATTATGCGGGATCCAACGCGAACAAATCTTTTTTACGGCCAAATGATCATGCAATATCTTATTGATGCTTGTCATACTAATGCCCAAAGATGCCTCAATCTCACGGTATGTCACATGATGATCTTGCTTTATCAGTTCACACACAGCATCGATATTTCCTGGCACAACAACCAGAATTTTCCAGGGATGTGACCTCCTCCACAGGTGGAAAACCCAGTCTCTCACAGATCAATTGGGCAATTCTGTCTCCTGTCTTCACGTGATAATCATTCTGTCCAAAATTAAATAACAGAACTTTAATATTGCCCCTGTAATCGGGATCAATTACTCCCGCACCCACATCGATGAAATATTTAAGGGCTAATCCGGACCTTGGGGCTACTCTCCCATAGCATCCAATAGGTATTTCCACTTGGAGACCAGTGTCCACCAGGGCTCTCCCTTGGCTAGGTACAGTCACATTTTCTATACTGCACAGGTCAAACCCAGCAGCTTGAGGGGTTGCCCGCTTAGGAGCTTGGGCCTTCTCTGTGACCCTATGGTACTTTAAGACAAATGTCTGCTTTGGGGTAGCTTGGTCTTCTGGACGCTTAACCATCTTTTTAGCTGGGGTCTGAGGACTTCCAAATAAAGGCCCGGGAGCTATTACCATTAATCCTTCTCCCTCCTTCTTTCCTAGTCCTTCCACTAGACCCTGCTTAAATCTTGGCCAGTCTCTTCCTAGAACCAAATCAAAGGATAGCCTAGGCACCACTGCTAACAGGACTTCCTCTTGTTTCCCCAGGCACTTAACCTTTAGCCTATAGGTGGGATATGATGTTGCAGCACCATGAATGCATCTGATGTGAACTTGGCTTTCAGGGGTTCTAGGCACAAATCCTTCTTGGGCCTCTATCCTCTTCCAAAGCCTTTTTGACATCATACTCTGGTCTGCCCCAGAGTCTAACAAAGCATTTGAGGTAATTCATTGCACATCAACCATCAAAAGAAATCCTTCTTTTGGCTGTTTTAAATCCACTCCCATTAAGCTAGTGTGTGTCTGGCATCCCTTTTCTAAATGTCCCCATTTTCCACACTTGAAACATTTCTTTCTACTCCACTGTGTCATCTGGTTTGGCACAGTACATTTATTTTCAGAAACATTTTTAACTATTTTCTTTTCTGATACAGCACAGCTTGCCTCAGCACCAATCCTCAGAGGGCCACCCATTCTATGGCAAGCCTGCGTGGCTTCCAAGAATCTGCTAGCATGGTTGCCTCTCCAAGATTTTGGCAATTTTGCTGTATAAGGAAAGTGTGCAAATCTTTAGGCACAGCAGACATAAATTGTTCAAGCATGATAATGTCTAATAACATTTCTACCGTCTTTTGCTCAGGCTCCAACCATTTTACAGCTAATCCTCTGATTCTCTGACTCAGAGCCCTGGGTGTTTCACCCACTCTTAATGTAGTAGCTCTAAACATTCGCCTATACTCTGAAATAGACAACCCTAGGCGATCTCTAATAGCAGCCTTTACATCCTTATAATTCAAAGCCTGGGCTCCTGGCATTGCTCTATAAGCTGCAAGCGCCTCTCCAGTTAATGAGGCTGCCAGCCTTACTGCCCACTGGGTCTCTGGCCATGCTAATGCTTGTGCCACTCTTTCAAAAGACTCTAGAAAATCATCAACATTATCATCTGGAGTTAGCTTCCCAAAACTAAATGCCCCATTTCCTTGATTGAGTCCCACACTGTCCACATGTGGTGTACCAGTATTTACTGCTGGTCTTGCATCTGGTCCACTTTGGTTCTGCAGTTTAACTAGGGCTTGCACCAGATCAAGCACTGGCCTCTGCTGGTCCATTAAGGCTTTCATAGCAGTGTCCTGAGCTTGCTGCGATAGCTCCTGTTGCCTGCTAAACTGGGCTTCCATCCAGCTAGCCATCTCCCTCGGATCCATCTTGATCCCTGCAAGAAACACAAAAAACCCCCCACAGTGCACCACTTTCCAAACAGGGTTTTTTTCTATTTTTTTTTCTTCAATTACCCCTGTGCCTTACTCCCATCCACCACTAGACATGCCCAGGTACTTGTTACCTTATGCCAGTGATGAATCCAGCTCTGCACAGGGTCTTTTCTTCCTGGAACAGCTACCTGGAACAGCCACCTCTCCTCCAAAGTGCAGTTGAGGGAAAATCTTTTCTTTCAGCCTTTAAGCTTGAACTGTCTTTTCCTTCAGACTTGAGTTGTAATCCTTAGCAAGTAAATTCCTTTGCGCAAAAGCAATCCGAAAAACTACGCCATTTGTCAGACGGCTGCCTGGGTGAGAATGTTCACAGTCTTGGCAAGTGCATATATCAATATGATTTGCAAGGGATTGTGGGAAATGCAGTCCATTCACACCAGACACAGCTGCTCACAATAATTAGTTGTGCTTGAGTGTAAAGCCAATAAGATATTTATTTATGGGGTTATTTCTCCCAACACAGATATGCTTGGTAGCACATAAAACAGGATACTTGCTTTCATTGTTAAACTTAGAAAAACAAAATCAGGAAAACAACAGCTGAACTTGTCAGGCAAACAAATCAAAAGAATAAAGACCTGGTTGGTAACAAACTGGTCTTTTCTGTAGGCTTTAGCTAATATTTTCTTAGCAGTGTTTCAAACAACAAGCAAAACCCACAAAGAAGGGAAAAACTGTTCTTTTCAGGTTAATTTCTTATATCTTCACACACAGATTCAGAAGTGATTCCCTCAGAGCTCACAAGCAATTAGGTAAGGCTCAATTGCTAGCAGTTATCCAGCTGAAACCCCTTAGCTGGCTTATTTTCTACTGCTTGGCTCAAATCCTATTCAGGAGCTTTTCTGAGTAGATTAAAGAACAAGTTTGTATTTCTTTGTGATGGTTGTTGTACTTTGTAACAGAAATTACCAAAGGAGTTTAGACAGAGAGCAATCCATGTATTCACAGCCTGTATCTAAGACCCCTCCCCCTTCTTTAACAATCATGGGTTCAATATCATGGATTGGCACAGAGGAATTTCTCAATGGAGCACTCTCAGGAGAATACTTGTTTCCCTGCTGTCTTTCAAGGGTATAGCTAGGGCATAAATCAGTGTTCATACCTGAGCTTCCATTGCTGTTAGAGTTCCTCTCTAAATAGCCTGGCCAGTATGTAGTCCAGTTCTTATGTCCAGCCTTCCAATCCAGATCCCTGGACACTGGATCTCTCTTCACATACCTTCTGGCACGGGTCCTAGGGTCCCTTCCAAGTGCAGCCGTCTCCCTTACAGGTACCGTCTGGAGATTCCTAGCTCTGCAGCACCATTCCTCTGGCTTTCCCCAGTCCAATGGTGTATGCTGGCCTTTTGAATGTCCCCCAGTATACGTACTG
Organism: Ichthyophis bannanicus; assembly: GCA_033557465.1. NCBI lineage: Eukaryota > Metazoa > Chordata > Amphibia > Gymnophiona > Ichthyophiidae > Ichthyophis > Ichthyophis bannanicus. Next base: position 1,847,052,340 of record CM066031.1, on the reverse strand, counting down.
CTCTGGACTCCTCTAGACCTCCCAAATGCTTTTCTCTTCTTTCTTCCAAAGGGTTTCTTGCCCTCTCTGTCCGTCTGGTCTGGCTTCTGCTTCTGATGATCCTCCAGATGATGAAGACCTCCAAGCTGAGGATATCCAAGCTGATTCTGAGGATGAGGATGATTCTCTGTAGAATAAACTCTACCTTTATTCTGCTTTGATGAGTGCTCCACCCTAGCACAGCGCAGCTGTGCTGAATCAGGCCCTGCCCTTTGAGATGAGTGCTTGGGGATTACCTCATAGCCCTCCTGATTGAACACACGTTTCCCCACTTCAGCTCCTCTAATGGCTGTTGGAAACCTGGTGCATTCTGGGACTGGTAGTCTTTTATAAGAAAATCCTGTTTTCTTATTTCTACCAGAACTGACAGGTTGCTTGTTCAGAGTCACTTCACCTTTACTATAGCTCCTTCCTGAGCTAGGATAAGCTTCCTTATCACAAGTTGAAATCCAGAACTTCCAGGGTAGCGTTCTCAAAAATGCTTCCTGTTCCACGCACAGGACCCAAAAGGCAGGCAGAACTCCAGAATCTCAATGCATGGATGAGACGATGGTGCAAAGATGAGGGTTTTGGGTTTGTTAGGAACTTGGGAACATTCTGGGGAAAGGAGGGGTATCTTCCAAAAGTATGGGCTTCACCTTAACCGGGATGGAACCAAGCTGCTGGCATTAACCTTTAAAAAGGAGATAGAGCAGCTTTTAAACTAGATAATAGGGGAAAGCCGACAGTCGCCCAAGAGAGCATGGTTCAGAAGAATGTATCCTTGAAGGATACTACCAAAAGCAGAGAGATTCCAAAAAAGAGTAAAGTAGCCCAAATGCCCTTGAGTATGGCACAGACAGACCTTAAAGATCCCAAATTACCCATGCCTACCAATAGCCAGATAAATATGAATAAAATACAATCTCAAAAATGCTTGAATGCAAATGCTAGGAGTCTAACAAATAAGATGGTAGAGTTAAAATATATAGCACTAAATGAGCGGTTAGATATGATTGGAATCTCAGAGACATGGTGGAAAGAGGACAACCAGTGGGACACTGTGATACCTGGGTACAAACTATATTGTAATGATAGAGCTGATCAAATTGGTGGAGGGTTTGTGCTCTAGGTTAGAGAGGGCATTGAGTCAGAAAGGATTAAAGTTTTGCAGGAAACATAATTTGCTGTAGAATCTCTATAGATTGAAATTCCATGTAAGAATTGGAAGGCGATGGCAGTGGGCATGTACTATCGACCACCTGGCAAGAGTGCAATAGATAAGGGTGTTGGAGCCACTTGGCAATAGTGATCATAGCATGGTTGCATTTGATTTAATTAGTGGAGGAGGGATGGTAAGGAAATCCACAGTACTACCTTTTAACTTTTAAAAGGGAGACTATGATAAAATGAGGAAAATGGTTAAGAAAAAACTAAAAGGAGCAGTTGCAAAGGTTAAAGATCTACATCAAGCTTGGGTTTTGTTGAAAAATACTATCTTGGAAGCTCAGACCAGATGTATTCCAAGCATTAAGAAAAGCGGAAGGAAGTCCAAAAAACTGCCAGCATGGTTTAAAGGTGAGGCCAGAGAGGCTGTTTTTGCCAAAAAAAGCATCTTTCAGGAAATGAAAAAAAGAGCCCAATGACGAAAACTGGAAACAGCACAAGCACTGGCAAGCTAAATGCAAGGTATAGATAAGGCAGACAAAAGGAAAATTTGAGAAGAAACTTGCTATGGAAGCAAAAACACTTAATAAAGACTTTTTAAGATCATTCGTAGCAAAAAACCTGTGAGAGAGTCAGTTGGACCATTAGATGATAGAGGGGTAAAAGGGACAGTAAGAGGGGACAAGGCCATAGCGGAGAGACTGAATGAATTCTTTGCTTCATTCTTTACTGTGGAAGATGTAGGGATGTTACCCATGACTGAAGTGGTATTTAAAGGTGATACTGTCTGATTGACTCTTGGAGAATTCTGCATGGGGTAGAGAAGGATTATACGCATCTGTCGAGAGCACACCAAACTTGGTCCCGGATTGACTATATTCTGATTTCAAGAGAGAGCCTGGGTAAAGTGGTCAAAGTGGAGATCGAGCCCATCGTGGTGTCTGACCATGCGAAAGTGGTGTTGGATTGGCAGGGCACTTCCCCGGGAGGAACACGGTGGACTTTCCCGGGTCACCTCTGGCAGAAAGAAGACTTTCGAGCGTATCTGGTGAGCCACTGGGAGGAGTATCTCCGTTTCAACGATACCGGAGATGTTGAGGTGGCGACCTTTTGGGAGGCAGGTAAAGCAGTGTTGCGTGGCCACATTATAACGTATGTAGCGCGAGAGAGGAAACGCCTTAACTCGAGACTTTTGGATCTGACGAGTCAGCTGCAGGAGGCTAAGCGGACCGCTATGGTGCGCCCGAGGAGGCTTGAGGAATACTTAGAGGCTCAAAGAGCTTTGAATGAAGTGCTCCATGAGCGGGCCATCCACTCGCTGCAGTACTATCAGCACCAATTGTTTCGATTTGGGGACCGCACGGGGAGGCTCCTGGCGCGTTTGGTTAAACGGAAGGGAGGCATTCAGGGGGTGGCCCGAGTGCGAGACGAACAAGGGGTTTCCCAGACTGATTTACGGAAAATTGTCCAGGTATTTCGCCAATACTATCAAGCCTTATATACGCCAGATATTGAGAATAGAGCCCACGAACGTGAATTCCTGGCGGCCATCCCCGTGCCTACACTGACAGAGGCGGAGCTTCAGGGATTAAATGCGAGAATAACTGGGGCAGAAATCCAGGCAGTGATAAAGAAGGGGAAGCCTCATAAGGCTCCGGGCCCCGATGGCTATAGCGCTGAATTCTATAAAGTACTGATGCCTCATATTACACCTACTTTGATGGCATTATACAACGATGCTCAACAGAGGGGTCTTTACCCGAGAGACATGAGAACAGCAGCAATAACTATCATCCCAAAAGAGGGTCGTGATCCAGAGGATCCGGCATCCTATCGCCCCATATCTCTGATTAATTATGATATGAAGCTGGTGGCCTCGGTGTTGGCGGCCCGATTGCAAGGGCTCCTACCTCGGTTGATTGGCCCACATCAATCGGGTTTCGTCAAGGGGAGAGGGGCTTTCTCCAATATCAGTAAGGTGTTGCTTGGCATGGAGCACTGTTTGTACCAGGAGACTCCTTTGCTACTGGTGAGCCTCGATGCTGAAAAAGCTTTCGATAGAGTCTCCTGGTCTTATATGTTTGCGGTCCTCGCGAAATTTGGCTTTCGAGGTGAGTTTCTGTCTTGGGTGAGAGCGTTGTATGCGAGTCCGCTGGCCTGTGTAGCGACTGGGGGAACTTGCTCCGAGTCTTTTGAGCTACGTAGAGGTACGCGACAGGGATGCCCCTTATCGCCCTTATTATTTGTGCTGCAATTGGAACCCCTGCTTCTTGCGCTCATAGCGGAAGTAGAGATACGGGGAATTGATTGGCCCGGAGGTGGCATTAAGGTTAGTGCTTTTGCAGACGACATGCTCCTTTGCTTATGCGCGCCGCAGGCCTCTTTGGAGCGGGCCTTGGGAATGATCCAGCGATTTGGCGCATTTTCAGGACTCCGGGTTAACTTGAGTAAATCGGTCGCGTTGGATGTGGGTGGCCGAGCCAGGCGTCAGTGGAAGGGGCCTTTTCCCCTGCGATGGGCATCAGGGGCATTTCGCTATCTGGGGATTCAGATCCCTGATCATGTGTCGAAGTTATATGCTGTTAACGTTCGACCGATGCTGCAGCGCACGATGACTACTCTCCAAAAATGGAGGGATCTCCCGCTCTCGCTTATGGGGCGTCTTGCTCTTTTCCAGATGATGGAGGCCCCGCGTTGGATGTACTTGTTGCGCCATCTGCCTATTTGGCTGTTGAGAAGAGATGTGCTGCTTTTGCAGCGTCACATTCGACTCTTTCTATGGAGGGGCAAGAAATCACGGATCCCCCTTTCGGTGATGATGAGCAGCAGGGAGGAGGGGGGGGCTGGGTTATTTTCGGTGAGAGATTATAACTTCCTAGCCTTGCTAAAGCCGCTGCGAGATCTAATTTTGAGGCGGGAGGATATTTTACCGATGGGACTGGTTGAGCGGCTCTCCGCACCCTCTCATCCAGCCTACTTGCTGCATTGCCGGACGCCGGTATTGCCACAGGCGTGGCGAGGGTCGGTCTATTTTGGTGCCTTGCGACAGGCTTGGCGGTTCCTTTGTCAGAAAAAAGGAGTACATTGGTACAGTACGGACTGTCTGCCATTGCGTGATAATGCTGACTTTCCGCCTGGGAACCAAGGGAGACTTCCCGTGAGTTGGACGCAAGCGGGTTTGGGATATCTGGGTCAACTTCATATGCAGTCACAGGCGGAGTTAGATTCCTTTCAAGGGTTGATGCGCCGCTTTCATCTTGCGCCTCAGACTTTCTTTTTCTATCTGCAAGTGAGACACTACATCCGAGCACTGCAACGTACCGGGGGTTTTCAATTCGATACATTGGGGATATGGGAATTTATGGCGGCCACTGACGGTAAGCTTTCGTTGCGAATCTGGCGGGAGGAGTGCTATCCGGGGGGTGAGCGGGCCCCGTTAGAGAAACTAGTCCAGCGGTGGAAAACCGATGGTACTGTCCGACTTACGGTGGCTGCCTGCCAGGAAGCTTTTCAACAAATCCGGCTCCTCTCTGAATCTGTCAAATTTCAAGAGCTACAATATAAATTGCTCTGGAGAGCATTTGTGCCCAACACTTGGGCGGCCAGGATGAAGGTGCTCTCGACCGATGTTTGCCATTTATGTGGGACCCATAGGGGGACCTTGCTACATCGTTTTTGGGAATGTGTGAGTGTAAATCAGTTTTGGCAGGACGTATATAACGAGCTGCAAGTTTGCAGACCCCTTGAGAAGACACTTTCCCCTGAATGGTGTTTGTTTGGTCTGGTGGAGACCACCTTGTTGGAGACGACTGGGGGGACCCCTGGTGATGGTGTCTCAAACATTGCTCTGTCCGGGGTTGGGTGCCCTACCTCCTTAGGTGAAGCGCCTACGCGACAGCTCTATGCTCGTGGCTTCTTGATTGCGAAATCTTGCATACTCCGCCATTGGGTGGATGATCGACCCCCGGGACTTCGGGAATGGTGCAGAGCCTTACTAAACTTGAGGAGGCACGAGTTTCGCACAGCCCATCTGCTGGGGAACAAGAAACTAGTAGCCTGTGGGAAGGTCTGGGAGGGGGTTACTGTGGAGTTTTTCACCTCCCGGGGGCTCATCTGTGACAGGTCCTGTGTGACTGATGAATGAAGTGTGAGGTGGGTCTGTATGTTTGGGATGTGGGGTGGAAACGTCTCTGAGCCTAGATGGTTAGATGCTACCGATATACTGCTATATGGAAGAGGGCGTGTGGAAGAGCTTAGCTGCTCCTGAGGGGTGGGTTTGGGAGGGGGGGTTGGGGGGGAGTGGAGGGTGTAGGGGGTGGGTAGACGGGTTTTGTCTGAGTGCTGGACTTATGCTGTTGAGTTACATAGATTCTGTTTAATTCGCAGAGTACTTTCCTGTGGTGTTTCATTTCCATGTATATCTTGCTCCATTTATTTTCACATATGTTCGTTTCATATGTTTTCTTTGTGTATGAAACTTTGGAAACTCAATAAAAATGATTTGAAATAAATAAAGGTGATACTGCAGAAGAATTGAAAGAAATATCGCTTCACCGGGAAGATGTATTACAACTATTTGATAAAATGAAGAGTAGCAAATTACCAGGACCTGATGGTATACATGGGTCCAACTCAGAGCAAACAATCACGTCAGAAGCAGTCCACAGTAGAGGAACGTGAGGTGTCCAAGGATAGAACAAGATAATCACATAATATTAAAGAAGAGGCTTTTATTCACAAACCAATAGATGGTGCCCACCCGACACAGGCCGTGTTTCGTTTAACAAAACTTCATCAGGGGTACAAGGCAACTAAAAACAAAAACATTCAATATATACACTCAAATATACATAATAAAACTTGCATTAAAAGAATATAAAAAATAAAAAATAATATAAAAAGAATAAATAAAATCATAATAAATTAATCACTATATAAATATAAACATTTATACAATTATACCAAAAATGGGTTGGAACGCTATATAAATAAAATAAGAGAGACTGAGGAAAGAGCAAAAAGGGGAATAAGTAAAACAGGTATATGAACCATGAACCAGAAGAAGAAGAGAAGGGAAGAAGACCACATGTGCATCAATATAATACTTAAAAAACTACTGAAATCATAAAAGAACTTAAAAAACAACAAATTTTGTGCAAAAATGGTGCTTAAAACCAAAGTGCAAACATGCCCATGGTGATGACAGCCAAGCTAGCTGCGAATACCCATCGAATAATACCGTATTGGTCACAACTGTAGATATCTCCTCTGTGCAACTATATTAAAAACAAAGAATCAACATTAACAATATAGCAGGATAGCTGAAAACCAACCAAGCCGTCCTTCAACCTACTTACTTTTGCAAGCCTCACAAAGCTGCACAATTCGCGGCGCAATAACCGTATAAACTAAAAAATAAGGGTCAAACATAACAGCTTAATATAACAGCTTTGTATAACAAAACCGAAGCCATCACAAACCAATTAGTCTACCTTCAAGGCTGGAAGCCTTACCGTCTTAAACGCGTTATACAGTCGTGTGGCACAAATTTCGCCAAAGCTGTGCGGCGTCGTGAAGACTCCTCTAAATAACGCCGACGCATGTGCAGCTGGAGTCATGACCGGCGCTCAATAATGACGTAAAAAATAAAGGACTAGAAAACCTAGCTAAACAAATTAAAACGCCGAAACTTCCTGCTTTAAAAAATGCCGAATTGCAACCATAACTTACAATAATAAAATAACATTTGCTAAAATACTAAAAGCTGTGCAGCAAATAAAACCATTAATGTTTAAACAGAGTATTTCAACAAAGAAGGAAACTAAATAAATTATATCGCAACTAAAAATATATTGAAGCACCTTGACGGAGAGGAAAGCACTGATAAATTATACCACTGCTAAATCCAAAACGATAATCAAAAACAATATTAAATCAAATCATATAATGCAAACCACCTCAAAAATATAACAATAAATACACGGCCTGTGTCGGGTGGGCACCATCTATTGGTTTGTGAATAAAAGCCTCTTCTTTAATATTATGTGATTATCTTGTTCTATCCTTGGACACCTCACGTTCCCCTGATGGTATACATGCAAGGATGCTGAAAGAACTGAAATGTGAGATTGCAGACCTGATATTAATAATCTGTGAATTATCATTAAAATCATCTGTAATACCTGAAGATTGGAGGATTGCCAATGTGACACCAATTTTTAAAAAGGGTTCCAGGGGTGATCCGGGAAACTACAGACCGGTGAGCCTGACGTCAGTACCAGGAAAAATGGTAGAAAAAATCATAAATAACAAAATTACTCAGCATGTAGATAGTCATGGCCTAATGGGAGTCAGCCAACATGGCTTTAGACAAGGAAGATCTTGTCTTACTAATCTGCTATGTTTTTTGAAGGTGTGAATAAACAGGTAGACAAATGTGAGTCAGTTGATATAGTGTATCTGGACTTTCATTAAGCCTTTGACAAGGTCCCTCATCAGAGACTTTTGGCAAAACTAAAAAGTCATGGGATAGGAGGCAGTGTACTATTGTGGATCAGGAACTGGTTAAAAGATAGAAAGCAGAGGGTAGGGCTAAATGGCCAATTTTTCCAATGGAAAGAGGTGAATAGTGGAGTACCCCGGGGATCTGTGCAGGGTCTGCTGCTTTTTGACATATTCATAAATGACCTGGAAAAGGGAATAATGAGTGAGGTTATCAAATTTGCAGATGACACAAAACTATTTAAACGTGTTTAAATCCAAGAGGATTGTGGAAAATTGCAAGAGGACCTTGATAAATTGGAAGACTGGGCATCCAAATGGGAGATGAAATTTAATGTGGACAAGTGCAAAGTTATGCACCTAGAAAAGAACAACCCAAACTATGGTTACATGATGCAAGGTTGCACATTGGGAACCACCACCCAGGAAAAAGATTTAGGGATCATCGTGGATAACATGTTAAAACCCTCCACCCAGTGTGCAGCGGCAGCCAAGAGAGCAAATGAAATGCTAGGTATCATAAGGAAAGGAATGGAAAATAAAACAAAGGATATTATAATGCCTCTGTATCGTTCCATGGTACGACCGCACCTTGAATATTGTGTGCAATTCTGGTCGCCGTATCTTAAAAAGGATATTGCGTTATTAGAAAAAGTACAGAGAAGAGCCACCAAAATGGTAAAGGGGATGGAAGGCTACTCCTATGAAGAGAGGCTAAATCGGTTAGGGCTCTTCAACCTGGAAAAGAGACGGTTGAGGGGAGATATGATAGAGGTCTCTAAATTAATGAATGGTGTGGAATGGACAAACGTAGATCGATTGTTTACATTATCAGAATATGGAAAGACTAGGGGACGTGCAATAAGGCTACAGGGTAAACTATTTAAGACAAATAAGAGAAAATATTTTTTCACTCCACTTGTAATCAAACTCTGGAATTTGTTACCGGAGGATGTAGTAAAGGCTGTTAGTGTAGCTGGGTTTTAAAAAGGTTTGGACAAGTTCCTGGAGTCAAGGTCTATAAACCATTATTAAAAAGGGACCCAGGATATCAATGCTTGACCCAGTACAAGCATTGTGGAACCTGTGTCTTTTGGGGTAACTGCTAGGTACGTATGACCTAGATTTGCCACTGTTGGAAAAAGGATACTGGGCTTGATGGACCTTGGTCTGACCCAGTATGGCATATCTTACGTTCTTATGTTATCCACAGAGATTGAGAAAGTAGGAAGTGGGGAGGTGGATTTGGGGGGATAAATAAGAAGCTTGATTTTGGCCATGTTCAATTTCAGATGGTGGTGAGAAATCCAGGCAGCAATGTCAGATAGGCAGGCAGAGATCTGGGCCTGGATTGCCAGAGAGATTTCAGGTGTAGAGAGGAAGATCTGAGAATCATCAGTGTAAAGATGGTACTGAGAATCACGGGAGGAGATGAGTGTACCAAGGGACTGGGTATACAGAGAGAAAAGGAATGGGCCCAAGGTAGACCCTTGGGGTATAGCAACTCCACCAGCAAGGACAAGGAAACCTTCCTACAAGCAATGGACTCCCTACAATACACACAGCTAATAAACACCCCGACGCACAGACACGGATCTACGCCGGACCTCATATTCGCCCCCAACCACATAATAGACAGAGGTGACATCTCAACACCCACAGTCACACCAGTGCCCTGGTCAGACCACCACAGAATCAAAATAGAAATCACAAATCAAAGGGAAAAACACAACAAGACACAAAACACAACACACGGACAAAGAAGATTCAAAGCTTTCAACAAGGACCAATTCCTACAAGACACGCTACCTTTCCTCAACCCAGAAACGCACGATCTGAATAAACAAGTAGGCAAATGGAACAGTATCATCAATGCAGCAGCCAAAGCTAAAGCAAACACAACAACAAACACCAAGAGGCAGCACACACCATGGTACTCCAAAAGCATACGCAATGCAAAAAGAGATCTGAGGAAGATAGAACACCGCTGGAGACGCTCTAAATCCCCATCCACCCAGGCCTTATACCTAATTCAGCAAAAGAAATACAATGAGCTTATTAACCAAACAAAAAGAGAACACCACACAAACACCATCCAGAAAGCATACAACAAACCCAGAGAACTTTTCGAGATAGTAAAAAATCTAACCAACGAACCGAGTTCCGATAAAGACATACAGATTGACCCACACACCTTTACAGATCATCTTCAAGAGAAGCTAGGCCGCTCACCACAACAAACATCTAAAGGAACCAGCAACCCAACCATGCCCATCACAAATTGGGACAAGTTCAACACTCCTTCCACAAAGCAAATCTCAGATATCATCTCAGCTCTCAACACAAGCACCGCACCAACAAACCCATGCCCGGTCCCATGGATCAAGGCAACTAAGGAAAACTTCCTCAGCCTCATACACAACATGGTAAGCAACTCCCTGACACAAGGAACCATGCCAGACCAGCTGAAGCTAGCCACAATAAGACCGATCCCAAAGAAAACCAACCTAGACAAAAGCAATCCAGCAGCCTACAGACCAATCTCCAGCATACCACTTCTGGCTAAAATCATAGAGAAGGCAGTGCAACAACAGCTCCAGGACCACATCGACGCACATGCCCCACTGGATATACATCAACATGGCTTCCGCCCAAACCACGGAGTCGAAACACTTCTGCTATACCTATTCAATGGCATCATCCGGACCATAGACAACTACAAACAAGGAACACTAATAATCTTCCTAGACATCTCAGCTGCATTCTACACAGTGGACCACAGAATCCTCCTAACCAGACTACAGAACATTGGAATAACCGGCACCATACTAAAATGGTTCAACTCATACCTAACAGACAGACAGTTCCAAGTCAAGATTGGATCCAACATCTCACAACCCGCAAAGATCAAGCAAGGAGTGCCACAAGGATCCGCACTATCCTCACTACTATTCAACATATACATCCAACCAATCTGCGACATCATGAAAGCTCATAAAATAGACTACACAATCTACGCAGATGACATCATGATATACAGGCCAATCAACCTCGACAGCCCCGACTACACCAAAATAACAAACTGTCTCAACAGCATGTCCACTTGACTCATGCACAACAACCTAGCCATAAACTACAGCAAGACAGAAGCACTCATCATCACACGCAACACCAACTTCAGACCCCACCCTTCATCAAAACCAACAACACGGCAATACCACTGAAGAACGAAGTGAAATACCTCAGAATAACACTCGACAAAGAGTTGAACCTACAATCACACATCAGAAGAACCACCAAAAACGCATACTACAAAATGAGAATAATCAGACGCCTCAAGCCCCTACTCTCACATGAACACTTCCGCACAGTCTGCCAAGCACTTATAACTCCCATACTTGACTTCTGCAACCCGATCTACAACAGAATGCCAAAGCAATCACTCAGGCTGCTTCAAATGGCTCAAAACACAGCAGCTAGAATAATCACCGATTCTCCAACACAAGCCCGCATCACCCCCATCCTAAAAGACCTCCACTGGCTCCCAATCAGCCACCGCATCAAATACAAAATGATACTAAACATATTCAGAATCAGACACAAGAGCTCTGCACTCAGCCTCCAAGCCCTCATACTTCCTGACGCCAGCAATAGACCGAGAAAAAGACCACAGCAGACACACTCAGCACACCGAGCAACTACACAAAAGCATGCAAATCCACCACACAAAGAGCCCTATCACTGGCGGCTCCAACAATATGGAACACACTCCCAGACGACCTACGATCAACTGAAGACCCGAAGGACTTCCGGAAACACCTAAAGACAGTACTCTTCACTGAGCATGACGGCCCAAACGCATAGCCAGAATCTACAGACTTGGACCAACCTAGACTCGATTGAAGTTCAATCACAACCCGCTACGGAACCAGCAAACCCATGTATATAACTGTAAAAAGCGCATACTGTAAATAGCTCACACTAATCAGCACACCCACACCCATGCACCCTCACTGTACATAAACTTATCTGACATAAATACCATTGCCATTGATTGTTTGATGTGTTCACTGCCTTGATTGAAGGATAAGGCGGGATAGAAATACCCTTAAATAAAATAAATAAATAAATAAACTGAGAGCAGGATAGCAGTAGACAAGGATCCTCCAGAACAAACACTGAAAGTGCGATGGGAGAGATAAGAGAAATAGGATAGCACAGAGCCCTTAAAACCAAGTGACAACAATATATTGAGGAGAAGGTGGTGGTCAGCAGTGTCAAAAGCAGCAGAAAGGTCAAGAAGGATGAGAATCGAATAAAAGTCCTTGGATTTTGCCAGGAAGAGGTCACTGGAGACTTTGTCAAGAGTTGTTTCAGTAGAATGTAAAGGACAAAAGCCAGATTGCAGTGGATCCAGAAATGATTGAGAAGAAAGAACGTCAAGGGTATGGTGGTGAACCACACATACAAGGAGTTTAGAAATGAAGGGGAGGAGGGAGATAGGTTGATAATTAGAAGTACAGGTAGTGTCTAGAGAGGGTTTCTCGAGAAGAGGTTTGACCATAGCATGCTTGAAGGCTGCAGGAACAGTAGCAGTGGAGAGTGATAGGTTGAAAATATGGGAGATGGAAGGGACGACAGTAGAGGAGCTGGAGCTTAGGTGGTGGGTAGGAAAAGGATCAGAGGAGCAGGTAATGAGTTTCAAGGAGGAAAGAAGATGTGTGACAGAGCCCCCCCCCCCCCGCCCCCCGCCCCTGCATTTTCATGTTTTACCTTTGTAATTAATTGTGCCACTATTGCTCAATTGGCAGGAGTGGCTTAGTGGTTGGGGCAAGGTACTTCAGGCCAGAAGGTCAGGGGTTCAAATCCCACTAGAGGACAGCAACCTTGGGCCAGAAGGACTGGGGTTCCTAGTCCCACAGGTGCTCCTTGTGGTCTTGGGCAAGCCACTTAACCCTCCATAGCCCATGTTCCCTGTAAAATAGTTATCTCCAAGTTATAATGCCCTGTTCAATGTAATTTCAGTTTGTTCAATGTAAACCGCACTGATGCAGAATAGCGCAGTATATAAGAGAGTGTAAATAAATAAATAAAATAAATAACAATGTCTACTATTAATGAAATTGCCCTTAGAAGAAATTTTTTAAAAAAGAAAAGCCCACAAACAACATCAGAAACCAAACCAAACTTTTTTGTCTGCCACCCGTAGTTGGTACAAAAATTTTTCTCTTATGACTGTGCACTCTATATACCAGGCTAGAGCAGTGATTCTCTTTCCAGCCAGTTGGGTTTTCATTATATGAACCAGGAATAGGCATGAGATACACTGAAAGCAGTGCATGAAAATACGTGTGCACTATCTCAAGCCTCTCCTGAAAACCCTCGAGCTGAGGTCTGGACTGAGAACCATTAATGTAGAGGAAGCATCGTTTCAAGTGGGAGACGTCTGTACAGATGTCTTAAATTATCTACATTCAACCCATTTTCTAATTTATTACCTCATTTCAATCTTATCAATGAATATAAGCCTGCCACTGACCCAAGTTTACACTGCTTCATAAGAAAGATCCTGAGGGCAGAAAGAAGACCCTCACTACCTGGCACCTTTGGGATATCAGAATGTAAAGTCGGACAAATTCTTGGTCAGAGTGAGAAGGATGGGAAGGAAATACTGCAGAACTGTGAACACCACTGTTTCTCTTTGCTTTGGTCAAGCCTTCAGTTTATCGGGCCTCCAGTGAAACCTTCATCAACAGGAATTGAAATCATTATAGGAGAAAAATTCCACAGTGTTTCTATAAACCCCCAATTCCAAGCTGGCTAAAGATAAAATTAAGCTATAAGCAGAATGCATGTCAGCGTAAGATCACAGAAGGTTGGTTTCGTAATTCCTTTTACAGCCAATTCTGTGCCTTCATTATTCAGTGGAATTGTAATCCATCGCTTATTTCCTCTCTGCATTTGTAAATTTAAATATATGGTAATTAAAATGAAGACTTTGAATTTAAACTGGGTCGGATCACTTTACCATTCACAGCTATCTTGCTTTAAATCTTCATCCATTTTGCTTACCTGGATTCTTGCATTTTAGTCTAGCTTGTAATACTTAGAGCATCTTTTTGCTAGTGCTGTTTTTCTAAAACAAAATGATGACAGTAAGGGCAAAGTGGTTGGAAAATATGGACGTGCAACAGAAATGAAGCTGGAGAAAGACTGATAGAATTCTGCAAGATAAATGATCTATTCAGCTCAAACACCTTCTTCCAGCAAAACAAGCGGTGACAGTACACATGGACTTCACCCAATGGATTGTACAAAAATCAAACTGACTACTTCTGTGGAAGTCAATGATGGAAAAGCTCTATAACATCAACAAAGACAAAATCTGGAGCTGACTGTGGTACAGATCATCAACTACTAGTATGCAAACTCAAGCTAAAGCTGAAAAAGAGCAAGCCATTCATGAATGTAGCAAAATATGACCTTGAGAATATACCACTGGAATTTAAAGACCGCTTGCAAAATTGATTAGCTGCTTTACATACAAATGACTGAGCTCTAGAAGAATTATGGGATGACATCAAGAAGGTTGTGTTGGAAGTCTCTACAAAAGGTGAAAAAGCAAAAATGGCCAAAATGGATGACCGAAGAAACTCTGAAAATTGCCCAGAAATGCAGAGAAGCCACAGTAAAGCCAGAGGAGATAGAGAGGCAATCACAGAACTCAACAGAGATTTCCAACATTCAGCAAGAGACAAGGAGAAATGCTACAATGACACATGAAAAGAAATAGAATCAGAAACTATTAGAGGAAGAACAAGATCGGCTTTCCTAAAGTTACGAGAGTTAACGAGAAAATTCCAGCCTTGACTTGGAATGCTACAAGATGCTCAAGAATCAATGTTGAATGATGCTGAGAAGATCATCAAGAAAAGGTGATAAGAATATAGAGTCATTATACCATAAAGATCAAGTGGACCAACAGCTGTTTCAACCTGTTCCTTATGATCAGGAACCATTGATGATGAAAGAAGAAATTGAAGCAGTATTGAAAGAATTATCAAAGAACAATGCACTGGGTATTGATGCCATTGCTGGCAAGAGTGGAGGAGTAGCCTAATAGGGCACTGGCTCAGGAGCAAAGAGACTTGGGTTTGATTCGATTCCCACTAGCACTTCTTGACCAAATCACTTTATTCTCTGTTGCCTCAGGAAAAATCTAAGTTATCAATGTGCATTACCAAGTTTAAATTACAAGGTTAAACCACTTTGAATGAAATGATGAAGTGCTATAAAAAAAGCTCTGTTAAATAAATAACTAAACTTCCCTTGAAGTATTACAGCAATCAGATGTGGCTGTTGCCATGTTTACAAGTCTCTGCTAGGAAATTTGGAAGACAAATTCATGTCCAACTGATTAGAAATGATCTGGGTTTATACCAATGCCGAAGAAAGGTGATCCAAATGAGTATAGAAATTATCGCACAATCACTCTGATCCCACATGCTAGCAAGATTCTACTCAAGATCATCCAGCAGAGACTACAGTCATACCTGGAACAAGAATTGCCTCCAGTGTAAGCTGTGTACAGGAAAGGGTAAGGAACAAGAAACATCACTGCAGATGTGAGATGGATGCTTGAAAAGACATAAAGGATATCTATGTATATTTTATTGCCTACAGCAAGGCTTTTGGTGGTATAAACCACAAGAAACTCTGGGCCACGTTAAGAAGCATGGGTATAACAGAACACTTAAAAGTTTTCTTGCACAACCTTTACATTGATCAAGAAGCAAAGGTTGAAACAGAACAAGAAGAAACAGAATGGTTTAAAATCAGCAAAGGTGTATGACAAGGGTGTATACTTTCCCCCTACCTGTTTAATTTATATGCAGAACAAATCATCAGAGAAGCAGGATTGTATGAATACAACTGAGGTATTAATATTGGTGGAAGACTTATCAACATCCTTCGCTATGCTGATGATGCCACAATACTGGCTGAAAGTGAAGACGATCTGAAACATTTGCTTCTCAAGATCAAGGAACATATTCTTAAATTGGGCCTGCACCTTAACGTAAAGATGACAAAGATCCTGACAACTGGCAAAATCAATAAGTTCATCGTTGATGGAGAAGAAATGGAAATAGTGGGCAACTTTTACCTGTTTGGATCAATAATCAAAAAAGAAACGGCAAGCACCCAAGAAATCTGATGATGCAATGCTCTTGGCAGAATGGCTATGAAGAACCTAGACAAGATTTTCAAGAGCAGAGATGTCTTTCTCCATACAAAGACTCGACTTTGTATGGAGACTCGATAGTAAGGAAATCCACAGTACTACCTTTTAACTTTCGAAAGGGAGATTATGATAAAATGAGGAAAACAGTTAAGAAAAAACTAAAAGGAGCAGTTGCGAAGGTTAAAGACGTACATCAAGCTTGGGTGTTGTTGAAAAATACTATCTTGGAAGCCCAGACCAGCTGTATTCCACGCTTTAAGAAAAGTGGAATGAAGTCCAAAAAACTGCCAGCATGGTTTAAAGGTGAGGTCAGAGAGGCTGTTGTTGCCAAAAAAGCATCTTTCAGGAAATGGAAAAAAGAGCCAAACGACGAAACCTGGAAACAGCACAAGCACTGGCAAGTCAAATGCAAGGCATTGATAAGGCAGGCAAAGAAAGAATTTGAGAAGAAGCTTGCTGCGGAATCAAAAACGTGAAATAAAGACCTTTTCAAGTACATTCGTAGCAAAAAACCTGTGAGAGAGTCAGTTGGTCCATTAGATGATAAAGGGGTTAAAGGAGCACTAAGAGGCGACAAGGCGATAGCGGAGAGACTGAACAAATTCTTTGCTTCGGTCTTTACTGAGGAAGATGTAGGGATGTTACCCATGACTGAAGTGGTATTTAAAGGTGCGGAAGAATTGAAGGAAATATCGATACATCGGGAAGATGTCTTACAACTATTAGATAAACTGAAGAGTAGCAAATCACCTGGGCCGGATGGTATACATCCAAGGGTGTTGAAAGAACTGAAATATGAGATTGCAGAACTGCTATCAGTAATCTGTGAATTATCATTAAAATCATCTCTAATACCTGAAGATTGGAGGATCGCCAATGTAACACCAATTTTTAAAAAGGGTTCCAGGGGTGATCCGGGAAACTACAGACCGGTGAGCCTGACGTCAGTACCGGGAAAAATGGTAGAAACCATCATAAAGAATAAAATTACTCAGCATGTAGTTAGTCACAACCTAATGGGAGACAGCCAACATGGCTTTAGACAAGGAAGATCTTGTCTTACTAATCTGTTATGTTTTTTTGAAGGAGTGAATAAACAGGTGGACAAAGGTGAGTCAGTTGATATTGTGTATCTGGACTTTCAGAAAGCCTTTGACAAGGTCCCTCATCAGAGACTTTTGGCAAAACTAAAGAGTCATGGGATAGGAGGCAGTGTACTATTGTGGATCAGGAACTGGTTAAAAGATAGAAAGCAGAGGGTAGGGCTAAATGGCCAATTTTCCAAATGGAGAAAGGTGAATAGTGGTGTACCCCAGGGATCTGTGCTGGGTCCGCTGCTTTTTGACATATTCATAAATGACCTGGAAAGTGGAATAACGAGTGAGGTTATCAAATTTGCAGATGACACAAAACTATTTAAAGTTGTTAAAACCCAAGAGGATTGTGAAAAATTGCAAGAGGATCTTGATAAATTGGATGACTGGGCATCAAAATGGCAGATGAAATTTAATGTGGACAAGTGCAAGGTTATGCACCTAGGGAAGAAGAACCCAAACTATGGTTACACGATGCAAGGTTCTACATTAGGAACCACCACCCAGGAAAAAGATTTAGGCATCATTGTGGATACCATGTTAAAACCTTCGGCCCAGTGTGCAGCGGCGGCCAAGAGAGCAAATAGAATGCTAGGTATGATAAGGAAAGGAATGGAAAATAAAACAAAAGATATTATAATGCCTCTATATTGTTCCATGGTGAGACCGCACCTTGAATATTGTGTGCAATTCTGGTCGCCGTATCTTAAAAAGGATATAGCGATTTTAGAAAAGGTACAGAGAAGAGCCACCAAAATGGTAAAGGGGATGGAAGGATACTCCTATGAAGAAAGGCTAAAAAGGTTAGGGCTCTTTAACCTGGAAAAGAGACGGCTGAGGGGAGATATGATAGAAGTCTATAAATTAATGAACGGAGTGGAACGGGTAAACGTAGATCGATTGTTTACCTTATCAGAATATAGAAAGACTAGGGGACATGCAATGAAGCTACAGGGTAAACTATTTAAGACTAATAAAAGAAAATATTTTTTCACTCAACGTGTAATCAAACTCTGGAATTTGTTACCGGAGGATGTAGTAAAGGCTGTTAGTGTAGCTGGGTTTAAAAAAGGTTTGGACAAGTTCCTGGAGGAAAGGTCCATAAACCATTATTAAGAAGTGACCGAAGATATCAATGCTTGACCCAGTACAAGCATTGTGGAACTTCTGTCTCTTGGGGAAACTGCTAGGTACATATGACCTAGATTGGCCACTGTTGGAAACAAAATACTGGGCTTGATGGACCTTGGTCTGACCCAGTATGGCATATCTTATGTTCTTATGTTCTTATGACTTGTCCAAGCCATGGTATTTTCAATAACATCTTTTGTATGCAAAAGTCGGGCAGTGAAGAAGATAGGCAGGAAGAAAATCGATGCCTTTGAATTATGGTGCTTGTGAAGAATACTGGGTCCGAATTTCGAAGACCTTTACAAGGGTAGTGCCCTTTGAAAATCCCGGCTAAGTCCCTAACGCGCTTGATGCTATCCGCATAGCATCGGAGTGTGTTAGGGGCGTTCCAGGGCGGAGCGGGAGTGGAGGAAGGGGCTACATGGGTAGCAGTGATTTTCAATGCTATCCGCATAGCCCTGTGTGCCTTAAAGATAGGCAAGTCTTTTCTCACCTCTCTTTAACCCTGGAATTACCGAGATTTTTTGCACACACTGAATACCGTTGGGGTCATAAATGACCCCTCGATGAATTTTAATTGTTAACCATGAAAATTTTAAACTAAACAGACAAAATATTATTCCGAATTAATTATAATATTATATGAAGGTTAAATGTTTTGAAATTTAATGCTTTATCATAAAATTACATGAAGAAGAGTTGCCATGAAAGCAGTTTTTGCATGCACTTGATGAACACAGTAAAGTACTACAGTCATTTGCATGAGACACAGACAATTTCTGAATGTTCTTTGCAAACATTGCGCTTGCAGGAGGTGCAAACTATGTTGCTTTTCTTGTCTTTTTCTCTGGAACAGCAGTGACACCTTGCCCTTTTCTTTGGGATCCCGACATTGCAAACAGCACCAATGGCTTCTTCAATGCTGGAAGAAGTCTCGCTGCAATTACTCTGAAGCAGCTGCTTTCCTAATTCCAAGAGGAATAGACGACATCTGTGCTTTGACTTGGACTGCCATTCTGGATTTAGTGATATCCAAACAATGAAAGCGTTCAAAGCACTGATGTCCAACATGTTGTAGAAGATTGTCACTGGCCTGCGTCTTGTCATTTGTTTTGTGGTATACGTGCACAACATTTGATCTGCCATATCTACTCCACTTTTACTAGAATTATAGTCCAAGATCATGCGTGTTTTTTTTTGTCTGGACGTGTGTTATCTACTTCTTCTTGATCATGCAAACTGCTCAGAAGAACAACCACTTTTCCTTTCTTCGGGCAATAGGAAACCAGAGTGGCGTCATCGCGAAAGACAAACAGTGAAGTGAATACCTCTCGGCCCTTTGCTGTTACAAATTCTGGAGGTAATTCTTTTCTGTTCTTTCAAATTGTCCCCAAAAGTGTCATTTGTTTTTCTAGCAATTTCCATGACAGGGATAAACTGTAGAAGAAATTGTCAACAGTAACATTTCTGCCAGATCACGTCAATCCTTCAGTGAGTTGCAGCACAACCCTTTCACCCTGATTCTGTTCCCTGTTTTGTCTGAGTTCCCTTCCTGTATATACTTGAAGACGCAGAACATATGACGTTGCAGTGTCACACAACATCCATAGCTTTATGCCATATTTTCCAGGTTTGCTGGGAATATATTGTCTGAATGGAACACGGCCACGAAATGTAAGCAGTTGCTCATCCATGGTAACATTTTCACCAGGAACAAAGGCGTCACTTAGAGTTGCTTCCCAGGTATCAAAAACATGTCTGACTGGAGCAAGCTTATCCACGCCTCGTTGTTCACATCTGTTGGTTGCATCATCAAATCTGAGAGCACAAGAAATTTGCTGAAAACGGTTACGGGCCATATTTTTGCCGAAAACAGAACGACCATCTTCAAGGTTCCACAACTGAACTATGGATTCATTTTGTGACTTGCATATACCTGAGAGGATCAGAAGTCCAAGAAAATGTTGAAATTCTCCGTCTGTCAAATCTTTCCAGGTGTCGTCATAAATGTGTCTTCCTTGTTTGCTCATCCACATCATGATTTCATTCAATACGTTCTTCCTCATGAATAAGTGGAATGCTGCGAGAGGGCCATCAACATTTCGTACAGCATACCTTGTAGGACCTTGTTGTACGGGCATGACATTAGCTCTGGCGTATCTTCCAGCAGCTTGCTTTATAGGTTTCCTGTTCCATGATGTGGCATCCTTAGATACATAGGCTTCAATGGCAACATTTGTGCTTATAGTTGATGACCTCTTAGCTCCTCTACGACAGCAACTAAGATTCCTCACAGATGATACTGACACCGAGGACTCCTGCCTTCTTCCCTGTCCAGCACAGCCTCGACCTTTGCCTCGACCTGTAACTTGACTCTTTGCTGCAGGCGATGTTACCGGCTCATCATCAGTCTCACATTCACTTGGCAACCAACTGCTGTCACCATCTGAATCATGACTCATCAGCTTTATCGCCCGAACTTGGCTGATATGCTTCTTTGCTTGCTGAATATGCTGCATCATCAGACGACTCAGAGCCATCACTGTCAGCATCTCGTTGCAATATTTCTCTTACTTGGGCAGCTGAATACTTTCGTTTTGACATCATAAACAATAACCTAAAATAAATAAACAAAGATAAAGTTGAATAAAACGCAAAGCAGTTTTACTATAGGTGTACAAAAATCATGATGAACGAGCTGAAAGCCTTTAGATTTCATCGGAAATAATGAGAGAACGTAGGATATCAATTACAAAAAATAAATGATTCATGTTGTTGTTGTTAAGTGCCGTCGAGTCGGAGTCGACTCATGGCGACCCTCTGGATAGCTATCCTAAATTGTGTTCGGTCTGCAGTCAGGCGGCTCATTGTTGACAGACTGGTACCCGTAGCTGCTGTTATTGTATCGATCCATCTCATTGCTGGCCTTCCTCTTTTGCATTGACCTTCTATCTTGCCAAGCATAATGTCTTTCTCTAATGATCTCTCTCTTCGCATGATGTGTCCAAAGTATGAAAGTCGAAGTCTTGTCATCTGAGCTTCTAAAGAAAGCTTAGGTTTGATCTCCTCTAGTATCGACTGGTTTGTTCTTCGGGCAGTCCATGGTATACACAGTATTCGCCACCAGCACCATAATTCAAAAGCATCAACTTTCTTCCTATCTGTCTTTTTCACTGTCCAGCTTTCACATCCATATGATGTTATTGAAAATACCATGGCTTGAACAAGTCGAATCTTTGTATGGAGAGAGACATCTCTGCTCTTGAGAATCTTATCTAGGTCTTTCACAGCCATTCTGCCAAGAGCAATGCGTCGTCTGATTTCTTGACTGCTTGTTGCTTCTTTATTGATAGTTGATCCAAGTAGGTTAAAGTTGTTCACAATTTCAATTTCTTCTCCTTCAACGATGAACTTGTTGATTATGCCAGTTGTCATGATCTTTGTCTTCTTTACATTAAGGTGCAGGCCCATTTTGAGACTATATTCTTTGATTGTGAGAAGCAAATGTTTCAGATCATCTTCACTTTCAGCCAGTAATGTAGTATCATCAGCATAGCGAAGGTTGTTGATGAGTCTTCCACCAATCTTCACACCTCTGTTGTCTTCATGCAATCCTGCTTCTCTGATGATTTGTTCTGCATATAAATTAAACAGGTAGGGGGAAAGTATGCAGCCTTGTCTTACACCTTTGCTTATTTTAAACCATTCTGTTTCTCCTTGTTCCGTTCGAACTGTTGCTTCTTGATCAATGTACAGATTGTGCAAGAGAACGATCAGGTGTTCTGGTATACCCATGCTTCTTAATGTGGCCCAGAGTTTCTCATGGTTTAGACAGTCAAAAGCCTTGCTATAGTCGATAAAGCACAAATAGATATCCTTTTGGTATTCTTTAGTCTTTTCAAGGATCCATCGCACATCTGCAATGATGTCTCTCGTTCCTTTCCCTTTCCTGAATCCTGCTTGCACTTCAGGTAGTTCTTGTTCCAGGTATGGTTGTAGTCTCTTTTGAATAATCTTCAGTAGAATCTTGCTGGCATGTGGGATCAGAGCGATCGTGCGATAATTTCCACAGTCAGTTGGATCACCTTTCTTTAGTATTGGTATAAACACAGATCTTTTCCAGTCAGTTGGCCATGATGTTGTCTTCCATATTTCTTGGCAGAGCCTTGTGAGTACATTAACAGCTGCATCAGATTGCTGCAATACTTCTATGGGAATGCTATCAATGCCTGGTGCTTTGTTCTTTGATAAGGCTTTCAATGCTGCTTCAACTTCTTCTTTCATCACCAATGGTTCCCGATCATAAGGTACAGGTTAAAACGGCTGTTGGTCCACTTGATCTTTATCATATAAAAACTCTGTATATTCCTTCCACCTTTTCTTGATCTTCTCAGCATCATTCAACCTTGAGCATCTTGTAACATTCCAATTCGAGGCTGGAACTTTTTCTTTAACTCTCGTAGCTTTAGGAAAGCTGATCTTGTTCTTCCTCTAATAGTTTCTGCTTCTATTTCCTTGCAAGTGTCATTGTAGTACTTTTCCTTGTCCTGTCTTGCTGCACGTTGGAAATCTCTGTTGAGTTCTGTTATTGTCTTTCTTTCTCCTCTGGCTTTAGCTTCTCTGCGTTTCTGGGCAATTTTCAGAGTTTCTTCCGTCATCCATTTTGGCTGTTTTTGCTTTTTCACCTTTTGTAGAGACTTCTCGCTTTCTTCCAACACAACCTTCTTGATGTCATTCCATAACTCTTCCGGAACTCTGTCATTTGTATCTAAAGCAGAAAATCGATTTTGCAGGCAGTCTTTAAATTCCAGTGGTATATTCTCAAGGTCATATTTTGCTGCATTCATGAGTGGTTTGCTCTTTTTCAACTTTAGCTTGAGTTTGCATACTAGTAGTTGATGATCTGTACCACAGTCAGCTCCAGGTTTTGTCTTTGTTGATGTTACAGAGCTTTTCCATCGTTGACTTCCACAGATGTAGTCAATTTGATTTTTATACAATCCATTGGGTGAAGTCCATGTGTACAGTCGCCGCTTGTGTTGCTCGAAGAAGGTGTTTGAGATGAACAGATCATTGGTCTTGCAGAATTCTATCAGTCTTTCTCCAGCTTCATTTCTGTTGCCCAGTCCATATTTTCCAACTACATTGCCTTCTTCTTTGTTGCCAACTTTTGCGTTTCAGTCACCCATGACTATCAGGATATCCTGTTTGCATGTTCTGTCAATTTCAGCTTGTACTTGTTCATAGAACTCTTCAATTTCATTCTCTTCTGCAGCTGTTTTCGGGGCATATACTTGAATTATAGTTGTATTGATAGGCAATCCTCGTAGACGAATAGAGATTAAGCGTTCGCTGACTGCATTTTATTTCATTACAGTTCTTGCAGGTTTCTTCTTTATTATAAAGGCAACACCATTTCTTCTTTGTCTTTCATTTCCAGCATAGTAGACCATGTGATCATCTGATGCAAAGTGCCCCATGCCAGTCCATTTCAGTTCGCTGACACCCAACAGATCAAGTTGTACACGTTCCATTTCATTCTTGACCACCTCCAACTTCCCTTGGTTCATGCTTCGTACGTTCCATGTTCCAATGTGTAAGACATCTTTACAGCTTCTGACTCTCATTTCATGCACAGCTACATCAGCAGTCAGACTTCCCGAGGGCTTTGATCCAACCACATCATAAATGCTGGCTTTATTCTGAAAAGTCTTCAGCTCTTCCCCAGTAGCTAGTTGAGTGCCTTCCGACCTGGGGGTCTCATCTTCAAGCACCATAGCACAATTTGTTTTGTTGTAACTATCCATTGGGTTTTCATGGCAAGATACAGAAGTAGATTGCCGGGCCTTTCTTCCGCGCAGTTTAAGTTTGGTGTTGTTGCCGTTGTCACAAAAATGTGATCCTCCGCCGTCAACACTGTCCCATTCTGCTGCTGCCCAGATGGGTGTTTTGTCTTGGTCTGGCACCTCAGCTGACACCTGTCCATCTTGGGAGACCCTGCCAGTAGTTAAACTACTGATAGTTTAGCTCTCAGCATCACTGATGCACGCAAGCCCTCACAGCACGACAAGCTGCAAACCAAGTGAGAGATAATTATGATTCATAATTAATGATAAATACCTTTGTCAGATCAAAAATTTCACAAAACTGTAAATTGTATCACGATCCAACCTGGACGTAAGCAACTGAGGTCAAGAATGACCCCACCTGTACTCTGTGTTGCAATTCATCACTAGCGTCACCTAGCGGATGAAAATGATTCCTCTCATGGCGCAATATAAAGAGAATATTGACATGTGAAAAGTCATAAAAAGATTGCATTCTTGAACAACTAGTTTCCGAGATAAGCGTTGTGAAACTTGCAATGGAGTCACTTTTGACCCCATCGGTACTCCCAGGGTTAAGGCACAGAGGCTATGCGGGTAACATCCAAAATCTCTGCTAACTGTGTAGCTTCTGTGTCTGTCGGGGCATCCAGGCTAACCCAATATTTTCCTTCCTTCGGCACAGAAGTGAAAATCCGGGTTAAGGGAAACAGCTGGCAGGCTATGCGTGGCCACGGTGCATAGCCTGCCTAATTAAAAATCGGGCCCACTGTGTATACCATGGACTGCCTGAAAAACAAACCAGACAGTACTAGAAGAGATCAAATGAAAGCTTCCTTTAGAAGCTCAGATGACAAGATTTTGACTTTCATACTTTGGACACATTATGCGAAGAGAGAGTTTATTAGAGAAAGACATCGTGCTTGCAAAGTTGAAGGTCAATGCAAAATAGGAAGGCCAGCAATGAGATAGATCGGCACAATAACAGTAGCTACGGTGCCACTTTGTCAACAATGAGCCGCCTGACTGAAGACCGAATACAGTTTAGAACAGCTATCCAGAGGGTCGCCATGAGTCAATACTGACTTGACAGCACTTAACAGCAACAAGGGCCCTATTTACTAGTCCATGATAAAATAACATGTTTGTGTGCTGTTTTATCAAATGAAAATTCACCACGAGAGTCGCTAATCTGTAGTTTCCCAGTATGGTAGGTTAGCGAATCCTGCAGTAAATCTATTTTTGCTTTACTGTATCAAGGACTATCACACATTTATGGATGCAGCAAGGCAAAGATAGTAGACCTCATGTTGGACCATTGAAAAAAAAATATGCCCACCCTAATCCTTTAAGAAATAAGAGCCACCCCCTTGCGCCACCTCACCCTCCGATCCAGTTAAAATTGAAAGCCCCTCTTAGACACCCCTCCCCCACCTCCTTACCCAGTTTAAATTAAAAGCTTCCTTAGACACACCTCTGTATTCCCCTGGCACGTACCAAGGTCGCCCTGTTGAGAGGTGTTGTCAGGGCAGGTGCTTTTCCCAGTGACTTCCTCAGTAAAAATGATGGCCTCGGACCTCTGAGCAGTAGTCTCACGGTACTACCTCAAGGGGACAGGCTGCCAAATAAGGGAGCTCTCCTCTATTTGGCAGCCTACCCCTTAGCAGTAGTATTGTGAGATTACTGTCAAGTGGTCTGAGGCTGCCATTTTTATTGAGGGAGACATCAGGCCAAGAGTGACCTTGAATCACTCCTGCCCCTATTACCCACCAGGAAAACCACTGGTAGCTGCTGGGGGCAGGTCCAAAGAGGGGCTTTTAATTTCAGCCCGATCGGGGAGGGGTACTATCCAATGTGGGCCTGTTAGTTTGAACTAGACTGGAGATGGGGATGAGTCCCAAGTAGAGGCTCTTAATTTCAACCGGATCGGGGGGGTGACGGGAGTCTAATATTTCCTAAAAACTAGCCACTTTAAGTTTCCCTGTTGAAGTGTGGCCTGATGCTCCTGGGGAGGAAAGATAAAACCACATCTTGAGATGATGTTCATTTTCCATTAATAACGCAGCTCGTGAGGTTTAATTCAAGTCGCACTATTTATTTTGTTTGATAATGTGCTGTATTGTGCACATTTGCAAGTTTCCCAGTGCATTGTTATTCTCTATTTGCTAGATTTATTTATTTAACCAGTTTTGTATACCACCTTATCCTTCAATCAAAGTGGTTAACAAGATAATATGGGGTCTACATGCAGCAGTTGATGGATAACAAAACATACACAAACTATTATAAGTCTATGGCATATAAACTATTAAAATTTAAATTGTTTTTCCATATGTCTCTACGAACAAGTACGTTTTCAGAGATTTGCGGAAGTCCTTAAGGTCATTCTGGGTTCTTAAGCCTTCAGGGAGGGAATTCCACAAATCTGGCGCCGAGAGCGAAAAAGCTCTTTTGGATGTCGCTTGTTTTGATCTATGGTAACTTGAGGGAGTACTGAGCCTGTTAACACATTGAGTTCACCTAGGCCTACTGTTCATGTTCTTAGATATTGTGGTCTGGAGAATGTCTGCTGAAGAGTGATGTATATCTTTAAAGATGATCATAAGAGTTTGAAATCTTGCCCTTGCAACAATAGGAAGCCAATACAGCTGTTGGAGTACAGGAGTAATATGATCGCATTTTGCAGTGCCTGTGATGATGCGTGTTGCAGTATTCTGAACTAGTTGAAGTGGATGGATGGAATGCTTGGGACGACCTTAGTATAGTGCTTTTCCATAGTCCAGCAAAGGGGTGATGACTATTTGACATACTGTATGGAAATGCTCTTGGTTTAGGATTGGTTTAAGCCTCCTGATAATCTTTAATCAGTGATATGCTTTAGCTACAGTCTTATTTATATGAGATTGTAAATTCAGGTTCTTGTCTAAGATTATACCTAGATACTTTACCACATCCTTAATTTTTATTGTTCTGTTTAAAATGTTGATTTCTTGGGGTGGCTTGAAAGTCTTGCTTTTGTAGATGAACATTGCTTCCATTTTATCAAAGTTTACCTTTAAGTTGTTGATAGCAAGCCCAGCATTCATATTATCAAGGCACTTGGTAATTACCGTTATATCAGGTGCATTCAGGTCAATTGGTGTATAAACCATCATATCATCTGCATATAAGTGATAATTTATTCCGTGTTGTTTAATGATTCTGCATATGGGTTGAATGTAAAGGTTAAAAAGGATTGAGGATAGAACCGAACCCTGAGGTATTCCTTGTGTAATTGGAAATTGAGAGGATTTATTCTCTCCACACTTGACTTGCTGTGTATGGCTGCTCAAGTAGGAGGTGAACCATTTCAGTGTGTTATCACGCAGGCCAATTTCTTGCAGGCGTTGCAGAAGGACACCTTGGAGTGTGACACCTTGGAGTGTGACACCATGTCAAATGCAGCTGGATATCAATGAAAATTAATAGAAATCCTTTGTTTTTATTATCTAGACCCCTCATGAGGTTGTCAAAGAGGGAGATGAGTAGAGTTTCTACATTATGACACGGTTTGAAACCATGTTGTTGCACATCCAGTGGAGCATGAAGATCAACGTGATCCTGTAATTGTCTTTGTACAACTTTTTCAATAATTTGAGATAAGAGGTAGGCTCGAAATAGGGCAGTAAGATTTTGGATCAGAGGCGCTCAGCAGGTTGCCTTTGAGGATTGGCCGTATTGTAGCTCGCTTTAGTATTTGAGGTAGGTGTCCTTGTTGAAGGGAGTCTTTAACAAATTTGAGAAGGTGGTGGCTCAGTTGGTTCTTGCTAGCCTTGATCCTTTCCACTGACATGGGTCAGCTGGCGAAGTTGTTGTGTTGAGGGTGCCCACTATATCTTCTAGATCTGTGTCTTGATTATTTCTTATATTTTGACTGTAAACCACTTAGAAGAGTTAGTAATTAGCAGAATATAAATGTTTTAATATAAACATTCATTGTGGCAAATAAAAGCTGCATTATTGCCAATTAACATGCAGGGGCGTAAGCATGGGACCAGGTGGAGCAGGGCAACCGCCTTCTTGATTACATTGGCTCCCTATGTGAGCACAGATTCTATCTAAGCTTTTGCTGTTGATATTTAAGATTTTGCACAATTTGGCATCAGACTACTTGAGTTTCATGTAGATATCTAATCACCGGCTTTATTCAGCTGGTAATGTTCGATTGGCATTGCTGTCTGCAAAACTATTTTGCCTACAGGACACTGGAAATAAGTTATAGGCCCTAAGGTATGGAACGCTTTACCAGGAAAACTGTGTAGTTTGACTTCTCTTGGACAGTTTTACAGTGCTCTTAAAACATGTCTCTTTCAAAATGACCTGCTTTGTTGTTGCTAACTCGCTAATTGTTTGCTTGATAAGCTCTCTGTTCTGTAAGATGTGAAGTAGCATTTTAGAAGAGCATCCAAGTGTTATCTTGGTACTTGCAGAAAAAAGATGGGGATGTCTATATTTTGGCCAGATTTTAGAAACATAGATGCTCCTGACATGGATGCCCATGTCAACACCCATACAGATGTCCCTGCTATGAAACCATGGGGTGGGGACATCTTTCTCAAGCAAGGTCACATGCAGGGGCATTCAGCAGCTTGGCAAATTGAAACATGTGCCCCCATTCCCTATCAGTGTTCATTGTCAAACTGTAAAATAAAGGGGATATGAGTGCACCTCCTTCTTCACACTCTCTGGAGGTTTGCTCGACAAAACAAGCACTTTTAGATGCCTATTCATGTTTGGAGCAGGTATAACCTTTGACACGGTTCAAGATCATCCAGGATGTTTCTGAAATTGGTCAAGGGCGTCCTAGTTCTTGCGAGTGCACCAGCCATGTATACACCATGCCCACAGCCCTCACGCTGGGGGCGTCCATAGATATGGCTTCTAAAATGACTTTGGGAACGTCTCTACTCCCATTTTCAGGTGTCCAAAGAATGATTAGGGCTTCCAAAATAACCCCCATACTGTGTCTTGACTAGGCATGCCAGTGGGAACTGAACCCTTGATCTTCTGAGTAGTAGGTAGCTGCTCTAGCCACTAGGCTACTCTTCCACTTGAAAGTGTGATACAAATGCTTATATTAAATTAAATTAAACAAATAATCCCAACCATTGTCCAGATTCCTATGTGGTCAATATTGGTCAACTAGGCAGATTGCAACAAGGAGAAAGATTCTTTTACAAATGATATTTTATGCACTATAGTTCTTTCATCCATTCAGCATGAGTGATGCAATGAGCTGTTCAACGGCTTAGTTGAACAATACTAAAGAGGAATGGACATGCATGGAAATGACAGGTAATTTGAACAGTAGTTCACTGTGAATTTGTTCTAAGTGCTATTGCTTTACAGTGGCCTATTGTATAGTTAGTTGTGCAATCAAGAGTTTTGTTTTTTTTTAGAGTTTTTCAGTTGGAAAAGCAACACTTGGATTTCAGAGGTAGCATGGTTTCTTCATATTGCTCTTCCCCTCACTCCACCCCCCATTTAGAATTTCTCCTGTATTTTCTGGTGACTCAGAGGACCAACTGCCTTTTCCGAGGCTCTAATTTCTTACAAACGCCCAGGCAGTGCCGAGTGCTTCCTTCCCCGAGGGCTGAAAGCACTTTCCCATGGGAAGCTCCCAGTCTAAGGTAATCCAAGGCAAGGAGCATCAAAAAATCAAGTCCACCCCCAGATTTCCCATGTGCTGACCATTCAGCAGTCAGATTATCCCTGTTTCATCACAGAAAGCCTCAAATTCACCTTAATTTGGAGTGGAGGAGTGGCCTAGTGGTTGGGGCAAGGTACTTCAGGCCTGAAGGTCAGGGGTTCAAATCCCACTAGAGGATAGCAACCTTGGGCCGGAAGGACTGGGGTTTCTAGTCCCACAGGTGCTCCTTGTGGTCTTGGGCAAGCCACTTAACCCTCCATTGCCCATGTTCCCTGTAAAATAGTTATCTCCAAGTTATAATGCCCTGTTCAATGTAATTTCAGTTTATTCAATGTAAACCGCACTGATGCAGAATAGTGTGGTATATAAAAGAATGTAAATAAATAATTAACCTGGATCATGTGAAATTCTATTCTGATTTCTCAAAGGTACATAGGTGGCATCTTCACTTTGCTTACAACCACGAGGCATTTTCATTTGCACAAATTATACTACCTCCGTTACAGTGTATTTTCCATGTTGCCAATAAAAATTATAGGGAAGGATGAGAGTGGGGGATGGTTGAAAGGGGAAGGTTACAACCTAAAAATTCTTAAAGGTTGTTCATGTAGTATTTGAGTACTCCTTGTGATGTGTAAGAGTGCCCACACACTGGGAGTGTTGCCATTACCTTTGTTAATAAACTTGATTTGAACTAAAAGGTCATAATTAGAACCCCCAGCAGCACTGCCCTGGAAAAATTGGAACTCAGATCTCAGAAGGTAAGCAGTATCAGGTCTGGCTAGTACTTAGGTGTGAGGCCACCAGAGAAGCACAAATGTTGCAGGCTGCGGAAGGCAATGGCAAAATCACTGCAATACCTGTCAAGAGATCACAGTCACGTGGTGGGGCTGTTTGCCTAAGGCTTTAATAATCACCATGGCTAGAGAGCTTTGCTGAAACGTTTGCTCATCTTCACAGGGAAGTCATTTCCAGGCTGGACTACTGCGTCACTTACCTTACAATCAGGATGTGCAAAGGAAACATCAAAACTAGCCAAGCACGTAAGGGTAGTCAAATACTTTGCAACAAGCACAAAAGAACTTAAGGTGATGTACTCCTACTGTAGCTGTAATTTCTACTGCCTCCGTCAGTTTTCACACTGCTCAGCTAACACATTATCCTTTGCTTTTTCATTTTTCAATAAGCAAAAAAACAAAAAAACAAAAAGATGATCCTTTTTATTGGACTGAATACATTTTTTGACTAGCTTTCAAAGGCTACCCCCCACCCCCTTCTTTAGGTCAGGACAGTCTGAGCCAAAGATGACAATGCCTGAATATATAAGTGAATGATACATTTTTCGTGCTTTGTCACCTTCTGATACCCCGTCCATCTATTCCACTGTTTCCACCCCCTACCCACCTTTTCTCCCTGACAGGGTCGGCACTACCTGGTAAGTGGGGTAAGTGCAGCAGGGGGATGCCATCCTCCGGGGGCGCCATTGCTAGACGCCCCCACACTCCACAGACAGGGCCACCCCTAAGCATGTGTGGGCACGAGAGGCCCTGTGTACACCTCACCGGCTTCAGAGGGAGCTGGTGAGGCCCGAAGCCCAGTGCCCTGGCTCACCTCTGCACAGCTGAAGGAGAAACATTTTCCTTTAATCCTGCGGCTGTGCTAAGTAGCAGTAGCTGGTGCTGCTGAGTGCCTGGAGGTTAAACAGGGCCACTTCCTGTTTAACCTCCAAGAACAGTATCTGCAACTTATCATGGCCACGGGAGTAAAGGAAAACATTGCTGTTACTCCTGCAGTTGTGCAGAGGTGAGCCGGGGTGTCGGGCTTCGAGCCTCACTGGCTCCCTCTTAAGCCAGTCAAGTGCACACAGGGCCCCTTGTAGTGTGGGGCCACGAGTATGTGTATGTGTGTGTGGGGGGGGGGGAAGCCACTGGCAGTGTAAGAGGACTGGGGGCTAAAATGGGAAATGGGCTAATATTGGGAGATGGGGAGACTGCTATTGAAAGGGAGATAATGCTGGGCGGGGCCAGGACTGGAAAAGGGCTGATCTGGGGGATGGAAGGACTGGAAGGGAGCTGATGCTGAGAAGGACTGGAAGTGGAGGAAGTCTGATACTGGGGGGCTAGTACTGGTAATGGGATAATGCTGGGGGATAGGGAGCATAGAATTGGAAGGGAGATGATGCTGGGAGAGACTGGGACTGGAGGAGTACTGATACTGGGGGGGGGGGGGCTAGCACTAGAAATGGGATGATGTTGGGAAATGGAGGGACTGGGACTGGAAGGGAGATAATCCTGGGAGGGGCTGGAACTAAAAGGGAGCTGATGCTTAGGGAGGACTGGAAGGAGGTGGGCTGGGGCTGAGGGGAGAAAAAAAGAAGCTAGGGAGTGAGGATGGAGTGAGGGCTAGATATTTTGTGTGGGAGGGAAGTAAAAAGGTCATACAGCAGGAACAATTGAGAGGGAGGGGGCATAAGAATGAATGTTGGGTAAGAAGGACAAAAGGCAGGGTTAATTGAAATCAGAGAAGGAAGTTGCTGGGTGGGTGTGCAGAAAGGATGTAGGAGGTGGTGCTGGTGAAGGGGAGATGGGGGAGAGCAGGGACTGGGACTTAAGTGCCGACTTTAAAATTGGGTGGAAGAAAAGAAGAAGACAAAATCTAATATTGGCTGGATATAGGGAGACTAAGTGAGATGGTGGGCCCAGGAGCTGGCACAACTCACTGTACATGCGGCTCCAGCATCGCCAGCACCATCCCCTGCTTCATCTTTCTTTCTCTGAGTCAGCAACAGCAGCCAATGCTGCCCATAACATTCACTTCCAGTGCACGGGGCCATTCACCAGAAGTGAATGCTACAGGCAGCACTGGCAACTGCTGGCTGACTCAGAGAAATAAAGAGAAAGCTGGGGTTGGTGCTATGAGATCTTTCTGCTGCTGACTTGGAAAAAGAAAGAAGATGCTGGGGATGGAGTCACATGATACTTTTTCCTAGGGAGAAGACAGAGAGAGGGAGCAAAAGAGATATGGGATATCCAAGATGGAACGAAGTAAAGAAAATGAAAGAGGAGACGAGAAATGGCAGATGGACTAGAGACCATAGAAAGAGAGCTAAGAGAAGACAGAGAAAACAGAAACCTCAGACTGGGACCAGCCTGATCAGAGAATAAAATGGTCAGATAACAAAGGTAGAAAAAATAATTTTTATTATCAATCTTTATATTTTATTTAGTACAAGGAAATGCATCTCTTTCTATTTTTCTAATGTTCCATTGTATGCAGAATCTGGCTTCTTGGGGTTGCAGTTTAATTTTTATCTACATATTTTTATTTTTAGGTTGTGGTCACTTATTCTGTACTTGGTGAGTGTCTGTGTTCTGAGTGTGTGACAAAGGCTATGTGTTCTGTTAACATGGAGTTTGTACACAGAGGTCTGTACTAAACAAATTTGAATTGTTCAACTTTTCAAATAGGTGTTTGCATGTTCCAGAGCCCATTGCAGTATTTACAGTGCTGATTTTTGGGGTAGACTCCTTATGGAGGCGGGTGGGGGTATAGCCAGCATTAATAATAATGAGGGAGGGGGGCACCGATTTATAGGTTGCAGGGGGGGGGTGCCAGAAACCCTAGCCCCTTTAGACCGTCACTGGAATGCTTTTATGATTCACTTATGTACTCTGGTATTGTCAGGCCCGATATTCAATTAGGCATGCTATGCACTGCTACGGCGCATAGCCATACCCGCTGACCCTTAACCCTGGATATTCAATGTTAGGGTCATATACGGCCCCAGCATTGAACATCCAGGTTTGCTGCACATTCAGAAGCCACAGTAGCTAAACGGACAGCAGCGATATTCATGCTGCCCGGTTAGGTCCTGCGGCTTAAAGATAGGCGAGGGTTTTCCTCACCCATCTTTTAGTCACAGGTCCCTAACTGAGTATCATGCAATATCGTTGCTGCCTGGTTAGGGACTGTCGCTGCCTCCGCTACTCCCTGGAAAGCCCTGACTCACACCGCTGCTCAGTGGTCAGCATCGAGGCGTGTAGCGGTGTTAATCGCAGCTATTGAGTGATTCTGCGTTCGTACCGTTAAATATCCCGTTCAGTGGCAGTTCTATTTTATTAATTTATTTATTAACATTTCTTATATACCACACTTTTTGCAATCAGCGCGGTTTACATGGAACAGGTGTACAGGTCTGTAAACTGCGTCACTGCCTTTCAGATATCAGGTCTGTTATCTTTTGTTCATACTGTCTTGACCTGAAGAAGGTTTTAGCCTTTGAAGGATAGTCTAAAAAATCCATTAAGTTAGTTCAATATGCACAGGAGGAGAGTCTCTTTCAAGTAAAAGAAAGCTCTGCAATGAGGGGGCACAGGATGAAGATGGAAGGGGATAAATTCAGGAGTAATTTTCAGAAATATTTCTTTACGGAGAGGGGTAGGCGCATGGAATTGTCTCCCAGTGGAGGTAGTAGAGGTAAGAACTGTATCTGAATTCAAGAAAGCATGGGATAAATACAGAAGATCTCTAAAGATGAAAAGGGGACTGTAAAACTTAGTAGTTAGAATGGAAGGGCAGACTTGATAGGCCATATAGGTTTTATCTGCCATCATATTTCTGTGTTTCTATTTATGTCTGTGGTCCCATTTTAAATATTTGCCTTTTCTGCTACTAATAGCAGGATGCTGGGTTAGGGCTCCCCTTGCAATCAGCAGAAAAAAATAGTCTTTACTTCCTTCTCAATGGGATCCTTTTCCCTCTAGATCTTTTGGTATTGTAGTCACAGATAAAACTCATTGTACCTTTCTTTACCAAGTCGGTCTTCTCCAGTGCTGCAATCTCCTTTTAGGCTTAAAACAAGCCATCTCCTTCTCTTTCTCTCTACTCTGGCAGAGGGGTGGTAAAACGTCTGACAGGCTCTCAAATCTTCATACACTGACAAAACTTAAACATCAAAGGCATGAATCCAGACAGGCAAGTAAAATAAAAGACAGGCCCAATAGTGAGCCTCTACACAGCAAACCGAAACCAAGCACAAGCCCCAAAACACCCAGCCACAAGAGAATTGCACCTTGCATCCTGTGCACCGAGGCTATATAGAGGGCCAGTAGAACCAAAAGCAGCCATCCGAAGAGGGGAATGTTATAGATAGATAGCATGTACCTACTGCTATGGCTAGAAATGAAATGATCCTGCATAAAAAGCATGAAGGATTGGTAAGGATCCATCCAGGATCCTTTACAGAATAATACATTAACTCAAAATCTTGTTTAAAGTCCACCTTTAAACTAAGCAGATTGTTTTTCTCTACTCATTATTGTAGATTAGGCTACTTCTTGGGTCCTCCCGTGCCCAGACTCCATGAAGTTTGGAGCTCTTCCTCTTTATCCTCTCTTGGAACAACTCCTTTTCTTGGTAGCCCCCAAACCATCCTCCTTTCTCTGACAGCTACTCAAAATAGATACAAAGCCACACAATTCAAAACCTTTAAATAGCACTTGGACGAAGTACTGTAGTTTTCTGTGCATGTGGTTTTGGCCTTTTCTCCAAATTTCCAAAAACATGCTCCTCCAAAGTATGTACCCCTCGAGGAAAAAGACCAAAGAGAAATATGCAAAATTATCAAAGGAAAAAAGTATCACAGTATCTCTCAATATCTAAGAACATAAGATATGCCCATACTGGGTCAGTCCAAGGGTCCACCATGCCCAGTATCCTGTTTCCACAGCAGCTAATCCACGTCACAGGTACCTGTCAGGTTCCCAAAAGGTAGACAGATTTCATGCTGCTTGTCCTCAGGGTAAACAGTGTATTTTCCCGGTCCACTTTACTAATGGTTTACGTACTTTTTGCTACATACGTCTTGTACAAATATTCAGTAGTAGTAGTAGTAGTAAGAACTTGTTCAAATTTCTTTTAAACCCAGTTACATTAACAGCTTTTACCACATCCTCCAGTAACGAATTCCAGAGTCTGATTATGCGTTGAGTGAAAAAATATTTTCTCTTATTAGTCTTAAATGTGCTACATTGTAGCTTCATTGAATGCCCCCTAGTGTTTCTACTTTTTGAAGGCGTAAATAATCGATCTAAGTTTATCTGTTCCACTCCATTTATTATTTTAAAGAACTCTATCATATCTTCCCTCAGCCATCTTTTTTTCCAAGTTGAAGAGCCCAGACCTTTCAAGCCTTGCCTTATAGGCACCTGGATTCTGTCCCTCACAGATCAGCATGGACTTCTAAAGATGATTGCTGGGATATACCTTTTTTAGACCCACATATCTCCTCAGGGATCAAAGGATATCCCTATGAGGAAAGGTTTGAGCTCTTGACAGCTGAGGGGAGATATGACAGAGGTCTACAAAATAAGAGTGGAATGGCTAAAGAGAGATCAGTTGTTTATCCCATCAAAAAGTAGAAAGACCAGGAGACACACAATGAAGCTACTAAGTAGCACATGTAAGACTAACTGGAGAAAATCTTTTTCTTTTAACACGTAATTAAGTTCTGGAATTTTTTGCCAGAGGATGTAGTAAAAGCTGTTAGTGTAGTTGAGCTTAAAAAAAAAAGCTTTGGATAAGTTCCTGGAGGAAAAGGCCAAAAACCACTATTAAAGTGGACTAAAGGAAATTCCACTTCTTATCCATGGAATAAGCAAAATGGAATCTGTCTACCTTTTGAGATCCTGACAAGTACTTGTCACCTGGATTGGCCACTCTTGGAAACAGGATACTGGCCTTGATGGACCTTTGGTCTGCAAAGTATGGCAAATCTTATGTTCTTAGGTATACCAACTTTTGAAATTAAAATGATCAAAGGTTTTGACAGTAACAAAAAAGGACCAAACAGAGAGATTGGCTTCTTGACCTATTATATCAGACATAAAACCTGGAAATGCAAAGGGCTATTGTTTCATCACCTGTGCCTCTCACTGGAATTTAAGGACTGATGCAGACTACTGAAGATGGAAAGTTAATGTCTCCAGAGGTGGTGTTAACTTTCCCTTAGGAGCATTGGTCCATTAAGTCCTGGGGAACAAGATAAAGGCACCGATGATCAAAAAAATATCTCCCCCATCTTCCCCAGCCAACCGCCTTCCACATTTATTCACTAAACTGTGTCCTATAACACACCAATGCAAATTGGAAACCTAGTCGACAGCTTGCACATAATACTCAACCATAGGTGCTTCCATTCTTTTTGTGTACAATCAACTCTTATGTTCTCTCAGTTGTAGTTGTAAGGAATACTTGCTTCTTCCCACATACTGCAGAGGACACCACAAAGGCAGAACACTGCGTTATGGTACGTGCAACAAAAGTCCAACCATGCAATGGATGTCTCCACTTATTACTAGACCAAGCTTGAAAACAATACTCCCAATTACTCCCAATCTTACATGAAAATGACCTGTGGTGTCCACTCCTACAAGTTCAGGTCTAGAGCTATTATCAGCTCTACTAGAGCTGGCAACATGTGCAATGAAGTGTCCTTGTCCTTTACTATATGTGGGAAAAACCAAGTATTTATTATAAAAGAAAACCTGGAAGCTCCTGTGGTTGAACGTGGTAGTGGTTGGGGAGGGGGTGGGGGGGGGGGTTCATGTAGTACAACTCACCTACAGAAAGTAATATGGAATATTTAAATGAAAATGCAGTGAATCCAAAAGGTATGAATGCTGAAAGTGAATAGTACACTATTTTGGAAAGTTAGTAGCCTGCACGAGGTAACTGATCAGAACATGTTACATAAGACGCTCAAGATGCAGAAGTATTTGTATTCGTACCTTCTTCATACCAGGAATAAAAAGGAGTTTAAAAAGGAGTTCAGCATGCCTGGGATTTAAACAATTCAGTGCTGCTTCCCTCTTTAGAGTGTCTGATGCTTCTCTGTCTTCCTGTCTGAAAGCAAACCACATGCTGTGAATACAAGGACATGTCCTTGCAGCTGCTGCTATCCAGACCGGATCTTTCCATCGCAAGATGTCCCCTTCCCCACACTCCTTTCATTCTTCCTGCTAGATTTACAGATGTTGGGCCAACAGGAAGTTGATTCATGGAATGCTTCCCCCTTTCATTCATCAACTGATAGAGCATCCGCTAGGTTTTCTCACTGGAGGTACGTGGAGATCCTTGTTCATTTCAGAATGAGGAGACGATTCTGGTCCTGCTTTGATAGGCTCCAGTAAGGACTGCTTAGGCACCTACCAGTAGCAACTGTTGGGAAGAGGCAGCCTGGGAACGAGTTCTGAGAGAACAAAAACCCAGATTTGCTTGTTGTGGTGGTCATGCAGTTTTCAAATCATAGGTTCCTGGATACAAGCCATTTCCCTAGATAAAGTAGCATTTTATGTGAAGAACAGCTTATCTGTGCATATTTTTACCTAGAACCAAGGGTCCATTTTATTAAAGAGCACTATGCAGATAGTGAAGGTTTTGGTGCACATTAAACTTGCGCTGAGGGCCATGGTACCTGTTAGAGCAAGGCTGACACAGGGCTCCAAAGGCTTTCGGGGCCAGAGCTGCTGTAAGCTTCTGCCAAAGCTTTACAGAAGGGTAAGCTTATAATACACGGACATGCATCTGGGAGTGAAGGAGTATTCTAGAGGTTAGAGCAACAGCCTCCTACCCTGGAGATCAGAGTTTGATTCACACTAGCTCTTCTTGTGGCGCGTCATTTTACCCTCTGAAAAAAGGCCTGGCAAGTTCCCATCACACCTCCCCAAGAAACCCCAGGGACTTAAAAAAAAATGCTTATCTTCCCTTTTAAAAACAGGGATCACTTATGTGCTTATCAGCCACATAAGTTAGAAAGCATGTTATAAAATTACCCTCCACAGTACTATGGAAAATGAATAAATGTTTGTACAAGTGTATTATGGATGATAAATGAACAGGCCTCTGCCAGCTTTTCTCTTTCTGTAATGGTGAATGATAGGAAAACAGATGTGGAACATCTGTCGCGCTGAGTGTGGTCATGAATAGTGTTGTGAGAGGGGGGGTGGTAAAGAAAGAAGGATCCAATCAGCTGTGAACTGCTCCAAGCTGTTCTGTCACCAAGCCCGGAGCCGGCAGAAACAGCTGCAGACTCTGAACAGTGCTGTTCAGCTTCCAAGCAGAGAGCTTTCAGTTCCATTCATAGAATCGTGCAATGCAGACTCTTGGTCGCTTGAACCACTTTTCTTAAATTCTCTCTCATTCCTTTTTTGGCACGAGTGCTCATCAAGCAAATCCTTTTTATCGATGCCCTTCTCTTCTACTGGCAACTCCAGATTCTGCTCTTTCCACCTTGCTGCGCAAGATGCCTGGAGTAGACTACCTGAGTCAATATGTCAGGCTCCATCTCTAATCCTATTCAGATCCAGGCTTAAAACGCATCTCCTCAAGGCTGCTTTTGGATCCTGATTCCTCCCCATCCTCCTTATTCTCCTGCCTACACCAATGTGTATTTTAATAGTTTCCCTTAAGAATTCCCCAGTTCCCGTTTGCTCTGTTTGTCTTAGCAGATTGTAAGCTCCATGGAGCAGGACTGTGAACAGTGCTGCATATGCCTAGTAGCACTATATAAATGATACGTAGTAGTAGTAGTAGTTGTAGTAGTAGTAGTAGTAGTGTAGTAGTAGTAGTGTAGTAGTAGTGGTAGTAGTAGTAGTAGTGTAGTAGTAGAGTAGTAGTGTAGTAGTAGTAGTAGTGTAGTAGTAGTGGTAGTAGTAGTAGTAGTGTAGTAGTAGTAGTAGAGTAGTAGTGTAGTAGTAGTAGTAGTAGTAGTAGTAAGGCACTTTGGTGCAATGCTCTTTTCATTGTCTCTTTTTTTCTAGATGTATGAAAGGCTTGTGGCGCTTGCTATATATCAACAATTCTTTTTCTTTATTATTTCATTTCCAAAGGACTGGTTGCTTTTGGATTATAATGCAGTGAGGTTTTGCAGATGCTGGAGCACACAGGTAGTAGGTTAGTTCATGTCTGATGCATATACTACTTTAATAGTCCATTGCCTGAACTTGTAAAACACATCCCACATACCCAATATGACCGGTTAAGAGTGAAGGCTGCGGTGCAGTGGTTTTCAGCTTTTTTACCATTGGAACACATGTGATGGATGATGCTCACATATGTGACACATTGAACACAGAACTATCACAATGTTAAATATAAACATGTGAAGGCACATTTAACAAAGGACGTCCACGTGCAATCTGGGACGTCAAAGCCAGAAGGTCCACAACAAGGCCAGGTACACCCACGTTCAGGCACGATTTCACAAATATGGATGTGCCCAATAGGGACATCTCTGAGTGCATCTACATAGACATCCCCAGCATAGTATACAAACCGGGGATATCTAAGAAACGTTTAGCAGTGCCGCAAACACAAAACACTTTTATCAATTACACTAAAAAATAACATTACGATTGCGGAGCATACTGAGGATAGTAGAGTGTCATCTTCTCTACGCCCTCCAGATGTTTTAGGGCTCAAACAAGCACTTTCCCAATGCTTATTCGTGCCTAGAGCAGGTCTAAAGTTGAACAAGTCACAGACATTCCTGAGGTTTCTGAAATCGATTGGGGACATCAACGTCCATTGCCCCACCCCAGATACACCTCCGACACACCCCTGCCTACTTGGACATCCCTGCACCAGGGCATCTCCAAACACTATTTTAAAAAATGGCTCCAGGGACATCATCAGGATATGGACATCCGCATGCATGTTTCTGGATGTCCAAATCGCGAATAAGACTTCTAAAATGCCCCCCCCATACTCTATATCCACAGAACTCTCCCCCCCCCCCCTGCAATAATAGGAGCAGACCAGAAATTGGGCATTTCCATGATACCTGACCATGCAAAAATATTTCTGATTCTAGTGTCATATCAGTAACAGCGACACAAATCTCTTCACTATCAGTGAAATACAAAACTTGAAAAAAAATATCCCCACACAGCACATTACCAAAGCAGCTCTAACTCCCACAATGCAAACAGTGACAAACTATCAATTAATAGACAGCAATGCAACACAACACACAGAATTTCTACAGAACCCTAAGTTCTGCTCAGTCACACACATAACACAGCCATACTGTCACCAAGTACAGGAGGGCTGACCACAAATTACAAATATGGAAAAAAAAACATTTATTTAAAAAGATTTCTATACCTCATTCCTGTATATGCATTCAATACAATTTACAACATAGAGTACAATAAAATATGCAGAAAACAATAATAAAACTACATTACAACATAAATAGCAGCACTGCAACCATAATCTTCTACCACACCCCAAAGCCCAGCAGAGATTCCCATTACATGTTTTCTAAAGCTCAGAAGGCTGGTCAGTTCTCAGAGCCATCAGCCACTTGCTCCATAATGAACATCCCAATAAGCCACACTTTGTGCAGTGCCAAACTAGAAAGCCAGAATCAGAAATACATTTCTTCCTACTAAGCAAAGTACAAAAATAGAAGATAAATACTCTTCCAAAAGTAACATGTTACAGATTTTTTACCCCCTGTCCCCTTACCCCACTACCACTCAATACCACCATCACTGACCACCTTTCTCAAACCATCCTCTCAACTATCTCCATCCTGTCATTCCTTCAGATGCTTCCATCCCTGCCCAGCAGCCCCTTGTATTCTCTTCCCTCTGCTCCTTCTCTCCCTGATCCCTCTTGCTCTTCACTGACCTACAGCTTCCAGACCCTCTACTCTGTCCCTCCCAGGAGGTCTGTGGCTCTATTTCCTCTCTCCAGCCTTGCAGACAAACCTCTAGTATTGGTTTCAGTAGGCAGATGCTTCTCCTGTAAAGGAAGCATATCCTGAACAGTCTTACAACGGTGTGTGTGGCAGTACTCTAATTGTATTTTTTATAAACTCTGGGAGTCTCACAAATAGGCCTGGAGTCTTCAGCCCACCTCGGGCCTTCAGGAGCACTGTGGGAGGCAGGAAAAGAGTCCAGGAGCTTTACTGTGTCCCTCAGCATCAGCAGGAGAACAAATATAGACGTTAGAGGGGGCTGTCATCCTCCCTCCGAGACGTAACATTGGCAGGCGGTGATGGGGTCCCTGCAGAGGCAGATGGTTGGGGGGGACTGTGTGACCATCCATGTATGCCTCCTCTACCCCCATTTGGACCTTGTGTCCTAGGCACCCGCCAACCCGCATGTTGGATGGACTGGTACTGTGCACCACCAACACTGACAGCACATGGGCATGTCAGCATGGTGTGGGGGTGTTGGCGGAAGGGGCAGCAGCACCCACCTGCAGCAGACCAAAGCCATGTCCTGGTCCTGTGTGCTGTGCACATTGCAACATGTGACAAGGTCTGTCTGAGGCAAAGCATGTCAGCCCCAGGGACTGTTACAGCCATATGGCAGCACTATGGCTCAACACACACTGTTGGTGTATATCTGAGCAGAAAGTCACAGGTTCAGGTCCTGGCTGTGGATCATACATTGCATGTCCCTGTGGCTAAACTTTAGCCCACAGTGCAGGTATAGCACCAGCATGTGTAACTCCCAATGAATCGATCAGGAAGGGTACAAACACCCATCAGTCACACAGACAGGCTCCATTATCCACAGCTGGATGGAGAGTCAGGCTGATAACACTGGCACCCTGAGTTGGCACTACTGTCTCCTGCACAATGAGCACACATTAACGATGCTTGAGCTGATATCAAGACCAAAGTGACAGACAGGAATGTCAACCATCCCCCTTTTTGCAGTGTGGTGATATGAGTGTGTGTGTGTCTCCTCTTTGTTTTGTGGTTTGCTACGCCTCAGTGACCCTTGCATTGCCTAAGCTGTTCCCAGCGTTAGTCTGCAAATGTGCATGATTTATTTATTGGCTTTTCTATACCGCCCCTTCCAATCTGCTTAAGTAATGATGAGGAGCATAGTATTGTGGGTGTGGCCTGAAACAGGGCAGGATGTGTCTGCATCAGAGGTAGGGTCAATGGCTGAGATGTCGTAGGCCCTGTTTGCCACATGCATGGACTGGGTGGCCACAGCATGTCATGCTGGTAGGCACGCTCACTCTGACCAAGCAGTGACCATGGCACAACTATGTATTGTGATGAAGCTGAAGCCATTGAAGCTATAGACTTAGGAAAAAAACACTGTTTATTATAAAGCAACTGACTCACAGAGGGTGCAGTTACCTAGAAGTGCAGCTAGAGGGAGCAGGCACGAGGCTGCAGAAGCTAAGCTGACACACCCAGGTTTTGAGAATGCAGGAGCTAATCAGGTACACCTGAGTAGAGAGCCAGGAAGCTCAGTGGAGAAATGGCTTTATAAACAGTGCTCAGAAGGAAGAAAGCAGAGAGGACCTCGAGCTGAGAGAGGAACTGAGAGAGGACTACGAGCTGAGAGAGGAACTGAGAGAGGACCTCAAGCTCAGAGAGGACCACAAGTTTGGAGAGGAACACAAATTCAGAGAGGAACTGAGAGGGGACCTGAGAGAGGAACCTCACATACTGAAAGGCAGAGAAGCTTGGAGTACTTACAAGGAAGAGCTAAGTTTACCAGGGAGTGACCAGGGAGTTGGACCGAGGGAGAGCTCTAGATGTGGTGTATTTAGATTTCAGTAAAGTCTTTGACACTGTTCCTCACAGGCGACTTATAAACAAACTGAGCACCCTAGGGATGGACCCTAAAGTTACTGCTTGGGTTAGAAATTGGTTGGGTGGGAGGCGACAAAGAGTACAAGTAAATGGAGCTCACTCTGAGGAGAAGGATGTTACCAGTGGTGTGCCCCAGGGATCTGTCCTTGGTCCGATTCTTTTTAACATCTTTGTTAGTGATATAGCAGAAGGGCTGTCGGGTAAGGTTTGCCTCTTTGCAGATGATACCAAAATCTGCAATAAAGTAGACACCCAGGAAGGTGTAAATAACATGAGGAGGGATCTAGCTAAGCTTGAAGAATGGTCTAGAATTTGGCAGCTGGGATTTAATGTTAAAAAATGTAAGGTCATGCATTTGGGCTGCAGCAATCCAAGGGAGCAATACAGTATAGGAGGTGAAGTACTTTTGTCCACTAAAGAAGAGCGGGACCTAGGCGTGGTTGTGTCTGATGATCTTAAAGTAGCTAAACAGGTAGAAAAGGCGACGGCAAAAGCTAGAAGGATGCTTGGGTGCATACGGAGAGGAATGGCTAGCAGAAAAAAGGAGGTGATAATGCCTCTGTAT
Organism: Ichthyophis bannanicus; assembly: GCA_033557465.1. Lineage (NCBI taxonomy): Eukaryota > Metazoa > Chordata > Amphibia > Gymnophiona > Ichthyophiidae > Ichthyophis > Ichthyophis bannanicus. The sequence continues at coordinate 1,847,008,478 of CM066031.1, read as the reverse complement.
AAGTCTTTGGTGTGACATCATTTGGAATATGGTGTGCAATTCTGGAGACCGCACCTTCAAAAGGATGTGAACAGGATGGAGTCGGTGCAGAGGGTGGCTACTAAAATGATTAGTGGGCTTCATTATAAAGCATATGAGGACAGACTTAAGGTTCTTAATATGTACACCTTAGAGGAAAGGCGGGATAGAGGTGATATGATTGAGATGTTTAAATACCTCCGTGGCATAAATGTTCAGGGAGAGAGCCTCTTTCAATTGAAAGCAAGTTCAGCTACGAGGGGACATGGGATGAGGGTGAAGGGAGATAGATTCAGGGGTGATATGTGGAAATATTTCTTTACAGAAAGAGTAGTGGATCCGTGGAATAGTCTCCCAGTGGAGGTGGTAGAGATGAGGACAGTAACTGAATTCAAAAAAGCATGGGGCCAACACAGAGGATCTCTAAAGGTAAAAAGTGGACTGTTGTAGTTGTTGTTATGGAAGGACAGACTAGATAGGTCATGTGGTCTTTTTCTGTCATCATGTTTCTATGTTTCTATGTTTCTAAGTTCCAGGGAGGACAAGCCCCTTCCAGAAAGCTCCAGGAGCCAGTCTTCAGGGAAGACGGTGATAGAAGGAGACTGCCAGGTAGAGCAAATACCAGCAGAGCACGTCTCAAAGATCCAAGGTACAGTTATATTTCCTTTCCAAGATGTGAGTCAGCTCCTAGAGAAGCTATAACCCAGAGAGCCGTACTGATAGGAAACAAAGCTGGGAAAGGCTTGTGAAACCTTTACAGAGAGGCATAGTAAAAAGCCATAACAGTTATTTGCCAAACCAAGACCAGCAAGGCTGGGGAATATTGGAGAGATCTATTGAACTACAACCTGCCTTATCCAGGGAAAGCTCAGGACTAGCTGACAACACGGCTGAACAGGAACCTATGCAAATAGAGGTGATAGAGCCAGAGCTGTTGCAGTTTGAGCACCCGATGGACTGCTCACTCTGTATTTCCAAGAGTCTAGAGTCTCTCACAAAATTGTAACTGGCAGGACATGCTTTAATATATCTTTTTGCTTTTGCTAAGCTGAAAGAAGAAGTTTTGTATTTGTTTTTCCTCTTGGTGTTGAAAACCTGTTTGAATGCAAAGAACTGTGAAACGCCTGTAACAGTTACTGACTTTGTAAATATTTTGGCATAAACCCTGAAGTAAGGTACATTCTGTTTTTGTCTTCCTGGAGAACCTTTGCGCAACAAAGGGAATAAAAAACATTTACGTTTAACCCTGCACAAGGCTCACAACTATTTCTTTATGAAGTGGGACTACAAAGACCATGATGCACCTGGTCTAGAAAAGTTTTTCCTTCTTCAACCAACAATAAGTGTCCGCCCTCTCCTTTCTGCACGCTGCCACTAGGAGGGGCTGTGACAGTATCCACGTAGTTCTATATAGTGTCTGGCACGGGTGATGTGGGTGCATGTCCTGACATGGGGGCCCACTCACCAAACCAAATGCCGGGTGTTGATGCAGTTTATCCCAAGCCTGGGTGCATATTTATTTATTTTATTTACGTTCTTTTATATACCGCGCTATTCTGCATCAGTGCGGTTTACATTGAACAAATTGAAATTACATTGAACAGGGCATTATAACTTGGAGATAACTATTTTACAGGGAACATATGGTCACTCTGTGCACATGCAATGTGTGCTGATGCTGCAGTTGGTATGTGCATGGCTGGAAAACCCAGAGGTGGGCAGCAGGTGCAGTCAAACTGTGCTTGCTGTCAGTGATTGTTAGGTCTAGGTGGTTGAGACAGCAGGTGTTCCAGGCCTCTCCCTATAGTAACGGTAGAAGCAGCAGGACTGTAATAGCAGCCCCCAAAGCAGTTTAGCACTGGGTATTGACATGCACTGCTCTAGGAGGATCCCTATCCAACAGGGTTAGGACACAGGACCTAGACGTGACTGGTGTATACAGCATGCTGCAATTGTATAGGAAACCAGGTGACTAGCATAACACACTGCAGACAATATGTGCCACAAACTGGCAGTGATGAGGATCTGTAGCACAAACGGCAGAGACCATCTCTAGTACTGCAAGTTCTGGGGACCAGGTGCTTGGGCACCCATCCTCGCCCTCAGGATGCCCACTGAAATTGCACAGTAGCACGGTTGTAGCTGTTATGTGATTGAAGCACACATTGTCAGTGCATCATACAGAGCTGATGTGATGGATCAATCCATTCTCCATTTGGTGATCAGCTGCAGGCTGCTGTTCTGCTTGTGCAGCGCATCATGGGTACTGGAGGGGCTAACCTATACCGGCACAAACAGCAGACAGTTAAGCAGAGACCTGCAGTCTCTTTGACTCCAGACATTGTAGGTTAGAGAGGTGTGGAGGTGTAGCATAATGGTTTGTGCCATGTCCCCCCCCCCCTCCCCAAAACAGGGAATAAGGATTCAAGTCCCATTTGTTCATTTTGCGCCTGTGTGTTACTTGGGTCATTTCCCTGTCTGTAACAGTCCAGGCTCTGCTGTGACTTACAGACACTCATCCTACTTTCTTATGCATTCTGGCCACACTTTGGGTCAGCAAACATGCTATTCCCCAACATGGCCTTCTGAGAGTATGGCTTTATTGACTCTGCTGCAGCCCATTGCAGGAGGTCAGACATGTTCATCCTGCATATGTCAGGCCCCCCTGCTTTGAGGCATAGCATGATGGTCATGGCAATAGCTTGAGGGCCAAGATACCAGAGTTTGAGGCCCACGACCACTCCTTATGTGACATTTTGGAATGTGTTTCTGTGGCATTTTATGTCTGCCACAACCTTCATGGACTGACAACACCTTCTGGTGACCTTGAGCTGATCACTTAACCCACCAAAGGCTCAGTTGACTGCAGGTATGTACAGTCCCTGTTCATCATCAGACATTACCAATTGACGGTAAGATGTACCCTGATGTGACTGCACTGCTACAATGGTATACTAACAGGCAGTTACATGCATACAGATGTAACCTATTTGTGCAACATGAATCATGTATGACATCATTGCTGTTACTGTACAGCTTTGGCACCATTACATCTCTGCAGTACATGCACACACATCCTACCCCTTGGATAGCCACCTGCAGATGTCACCTCATGTCCGTACGTGCCCCATTTGCCCAGTTTGGATGACACCTGTGCAGTTTTTATCTGCACATTTGTCCAAGCTGTTGTATGGTGGCTGTGTGGCTGGGACAGGTGTGAGTCCCATATGTCTGGTATCAGGCCTTCCAGGTGGCAGTGACGCACATTTTCACACACAGTACAAATACGTTGGGGATGGCACCTATGGCACATCAGTGCTGCCAGCCCATACTACCCTCTCCTCAGCCGCCATCCTTCCTTCAGCCCATCCAACTGCCTCTGTCGGCTGTGTGTAATCATGTCTTTTTGTACAAGCTGCTACACCATGGCCTACACTGGTACTCTTTTCTTCATTTTGGTTCTTCACGCACGTCTCTCCTGTGCCTGATCTGCACGTCACCACTGTCCTGTCGCTGCACACATCCTGCCACTTCTGGCTTCACTGGACACGTCTTCCCCATCCTATGCCACACACTGACATTGCACCATGTTACATTGGCATCCCACTGTGCATCAGTACAGCTGCCTCCCAGATGTTCATCCACTTTACTGACTGCTATGTAGGGTGCCCACGGATATGGCAGGTCCATCAGTTCCCACCTGTCCTTCCATCCATCACCTTTACATTGACTTTCCTTTATCCAGCATTAGGGTTACAGCCTTTTTCAGACATTAAGGTGCATGTTTGACATCTTAACGCCCGAAGTCCTGTTAATGCCCATTAAATGGCCATAGCACCCTTTATGTTGGAATGCCCCCTACCCGCCCAGTGCCCTTTACACACGTAACACCCCTTATCGCTGCCATTAATGCCTGTTGACCTTATAGCAAGGTCATCTAGTAAAAGGTAGAAAGATCATTAGAGGTCTCTACACTCCAAAATTTCATTGACCAAGAGCATGAGCTTTATAACTTACTGAGGTTGAGCTAAATAGTGTAAGTAGGCTAATCTGAGCATGCTCACTTCTCTATTTCTCTTGGATCTTCCTGTTGGTTTCTAAAGGATTTTCAACTAAGTCTAGGGTATGTGGCTTGGTTATTGGTGTAGAAGGAAGAATTAGAAGATCTACTAGACTCCAGGTGAAGAGGTTGAAGGAGACTGAGACTTCCAGGAGGACGGAAAATGACAGAGCTGCATTTTTAGACCCTCTGACAGTCATTCTAGAAGCCTTATTCATAATTTGGGAGTCCAAAAACATGCACACAGATGTCAAAATCACAAAGATGTCCTTGAAGCCATTTTACAAACGCTGTCTAAAGATGTTCCCAGAGTGGGGACATCCAAGTAGACAGGAGGTATGGAGAAGATGTATCCAGGATGGGGTGATGAACAGGCATCCCCGCACGATTGCAGAAATGTCATGGATATCGGTGACCTTTTCTAAGTTTAAGCCTTTTCCAGGCACAGATAGGCATCAGAAAAGTGCTAGTTTGGGCCACTAAACATCCAGAAGGCGTGGAGAAGATGATATTTTTTGTATAACTGGGAATCTTGTTTTGTGTTTGAACTACTGCTGAATGTCTCTTAGATGTCCTTGGTCTAGGATACTATTCTGGGGATGTCTATGTAGGCGTCCCCACAAACGTTCATGTTGGACACATAAGCATTTGTGAAATAATGCCTGAACTTGTATGTGCCTGCTTTTTTTTTTTCTGACATCCTGTCTTGGATGTCCCAGATTGCTTTTGGACGTCATTTGTAAAATTTGCTTTCATGTCTTCTCTATCAGTAAGGATCTACAAAGAGAAGCATGAAAATATATCGTTAGGGGCAGAAGGGAGAATTCCCAGAAGGAATGGAGACCATGACTCAGAAGGGCACTGACCATGTCTATTGCCACCTTGTAGTGTAGATAGTGCACTGACAACACCACACAGTTTGCTATTCCACATACTCTGGCTTATGATTGTCATGGTATGTGTACAACTAACCCATTTGGAGAAACTGCCCCAAGATACACCATTTGCTATGTCCCCAAAGCTCAAAAACATTTAAACAAAAAGAGTCTAAACAGCTAGAGAGATCTTAACCATGCTAAGAATGTCCATGGCAAACAAGACCTTTGTCCTCTGGAAATCATTTGTCTTCTGTAAGGAGAGATAGATCTATTTTTGAAGTGTTCAGTCAGGATCGTGAAGAAGTAGATCTTCAAAAGTCCCACATGAGAGGCTCCCCAGGAAATTAAAAAGTCATGGCATGGGAGTCTATAACCTAACATGAACCGATAGCTGGTTAAAATATAATATATGATCCAGCAGTAGAGATGCATAAAAGCTAATTCACCTAGGGTAACAAAATAAAGCTTCCACAGTTGATGCAACGCAGATGAAAGAACGTTTGTCTTCCTACACCTCTCATCTAAAGGTTATGTAAAACTCTGCTAGCCTGGGCCATCCCTTCTCTTCCCAACTAGGATCTTAATTCCAACAGATCCTGCCCAATGGGTTTTACTCTGCACTGCTTGCAAGTAAGATTGCCCAAGGGTAGCCACAGAAAATAGATTTTATGCTGCTGAAATAGATTCTGGAGGGGCAAGCTGACTGAGCTCTCATAAAACGGAAAGCATTGGAGCTTAGGTTTTTATTCAACAAACTGAGTCTGCACTGACCTAGAGCAACTCAGGCTAATCCTGGACAGGCATTCCTTTCTCTTCCCAAATCCCGTAGCAAACCCCTTTGTTCCTCTAGAGATCCAAATACCCCCAGCACAGAGCACAGCAAAATTTTCAGCAGACTCGGGGTTGCATTAGACAAGGATGTAGCAGCCCTAATTTGGAGATGGGTTGGAATATTGTTTTAGGGTAGGTTACAAGCAGGGACCTTGTGTTGGACCATCGGGTGTGCTGTGCAGTCTTACCAGTATACATGTAGCTTTGCAGTTAGGCATCTTGCTGAAATTTCTGCGGTTATGTTCTGGGCCAGATATACGTTTCAAGGAAAAGTTTGGTAATAAAAGGCTAGCGAGTCATTTTATTGATGCAGATTTGAAAAAGCACTTGTTTCGCTAGAAGACTGAATTTCCTGCAGTATTGGTAGCAAAAGATCCTATGAATTGTGTGGATAGAACATTCTTTGATTTGACTTTCTTCATTGCAAGAGACGGTGCCAGATGGCCAGTAGAGTGAAGGGGTAATCCTATAAGGCGCCACCTCGATTTATGCACTAGCAAGACATGTAAATCTAGGTAGTTTAGCCATATACATGCGAAGCGGCCACTTATGCGTGAAAATGACCACATGCAGGCTGTGCTATTTTTTTTTTTTTATAATTTTATTATACAAATGAGTTCCACGACAACAAAGGAAATGCATCCCGTTATTAAGAAAACAATGAGGAATACAGAATTAAAAGAAACAATTCTAGGGGAATTTAGCTCATATTTTGGGGAGAATAGACATAATAGAATAGCATACAATGGATGATAGTAGCATTAACTGTAACAATGGTTGCAAAAAAACCCCATGATAGCACTCTAATATAGCAATAACTATCCTCCTTTCCCTCCTAGAGCAAGGATTTTGAGGCCGCCTCCTCCGTCAGCAGATTAAACACTCACAAGGATGTTTTAGGTAAAAGGTACCTTAGTTTATAGGAAAGAAAGTTTCTTTCTCATTTGAATTATCCTTGAGACATCTGGGGAAAATCTGCAACATAGATCCACAAAAAAGCGAATCCTCATTTTTAAAGTAATGTTTCCAAATCAAAGATTTATCACACTCCTTCACGAAAGAGACCACCAATGTAGCTCTTGAGGAAATACTATCTAGAGCAGAGGTGGGCAAACCTGGTCCTGGAGGGCCGCAGACCAGTCAGGTTTTTGGGATATCTTTAATGAATATGCATGAGATATATATGCATTAGAGATATCCTGACAACCTGACTGGTTTGTGGCCTTCCAGGGCTGGATCTAGAGACCCCTGCCTTACACCTCTGTCATTTAAGATTGTGAGTGGACAAGGTGCAGATGTCCAAGACATCAAAAAGGTTAGATAGAATTTGTCACAGTCCTCCTCACTTCTCACCACCACCAAAAAATTGTCTATTAGACAACTTTTTGGTGGTGGTGAGAATCGAGGAGGAATGTGACACATTCTATATACCCTTTCGATGTCTAGGACATCTGTACCTTGCCCACTCACGATCTTAAATGACAGAGGTGTAAGGCAGGGGTCTCCAAATCCAGCCCTGGAGGGCCACAAACCAGTCAGGTTGGGAGGATATCTGTAATGCATATATATCTCATGCATGTTCATTAGGGATATCCCGAAAACCTGACTGGTCTGCGGCCCTCCAGGACCGGAGGTGCCCACCCCTGATCTAGAGTATCTTCTAAGAAAGCTGTCAAACTGAATTCAGAGTTAGAAACCAAAATCAAATTATTTTCCCCATTTAAGGAATCCCACGGGACCTTATCAGAGACATAATATGACTTAGATATTTGAATACTATATAAACTAGACAAATGTACAACTTCTTTAAAGTATTTCCTAAGAAGAATTTCAGAGGACAACAACTGAGTACAAAGAAAATTTAAAAACTTCCAAGTTTTTACTACGAGTAATATTTTCCAAAGATTCTAATTTATGATGTAGAATTAAACTGTCCTTAATTCCCGAGACACCCACTAATTGTAAAGAAGCCACTTGGGAGTCCAACATGAAGACTTTCTTCTCAAGTGTCTCCATATGAGCATCTACATCCTTAAACTTTAAAACGGCCTCACAAGAAAAATCACATAATTGAGGAATTGTTGTGGTAAGGAGTCTCTCCGTACATGTTACTACCTACCAGACATCATCTAAGACAGGGATGGCCAACCACAGTCCAGCCTAGTTTTCAGGTGCCCCAATGAATATTCATGAGCTATATTTGCATACACTGGGGGCAGTGGGTGGAAATATACCTCATGAATATTCATTAGGGACATCCTGAAAACCAGGCTGGATTGTGCTGCATTAGGACCGGAGTTGGCCACCCTGGAGCTAAGGAAATCCTAGATTCGGGTATTACAATAGAAACATCCTTAGAGACACCCCCAGAGGACACAATAGGAGAGCTGGTCTTCAAAGTTGACCCAGGAAGGGAAGGTAGAGTCTGCTCAAGCTCCCTGACTTACAGAGGAAAGTAGTAACATGTTTGCCTCCAGCTGATTAGGTGCAGAAACAACATGTTTGTCCATTGGACCCGCTTTAACTGTCCCCATTTTCACTTGCTTGCTCCCTTGCTCCATTTTCCCCAGCATCCCAAGTTGCCCCATGAAAGATGTTTAAAATGGAATTCACCTCTCCACTGGGTCTCCAAAGGGGCTCAGAAGGGGCATATCCTGCCCCTTGTTACATGCCCCTTAGTACACACCCATGTCTGTGCACCAGATGGCCGTAAGCTGTGGTGGAGCCTGATTTTATAGGGCCCTCAATAGCTCATCGGCTGTCCATCGGGGTGCCTGATAGCACAGAGGGAGTCCAAGCGGCAGGACAGCAAGAAAGTAGATCTTAAACATCACTGGTCTACAGCAACAGAGCCAAGCAACAGCTCCCAAGAAGAAAGTCAGCATGGCCGATTTATAGGGCCCTCGATGACTCATTGGCTGTCCTAGGGGGTGCCTGATAGCACAGAGGGAGTTGAAAAGGTAGGACAGCAAGCAGGAAGATCTTAAACACCACTCCTCCACAGTGACAAAGCCAGGCAACAGTTCCCTAGTGCTATTTAATAAGTATGGGGCAGAGTCTGGGTGAAACATAGGCAGGGTACAAAGTTACACATGTAGGACCCGAGATTCAGTGATGGTGGCTAGCACCGCTAAAGCAGCCAGCTGCCATCGCCTAACATTAAACCCAGATATTTAATGCTGGGATCATATCTGGGTGCCGGCACTGAATAGCTGGGATGCTGGGATAGCTGGGAAGCAGGACCATACCGAGCCCTGTGCGAGCAGTGCGGCCACACAGGGTACAAAGACTTCAGGGGCGCATTTTGGCTCTCTGCCATTGCCTGCCGACGGCAGAGAGCCGAAATGTGCCCCTGAAATCTTCCCGCTGGCACACTAAGCAGGTCTGGTCTCTCTTGGAGTTTGCCAGGAACAGGTCATAAGAACATAAGATATGCCATACTGGGTCAGACCAAGGTCCATCAAGCCCAGTATCCTGTTTCCAACAGTGGCCAATCTAGGTCATACGTACCTAGCAGTTTCCCCAAAAGACACAGGTTCCGCAATGCTTGTACTAGGTCAAGCATTGATATCCTGGGTCCCTTCTGAATAATGGTTTATGGACCTTTCCTCCAAGAACTTGTCCAAACCTTTTGTAAACCCAGCTACACTAACAGCCTTTACAAATCCTCCGGTAACAAATTCCAGAGTTTGATTACACGTTGAGTGAAAAACACAGTTATCAGATCTAACTGCTAACCATGCTAATCTCTTTAAATATGGGGTCTGTAAATTATAAAATACTACAATTCATTCTCATTTACTACAAATCTAGTTCTAGGATGGATGTAAGTGGTCGTCACACATTCTCTGTCACGTCCATTCCATGTTATAAAACATAAAGCAAGCGTGTACTTGACTTTGTAAAATAAGTGTGAAATAAATGCAGAAAAATGTGTGTAAATCTCGGTGTGACTCATAAAATTATCCTCCTGTTGTGTACACCGAGTTAACATTCCCAAAACATCCCAGTTCCAAAGCCCCTGCCCTAGGGTAGAGCTGCATTTGGAGAAGCATCTTCTATCTTTCTGTCTTTTAAACACTTTGCAGAAATGGCAGGCGGCAGAAGACATCCGGGGTTTCAGCTCCGGTCCTATGGTCCTCAGACAGACCTGGTTTTCCAGGGATCCAAAAAAGGAAAATTCACCAGCTTCTTAGGCCAGATGTATGTAGATATTTCTCATTCGCAATGTCTACTGTTTGGGGATCATGAGAATCAAATGATTTAGTTTAGTTTTTGTTAAAGGGTCAATGCTAGACAGTCCCTATGGAGGAGAAATCTAATGGTTAGAGCACTAGCTTGGTAACCAAGGAAGCCAGGGTTCAATTCCCACTAGCACTCCTTGTGGTTTTGGGCAAGCCACTTAGCCCTCCATTGCCTCAGAAGAAAGGCCTGGCAATCTACTTCTGGTCACACTGCCAAGAAAACCCAGGAGCTGCTGGGTCGCCAGGAGTCAGCATTGACTTGAAGGCACACATTGCATTACAAAATGTCAGAATAGTATGTAACAAGAAGCTAGTCCAAGTTAGTGTTGAAAATGTAACAGTGCCATCTACTGTACAGAATTAGTTCTCTCTTGGAGTTAACATTCTCTTTCTGGTAGTATATTTTGGGGGATAAGGATGAGAGAATCACACAGCTTTTGGTCCAGCAAGGGATCATATCTCAGTGCAACCTGGGAGTCAAAGTTATTTCTTGAGGGAATCAAAGACTAAATGTAGGGTAGAGCTAGGCATTGGATCCAGCATAAGCTGTGTCTGTAAGGAAGTCCGTGAAGCAAGTCTTGCCCTGCTCCACTTTTTTTATATGGTGAATAAGCAGAACATCTCAGTAAAACAAGGCTGAAATAAACCCAACGGGATGGACTTTTATTTGGTGGGGGAGAAACATAGAAGAGAAAGGTGGTCTTTTATCCTTTTTTAAATAAGAAACATGTGAATTTGTCCTTTCAAATGTAGAAAATTCAACCCAGAAAAACTTTAGTTCGCTTTATAAAACATTTTTGCTGTGTAACTTGGAAGAAATTTATCCGATGCGTTCTCTAGTGCAAGAAATGCCTTTAGATTTAACAATCTGTGAGTAGGGCACACTGTGCAGTAATTCAAGGAAACATGGTTTGTGTGTTCATGCTCGCCACACTTTTCCCAATGAAAAGTCCCAAGTGTCCATTTATTTAATTTATTTATTTGAAAACTTTTATATACAGCCACTTTCCAAGATCAGTGGCGGTTTACAGAGAACAGTGGTGAAAAAATACAAGGAACATTATGCAACATTGCAACTATATACAAAAAACGGTATAAGCAATAATAACACAGGTACACTAAAAAAATTTTTTTTTAAACTGCCTCTAATGTTTTGATTGATTTTTATGTTTTTTGGTGCGCTGAATCCAAATCTGGTAACCAATTTGCTCCATCACGTACAGATTTTTTGCTACAGTGGGTTAGCAGTTTGAGGTGAACGTTTCAGATTGAGTGCGATCGAGATAAAAGTTTCTTGGATGAATTCTTTATACTAATTGTTTAGTAGTTATTCAAATAAGAATAAAGAAAATTGTAACAAGGCAGCACATAAGAATAGAGTAATGTCAACAAAACACACTGTGATGGTAGCAAAATTGTCTGCACTTAAAACAGCCACATACATGTGCACAAACATTGAGCATATAAGAGCGAGGTTAGACACAAAGCAAAGCAAAGAAATGTGCAAAAAATGTTGTACAGGTATGTATGTAAGAATAGAAAACGCAAACCGCACCATTGCAATACATGAAGACAAACACCCGATGGTGTGAAAATAAAATTCTAATAAATGAGATCCGACACTGTGGTAATAACTAGCAAATTTTTATTTCAAAGTTGAGTAAAAACACGATATTTGTCAACACAGTTTAGATTTTAAAGTCATTCTTGGGTCAATCAATCTCCTGGTGGGCCCGTTTCTTCTTCCCCCGAATGCTTCTCTTGGTGCGCTGCTTGGCGTATTTTTCATCTGGGGTTTACCGCAGCAGCAACCAGCAGAAATCAGCCATCATAGTGGTGTTCCATCTTCCTTGGTACCTTCTCTCTGCGTCCTTGATGTCCTGGTGAAACCTTTCACCTTGTTCTTCACTGTACGCCCCAAGTTTTCGGGAAAGTAGTTCACATGGGAGTGCAAGAAATGGACTTTCAGGCTCATGTTACAGCCTTGTTCTTTGAAGGCATTGAGCATCCTGGCAACAATATCCTTATAGTTCTCATCCCGCCTGTTCCCCAAGAATTTGAGAACAACATCCTTGAAGGAATCCCAGGCTTCTTTTTCCTTCTCAGACATCGTTTCAGCGAATGCTCCATCTGAAATGAGTTTCCTTATATCAGGGCCAACAAACACTCCTTCCTTTAGCTTTGCTTCAGAAAGTCGGGGGAACTTTGAGCATAGGTACCGAAAGCACTCACCATCTTTTGGAAGGGACTTGATGAATTGCTTAATGAGACCCAACTTAATGTGGAGAGGTGGTAATAGAATTTTATCACGAGGTACCAAGCTCTCATGAAGAACATTTTTCTCACCGGGTCTCAAATACTCCCGAATTGGCCAGTCTTTTTTCCCCCAGTGTAGGTCGCGGGCCCGGCTATCCCACAAGCAAAGGAAGCAGGGATATTTGGTGAAACCGGATTGCTGCCCTAATAGCATGGATAGAATTTTAAAGTCTCCACAAATCATCCACTTATGCTCATCATAACGAATCTTCTGAAGAATCAGGGCCAAATTCTCGTATTTTTCTTGGAGAATAACAGAGTGAGCAATAGGAACTGAAGCGAATGTGTTGCCATTATGGGAGAAGAACACCTTTTATGCTGTCTTTTGACAAATCAATGAACAGCCGCCATTCAGCAGGATCATACTTGAGTTTAAACTTTTCCATCACTCCGTATATATCGTTGCAAAATATCAAATCTTCCTCTTTGCTGATATACTTCAAAAATTGTGTCTCGCGGTTGCGGTACCAATAAAAAGTTGTTCCTGGTGACAATAGATTTTTCTGTTTAAGCCGAGAACCTAGCAGTTGGGCAGCATCTTTTGGGAGTCCTAAATCCCGGACTAAATCATTCAATTCAGCTTGAGAGAAAAGTTCAGGTTTCGGATCTGGTTCAGTTTCAAACTCGGAAGTACTGGACTCATCGGGAAAAGCCATCTGATGAGTCTCATCATGATCAGAACCGTCCACACAAATATGATCCAAAGATTTTGGTGGTTCAGGCACAGGTACTTTGTTGCTATGAGGCATAGGCCTAATTGCTGAGGGAAGGTTGGGGTAACTTATTACGTTCTTATTTTTTAAGTTGTATCCCTTCACAATGCAAGAGCAAAAATAGCAGTCACTGCTGTGGTCTCTTTGTTCACGCCACATCATAGGTATTCCGAAACGAAATGCTTGTTTTTTACCTTTCATCCATAAGCATAGATCTTCCTCACATGTCTTGCACACTTTGTGAGGAGCCCACGGTTTGTCTTGATCGCCTAACTTCAAACCGAAATAGGCGAAATATACTTTTTTAATAAATGCAGAAATGTTCCTCTGCCGCTTTTTCACGGTATATTCCCCACAAATAAAACAAAAACTGTCCGGAGAGTTGACGCAACCTCTGGCTCTGTGAGCCATCACGAATACACAGCACTGCAAACTACAACTGTAGTGAACCACTTCGGAATAAAGCTGGATTACGACTGAGCAAACAAAAGGTAATAATGAACTTGCAAGAAACTGAAATTTGACAGGAACCTTCATGTCGCAACCACCGTGTTTGAGCGAGCGAACGAGGCGAGGCGAACAGGAAAGAACATGCGCCAGCGCGAGTACTGGATTTAGCCCCCCGCCTCCCAATTGTCCTGTTAATCTATAAAATGAATACAAAACACTCTAAAATATCATGAGGGAGTGTTTCTAGTTAGTTAACCATTACAACCTCTATTTTGGGCCAAGAAAATAAACTGCAGTCGGCTAAAAAGAAATTATGTGAACATTCCTTATATGGGTAAGAAATCTAATTTTGCAAGAAAACGTGACGTGATGGAACATTTTGGCTATTTTTCCTGGATTCAGCACCCCAAAATCTATAGGAATCAGTTGCAAAACTGGAGGCAGTTTTTTGGTAGTGTACCTGTGTAATTATTTACAGCTCACAACAGGAACCTTTGGCAATTTAGGCAATGTAATTATTTACAAATTACAATAATTTGTCAAGCAATCTCCAGGAATGTCCTGAAATAAAAACTGTTTCATTTTTTAAAAAATTTATATGTTCCTAACACACGCGTGGAAGGTAATATTTTAACAGATTGCCTAGGTGCAAAGGTCAAGTGGGCACCTATTCTTAGCTCATTCTCTAAAGAGACAGAGACGCCTGTGTGTCTTTGTAAAATACCAGGGCAAACCAGCAGAAATCACAGCTAGACTGCAGCTGCAGACAATATGAGCATGTAAAGCATGAGGCTTCAAGCGTATTTTATAAACAATGCGTGTAAACCCTGCGGCTCCAATCCTCCTCCTACACTCTGCCCGTTAAACACGTCTACGCACGAGTCACGTAAAACGTAAGTAGAACTCCTGGAGCATTCTTCTGAAAACTCTTTTGTGCACTCAAAATCTTTTATAAAATTGCACCCCGAATGGCGCAGCGCATAAACACACACAATTTTAGCACGTCGCTAATTTTATTATGTGCTTTAAAAAAACCAAAAGAATGTGAAACCACATCCATTGCAAGCACACAGCTCATGAAGAACACATCTGTAGCTAATGTCTTAGCAACATATTTACAGGGATGGCGCGACCCTTAGGCAAACTAGCCGATTGCCTAGAGTGCCAATGATTGGGGCGACCATAGGGTGCCGCTTATGCCCCTCTCCAGGTCATGAAGCGATGGCCATACATTTAAAAAGGAAGGAAGTGGAATCGGAGGGGGACAGAAACGCAAATGGAACCATGGTGCGAGAATAGAAGATAACTCTAAGGCATCGTGGCACCAGAGTAACCTTCTATTCTGGCACCATGGTGCCAATCGCGTTTCTGCCCCCTTCCTGTAAAGGCAGTGCTGGAACAGAAGATAAGGCCTGCGCCGTGGCCCGGAGAGGGGTGGCAGCGGTAGTAGCGTTGGGAATGAGATTCGCCTAGGGCGCTTCATACCCTTGTGCCAGCCCTGTATGTTTATCATGGATAGAGTCTTAAAGGATGAAGGGAAAGGATGCTGTATTACATGAATTCTGGAGCTCACATAGACTTTTTCTTCTGAGAGGACCTGTGTGGTCTTGAAAGGTGACGTGGCATTTAGGAAAAAATCCCCCTAGCACTGCGAGCTTTTGTGACCATTACCAAGCTTCATGGTTAGACTTGGGAATTGAGGGACGCTGCACGTGAACTATGTGAGGAATTGTTATACTCCTCTACCCAAGAAGGCAGTGCAAACTAGATGACACAAATTTTCCCCTGTTAGGAGAGAGATCCTATAAGAGATCACACACTGTGACTGGCAGCTGGAGCTGGGATATATCTGTTGGAAATATGAATGGGAACAATTGGGCAGACTGGATGGCTCAGTTGATCTTTTTTGCCGTTAGTTACAATGTTATGTTATGTTAGATCTTTCTCTGTTAATCCTGTGAAAAGCGAGGTGGGCACAAGAAACATGGAGATTTAATAAGAATATAAGAAATGCCATACTGGGTCAGACTAAGGTCCATCAAGCCCAGTATCCTGTATCCAACAGTGGCCTATCTAGATCACAAGTACCTAGCAGTTTCCCCAAAAGACACAGGTTCTACAGTGCTTGTATTGGGGCAAGCAGTGGATTTCTCAGGTTTCCTTTAATAATGGTTTCTGGACCTTTCCTCCAGGAACTTGTCCAAACCTTTTTTAAACACGGCTATACTATCAGCTTTTACTACATTCTCCGGTAACAAATTCCAAAGTTTGATTACACATTGAGCGAAAAAATATTTTCTCTTATTAGTCTTAAATAGGTTACCCTGCAGCTTAATTGCATGTCCCCTAGTCTTTCTATATTTTGATGGCGTAAACAATTGATCTGTGTTTAGCCGTTCCACTCTGTCTCTTTTCCAGGATGAAAAGCACTAACCTTTTTAGCCTCTCCTCATAGGGGTATCCTTTCATCTCTTTTACCATTTTGGTGGCTCTTCTCTGTACTTTTTCTAATATTGCTATATCTTTTTTAAGATACGGTGACCAGAACTGCACACAATATTCAAGGTGCGGTCGCACCATGCAACGATATAGAGGCATTATAATATCCTGGTTTTATTCTCCATTCCTTTCCTTATGATTCCTAGCATTCTATTCGGTTTCTTGGCCGCCGCTGCACACTGTGCGGAGGGTTTCAACATGTTATCCACAATTACATCAAAATATTTTTTCTGGGTGGTGGTTCCTAATGTGGAACCTTGCATCCTGTAACCATAGTTTTGGTTGTTCTTTCCTAGGTGCATAGCTTTGCATTTGTCCACATTAAATTTTATCTGCCATTTGAACATCCAGTTTTCCAATTTATCAAAGTCCTCTTGCAATTTTTCACAATCCTCTTGGGTTTTAACAACTTTGAATAATTTTGTGTCATTTGCAAATTTGATTACCTCAATTGTTATTACAATTTCCAGGTCATTTACGAATATGTTAAAAAGCAGTGGATCCAGCACAGATCCCTGGGATACTCCACTAGTCACCTTTCTCCATTGGGAAAATTGGCCATTTAGCCCTACCCTCTGCTTTCTATCTTTTAACCACTTCCTGATCCACAGTAGTATAGTGCCTCCCATCCCATGACTTTTTAATTTTGCCAAGAGTCTCTTATGAGGGACCTTGTCAAAGGTTTTCTGAAAATCCAGATACACTATATCAACTGACTCACTTTTGTCTACCTGTTTATTCACACCTTCAAAAAAACATAAGATTAGTAAGACAAGACCTTCCTTGGCTAAAATCATGTTGGCTGTCTCCCATTAAGCCATGACTATCTACATGTTCAGTAATCTTGTTTTTTATGATGGTTTCTACTATTTTTCCTGGTGCTGATGTCAGGCTCACCAGTCTGTAGTTTCCCAGATCACCCCTGGAACTCTTTTTAAAGATTGGTGTTACATTGGCCATCCTCCAACCTTCAGGTATTACAGATGATTTTAATGATAGTTCACAGATTACTACTAATAGTATTTATTTATTTATTTTAAAAGGATTTATATACCACTTTATCCTATAATAGTAGGTCTGCAATCTCATATGTCAGTTCTTTCAAAACCCTCAGATGTATGCTATCCAGTCCAGGTGATTTGCTAGTCTTCAGTTTACCAAATAATTATAATACAACTTCCCGGTTTATTGATATTTCTTTCAATTCTTCCGCACAGCATTCCCATGAAAGGAGAAGTGCTACTGATAGGTAATTTCAATATGCTGGATGTTGATTGCGGCATTCCTGCTGTGGTGTCACCTAGAAGTAAGGATTCACCTGAGAATACTGAATGAACTTGGGGACATTCTAGCAGCTCCACTGACTGACATTTTCAATGCTTTTTTGGAGTTGGGAGTGGTCCCAGAGGACTGGAGAAAGCCACATGTGGTCCCTTTACACAAAAGCGGAAGTAAGGATGAGGTGAAAACTACAAGCCAGATAATCTAACCTCTGTGGTGAGTAATTTATTGGAAACGCTGCTAAAAGAGAAAATAGTGAGGTTCTGAAAACGTGCACAAATGAAAGCTGATTCGGCAACTGTGGGAATAGATGTATCTGCAGGTTCAGAATTACGTATGGCCCACACAGAGCACAATGGTGTACAGAGGCAGATAAATGCTGTGTACGTCTCCACGCTCACCGTATCCTGAAAAGATGCACCTATGTGATCCTGCCCATCTCTGTGACATACCCGCAAATGACCCTATCTCCCCTTTAAAACGTGCAGCTCCTAAGCTGCTGTGCCCACGGAGAGTGCTGTTTTGAGGCAGAATCACAATGAAAGCTCAAGATATGTATAAGTGCATGCAGGTGAGACAATAGAAACTAGTCTGTGGCACGCCGAGAATACTACAAAGCAAGCGCAGTGTACTGGAATGTAGCCCCAAAGGTTTGGAATACGGTTCTAGACGTTTTTGCGAGAAAAGCATCTATCCCGCACGCCCAAGTGACTTATTTGTGTTTCAGAATGGTCCCCATTGTTTTTATTCCACGTTATTGTAAATCACTCTGACGTTACTTTTCTAAGGGTGGTATATCAAAGTTTAAGAAATGAAATGAAATAACCTATTTGGAGAAGTTCCCCCAGAAGTCACATAGAGAAATATCTCTTTACAGAAAGAGTGGTAGAGGCAAAAACCATGAACAATTCAAGCAAATCTGGAACTGAAAATAAGGCTGGGAATCAGACTGGGTCAACAGAATACTGGGCTTGATGGACCTTTGGTCTGACTCAATATGGCCTTTCTTATGTTCTAGGAGAAAGGTAAACATGGTCGGTCTAGATGGCTCTTATCTGCTATTACGTCATTCCCTTTAAGCTGGAAAGTGGAGAGGAAAGGAATAGCAGTGGTAGTAAGCAGGCTTTGAAAGGGGTGGACATTAAGATGAATAGAAATACTTGACTGAATAAGGCCTCTCCTTCTCTCCCCCTCTAAACCAGGAAGTTGCTGTTTGCAGCTATCTACAAGCTTCCCAGATATTGCATCACCATTTGGCACGTCTGTCAAAGGCTGAAAACATCAGTGTCTGCAAAAGACATAATCAAATGTGCCTTTTTTTCAAATTCAGGCAATGAAGGGGAAAGTCTTAAGAGATCGGACAACGTTAATCTCCTCAGACATTACAGTAGAAATACGGATTTAGTTCAGCTTCTTTCCTCTTCTCTGATGTTGGCAGGGTTTCGAGATGCCATAAACCAGTGTAGAGCAGAATAGTCTGAGCACTTTCTTCCCCCCCTGTCCCTCCCCTCACTCCATCTGTTTCATTGCTGCTTTAGGTCACATTAGATTAAGCATTTTATGTACAGTAACTCTGATCATCAGGGGTTGCCTGCAGGTCGTAGTTTGCTTCTATCTATCTCAGAAGAAGAAAAGCCGTCAACTTCTTCTTTAGTGCTGAGAATTCAATTCATTTGTGCACAAAGACACTGGAAGGTAGTTTGTTGGCTTAGCACAAGCAGCATTCATAGTAGTAGGGCTAGGAAGCTGCAAACCGGACTCTTTCTTTTTAGGTTATCCACAATGAATATTCCTAACATTGCTGCATCTCTTCGGTCTATGAATCACGCTAATGTGCATGGTGAATTTCCCTTTCCTAATACCACATGAGCTATTCACTTCCTCCTAAACACTCGCTTTTCATTGGATGAAGAGCTGGCTCTGTTTCAGGAAGTAGGCCCTCTTTTGGATTCACTCCCACTGCATCCTATCCTTGCTTTACAGCACAGTGTTTCCCAAAATTGTTTCCAATGTGACCTCATTTTAGCTGTTGAAATGTTACATGGTCCCAGATGGCAAGCAAAGCAAAATATTACTCAAACACAATAAGCAGACCACGTGATGTGTTTCTTAAAGATGCAGTGACATATGAGGGAAGGAAAGAGATTTTGGAAATATCTTTCTCAGTAGTAGTTCATGGTGAGTTGCTTTCAAGTTCAATAGATATTCGCTATCCCTGGAGGATTTACAATCTAAGCTTGTACGTGAGGCAATGGAGGGGTAAGTTACTTGCCCAAGGCCAAAAGGAGCACCAGTGGGATTTAAACCAGGCTTCCCTGGTTCTTAACCTGCTACTCTGTCCATTAAGCTATTCCTCCACTCTAGCATTTTTTAATTATTGTTTAATGTACTCACCATGCTTCAGACACACAAACTTGCAAACACACAGATTCAGCTCCACAAACTCTTTCTGCAACAAAGCCACGGAGCCCAGGGTAGCCTTCCTCATATTAGGTGGAGGTTATTTGGGGGGGGGGGGGGGAGGAGGGGGAGGGGGAGAGATGAAAGGATGCCTACAAGCGTGAAGTTTTTTTTCCCGGGGTAATTTCTCCAAATGGATTAGTTTTGTGCATACCATGACAATAGTGAATCCCACTCCTAAGCTGGAGTATGTAACATAATAACATAGTTAAATAGTAACATAGTATATGATGGCAGATAAAGACCAGCATGGTCCATCTAGTCTGCCCAGCAAGGTGGCAAGAGTAGTTCTGTGCAGGTCACCCTTCCCCATGCCTTTGTTTAGGGGTATACACACCGTTCAGTGCAGATCACCTCTACTTCTTGAGTTAAGTTTATTTCGATTTTATCCTGTTACTATAAAGTGATCCACTGTGTCTGTCTCATGCCATTTTGAATTCT
Organism: Ichthyophis bannanicus; assembly: GCA_033557465.1. NCBI lineage: Eukaryota > Metazoa > Chordata > Amphibia > Gymnophiona > Ichthyophiidae > Ichthyophis > Ichthyophis bannanicus. The sequence continues at coordinate 1,846,988,287 of CM066031.1, read as the reverse complement.
GTCACCGTATTTGCCCCCACCACTTCCATCAGGAGAGCATTCCAAGCATCCACCACCCTTTCAGTGAAAAAGTATTGCCTGATGTTGCCTTTCAATTTACCCTCTTGCAGCTTCATGTTATGCCCTCTAGTTTTACATTTTCCCCATCTTTTGGAAGAGGTTTGTTTGTTCATTAATACTCTTTAAGTATTTAAAGGTCTCTATCATATCTCCACTGTCCCTCCTCTAGAGTATACATATTTAGATCTTGGAGTCTTTTTTTATATGTCTTCTAGAACAAGCTCTAAATCATTTTGGTCACCTTCCTCTGAACCGTTTCCAGTCTTTTTATATCCTTTGTGAGATATGGTCTCCAAAACTGAACACAGTATTCCAAGTGAAGCCTCACCGGTGACTTATACAGTGTGTGAGACCATGCCGGTCCTAGGCGGTTGCCTAGACCCGGGATAGCCTGGAGTTGTGGTAAATAAAGGACACTGTAGTCGTGATCCAAATGAAATTAAAGTTGGGTTTTATTCCCCTTCCCTTGAGGATGTTGTAGAATAAGGGACAACATAAAGAACGGTTGTTTTCACCAGGGTAAAGGATGTTTAACCAAAAATAATCATGCTTCTTTCCAGCAATAAAGTCCAACACTTTTCAACGTGCAAAATACAGTTTCTTTCTTGCACTTTTCCTTTAACAAAGGCTCTCTATATCATCAGTCAGGCATACAGCACATTCCATGGGTTCAAGGATATTTTCTGAGCTATTGCTCTCCCATTGCATAGGGCTAAGACCTGTCCCTGTATAAGGACACGGAGCCCCTATGAAGCTGCTCTCTGTGTCTTGCTCTGGGGAAACCTCAGTTGCCACCAGTGGGAGCGGCTTTTGTATGTCCCAGATATCAGGAGCTGTGCTGGGGATTTCTTCCCACGGCTTGGGGCAATAAGAGTTCCCTTGCCGGTTATAAGCCTGGCTTCTATCCCGGAGACTCCCTTTTCTCCCTTTAGCAAAAACAGGGTACTTATCTTTTCCTTTGGAGAAGATGATCTCAAACCCCTCTGCTTCCAGCCAAGGCTTCCTCTCTGCCCTGTAGCTTGCTCTTCTGTGGGAACCCTGGTTACGATGTCTGGCTGAGGGAAACTCACTTCCTGCTTCCCAGGTGCTTCTTTGGTCGTGACCTCTGCCTTCTGTTAACTGGACAGTTTGCCTTGGTGTGAGGACCCCTCTGGCTGGGAAGACCTTGCTGCAGTTTTGCTTATCCCACCTGGGTTTGCCAGCCTGCCCTTCTCCAGCCCTGGTTCTCCAAGGTAACGTGTCTTCCTGCAATTGCTTGGGATTTCTACTCTCACCTTCTCTCCAAGCCTGCCTGAAACAGCAGTCAGAGTTCCTTTGGTCTCTGCTTTCCTCCTGGCATTCAAGCTCCGGCTCTAGCCCTAATCCAGACTCCGGCTTCCACTGCCAATGCTCATTCTGCTGCTTCCAACTCTCTTCCTCCTCCTTGTTCTTCCTCTGTGAGATTTCCCACCTGCTTTTATCTCTCAGCTCCTCTAACGTGGAACGTGAGTCTGAGTCCAGGTGAGCCTGATTAGCACTCTCAATTCTTACTGCGTCACTACAACTCTGTGGAAAGTTTGTTTTCCTTTTCCCTGCCTCTCTGCACTGTGAATGCTGCAACTGCCCCTGAGGCTGCAAGGTAAGCTCTTCTTCCTTTTCATTTCTTAATATTTCAGGGTCTGTGTTTTCTAACTCCTGACAGGTAAGCCCTTCCTCCACATTGTCCTTTAATGTTTCAGGCTTAGTGCTGTCAAGTAAGCTCTTCCTTTGCATTGTTCTTTAATGTTTCAGGCCTAGTGCTGTCTAGCTCCTGACAAGTAAGCTCTTCCTCTGCACTACCCTTTAATATTCCAGGTTTTGTGCTGTCTACCTCATGACAAGTGGCATTAGTACCTCTTCCTTTCTGCTGGTAATTCCTCTCTGTATGCAACCCAGCATCCTTCTGGCTTTGGCCACTGCCTTATCACACTGTTTCACCACCTTGAAATCCTCAGAAACAATCACTCCGCGGTCCTTCTCCTGGCCCGTTCACACCAACCTCTCACCCCCCTATCTCATACAATTCCCTTGGACTTCTGCTTCCCAAGTGCATGACACTGCACTTCTTCACCTTAAATCGTAACTGCAAAGCATTGGACCATTCTTTCAGCTTTTGTAGATCTGTCCTCATGTTATCCACTCCCTCAGGGGAGTCCACTCTATGGGAAATTTCCGTGTCATCTGCAAAAAAGGCAGACGTTTCCGTTCAGTCCTTCAGCAATATCATTCATGTAGAGTATGATCTCAGTTTCTCAAATTTATGGCTAATACTCAACACAGTACTTGAATCGTGCCAGAAAGCTTCCTCCTGGAGTTCATAAGATGCAACGTATATAGGCAGTTTGGCAAGGAGCGCTTGGAAAGTCCTCTTAATCAAGCCTGCGGCACCTAACACAATGGGAAATATCTCTATCTTCTGCCACAGTTTCTTGGTCTCTGACTCCATTTCTTGGTACTTGAGGACTTTCTCCCTCTCCACACAATTCACAGAATAATTGCTTAGTACTGACACTTCTCTTATCAATGCCATGCAGATGTTTTTCTCCTTTACCATTATGTCGGGTTTTCTCGCATCTAGCTTTTTTATCAGTTGGACTGAGAGTGTCCCAGGTGGTCAAAACCTCTTCATTCTCCATAATTCTCTTAGGGTCATGATCCCAGTGCTTTTCTGGTACAGCAATGTTATAGTGTTTACAGAGTTTCCAATGGACGAAGACGTGCCACTTTATTGTTCCTTTCTGTATAGAAATTTTCTGCTATCAGAACTTCACAGCCAACTTCATGATGAGTGACTATTTCTAGCTCTTTCTTACAGAATCTACATATATACGTTTTGCCAATTTTGTTTTATGCTTGCTGTAAACCCTCTCATCTATTATCCACTATCCTGGACTGCAGCTGACAATCGCTCATCCTTCGGTTTTAGTTCACCTCTTTTTAACCATTCTTGTGTCTGGTTTTGATCGATAAATAGTTCCCGGAGAAGCACTTTGTATTTCCCACTGCAGCTGTGTATTTGTCCCTTGTTTTAACTCTTCCCTTTGAAGAGTTTTTTCTCTAGTTTTCCAACTTCTCTTGCGTCTTTTCCTATGTGTGCTGATGGATTCTCACTCATTCCTTCCATTCTTGGAATGCTTGTTCAACTTTAATGATGGAAACAGATTTTGGATATTTACTTTCGCATTTGAGCTTGTATATTTGGATCTGACAATATTGCTAAGTACACCTGAAAGTCTATGATCGTAGCTCTGTATGTATAACCAATTTCTAAGATGCCCATTCCTCCTTTGGCTCTAGGGATATACAGTCTTGGTTCTATAATTTGCCTCATGGGCATGGAGGCATTTTCTTGTTCATACATCAAGATCTTTAAGAAGCCAGTCAACAATCCCAAAGCTGTATGAAAGTATCAAAAGTGCCAATTAATTAATGGCTTGTATCTTATGTTGTGATATTAATGCATTATTTTGTAATGATTTTTAATCTCTTGTAATATTCTTTACTGATCTCTTAGTGATTTTTGCTTGATTGTCATTCATTACTTTGTATGTCCCTTGATGTAACAGTCCTCTGTCAGGGAGATGTTTTCAGTTTTGCTCAATTTCCCTCTAAGGAAGGTTGCATTAGCACAATTGTCAAGGCCAAAAGTCATCTTTATTTCATCTGAGAAGCTTTTCATTACACAGTGTTGTTCCACTAATTGTTGATCACTGGAATTGTAGAGCTTCAGTTCATCTGCAAACAGCAAGTGGGATCTTACCTATGGTTGTCATGTTCTTTAGGATTAAGGGTAAATCCATTTCTCAAAGAGTTGATGAGAATACTCAGAGGATTCAGTTGATGAGAATACTCAGTGGAAATAGCAATAAGGAGTCTCTGTGACTGAGTGGATTTAGGTGTGGGGGAGGGGGTAAATTTGTGGGGATGGAGTGGGTGCATTGCATTCCAGTGAGTGGGGAGAATATCTATAAGTGTGTAGTTGGGATCTGTGTATGTGTTAGTGAATGGATAGGGTGAGTGGATGACTAAGCGGGTGCATGGGTGACTTGGGACTACAGGGTGGTGAGTTACTGAGTGTGAATAGGCAGGGGAATCTAAAATTGTATAGTTAAGGTCTATGTGTGTCTGTGCGTATGAGTGAATGGGGGTGGGGGTGTGAATGGGGGATTTTGGGCAGGTGGATGATGAGTGAATGTGAGAAGTTGGGCGTGGTGTGTGAATCATCTCATTCCCTCCCTCCCATCGCCTCTACTCTTCCCTTCTGTCTACTCTCGCCCTTCTTCCCTCCCTTACCCTTTCCTTCTTTACCTTCCCTTTCCTTCCCCTCTCTCATGCCACCTTCCTTTCCATCCAGCCTATATGTAACCCCTACTATGATTTCTCACATATCGATGCTGATGTCCCTTTAAAAGCCTGGCAGATGCCCTTCAATCAATGTGCTCTTGACCATGTACTAAGCAGCTTGTGAGGAGCTACGCTAACAGCTAGCGCATACCCAAAACAGACAGCACACAGCACAGAATTAGCTATCTGCTTAGATGGATAACAGGAAGAGAAATGGGTGGGGTAGGAGTAAAGAGTGGGCATTAATTGCTTAGTGGGTAGCGATGAGTGCATGTGTACTAAATGCGAATGCTGCTATTCGGCATTATGGGTACAAATCAATGCGGTATCTGCCCACAACAGGCTCCAGGGCCTTGCATGATGGTGGTTTGAAATAGACAGAGACCATGTTAGTTTATTCAATTATCAACTGAATTTTAGATAAGCTGTTTGATTTAATTGTACTTTTAGAAACGAGCTGAACTTTTGCTACACAAAAATGCAATGTGTGCCTTTGAGTCAGTCCTGACTCCTGGCGACCCAGAAGCCCCTGGGTTTTCTTGACAGTGTCACTGGAAGTAGATTGCCAGGCCTTTCTTCCGAGGCAATGGAGGGTTAAGTGACTTACCCAAGGCCACAAGGAGTGCTAGTGGGACTTGAACCCTGGTTGCTTGGTTACCAAGCCAGTGCTCTAACCACTAGGTTACTGCTCCACTCCACAGCCACTTCATAAAGAGTGGATTAAGACCACTATTACTCCCAGATGCTCCCTAATCCCCTCGATCTTTCTCCTGCCTATTCTTCAATTATTTCTTCTGACTTCTGCTCTCCTCTCCATCTCTTTCTTATGGTTCCACATCACTTTCTCTCCCTATTGCTAACACTCCCTAATCTTCTCCCTTCATAGCAACAACTTCAACCCACCCCCTCCCTACCATCCCCTCCTTACCATCCTCACTTCTCCCACTATCTTGTCATCTGCTCTTGAACTTCATCTTTTTCTTCCTCTCATTCATCCATCTCCTCGCCCTCGTTACTGCTGTGCTGTCTCCTCTCTGCCCGCACACTTCTGCTCCTTCTCCTTCCAGCAGCTGGAGATATCAATCCCAACCTTGGACCCCCTAGATTTTTTTTACATGCCCAGGACAGATCCTCATGCAACTGCTCAGCTCTTACTCACACCCCTCTCCTTTCCCTCTCCTCTCTCCCTTTCTCATGCAACTTGTGGAATGCACACTCCATAAAGAGATCATGAGTATAGGCAAGTTTATCTCTAACGCTCTCCATCTCCTTACTCTAACTGAGACCTGACTCCTCCCAGAAGACTCAGCTTCACTTGCTGCCCTCTGTCATGATGGCTACCAAATCTCCCGCATAGAAACATAGGAATATAGAAATATGATGACAGAAAAAGACCACATGGCCTATCTAGTCTGTCCTTCCATATCAACAACTACAACAGTCCCCTTTTTACCTTTAGAGATCCTCTGTGTTGGTCCCATGCTTTTTTGAATTCAGTTACTGTCTTCATCTCTACCACCTCCACTGGGAGACTATTCCACGGATCCACCACTCTTTCCATAAAGAAATATTTCCGCATATCACTCCTGAATCTATCTCCCTGCACCCTCATCCCATGTCCCCTCATAGCAGAACTTGCTTTCAATTGAAAGCGGCTCTCTCCCTGAACATTTATGCCATGGAGGTATTTAAACATCTCAATCATATCACCTCTATCCCACCTTTCCTCTAAGGTGTACATATTAAGATCCTTCAGTCTCTCCTCATATGCTTTATAATGAAGCCCTCTAATCATTTTAGTAGCCACCCTCTGCACCAACTCCATCCTGTTCCTAACCACCACCATGGCCAGTGGGACATGCCTTGTCCCACTGGCCATGGTAGTGGTGTTAGGTTTCTACTCTCTCATTCCTGCCAATTTCAACCCCTCTTTCTACCTCAGTCTCACTCCATTCCCTCTTTTGAAGTCCGCTCTATCCACCTTTTTACTCCATTTCCTCTCCAAATAGCTGTTATTTATCGACTCCCTGACAAGTTCACCTCTACCTTCCTCTCTGACTGACTCGTGGCTTTCCTCCCCCTTCCTTAATCTCAGTAATTTTAACATTCATGTTAATAACCCCTCTGACCGTTATGCTTAAAGCTCCTTTCCCTTAACTCTTCATTCAACCTCCAGCTTTGCTCTATTGCCCCCACTCACCAGCAAGGCCACTGCCTTGACCTTGTCTTCTTTCTAATTTATTACCCTCAAACCTCTGTACTTCAGTTCTTACCTTATCTGACCATTACCTGATAAGCTTCACTCTTCACCCATTCTCTCAATCTCACCCAATGTCTTCCAATCTCTTTAGAAATCTTCACGCTATCAACTCATTGGCTCGCTCCACTGCTGTCTCATCACCTCTTTCCTCCACTATGTCATTTGAATCTGTTGATGAGGCAGTAGCTTCCTACAACACTGCACTTTCCTCTGCTCTGGATGCTCTTGCTCTGCATATGCCATGTCCTGTGAGGCATACTGTACCTCAACCCTGGCTGTCTTCTACTACCCAAAATTTATATTCCTGTGCCAGCTCAGCTGAGCACATTTGACTCAAATCCTGTGCCCTTGCTGGCTTTCTACACTTCAAATTCATGCTTGCCTCTCAAGTCAGCCATAGCATTGGTCAAGCAAAACTACAAGGTCCACCTGATGAACTCTCTTGGCTCTGGCCCTCACCTTCTCTTTACAGCTCTCAACTCTCTCCTCAAGGTGCCTCTGCCTCTGACCCCTCCCTCTCTTTCTGCCCAAAACTTTGGCAGACTATTTCCATGACAAAGTCCACAAGATTACACTCCAATTCCCCATGAGATCAGCTCCATCCCCTTTTCTCTCTGTTCATTCCCAACTCTTCTTTTCAACCTCTGCTATCCTGTTTCCCTTTTCTATGATCTCTGAGGAGGAAACCACACTTCTTCTTTCCTCCTCCAAATTCACTACAATCTCCTCTGATCTTATTCCCACCCTTCTCCTAAGCTCCATCTCCTCCACTGTCATCCCTTCCATGTCTCATATTCTCAACCTATTGCTCTCCACTGCTACTGTTCCTGCAGCCTTCAAGCATGCTGTGGTCACACCTCTCTTCTACAACTGAACATTGTATAGCGCTACAAGACATACACAGCACTGCACAGACACAAGTAAAAGAAAGTCACTGCTCATCAGAGCTTACATTCTAGTCAAGACAGATAACACAGTGGCTGTAGACATGGGATACATCTACGGGAATAGTAAGGAAGCATAAATGAGATCAGGTGAGTCCAGATCCAAATGCAGCAGCGAAGAGGTGAGTTTTCAGCCTGGATTTGAAAAGGGTTGGAAAAGGCATCTGATGTACAGACTCAGATAGTTTGTTCCAGGCATAAGGAGCAGCAAGGTGAAAAGAGCAAAGTCTGGAGTTAACAATAGAAGAGAAGGGCACAAATAGAAGCAATTTGCCAGAAGAGCGGAGTTCCCAAGGAGGGATGTAGGGAGAGATAAGAGAAACCTTCTCTAGACCCTACCTGTCGTTCTAATTATTGACCCATCTCTTTGCTCCCCTTCATTTCTAAATTACTTAAATGTGCAGTTCACGGCCATTGCCTTGACTCTTTCCTCTCAAGCCTTTCTGGATCCACTGCAATCAGACTTTCGTCCTTTACATTCTACTGAAACAGCTCTTGCCAAAGTCTCCAATGACCTGTTCCTGGCAAACTCCAAGGGCCTTTGCTAAATCCTCATCCTTCTTGAACTTTCTGCTGCTTCTGACACTGTTGACCACCACCTTCTCCTTGGCCTCGCTTGGTTTTAAGGGCTCTGCTCTATCCTGGTTCTCTTCTTATCTCTTCCAGCACACTTTCAGTGTTCTGGTGGATCCTCTTCTACTGCTTTCCCACTCTCAGTTGGTGTACCCCCAGGGTCTGTCTTGGGCCCACTCCTTTTCTCTCTTTATAACCACTCATTTGGTGCACTCATCTCCTCCCATGGTTTTCAGTACCATTTTTATGCTGATGACTCTCAGATCTATCTCTCTACACCTGAAATCTCTCCAGCAATCCAGGCCCGGATCTCTGCCTGCCTATATGGCATTGCTGCCTGGATGTCTCACCGCCATTTGAAATTGAACATGGCCAAAACTGAGCTTCTTATTTTCCACTCTAAACTCACCTCCCCCCTGCCTCCTTTCTTAATCTCTGTGGATAACATTTTACTATTCCTCTGCCTACAACCTTAGGTCATCTTTGACTCCATCCTCTCCTTCTCCACACACATCCAACTGATAGCAAAAAACCTGTAATTTATTTTTGTATAACATCATCAATATTTGCCCCTTCCTTTCTGAATACACTAGTAAAACACGTGGAACCCAATTCTGAAAGAGGCACATCCGGAACATAAGAACATAAGATATGCCATACTGGGTCAGACCAAGGTCCATCAAGCCCAGTATCCTGTTTCCAACAGTGGCCAATCTAGGTCATACGTACCTAGCAGTTTCCCCAAAAGACACAGGTTCCACAATGCTTGTATTGGGTCAAGCATTGATATCCTGGGTCACTTCTTAATAATGGTTTATGGACCTTTCCTCCAGGAACTTGTCCAAACCTTTTTTAAACCCAGCTACACTAACAGCCTTTACTACATCCTCCAGTAACAAATTTCAGAGTTTGATTACACGTTGAGTGAAAAAATATTTTCTCTTATTAGTCTTAAATAGTTTACCCTGTAGCTTCATTGCATGTCCCCTAGTCTTTCTATATTCTCATAACGTAAACAATTGATCTACGTTTAACCGTTCCACTCTGTTCATTAATTTATAGACTTCTATCATATCTCCCCTCAGCCATCTCTTTTCCAGGTTAAAGAGCCCTAACCTTTTTAGTCTTTCTTCATAGGAGTATCCTTCCATCCTCTTTACCATTTTGGTGGCTCTTCTCTGAACCTTTTCTAAAATCGCTATATCCTTTTTAAGATACGGCGACCAGAACTGCACACAATATTCAAGGTGCGGTCTCACCATGGAGCGATATAGAGGCATTATAATATTTTTTGTTTTATTTTCCATTCCTTTCCTTATGATACCTAGCATTCTATTTGCTCTCTTGGCCACTGCTGCACACTGGGCCGAGGGTTTTAACATGTTATCCACAATGACGCCTCAATCTTTTTCCTGGGTGGTAGTTCCTAATGTGGAACCTTGCATCGTGTAACCATAGTTTGGGTTGTTCTTCCCTAGGTGCATAACTTTGCACTTGTCCACATTAAATTTCATCTGCCATTTTGATGCCCAGTTTTCCAATTTTTTAAGATCCTCTTGCAATTTTCCACAATCCTCTTGGGTTTTAACAACTTTAAATAGTTTTGTGTCATCTGCAAATTTGATAACCTCACTCGTTATTCCCTTTTCCAGGTCATTTATGAATATGTCAAAAAGCAGCGGACCCAGCACAGATCCCTGGGGTACACCACTATACACCTTTCTCCATTGGGAAAATTGTCCATTTAGCTCTACCGTCTGCTTTCTATCTTTTAGAAAACTCTTTTTTATTATTATATACTATAACCAACCGTAGATACATACACTTGACAACATACAACATACGCGCACACAGAGCGCAAACCCTGTACAAAGAACAATGAAAAAAAACATCAGAGCCATACACTCTACTATGTACATAATGCAATCTGTATCATGCCCACCAGAAGTAACTAGGAGTGCCCCCCCCCCTTCCCCCCCAACAACCGCCCTCCCCTCTACACCCCACCAACCATATCCCCCCCCCCCAGTCCACACCAAGCTACTGGACTTCTAGAGTGGAAGCTACCGTAGGCTCATCGAGGGCCTCCACTACCGTAGGCTCATCAAGGGCCTCCACCAACGCAGGTTCCCCACTCAGCACCCCCAATTCCTTTCAGCCACTCAAAAGATTCTGCCTCCTAACCGGGTCCCACACCCTAACCCACCGATCCCAAGCTGCCGCCCCCAGACACTTCCCCGTCCGCTTCTCCATGTCCCCCAGGTCTAACATAGCTCGCTCCCATTCACCAATGTCGGGGGTTGTGTTCAGCAACCAGTGGCGCAAGATGCATTGTTTCACCACCAGGAAACCCTTCTCACATAACTGACGTTCCCCACGGGGAATGGGGCAAATCCCGACCCAATACCCAAATAATCCCCACTCAGGGGAAATTTGCACTGAGGAACCCACCCAGTCACTTAATTTAGCCCGTACGGCAGTCCAAAACTGTTGGATACGGGGGCAGAACCAGAACCGGTGGGCTAAAGAGCCCGGGGCGCTCCCACATAAAGTACACACATCTGTCTGCGCCAGACCCATCCGCGCCGCCCAGACGTTGGAGACATATGCCCTCCAGAGAAACTTATATTGTATCTCCTGCAACTGAACAGATTCCACCAAACCTTTAATCGCCCCGAAGGCAGCCTGCAAACATTCCACCGTACCCTGCTTTCTATCTTTTAACCAGTTTCTGATCCACAATAGTAAACTGCCTTCTATCCCATGACTCTTTAGTTTTGCCAAAAGTCTCTGATGAGGGACCTTGTCAAAGGCTTTCTGAAAGTCCAGATACACTATATCAACCGACTTACCTTTGTCCACCTGTTTTTTCACACCTTCAAAAAAACATAACAGATTAGTAAGACAAGAGTTTTCCTTGTCTAAAACCTTCCTTGTCTAAACCCGTGCACATCTCCAGATAGGGCATTCACACAGAGGCCCAGTTCTACAACCCCACTAGACACATACTGGGTGTTGTAGAATCGACTTGTGGCCGTGGCCAGCAAAGCACACCAACTGGCAGCCTATCAGCCTGCCTTGCGCCACCCGCACGTGAAGGCCGTGCACACACTGCCCAGCCACTCTATGCACCTGTAACCCCGAAAACGTTCCCAATCCCATGTCCTGCAGCCCATGTGTGACTGGATCCAGGAAGAAGGCCCCCCCCCCAACATAATGCACACATCAATATGGCTACCAGGCAGCCCAACGTCAGCGAGGTGGAGACGAGGCTGCTGGTGACCATGGTCATCGAGTAGAAGGAGATTCTCCTCCCAACTGGGCAGAGGTGACTAGCCCACATAGCAGTATCCAGGGGCTGGGAACATATCAGGACTACCCTCACCAAGTAAATACAGCACAACAGAGGCAGACAAACCTGGAAGCAGAAAGAAGTGGGCAGGCTGGAATAGCACCCAAGTTGGCACAGAGACAGGCATGCACCAAGGTGGAGAAGAAGAGCAGGGGAGGTCAGGATCTGGCCCAGGCAGAAAGCTGGCAAGCTGCACAGTGACAGGACAGCACAGCACAACACAGACAGAGCAGCCCAACAGCAGGGGCCCAGGAAACAAGGGAGAACAGGATGCATGCAGGCCCACAGTGAAGGCATAGGGGGACACAGAGACAGATGGAAGGGACACACATAGCAGAGAGCAGTCCCAGAATGTCAACCACAGCCCCAGGTCACATAAATGCCCCTGAGGAGGCAAAATTAAAAGGTCCTGTACATGCCCCAAGGCAAATCCAGGATCCTGAGTGCTGTGGTTCAGGGACAGAATCATGAGGCTACAGCTGTCAGTGCTCCAAGGCGGTAGGCAAAGAGAGAGCATGGCAAATCAGAGGGGAGGCCCAGTGTGAATGGTAGAGGTGCAAAATGAAGCAGTCCAAGTAGGAGGTGAACCCAGGATCCCAAGCAGTGTGGTTTAGGGCCAGAACCATCAGGCTACAGCTGTTAGTGATCCCCAAACCCATGGAGTTGAGGGAACATGTCCCTGTGCATGTACACCAAATGCAATGATCAGCTGCTGCTCCCCCTCCTCCCTGGCATGGCATGGTAGGGTGATCTGCCACTGAGAGCAGATGGACACGGCACATGATGGGCATGTGCAGAGTGCTAGCAGAACCATCCCATAGAGTAGGCAGATCTGTGCTCTGGCATGGGTGAATGATGAGGTGTGTCTCTACCCCACAGACATTTCCGGATCCTACGTGACATGGAGGCCTACTGTGTGCTTTACCACTCAATCTGCCTCACGCACCCCCAGCTGATATGGCGTATCTGGCAGTAGCTGCAGGAGGAGCAGGGTGAGTAGCCATGCAGATACTCTGTCTGAGCAGCAGGCCAACAGGCCCCCCAACATTGAGGCAGGCCAACATATGTAAGAGCAGACACCACTGTGACATGGACTCCACAGAAACAGCATGCCCCCACCCCAGGGTCCCACAACACATAGTCCTGGCCCGCACTGTCCCACCCACTGCAGAGATGGGATGTGCTGGAACACCCTGTGTGTGTGGCTGGCTCCCCCAGCAACCACAGTCATGAAGCTAGCCATGACCTCCTTTCCCCACACTGGCAGCACAGTGGGAGGAGGACTCCCCACCCCAATCACCAGATGGCTCCACCCCTGGCACCATGGAGGATGCCGGTGCAAATATACCACCCAGCCCCAATGGGAGCAGCAGGATGTCTCTTTGCATGATGTGTCCAAAGTATGAAAGTCAAAGTCTTGTCATCTGGGCTTCTAAAGAAAGCAGTTATTCAATCTCTTCTAGTATTGTCTGGTTTGTTCTTCAGGCATTTCATGGTATACACAATATTCTTCACCAGCACCATAATTCAAAGTCATTAATTTTCTTTCTGTCTATCTTTTTCACTGTCCAACTTTCACATCCAGAAGATGTTATTTAAAATGCCATGACTTGGACAAGTCAAATCTTTGTATGGAGAGAGACATCTCTGCTCTTGAGAATCTTGTCTAGGTCCTTCATAGCCATTCTGCCAAGAGCAATGCATCATTAGATTTTTTTTACTGCTTGTCGCTTCTTTTATTGATGCAAGCAGGTTAAAGTGGTTGACTATTTAAATTTCTTCTCCATCAACGATTAACTTATTGATTTTGCCAGGATCTTTGTCTTCTTTACGTTAAGGTGCAGGCCCAATTTAAGACTATGTTCCTTGATCTCACAAAGCAAATGTTTCAGATCGGCTTCACTTTCAGCCAGTATTGTGGTACCATCAGCATAGCGAAGGTTGTTGATGAGTCTTTTACCAATCTTAACGAGAGATATCATTGTGGATGTGAGATGGATCCTTGGAAAGACAAAAGAATACCAAAAGGATATCTTTATGTGTTTTATTGACTACAGCAAGGCTTTTGACTATGTAAACCACGAGAAACTGTGGGCCACATAGAGAAGCATGGATAGAAAAGAACACCTAATATTTCTCTTGCGCAACCTTTACAATGATCAAGAAGCAACAGTTCAAACGGAACAAGGAGAAACAGAACAGTATACAATCAGCAGAGGTATATGACAAGGCTGCATACTTTCCCTCTACCTCTTTAAAAGGGAAAGGTGTAGTCTGTAAAGTTTTGTCTCTTGTTCAGACCCTCAAGGGTCCAAATAGGCATGAGTTTTCAGGACATCCCTAATGGCTATGAAGATGAGAGATGTGCATGCATATTATCTCCCTTGCGTTCAAAGCTATCTCAAGCATATTCATTAGGGATAGTGGACAAGCACTTAACCCTCCACTGCCTCAGGTACAAACTTAAATTGTAAGCCCTCTGGGGACAGGGAAATGCCTACTGTACCTGAATATAACTCACCTTGAACAAATAAAAATCCTGGCCAGTCGGAGGTCCTCCGGGAGTAAACTTGTGCGTCTCTGTTCTAGGTTATTCTTGCAATGGCTCACTAAGGAGCATGTTTATTAAGCGGCACTAAGAATTGGCTTCTTAGTGTGCTTTTAGTGCCAAAAATTAGCGTGGGAGGTGAGGCCATGCTAAACCTGCAACTACAATTAATGCAGGTCCACTTACTGCCACCTACTGGCGTGGCAATAAGTACACTCGTGCTACCTGTAGCATTGAAATTAGTGCACGATAATGATGTCCATGCTAATTGCAATGCACAGGCACTTACCCTCTGCCCCTAATCCACCCAGTCCCTGCCTATTGCACACTAAGTGGTTTGCTTTGGATTTTTACCATGCTGGAATTTTTAGCAGCTCATGTGGTCCTGAGCTAACCGTTTATCATGTGCTAAACCTAATGCTAACCTGTTAGTGCACATTAGTAAACATTCCCCCAAGAGCTTTTAGAATATGCTCAGAATTTAGGTTTCTCCACAATCCATTTGGCTACTAGAACTGTGGACTATGTATCCTTAGAGAATCAAGATGTATGCAGGAATATTCTAGAAATAGTTTGGATGTTGCTGAAGCTATTGAAAAGTATTATGTGTGCAATATTTTTTCTCATAATTCAATCTTGCTTTGTGCTTTTCAAATACAATAGATTGTCTCTTGCTTAAGGCAAAGTTTACCAAACACTCCTAGTTGTTGCAGGAATGAGCATGGAGTGAAAGCCCCAATGTTCATCCATGAATCACTTGATATTAAAGTGAGGTTCTACAGTGGATAGTCTGCCTAGGGAGGTGATAGAATCTCCATCGCTGGTGGTCTTTAAGGACAGATTAGATGAACAGTTGTCTGGGATAGATTAAGGATCGGGTCTGGGTGATGTTGAAGGGACAGGTGAACTAGATGATCTCTTGACGTCCCTTCCAGCTCTGCCCTGTCTATGATTATTGTCCTTAGAAGCAATATATAAGTCCTAGGCATTTTTTAAAAGTTTTATACCATTTATATAGAATATATTTCTCTATTGCTAGAAGAAATTATTGGACAGTAAAGAGTTAAGTGTACTCAGACTTGGCAGGTATATATCATAATTTAAATACCCTAAGTGGTTCACATCTACTACTGATAGGCTTTGGGATCTAAATGATTTGCCTATTTATGGGACCTTTGAAATCCCTAACAATAGCCTGCAAATAAGCTGAAAAGGCCAATGAAAGAGCCCTTTAAACTGCAGCAAAAGACAGGCACTATTATTCTTCCCCCCCACTAATCACACCCCCCCCCCCCCCCAGAAGCTGACTCCAAGGTAACAGGGACACAAAGGAAGACTTAGAAAAGTTTAACCAGCATGTGAGCGAAAGGGACCTCCTGTGATTGGAAGCATCTGAGTCAATAGAAAAAGTGTGTGTGTTTAATGAAAGGGGGAAAAAAAGCAACGATTCCTACCTCCTACTAAGACAGAGACAGAGAGAGAGAGAAACATAGATGATGAATAGAGATTGCAAAGATGAGACGATGATTCATACTGAACCAAACTAAAATTAGGAAGTTCAGATTATTTGTATGTAAACTTTACAAAAGAAACCCAGTGAAAATGTCAGAATCAGAGAGAAGTTCCTTCAGCAGCTTGGACTCGGCTAGTAAGGTGTTGCAGTTGGTCTCCAGAGGGGAGTGGATCGCACTAGAACAGACTCTCAAGGGCATCGAGAAGGGCGATCTGGATACCTTCCAAAGCGAGCAAGTAGGTAACATTCACCACCGACACTCGGTGAGACTTCCCCGAGAACAGAGTGGGTCCATCAGGGGTGCGGCCAGTATCCCCCATAGATTCTAACCCATGCCACAGGATCTGCTGGAGCTGTAGGCTGTATGGATGGCGGACATTCCCTCAAAGCATCTTTAAAGGGAATTTCATTTTAAGAGTAAAACTTGTTTTTCAGCTTTGGTGGGATCTTGAATAGAAACTTATTTGAGGGACTGTAAAATGAAGACAGTGCAGTGCATTACTCCAGTAGTTTATAATGGATTGCGTGTGCGTTCTGTCAAATCGTTTTGCATTTTCTTCTCTTTGTTTTCTTTCATTAAAGACATGAATGTGATAACACACCTACTATGCCACTGTTTAAGCAAGGAGACCTACATTTGCCTGGGAAAGTTCAAGGTGCAAAATTCAATTCTAGCGTAATTCTGTTTACTTAGCAGCGTTCCCATGGCATTTTTTAGAAATAAGGGTCCGCAAACAAGCGGTAGGTGATGACTTTCTGTTAGATTGGCCCCGTACATCTGTGACAAGCTTTCGAGAGTTCCTGTGAGTCCATCGAGACCCTGAAGAAACGTCACAGTTATACTGGATTCATGTGGTACAGAGTCAGCTTGACATGAGGTTTTCTGCATGTACCATTACAGCTCAGGGCATCCTAAAAGGGCGATTACTTTTTATCCCTCTCTGGTTGGGGGTTTCTTTTAGTGTATGGAAGGAGAAAGGGCATTGGCGTCAGTCAGATCTGCCACTTATCTACTTTCCTCTAGTCCTTCACTAATGTCACTTGTATTGCTGCAAAAACCCCAGGGCCTGATATTCAAAGGGGTGTGTGAGTTTGCAGGACCCGAGCCCGATGTTCAGCAGTACTAACCAGCTAGTGCCACACCACAGGCCACTTTGGCATAACTGGATAGTGCTGGAGCGGTCCTGGCATCTATCTGGTTAGCAGTGATTTTCAGCCCACTGACCGGATGGGTAACTGCAGAAAGTTAGGACAGGTCAATGGCTGCTCTAACTGTCTGCACTGTTGCTGCCTGGTTAGTGGCTTAATATTGCCTCTGGCCAAATAGCAAAAACTGTCGGTAGTGAAATTAGATATTCAGCGCCAGATGCCCGATAGACTCCAGTGCTGAATATCTGGTTTCACTTTTGCCTGCGGCAGTTGGGCGTCTTGGAAATGCTGACTGCCGCAAGCTCTCAGTTTTAGCAAACCGTGGCTCCTAACTGTCCTGATGCGGTAAGCTGCACTATCCTTTCCAGCACTGGTTACGCCTGATTTTCCTATGCTTGTCATACTCCTGGACTGATAATACAGAAAAATCAGCGGTAAAATCGCGGCACCAAAAATTAGGGCAGTGCACATACAAATTGTTTTTTACTTTTCTCCTAGCACTGAATAAAGCTGAGGTAAATGTGCAGTGGAAGAGCAAAAGTGTCATCTGATGTGAGGTGCGGCACTTCACTGCAGATGGTCTGAGATCCCTGGTGGCCCAAGTAGACCCCCTGCCCCTCTCCCCAGGCTCCCACAATGATCCCTTGGGCTCCCGCAACCCCCTATACCCTAGCCCGTACAGTGCTCCCCCCATCTCTGGAGTCCTATGACACTCCCAGACACCTCTACCCTCCAGACTCCTGTAACACCTCAATGAACACCCCTGCAACACTCTCCAACATCTCCATCACCTGAATTTCCATAACACACCACTCTCCAGACACCTCCACCCTCCCAGACTCCTGTGACCCCCCTTCCAAGGCTATCTAGTCCAGACATTCCTGGCCCAGGCATCTACACTATACACAGCCCATGAGAGGAATGGAGTCCCAGCTGTGAAACCACAGTGGAATCTAAGAGTGCACTCATCCAGATTCAGGAGGGAGCTGTGGTTCATGCCCTTCTATCAGAGGATTGTCACTTCAGTGGCTGGGCAAGTGAGTAAGGAGAGATTAAAATGTAATCAAGGCCCATGATGCCCCAGCCTCAGATTTTGTTTCATGAGCAGCAATGAGTAGGCTGGGGCAGGTGCCGAATGGCTTGCAAGGTCAAAGGTATAGGAAGAGGTTGACAGGCTTCAAAAATGGAAAAGAAAATGGGCTAACAGACCAAGAACCACGAATTGGAGTCATACAGTATGTATTGCTTGGGTTCTATAAGTAGAGTAGCAGTATGCCGTAGCTCCATGTCAAGGAAGCCTAGCTGTGCATTGCATGCATGGAGATGTACCGTAGTTCTCTGATTCTCAGCAAAATCACAACTATCTGTGCTAAAAACCCAGACTGTCACAGCCAGTCCACCACGCCATGGAGCTATATGGTCAAAGCTTCTCCAAGTTGTCCTGGTGAGTCCACAGTCCTTCAAATTTTCAGGATAGCCACAATGAATATGCATGAGAGAAATGTATAGATGTTAGGTACTGTATATATATTTATCTCATGAATATTCTTTGTGGCTATCAGGGTGGGTTTGGGAAGCCCTATCCTGCCCTGGCTCTAATTGATGATTGTTTGGAAATATTATTTGGATGGCAAGAGCGCATAAATCAAATTTCTGCTACTTTTTCTTGCCATCATTATGTTGTCTGTTGAAACCTCATCCCCTTGCTTCCTTTTAATCTTTAGGAGTTTGCCCTGACCCCCTTTATGATTGCTGTGAGAGAGAACAGGCTGTCGATTGTTGAGAGATTTCTTGAGCTGGGAGTGAATCTTTGTGATCAGACAAGGGTAAGAACCCATTAACTCTCGTTTTGATCTTCACGGCCTCTGTGGGTGTGGGAGCGTCATGGGTAAGATGTCAAAGCCATGGGAATCCAGAAATGTGCGTTTGGAGGTGTAACAGAGACAAAGTATTTAGGAAAATGAGGATCTATGTCTAAGTGCTTTCAGATTTCAGGTGTCAGGCAGCCAGGAACAATGCAAGGTTTGTTGCTGTCCTAGGTGGTTTCAAAATTTGCGACTCTCTACTACCCCAGGCCTCCATGTTTATTTCTCCTGCCCCCTCAAGTTTCCACCACTATCCTTACAAACCTTGCACTGTCACTGTCACTGCCAAATATCCCTATTTACTCTGCCCTTCACTGAAGCACTGGATTCACTGTGAATCACGGTAATTGCCTGTGGCCACCATGCTACAGGGGACTCCGAGCTTGCCGAATATCTGGGCCCCAGCATATCTAACACCAGTCCTAGCAGTAACTCAAGAAAGTAACCCATGTCAACTAAGTTGGAGGCCTTGGGTCATTTCCTAGTGGACAGATGTCCATGTCCCTAAAACTATCATCACAATTTAGCACTCAACAGAGAGGGCAAAACTTCCTCAGGCACGGAGACTGGACCATTCTATCACCCTTGGGGGTGGTCCCTTTGGACTGAAGCATCGCGGTAGGGCATGCAGCCATGCTCACTACACTTGTGTTACAGATGAATGGTTTCCGATTCCAGAGCTATCAGACACCTTTCATGAAATTAAAATTCACTTGGGTTGATATTCACAAGAATTTATACATTTAGCAGAAGTCATTGATGCAGAAAACGAGGCTACGCTCTAGCAGAGTGTTTTGCATTGGATTTTCCCGCACGAGGGTTGCTCTCTTACGTAGAAAGCAAGCTAGCGAGGGTAAATCCAGAATACAAACGCCACACCTAAGCATAGCACGGTGGTCATTAGAGTGTGTCAGTTTTGCAGATGTCATAATTTAAAAAAGCACTAGAGAAAAAAAAGGTACAATTTCATGTGACAAATCAACAACTAGCTTTAAATTTGGTGTAATAAGTTATTGACCTACCTTTAGTTTCTAGGAAATTACGCAAGAATACATAAATATGTTTAAGTGCTCTGATATTGTTTTTATGTGTTTGCATAGCATATTAATGCCTTTTGTGCCTCAATTATCAATTTATCTTATTTCTGTGTGGGGGTTTAATGGTGAACTGTTTGAATATAAAAATAAATAAATTAGACACAAGGTCTCAGGCATCTCCTTTTCCAGCTGCAACTGTTGAAAGAACAGTGTGAAGAGGTAAGGAAGATAGTCATGCCTACAGTGAGGAGGTCAGCGAGTCTGTTCTGCAAGCTATGTTGTGCAGTGAAGAGGAACAGGAGAGAGGAGATGCTTTGGAGAAAATATTGAAGATCAGAGGTGAAAGAGATAAGAAGATTCAGCTTGGAGACAGCAGCGTGAGACCCAGGAAAACACCATCCATCAACACTGAGGCAACTACAATCACCCAATTACTTGACTGGAGCTCTGGAGTCTCTGAGCCTCCTCTTACCTGTACCATGACAACAGCAGATATCAAAGCATTTTTGACCAAGCCCATGATGGTTCCAAACTGGCCATCACAAACCAAGTCCATAGAAAGGTGTGTTAAAATGACAACTGAGGCTGCTGGTCATGTGTGCAATCAGGAGAGGAGGGAACATTGTATTAGGGGTCAGATGGTTAGCAGGGAGCTCATGAGCTGAAACAGAAGCAAACAAGATATGGCTTCTTTGCTGGATTTTGTTAAATAACATTGAATTAACTGCATAAATGACATTTTAAAGACAATTATATGGCTACAGGTGTTGTTCAGACTATTTGTACATTCAAATACTACAATTTGACGTAGGTAAGACTCACTTTAACCCTGGAATTACCAAGATTTTTTGCACACACTGAATACCGTTGGGGTCATAAATGACCCCACGACAAATTTTAATTGTTAACCATGAAAAATTTAAACTAAACAGACAAAATATTATTCCGAATTAATGATTTATTATATGAAGGTTAAATGTTTTGAAATTTAATGCTTTATCATAAAATTACATGAAGAAGAGTTGCCATGAAAGCAGTTTTTGCATGCACTTGATGAACACAGTAAAGTACTACAGTCATTTGCATGAGACACAGACAATTTCTGAATGTTCTTTGCAAACATTGCGCTTGCAGGAGGTGCAAACTATGTTGCTTTTCTTGTCTTTTTCTCTGGAACAGCAGTGACACCTTGCCCTTTTCTTTGGGATCCCGACATTGCAAACAGCATCAGTGGCTTCTTCAATGATGGAAGAAGTCTCGCTGTAATTACTCTGAAGTAGCTACTTTCCTAATTCCAAGAGGAATAGACGACGTCTGTGCTTTGACTTGGACTGCCATTCTGGATTTAGTGACATCCAAACAATGAAGGCGTTCAAAGCACTGATGTCCAACATGTTGTAGAAGATTGTCACTGGCCAGCTTCTTGTCATTCGTTTTGTGGTATACGTGCGCAACATTTGATCTGCCATATCTACTCCACCTTTACTAGAATTATAGAGCAAGATCATGCGTGGTTTTTTTGTCTGGACGTGTGCTATCTACTTATTCTTGATCATGCAAACTGCTCAGAAGAACAGCCACTTTTCCTTTCTACAGGCAATAGGAAACCAGAATGGCGTCATCACGAAAGGCAAACAGTGAAGTGAATACCTTTCGGCCCTTTGCTGTTACAAATTCTGGAGGTAATTCTTTTCTGTTCTTTCGAATTGTCCCCAAAAGTGTCATTTGTTTTTCTAGCAATTTCCGTGACAGGGATAAACTGCAGAAGAAATTGTCAACAGTAACATTTCTGCCAGATCGCGTCAATCCTTCAGTGAGTTGCAGCACAACCCTTTCACCCTGATTCTGTTCCCTGTTTTGTCCGAGTTCCCTTCCTGTATATACTTGAAGACGCAGAACATATGACGTTGCACTGTCACACAACATCCATAGCTTTATGCCATATTTCCCAGGTTTGCTAGGAATATATTGTCTGAACGGAACATGGCCACGAAATGTAAGCAGTTGCTCATCCACGGTAACATTTTCACCAGGAACAAAGGCGTCACTTAGAGTTGCTTCCCAGGTATCAAAAACGTGTCTGATTGGAGCAAGCTTATCCACGCCTCGTTGTTCACGTCTGTTGGTTGCATCATCAAATCTGAGAGCACAAGAAATTTGCTGAAAACGGTTACGGGCCATATTTTTGCCGAAAACAGAATGACCATCTTCAAGGTTCCACAACTGAACTATGGATTCATTTCGTGACTTATACACACCTGAGAAGATCAGAAGTCAAAGAAAACGTTGAAATTCTCCATCTGTCAAATCTTTCCAGGTGTCGTCATAAATGTGTCTTCCTTGTTTGCTCGTCCACATCATGATTTCATTCAATAAGTTCTTCCTCATGAACAAGTGGAATGCTGCGAGAGGGCCATCAACATTTGTACAGCATACCTTATAGGACCTTGTTGTGCGGGCATGACATTAGCTCTGGCGTATCTTCCAGCAGCTTGCTTTATAGGTTTCCTGTTCCATGATGTGGCATCCTTAGATACATAGGCTTCAATGGCAACATTTGTGCTTATAGTTGATGACCTCTTAGCTCCTCTACGACCACAACTAAGATTCCTCACAGATGATACCGGCACTGAGGACTCCTGCCTTCTTCCCCGTCCAGCACAGCCTCGACCTGTAACTTGACTCTTTGCTGCAGGCGATGTTACCAGCTCAACATCAGTCTCACATTCACTTGGCGACCAACTGTTGTCGACATCTGAATCATGACTGTCATCATCAGCTTTATCGCCCGAACTTGGCTTATATGCTTCTTCGCTTGTTGAATATGCTGCATCATCAGACAACTCAGAGCCATCACTGTCAGCATCTCATTGAAATATTTCTCTTACTTCGGCAGCTGAATACTTTCATTTTGACATCATAAACAATAACCTAAAATAAATAAACAAAGATAAAGTTGAATAAAACACAAAGCAGTTTTACTATAGGTGTACAATAATCATGATGAACGAGCTGAAAGCCTTTAGATTTCATTGGAAATAATGAGAGAACGTATGATATCAATTACAGGAAATGTGTAATTTTCATAAAATAAGAGTATAAAAAATAAATGATACATAATTAATGATAAATACCTTTGTCAGATCAAAAAATTCACAAAACTGCAAATTGTATCACGATCCAAACCGGACGTAAGCAACTGGGGTCAAAAATGACCCCACTGGTACTCTGTGCTGCAATTCATCACTAGCGTCACCTAGCAGATGAAAATTATTCCTCTCATGGCGCAATATAAAGAGAATATTGACTTGTGAAAAGTCATAAAAAGATTGCATTCTTGAACAACTAGTTTCCGAGATACGCGTTGTGAAACTTGCAATGGGGTCACTTTTGACCCCATCGGTACTCCCAGGGTTAAGCAGTTTCTGAAGATAGCTTTAGAATCGGCATGCAAAACTGCATAATTTGGTCACTTATAGTTTATAAATTTTGGAAAAATAAAAATCTGTCCCTAAAATTTATTTATACTGCTTTATCATTTCAGTCAAAGCGGATTACATTGTAACTTAAACTTGGTAATGTACATTAAACAGGGACATTGATAACTTGGATTTTTCTGAAGGAGGGTTAAGTGACTTGCCCAAGACCACGAGGAGTGTTAGTGGGAATCAAATTGTGGCCTAATGGTTGCCAAGCCAGTGTGCTAACCACTAGGCTACTCCACCACTGGTGGTTATGCTAATTGCATGTAAAAGATTGAATATTTAATTGCCCCCAAAGTAAAATAAACTGCACTGAAAAAGCACTGTTGTTCCTGTTCTCTTAACCCTGGATCATTATAACAGCTTCGGTCGGGGTGAAGATTCAGCAGGGAGCAAAGGCATTATTTGATTATGCCCAGACCCCGATTTCCTCACCCCAACCCTGATCCCATCAAAGAATCATTAGTGGCCCCAGTATCACCCTTCCCTATACACACCTCCATTTCTAATAGCCACCATCCTCCACTACGATTTACAATAAAACATTGGCAGCCCAGTGACTCCTACCACTCACCCTCTGATCCTCTCTCATAACACAACTACTGTTGCCTCAACTTCACCCAAATACCTTAAATATGATTGAAGGCAGGATGTTGTCCACATGCTCCTTCTTCCGCACTGCCATGGTGGCAGTGGACCTCATGCAGTGCATCCTGGGATGCCCCATGTAGGGGGTCAATCTGCAAAATAAGACCAAAATTGTCTTATATGACAGACAACCCCACCCCCCACCCCACCCCATGTTGCATTCTGGGACTCACAGTGTTGTGTCAGAAGACAGACTGATCATAAGAACACAAGAAAATAAGAAATGCCATACTGGGTTCGACCAAGGTCCATCAAGTCCAGTATCCTGGTTCTAATGGCCAATCCAGATCACAAATACCTGGCAGGTTCCCAAAGAGACATACAGATTCCATAATGCTCGTAACAGATCAAGCAGTGGATTTTCCTGGTCCTCTTTAATAATGGTTTGGGGACCTTTCCTCCAGGAACTTGTCCAAACCTTTTTTAAACCCAGCTATACTCATTTTTATTTATTTATTTGTGTGTGTTTTTATACCACAATACCTTGTAATCAAAGCGGTTTACAGTCGAAACAATAGATACGTTGAACATTTAACTGAAACGTTCAATCAAAAATTTACATCATTCTAACAAAAGAACTTATTTACAATTCTATAACCGGCAAAGTCAATCAGCTTAGTGCAGAGGGGGAGTGGATACCTAATAACCTTTAATACATCTTCCAGAGTTTGATTACGCATTGAGTAAAAAAATATTTTCTCTTTATAGTTTTAAATAGGTTACATTGCAGCTTCATTGCATGTCCTCTAGTCTGTCTACTTTTTGGTGGTGTAAACAACTGATCTTCGTTTACCCGTTCCACTCCATTCATCAATTTATAGACCTATATCATAACCCCCCTCAGCCGTCTCTTTTCCAGGTTGAAGAGCTTCAGTCTTTTAAGCCTCTCCTCATAGGGGTGTCCTTCCATCCCTTTTGCCATTTTTATTGCTCTTCTCTGTACCTTTTGGAATTCTGCTATATCCTGGTGACCAGAATTGCACACAATATTCAAGGTGCGGTCGCACCATGGAACGATACAGAGGCATTATAATATCCTCGGTTTTATTCTCCATTCCTTTCCTTATGATTCCTAGCATTCTGTTTGCTCTCTTGGCTTCCGCTGCACACTGGGCGGAGAGTTTCAACATGTTATCCACGATGACGCCTAAACCTTTTCGTCTAGATGTGCTTTATGGTGGTGGTTATGTGCATTTACCTGAGTGAATGCAAGGGTGTGTATGTGTGTGATTGAGTGGATTTGCAGGGCAATGGGGATGTGGCTGTGGGGGTATATGTGTGTGACTGGGTGCTGTGCATGTATTAGTGAGTGGGGGGATGTCTGAGCATATAGATGGGGTCAGTGCATGAATATGCTGTGTGTCTGAATAGATGAGGATGAGTGTGTGGAGTCTGTGGGTGCATGCATGTAAATGATTGTATAAGAAGTAAGTAAGAGGGTGTGTGGTGTGTTTGAGAGTATCTGATGTCTGAGTCACCCATTTTTCTCCCTCTTCTTCTTACCCTCTCCCCTCCATTCCTCTCTTCTGTCTGCTCTCACCATCCTATACTCCCGTCTCCCTTCGTTATTTTCCCTTCAATCTGTCTCCTCTCCTCTTCTTTATATCCTGTCTCTTGCCTTCCCCCTCCAACCGAAAGCTGATGATTACGCCCTCCACACCGAGACTCTGCCACTCATCCGCTCCTCCCCATCTCACACTCTCACACTCCAGGCATGTCTCCTCATCCTGATCTTTCCCAGACTCATTCCCTCTCCCCTTCTTCTGGCTCAACTTCGCAGACTCATCCTCTCTCAGCCACAGCCAAAGGCTCATTCTAGAATCTGCCCTCAGCTCTTTGACCCTCAATAGTGTCCAGCATCTCCCTTTTAGCCCCTTCTCCCCCCTCCCTGCCTGCTGTTCCTGCTGCTTTTCCTGTGTCGGTATCAGCAAAGACAGGGCTTCTGAAGCTGAGACTTGAAAAAAGGAAAAAAAAAACAGCTTGGGCCTGTGCATCATTCTACTCCTGTGGGCACCAAACTGGTCCCGGCCCATCTGATATCGCATCTGAGGGCACAATCGGCCGGGCTGCCCACAGGATCAGAAAGATGCACAGGCCCGATGTTTTTTTTTCTTCAAGTCTCAGCTTCAGAGGCTTCACAGAAACTGGCAGCAGCAGCAGGACAGAGCTGCCGCCTCTTTGCTAATCTTCTGGGGGGGGGGGGAGGGAGGAGTTTCATAGG
Organism: Ichthyophis bannanicus; assembly: GCA_033557465.1. Taxonomy (NCBI): domain Eukaryota; kingdom Metazoa; phylum Chordata; class Amphibia; order Gymnophiona; family Ichthyophiidae; genus Ichthyophis; species Ichthyophis bannanicus. The sequence goes on along the minus strand of CM066031.1, from coordinate 1,846,962,273 downwards.
CAGTGAGAGCTGCCCCTGAGCGGCCCATCAAGTCACAACCCCCCCCCCCCATCTTTTCCACCGCTCTGCTGGCAGCTGGCCTGGCCGTATAGAAATCGGTCAGGCCGGCTGAAAACCGGCCAGTTGGCAACCCTTTTCAGAACAGAAGCAGACATGAAGGCAGGTTTAAGACTATGAAATGCTGACTGATTCTCTGCTGTCTGATGCTAAGGAACTCCTTTCTTTAGCAGTACTATCAAGGGTGACACTACATGCCCCCTCCCCCCCCATCACTCTACTACTACTATTATTTATCATCTATTTAGCACTACAAGGCAAACGCAGCATTGTACAGAGACATGTAAGAGACAGTCCCTGCTCCTAAGAGCTTACAGTCTAGTCAAGACAGACAACGCAACTGGGGATTAGGATATATTTAGAAGAATAGTAAGGAAACTCATAGGAGGTGAACAGGAGCCTAGGGGGATTCAGGATTGGAAAACAGTCTCAAAGAAGTGAGGTTTTAGCCTGAATTTGAACAAGGCCAGAGAGGGAGTCTGATGTACTGACTCGGGCAATTTGTTCCAGGCATAAGGAGCATCGAGGTAGAAAGATCAAAGTCTGGAGTTGGCTGTGAAAGAGAAGGGCACAGATAGAACGGATCTGCCAGAAGAGCGGAGTTTCTAAGGAGAGGTGTAAGGAGAAGTAAGAGAGGAAAGGTAGTGAGGAGCAGCCAAATGAAGGCACTTATAGGTCAGTAGTAGAAGTTTGACCCGTATGCGGAAAGGGATAGGGAGCAATGTTCCCTCTAATTTTCTGTAGGCTGTGTGCGCATAAAATATCAGCTGTGTGCAGCTTTTGAAGGAAGGTTAAATTTTTGTGCGCCACATAACGACACTCGGAGTTATATACTTTAAAATTTGACTACACGTCAGAATACAGTATGTACACCACATTGATTTTAATCAAATTAAATGAAAATAGACGATTACTAAATGAAGTGGGAAATTTCTAGTAATTACGATCATAACTTTTACATTTTAAGACGTCTGTGTTGTTTTCTATCAGAATCAGAGCCATAATTTTTGTGCGCTCTGTTGTAAAGTATGTGCGCTCGCTCGGCGAGGTGTGTGCGCGCGCACACGCGCACAGCTTAGAGGGAACAGTGATAGGGAGCCAATGAAGTGACTTGAGAAGAGGGGTGATGTGAGCATAGCAACACTGGAGGAAGATTAGCTGTGCAGCTGAGTTTTGAACAGATTGAAGGGGGGAGAGACAATTCAGAGGAGGACCAGCAAGGAGGAGGTTACATTAATCTAGACGGGAGGTGACTAGAGAATGGATAAGCCTCTTAGTAGTATGTTCAGAAAGAAAGGGATGAATTTTGCCAGTATTATAGAGAAAGAGACAGCAGGTTTTAGCTATCTGTTGGATGTGTTTGGAGAAGGAGAGGGAGGAGTCAAAGATGACCTCAAGGTTGCAATCCAAGGAAACAGGGAGGAGTACAGCATTATCCACAGAAATTGAGAAAGGAGAAAAAGGGGGGGGGGGAGGGGGTTTAGGGGGAAAGATAAGGAGCTTAGTTTTGGCAATGTTCAATTTCAGATGATGGTGAGACATCCAGGCACTAATGTCAGATAAACAGGCAGAGATCCGGGCCTGGATTCCTGGAGAGATTTCAAGGGAAGAGAGATAGATTTAAAAGTCATCAGCCTAGAGATGGTATTGAAAACCATGGGAGGAGATGAGCGCACCAAGGGCCTGAGTGAAGAGAGAAAAAAGGAGAGGTCCCAAGATAGAGCTCTGGGGTACACCGACTGAAAGATGGATATCAGTAGAGGAGGATCCATCAGAACATACACTAAGAATGTGGTGGGAGAGATAGAAAGAGATCCAGGACAGGATATAATCCCGAAATCCAAGTGAGGACAGGGTATCGAGGAAAAGGTAGTGATCAACAGTGTCAAAAGCAGCAGAAAGGTCAAGAAGGATGAGGCCCTTGGATCTGGTGAGGAACAATCATTGGAGACATTGACAAGAGCCATCTCAATAGAATGTAGATGGCGAAAGCCAGATTGCAATGGTTCCAGAAGGGACTGAGTGGAGAGAAAGTCAAGACAGTGGCGGTGAACTGTATGTTGAAGTAGTTTAGAAATAAAGCAAACCAGGGCGGTGAAACTAGATGAAAAATAACCTGCAAGGGGGCAGAAGACGAAAAAATGTTCCGGCGGTAGCAGGGACACATCCTAGAGGCTCCGCGGAAAAAGAAGATGGGAGAAGATGGCGTCATGGCAGGCATAAAGGCAGGTACACATGCGTGGTGGAGCCTCCCAAAAGTTTGCATCGGAAGCTGGGGAGCGAAAGCTAATGATGTTGAATGCTGGCTGTGGGGGGCGGGGATGAAATTAAAGAGCGAGAGGGAAATATTAGCTGATAGTTGCAGGAGGGCAAGGAGAGAGAGAGATTGTTTGATGGCTGCAGAAAAACCTGCTTAGCCAGTGGCAGTTTGAAAGGTCTGCCAGTAGCCAGCCTGGCCATATAAAAATTGGCCAGGCCGACTGAAAAACAACCAGTTGGCAACCCAGAATGCACTATAAGGCCCACCTATGCACTGTGTCAGGGTCAAGCGCTGCAATTTTGAAAAATTGTGGGTGGGAGACACTCCTGCCCTTCCACCACATTTAAGGAAATGGGGGAGGGGCTGCAGCAACTGCAGTTGAGTTTTAAGAGGAAATCGGAGGGGGGGGGGAGGAAATCAGTGTGTATGCATGTATGTGGAGGGGAGAAGACTTAGGCCACTGGACCACCAATGATTCTTTGAAGGGATCAGGGGTGTGATGGGTGTCAGAGTGGGTTGGCAGGGAATCAGGAGTCTGGACATGACTGGAGATTCTGAGATGAAGTGTCACACTTCACCTCAGATGACTTTTTCTCTGACAGGAGAGCACGCCAGCAAATATGCACAGGTGCCAAACTGTTCTGCAAGATATAGGTGCTGCTAACGCAGACCCCTGTATGCATGTGTCTACCTTGCTCTCCGTGGTTAGTGCAGAGGTTTTGCTCAAAGCTTATTTGCATGCTGTTTGCTCACAGCCTTAGTGAGAAAAACATACATTAAGATATCCTGCCTCAGAGCTTTAGTGCTGGGCTCTAGTTCAGGGCTTGTGAATTGAGCCCTATGTTCATGTTCATTAAAATTTGATAAAACCTAAATGTATAAAACCCCTCCCTGAATTTGCAGGAGCATTATATGAATAGTGCCACAGTAAAATTCTTACAGGCCACCTCAGCTCTATCTGGATAATGCCAGGCAGAAGGCGAGCAGCGCGTGGAAGTTCTGTCTAGCTCCACACACGGTCAATGATATTCAGTTGCTGTCCATATAGATATGTGGATTAATTTAGGACAGCAAAAAGGCTGCATTTCAAAGTGTCCAAACTTTCGCAGCTTGCCTTTTGGCAGGTATCAAAAGATACACTTGTGGTCATCATTACTGGCACCCTTGTAATTAAAGACCAATATCCCCTAAAACAAAGTGGCCAGTGAAATGGCTTTGGACTACACATGCACACATATTTGACACATAAAAGAATCAATTAATACATGACAAATTAAAAAAGGAAATAGTATAAAAACTGGGACATAGTCAGGACATGATGATTGTCACCTTTATAAACCATTCAAATCAGTTTGGACCTAAGAACCACAATCCCATTGCAGTAACATTAGACACACCTGTGATCAATTGTCAGTACTCACATGACTTGAATCAACCAATGAATGATGGCTCTAATGTTTTAAATGGCCACATTCACTCCCCATTCCTTTTTCACGATGTTGAAGACAACAGAGCTGCCTTAGACCATCAGAAAAGCCACTATCACCAAACATCAAACTTCAAAAGGGATACAAGGCCAACTCCAAAGACCTTGGGATTCCTGTGTTTACAATATGCAATGCTATTCAGAAGTTTTCTGGTCATGGAACTTTCAAGAACCTCCCAGGATGTGGTGAGAAGAGGAAAATTAATCCAAGAAGTCTTTGAAAGTTAGTGTGAACTGTTAGAAAAACACCACATACAACATCCAAACAGCTTAAGGCTGACCTGGAGCAAACTGGAGTGGTGATTTCAACCTGCACCATATGCCGCACACTAAACAAAGAAGGACTTCATGGACGAAGGCCAAGGAGGGCCCCACTGATCAAAGACAGACATAAAAAGGCATACCTGATCTTTGCCCAAACTCACCTTGAGAATCCACAATCCTTCTGGGAAAATATTCTGTGGATAGATGAAACCAACTTGAGCTCGTTGGCAATGCAGACCAGTGATACATTTACAGGTAAAGAAATGAAGCTTATAAGGAAAAAAGCACGCTTCCTACAGTTAAATATGGTGGAGGTTCCATAATGTTCTGGGGCTGTTTTGCTGGCTCAGGAATTGGAGTCCTGGAACGTATTAAAGGAATCATGAAGTCAGAGGACTGCCAAGGTATTTTGGAGTGAAATGTGCTACCTAGTATCAGAAAGCTGACTGATACTAGGTAGCACACTGAATCGGACTGATTCAGACTTCAAGCCAGCACGACAAAAGTGTAGAAGGTACATTGGGACCTGCTCCATCGAGCAGGAAAAAGGGTTATGAGTTCTGTCCGCACACCAGAGAAGCTGCGCCATTTAAAGGCGTATGCACTTCTGGTGGAATCCTTGAGGGATGCGAGGAGAATATTCTCCATGTTCCTTGGCAGGTGAAACTGAGCAAGAGCCACCCTTTCAGCATCCAAGCCTTGAGGGCTAGGGACTTGAGATTCGGGTGGAGGAGAGTCCCCTCCTCCTGAGAGATCAGATCTGGAGTATGGCAGTGGTGAAGAGGAGATGCCTGGGAGAGACAAAGCAACAGGGGGTATCACGGTTGTCTGGGCCAGTGTGGCACAATGAATATCATGGTGGCCCTTTCCGTCTGTACCTTGAAAAGGGCCTTGGCCACCAAGGGGATAGGTGGGTAAGCATAAAGCAAGCCCTTGCCCCAGTACAGGAGGAACACATCGGAGGCTACCCGACTGAGACAGGGAACTCTGGAGCAGAACAGCAGCAGCTGGGCATTGTGAGGAATGGCAAAAAGGTCCATGGACAGAATACCCCAATTTTGGAAGATGTTGCATGTTACTTGTTTATTGAGAGTTCACTCGTGCAGCTGCAGCACTCTGCTGAGCCTGTCCGCCAAGATGGTCTCCAGATAAGCCAGTTGAGAACCCGGCAAGCTCCCCCGACAAGTCTCTCAAGTACATGCTCATGTCCAGCTGGTACATTTTGATACAGGCCATGAGCATTGAACACTGGTAACATTTTCTGCCCCACCCATCCATTGTGCATGCTTCCCTACCCGGGGGCACCAAGGAGTGCATCTTGTTACTTTTAATATGGCACATGATCAATTCCACAACCATGGAATTGTGGGACAGTTGTCTCTTTTCAAAGTCTGACAATGACCCAAAACATACATCCAAAAGTACAAAAGAATGGTTAAAAAGAAACACATGGACTGTTTTAAACTGGCCAGCAATGAGTCCTGATCTCAGTCCAATCATGAACCTTTGGAAAGAGCTGAAATCTGCCATTGGTAATAGGAATCCTGGAAACATTCATGAACTGGAACAAATCACAGTTGAAGAGTGGGAGAAACCATCAGACAGATGTACGAAACTTATAGATGGCTACAAGAAACATTTGGAGGCTATTAAAATGGTTAGTGGTCTTCATTATAATGTGATAGGCGATGGCCTAGTATGTAGCAGAGCTAGGTCTGAAGCCCTTTTTCCTGCTTTAAAATGTTATTGCTGATTTTGGAAAATTACGTAATGCTGTTAGCTGTTAGAAAGAAATACTGTTCTATTCTGGTTTGATAACATGTTCTGCTCTCCTGGAGATAAGAGAATTAAAACTTTTACTGTTTATTGTTTAGGTAAGCCAGATGTCTGCTTTAGTAGGAATGTCCTCCACTGTATCTTTGCTGATTGTGCACTGACCTCGTAATTAGGATGAAAATATAGCAGAGAAGCCGAACAGTGTAAGAATATTTTGTCTAGCATTATGAAGATTGTTTAGTGTTTTGAGCCAAGGCTGGAGATACGTCTTAGCCTTGCTATGTTTGGCCTCACTTTGTTTTGCTTTTGTTAAGAATGCTTCTGATATGCCTTCCACTATCTTTGCAGAAGTAGCAAAATATACTGTAGTAAAAGTATTATGTTTAGTGTTATGTCTAATTGCTGACCCGTGGCTATTAAGACCCAAGCAGGGGGAGCGAGTCCTGGGCCCGGTCAGAGATGTCTATTGGATGAGAGTAAGTGGGCCACTGTGGCCAATGAGGAGTTTTGCCTGTATTAGACTGGAGAAGAAAAGTATATAAACTGTCATTTTTCTGAGCTCTGTGCTCAGACCATTTTGAATGCTACTGCAATCTGAGTCTGTGCACATTAAATTGGCTTGAATCTTTGCCTGACTCTGGGTATTATTTATTGCATTCTTATTAGCTACTACAATAAAGCATATGAGGACAGATTTAAGGATCTTAATATGTACAACTTAGAGGAAAGGCGAGATAGGAGTGATGTGATTGAAACGTTTAAATACCTCCGTGGCATAAATGCACAGGGGGAGAGCCTCTTTCAATTGAAAGCAAATTCTGCTATGAGGGGACATAGGATGAGGGTGAAAGAGGGATAGAGTCAGGAGTGATATGCAGAAATATTTCTTTATGGAATGAGTGGTGGATCCGTGGAATAGTCTCCCAGTGGAGGTGGTAGAGATGAGGACGGTATCTGAATTCAAAAAAGCATGGGACAAACACAGAGGATCTCTAAAGGAAAAAAGGGGACTGTTGTAGTTGTTGATATGGAAGGACAGTCAAGATAGGCCACGTGGTCTTTTTCTGTCATCATTTTTCTATGTTTCTATGTTTCTATCACTGCCAAGAGTTGTGCAACCAAATATTAATGAAGGATGCCATTAATCCTGTCCAGGTCGTATTTTGTTTTTTGGGGGGTTTTTTTTTTGGGGGGGGGGGGGTTCCTCAGAAATTACTACATCTAATTTTCACAGGCATATTTTTTTTATTGTTGTATACCTTTGAACATACTATTAAAATGTTATGATAACACAGAGTTGAAATATTTCCAAGATATTGTATACAACACATCTAGAATGCAAGGGTGCCAATAATGCTGAATGCAACTGTATGAGAATGTTGGTGAGCTAAATTTAATGTTTCAAGGATTGTTTGAAGTCATTTAATTTGGGTTCACCTATTGAACTGAAATTCCCTTTGGTAGCTTATCGACCTATTAGGACTTTACAATCTGAGGATTAGGCTTTCCTGAAATTCTCTCCCTCAAAGCAGTCTGCAATGTCGCATCGTACACTTCAGCCTTTTTCTTTTGTTTGAGTCTAAATAGTGGAATCTGCTGCATACAGATACTAGAACCTTTCAAGATATCTTTGCTTCAGAAAGAAAGCGAAAACCTTTTTATTTGAAAAGACGTGCTAATGAGATGTGAATAGTTTTGGGGGGATTTAAATGCTATTGCTTCGGTAGTTGTATTTGTCGGTTTGATTACGAGACTTATTTTAGAAGGCTTATTTGAAATTTCCATGTGGAAAATCTGGCGCTTACACAAAGACATGGCAGCTACATGGAAACGGCGATTTTAGAAAGGGCTACATTTACACTTAGATGTTTGAATCTATAGAAATTGCAAGGGTGTGTGTCAGGGGTATAGTTAAATGTCATCAGTAATAATTTTTAGGATATTCAGTGTACATAGTAAGGGCACAACCTGGGCCAATCAAAAAGCTATGCTCTATTCCTCATTTCATATAAGGAATGTATTTGTAAGAGCCAGTAGTGTGCCGAGCCTATTTGTTACCTGGAGCAGATGTGCCTTCCCCGCGATTCCCCCCAGGAGAGGGTGCCGAAATTCCAGGCCTGCATGCAGCAAACTTACTAGACTTCTTTGCTGGCTTGCCGCACTGCCTCTATGCTGATTTCAGTGGTGATTCCCTCCCAGGCTGAAGTCCAGGTGTGTGGGGGTGGGGGAGGGAGTTTCATCTCCAAGACACAGGGCCAGCGTAACCATTAAGCCAGACTAGGTGGTCACCTAGAACAGTAGCTGCTGAGATGCAAGAAAAAGCAGCAGCAGTCAATATACCAATAGATCTTGTCAGCCAGACAAACTCAAAGAGCCCTCCTCATATTTTTTTTTACCTGCAGGGAGAGCGGGCACACACCTACATAGGAAACAAATTTTAATATTTAAAAGCATGCAGGCTTATTCAGTCCTGGACGTAGCCCCACAGGATCACAATTGCAAACAGTCCTGTATGTGTAGGCTGGGACTGCAATTCAGCCCAGCCTTCACCTACAGTATTGTACCAGGCTAGCACAGTGAAGGCTCTTCAATGGAGCTGTGGCACCATGACGTCATGTTGCCATGGCACCATGGCTCCATTTAAGAGCCGTGATGCCGGCCGCTGGACTTCAGGGCTTCATTCCCTGCAGCCCGACCCCCGATCCGGCCTCCTAAGGCCAGGGTCGGGCTGTGGGGAATGCCTTCAGCCCCCCTTGCCCAATCCAAGCCCCAGGCCACCGAAGAAAAAAGGTTCAGGGAAGTTATTCCACCTCGGAGGTGGAATAACTTCCCTGCACAAGTCGCCAGCCCTGGATGTACAGGGCTGACATTAGAATTGACCCTGTACATCCAGGACCGGCGACCACCCACTGCCTGCCCAGGCTCCCGAGCTGCCCCTTCCCCGCCCCTGTCTAACTTCCCTGTACAACTGGGGACGCAGCCGGAGAAGGCATGAATAGCGGGGATGGACGTCCCGTGGCACAGAATCGGGCCCATGATGTCTAATGATACATTTTTACAGGATTGTCATAGGAGGGTGGTGTTGGGGTGATCATGACTGTTGAGTTTAACTATCAAAATCTTGTAGGGGGAGCCTAATGGCTGAAGGTTTGCCTATGGCACCCAATATCCCTGTATCACGCCCTGCAAAGACATTTTCATTGGGGAAATACATGACAAAATTTACATCATTTTCTAGTTCCCGTCAATAGTGTGTACTATTGACGGGAAATGATACGATATGAAAAAATAAATTAAATAATTAAAAGCAAAAGAATACGAAATGTAAGTTTTCGGGCTGCACACCCCTAATAATAGTTGCTGACGGTCATTCCTCTCCTCCCTTTTCTGTCCCCCTTATAAGGCAACTGTTGCTTTTGCAAGCTTCTCAGATTAAAGGGATATTACCTTGCAGTTATAGTAGAGAAAGTCCACACACAGACTCATCCAAATTGTTTTGCAACTCAGCCAGTTCTACAGCACTATTATTAACCAAAACGGCATGGGACAGACACAGAGGATCCCTATACAGCAAGAGGCTGGAATCAAAACAAACTTAAATAACTTTTATTCTTCAACAAATAGAGGGAGGTGACCTGCACAGAGCGGCATGGAGTGGCGGGCAACATTCTAGCCATTCTAGCAGCTCTATCATTAGGCCATCTGAGATGGGCGCTTCGGGCGGCAGTTTCAAGGGTGAGGCACTCCGGCAGCCACAACTGTGTTTATTTCTGATTTTGCTGTCTCTGGCCTGCCACTTCCTTCCTGCTGCTTTTCTTCCCGCTGAAGCTCGTCCAATAGCTGACAAGCTTAAGCGGGAAAAAAAGCAGCGAGAAGGCAGTGGCAGGCCAGAGACAGCAAAATCAGAAACAAACACAATCTCCCAAAGCATCTCGTGCACCCCAGCACTTTAAGTGTGTCGATGAACACTATTGAAACTGTTAAAATCTGCAACCGGCTAGATGACTGCAATGAGAACAGTGATGAAAAAGGATGTGGTAGGTTATACCACAGTTTTGGGGAGATAAGAAGGTGTGGCATTAGTCTTTAATTGTTTCCTCCCTCCTCATACATACAATCAGCAGCCCCCAAAATCTGTGCCTGATTTTGGCTTCTTTCCTACTGGGGGGCTTTTACTAATAGTGTGCACTAATGTTATTATTTTTTTTGTATTTTGGTATTAATGCATATTTGCCACAATACCCATATTTCACAATGCACCTTTGGTTAAAAGAAATGCATTTTAACTGTTCGTAAATGACCCCCTAAGTACCTTCTAAACATAATCCTTCTCTCTTGGTCTTGGCGTTAGCAAATGTAATAGCGATATTTGGAGGTAGCAACTTGTTTTCATTTTATTGGTTTATTACATATTTACATGTAGTAGCTTAGATTTAGGAAATGCATCTCAAGGTCTTACATTTTATATTTCATTTTTTAGTAAAAGAATATTTTATGCTTCCTTTCAAAGCTATCCAAATAAATACAAGCTGCTGTCTCACAAACTTACTGTTTCTATGAATCATTGTAATAAATCCCGATTATAATAATGTAGCAAGTATGTTATAGGTATTTTTTAAATTTATTTTTGCATTTATATTCCAGCTTTCCACAGTAACCCAAAGCAGATTACAACAAAGCATATGAATGTAGAAAAATATATGAATATACATAATAATTATATATCTATATATATCAATCTATCATATTAGAATAGTGATTCTAACTGAATGGAAACATTAATCTGAAATCTCTCTGGCAATCCAGGCTCGGATCTCTGCCTGCCTTTCTGATATTGCTGCTTGGATGTCTCACCACCACTTGAAATTGAACATGGCCAAAACTGAGCTTCTTATTCTTCCCCCTGAACCCTACTCTCCCTTACCTCCTTTCTCAGTCTCTGTGGATAATTCTCTACTCTTCCCTGTTTCCTCAGCTCGCAACCTTTGGGCCATCTTTGACTCCTCTCTCTCCTTCTCCACATAATCCAGGTAATAGCTAAAACCTGCCATTTCTTTTTCTACAAAATCAACAAAATTCACCCATTCCTTTCTGGACACACTACTAAGACACTTATCCAACCCTTAGTCACCTCCTGTCTAGACTATTGTAACCTGCTCCTTGCTGGTCTCCCTCTGAATCCTCTCTCTCCCCTTCAATCTGTTCAACACTCTACTGCACAGCTAATTGTCCGCCAGTCTTGTCATGCTCTTATTAACCCTCTTCTCAAGTCACTTCATTGGCTCCCTATCTGTTTCCACATCTAGTTCAAACTTCTGCTGACCTATAAGTGTATTCACTCTGCAGCTCCTCACTACCTTTCTTCTCTTCTCTCTCCCTACATCCCTCCTTGGGAATTCCGCTCTTGTGGCAAATCACGTCTATGCCCTTCTCTTCGATTGCTAACTCCAGACTTTTCTCCTTTCACCTTGCTGCTCCTTATGCCTGGAACAGCCCATAGACCATACTCAATGCACGTCCTGATGCACATGTTCACAGTTCAGATTGCCCCCACAGGTGACCGTGGGTACCCCCTGCTGACCCCAGTGCACCACCCCAGAAGTCGGCAAGAGGAGCATTACAACAGTGCCCACCAGCAGACACGAGCAGTTGTGGAGTGTGCAACTGGGGTGCTGAAAAGCCATTTCCAGTGCCTTGACAGGAGCGGTAGTCAACTCCTCTACAGTCCGGAGTGGGTATGCCAGATATTTGCTGCATGTTGCATACTCCACAATCTGGCACAGATGTGTAAAGTGCCCGACCCAGAGTCAGCAGATGTGGAGGAGTGTGAGGCCACAGAGGCAGCAGATGGTGATGGGGCCGAGTCCAGGAGCCAGCAACAGGCCAGGGCACTGGCCCACCATTCGCAGGTGATACAGGAAAGCTTTTGAGGTGACTTCCCTGCACCAGCACCAGGGTTGTCTATACACAAACACCAGTTATATGTCCAGTACCATGTAATGTGCACTGAAGGACTCAATAAAGTGCCCATTACCATCCATTGTGACAGATTGTTTTTTATTTCCCCCCCATGTGAACCCCCTTCCTCAGGGCTCCATGCTGGCCATCGGTGCTTGCCCACACATGCACTGCGACACAGTGGAGCTTTGTTAGAGGATGGGCTTGCAGTGTCACCACCCTCCCAAACAGAGTGGTTTGACAGGCACGTCACTGGACTAGCAGATGGCTGTGCAGTTGCTCTGGCGGCCGCAGTACCCACCCCCCTGTGCTTGCATGAGGCCCATCAAACTGCACAGGGAGTCAGCTATAGATGCCTGGTATGCTGCCATCTCCTGCATCAGCTGCAGGTGCCCCTCCATGTGGCACTCTGCGCGCTATCTGTGGTCCTGGCACTCCATGGGCTGTCTGTGGCCCCACCACTCCTTGTGCTCAGCCTGCCTGGCCTGTTCTGCAATCTGTAGGTCTTGCCAGATACCCTGCAGCTCTGACAGTTTGCCCTCAGTGTCTGCCACCAGGTGTGCACTCTCCTGTCATAACTACTGGTCCAGATCATCGCTTCCTGCATGCACTGGCTCCTCCAGAATGATGACCTGTAGCTCGGCAAGTGGAGTGTCATCCGCAGCTTGCCCCATAACACTAGTTGTCATACTGGCCTTCCCCTCCACCCTGGTTGGTGAACACAACAGCCCCTCTGCACTGGCCATCGCAGTGAGCTGCTTTACATTGCTGACTGGTATACTGGCCTCAAGGGCTATGCTGCACTCTGGCTGGCCAACGACATCCTGCATGGTGGGCTGTGAGGCTTCCCCCGGTGCATCGGTCCTAGGCTGGGAAGACGGTGTACCTGGTGGGTCTGTGGGAGAGCAAAGGTGGTAGAGGTTAATGACATGGCATGCTGTCATGGTTCGAGGGGTGGCCCCCAGTTCACCACAGTACTGGCAGCTGGTGCACAGCCCACACTGTACTTACCCCATGCAGCACCTGCAGTCAGACAGGCATGGGCTGGGTGGACAGAGGCATGGTGGGGACACAGACATGGCTGTCACAGCCACACATGTGCTATGGGGCACCCCTACTCACCCCCCCCCGTGTGCCTGTGGTGAGCTGACAAAACCCAGAACCCCTGTGATGGCGACCTCCTCCACATACTGCAGTACCTGCTCCCCCAGTGGGGTGAGGCTGTGCTGCTGTGCTAGCTCTCTTCTCCTTCACCACCTGATGGACCATGCACCACTTTTTCTTGAGGTCTTCCATGTCGCAGTTGTGGTGGTGTACCACATTGGCCCCGTTTGCGATATCCTGCCACAGTACCTGCTGGGCACTGGCATCCTCAGCCACGAAGAGGTTGGTGTGCTGCTGGAGGATGAGCTCCAGGGCCATAGTTGTCTTGTATGGAGTAACGTTTCCTTCCTCATGTGCTTTGCCACTGCTGGTGCCTTGTCAGCCATCGTGAAGCAGCAATGCGATAAGGTGGTGTTTGCTTATCTGCGTAGGTCCTCTTATGCATATGTGGGACGAGCATGCAGTGTTGATATCTGGTATGCGCGTAGGCCCCTGGGCGCCGATACTATGAATATCTGCATGACGGCTTGTTGCCATAAGATGGCATACCCACACAGTTCTGAGCAGTGGCATAATAGGTGTGCAGGAATGCCCAGACCGCGATACCCAGATAAGATGCATAGCACTATAGGGGGACATGTTGATGTGTGATGCCTCGATGGTGTGCCTTCATGGGCCAGGGGGCATCCTGCATTTGCTGCATCGCTATGTTGTGCCATCTTCCCAGGTAGGGGTCCTCTGCCATACCCATGTAGGATGGCCATTCTTGGCTGCCCTTCCACTCCAACTGCTGTAATCCCTTTTTCACCATGCCCATGGACCCCTGGATTCCTCCCCTGGACCCTTCCTCTAGGCCCCTATCCTGGTTCCCCTTCCCTGGACCCCCCCACACAGACTCGCTGCCCTGCCCCCACAAACTGGATGACACAGTGCTTACAAACAAGAAAACATTTACAAACAACTGTGTCAACATATATACATCCTGCCAACAGTGGCAGACATTAGCGCACTTTGCAGTCTTTGCAAACTGCTAAAGCCCAGGGTGTACATGACAGGGGATCACCATATGGTACAGGGGTCCCTACCTGTGCCCTGACACAGCTGCTGTGAGGGCCTCTAGGTGCAGGCTGATGGTCCTCGCTGCAGTATGCACCTCCTCCCTGAGGAGGTGCACCTCTACCACCAGGGCAGCCAGGGCCTAGTCACTCCATGGACAAGGGGGTGGTGGCACTGTGGGTCTGGGTGCGGCATGACTAAGGTGCACCCTGAGGTGCTGGGTTGCCTGTGGAAAATCCCAACTGCAGGGGGTGGACCACGGCACCACTCCAGGTCTCCCCTAGCCTGTGCTGCACCATGTGGCAGGCACATGTCCCCTTGATTGGTCAGCTGGTGGGTGCATCTGTGGGCTGTGGGGTTCTGCTGAGGGGTGGAGCTCTGGCTCTGGCCTCCCTGCCAGTTGCCTGCTGGTGGTGCCCTGTGTCACATTGTCGCATTTGGGGCACTTAGTGAGTGGTTCCTGTGTTCCCCCTGCCACCCCTTCTGCTCCCATCTCCGCTGCCACCTCAGCCTCCCCACCCTGCTCCTGGTCCAACCAGCTCTCCTCCTCCTCCTCTGACGCCTTATCCTCACCCTGCCCATGGTTCTCTGATCCCTCCTCCTCCTCCTCCTCCTCCTCCTCTGACACCCCTTCCTCCCACTGTGTCATGGACCCCTCACTGCCTCCCTCCTCTGATGGGGTGTCCTTGGTACAGTGTCACTGGTTGCTGATGATGGCAATATCTTCTCTTCGTCGTCATTGCCACTGGTGGTACTGCTGCTGCTGCTGCTCTGCTCACCTGGTGCAGCCCCGCTTCTCCTGGGTGGCTTGCATGGTGGGCCAGCAGTCCCCCGGGCAGCCCTGGAGCCATCTGTAGGGAAGAGGGAGGGTTACTGGTATACACTGGCATGGCCCTGGTGTGCAAGTCAAGATACTGTAGATGATGCAAGTGTATCATTCCTGCAATGCTGGATGAGCAAGCACTATTGAGCTTCTCGGTAAATGAAGTGTTTTTGAGAGGTCGACTAACCAATTCATGGTTACTGAGTCTGATTCTAACACTTGGAATGTGTGCTCTCCTCCCTCCCTCCCCCTCCTGGGATCTCAGAAATCCATATTGTATTGCTAGATTTTGCCACATATTGTACCAAGAGGGTAATTTTATAACAGGATGCCATAGGTAGGCACTATTTTATAAAGACAAGTAGGTGCCTACTTGTTCTTATAAAATACTAACATACATGAATGAGAATGGGCACGATCACTGACACTGGCTTGTGCATACTCGCATATACGCCTGTAGACTAAGATCATTTATAATTCACGTATATATGTGCAAACTATGCCCATGATCTGCCCAGACCATGCCCCTCACTACACCTAGTACACACCTTGATGCCAAAGCGCATACTTTTATGCTAGTCTGTATTTTATAAAAGGTTATTTATGTGCATCTGTAGCCACGTGCATGTGGGAATGACTTTATAAGATTTATTTATTTAGCGATGCTTATATGCAAAGCAGTTTACAATAAACAACAAGAGATACATTGAAGAGGTCATAACATATTTACAGGGGATATACATTCAACATGGGCTCAACGGGGGGGGGGGGGGGGTAATGATCCTTTAGGCTCATTTAGGAAAATTTAAGTCTTCATCAAGCCAAAATAATTCTCTATTGTTTTTAAAAATCTATCACCTATGTATGCCATAATTACCATAGGTATTGAGGTGTATAATAGAATAGTGTTAGTATACTCAGGATTGAGTATGTCTTAACAATGAACCTGGTGCAATTCTACCCCAGGGCGGGGCCTAATTCCATCACTGAGGGAGGGAGGGAATACATAGCGCAGAATTTTAATTATTTTATTTAATTATTTATTGGGATTTATAAATTGCTTTTTTGAAGAGATTCACACAAGGCTGTATACAACAATTTATGACATACCTATCCACTGAAGTAACCAAGTGAAGTACAATGAAAACTAATATAGAAAAAAAGGGGAGAGGACACAGAGCGTGGCTCATGGAATTATTTCCATCCTCTGTGTATATGTGTGTATGTCTGTGTCTCTTGATTATGTGTTGTGTTTGTGTGTGTGTCCACCAGAAAACAGCACTCTGCCACGGAGGCAACCAAAAACCAGTCTGGAAACGTGGCAGGGGGGTCAAAAAACAGCCTTTATTAGTCCAAACGGATTGAGTGTGCCTATAAACCTGACACTGGCCATGTTTCATATAATACTTCCTCAGCGGTATAAGGCTCACGCTGCATCGATATCATGTTTAATGAAGATCCCCTAACCATACAAAAAATGATAGCCACCGCTGCATCTAATTTCACAATAGTCGCTCTTATACCGGGGTAAATGAAACCTGTAAATGAACTGCAGGACCGCTGATGGCGAACATTGTTCAAAAATGACCTTTCATTTTTTGTATGGTTAGGGGATCTTCATTAAACACGATATCGATGGAGCATGAGCCATATACCCCTGAGGAAGTATTATACGAAACACGGCCAGTGTCGGGTTTATAGGCACACTTAATCCGTTTGGACTAATAAAGGCTGTTTTTTGACCCCCCTGCCACATTTCCAGACTGGTTTTTGTGTTTGTGTGTGTGTGCATTTCTCTTTTTTGTATATTTATCTGTTGTTGTATGTGTATTTGTGAGCTGGTATGTGTGCTTCTATGTTTGTATGTCTGTGCATGCTTGCATGTACTTACCTATCCATGTGTGTGAATGTTAGTTATGTAGGTGTGTATTTTTCTACTTGTATTCTTTCTCTGTCTGCCTATGATTGGGAGAGGAAATGAGAGGGGCGGGCTGTTTGACAGGTGAAATTCTGTAAGTGCTATGTTACTGTAAATCAGTATTTGTATGCTTCAGCTGTTGTGCTATAGAAATGCACTGAGGCACTCTTTTTTGGGGGGGAGGGGGCCTTTATTTCTCTTCCAATTCCTTTCACACACAGAAACTTAACTTGTTGTTGTTAAGTGTCATTGAGTCGAAGTTGACTTCTGGCGACCCTCTGGATAGTTGATCTAAACTTTGTTTGGTCTTCAGCCAAGCGGCTCATTGTTGACAGAGTGAGGTACATAGCTGCTGTTGTTGAATCAATCCATCTCATTGCCGGCCTTCCTCTTCTACCTTGCCAAGCATTATGTCTTCTCCAATGATTTCTCTCTTCACATAATATGTCCAAAGTATGAAGGTCAAAGTCTTGTTATCTGAGCTTCTAAGGAAAGCTTAGGTTTGATCTCCTCTAGTACTAACTGGTTTATTCTTTGGGCAGTCCACGGTATACACAGTATTCGTTGCCAGCAGCATAATTCAAAGGCATCAATTTTTTTCCAGTCTTTCTTTTTCACTGTCCAACTTTCACATCCATATGACATAGAAACATAGAAAAATGACGACAGAAAAAGACCACATGGCCTATCTAGTCTGTCCTTCCATATCAACAACTACAACAGTCCCCTTTTTTCCTTTACAGATCCTCTGTGTTTGTCCCATGCTTTTTGAATTCAGATACCATCCTCATCTCTACCACCTCCACTGGGAGACTGTTCCATGGATCCACCACTCTATCTATAAAGAAATATTTCCGCATATCACTCCTGAATCTATCCCCTTTCATCCTTATCCCATGTCCCCACATAGCAGAACTTGCTTTCAATCGAAAGAGGCTCTGTGCATTTATGCCATGGATGTATTTAAACTTCTCAATCATATCACCTCTATCCGGCTTTTCCTCTAAGGTGTACAACATATTAAGATCCTTAAGTCTGTCCTCATATGCTTTATAATGAAGACCACTAACCATTTTAGTAGCCACCCTCTGTACCAATTCTATCCTGTTTATATCCTTTTGAAGGTGCGGTCTCTATGTTATTGAAAATACCATAGCCTGGACATGTCTAATCTTTGTATGGAGAGAGACATCTCTGCTCTTGAGGATCTTGTCTAGGTCCTTCATAGTCATTCTAACAAGAGCAATATGTCATCAAATTTCTTGACTACTAGTCCTTTCTTTATTGACTGTTGATCCAAGTAAGTTAAAGTTGTCAACTATTTCAATTTCTTTTCCATCAATGATGAACTTATTGATTTTGCCAGTTCTCAGGATCTTTGTTTTCTTAATGTTAAGGTGCAGCCCATTTTAACACTATATTCCTTGATCTTCAGAAGAAAATGTTTCAAATCATCTTCACTTTCAGCCGGTAATGTGGTATCATCAGCATAGCAAAGGTTGTTGATGAGCTTTCCACCAATTTTCACACCTCAGTTGTCTTCACACTGTCCTGCTTCTCTGATGATTTGTTCTGCATATAAATTAAAGAGGCAGGGGGAAAGTATGCAGCCTTGTCGTACACCTTTGCTGATTTCAAACCATTCTGGTTCTCCTAGTTCCATTTGAACTGTTGCTTCTTGATCAATGTAAAGGTTGTGCAAGAGAACTATCAGGTGTTCTGGTATACCCATGCTTCTTAATGTGGCCCAGAGTTTCTCATGGTTTACAGTTTTCTTGCTGTAGTCAATAAAACACATATGGATATCCTTTTGATATTCTCTTGTCTTTTCAAGTATCCATCTCACATCCACGATAATGTCTCTCATTCCTCAACATTTTATGAACCCTGCTTGCACTTCAGGCAGTTCTCGTTCCAGGTATGGTTGTAGTCTCTGCTGAATGATCTTGAGTAGAATCTTGCTGGCATGTGGAATCAGAGCAATTGTGCGATAATTTCCAGTCAGTCGGGTCACCTTTCTTGAGTATTGGTATAAACACAGATCTCTTCCAGTCAGTTGGCCATGAATTTGTCTTCCAAATTTCCTGGCAGAGTTTTGTAAGTATGTTAACAGCTTCATTCAATTACGGTAATACTTCAGTGGGAATGCTTTCAATGCCTGGTAATTTGTTCTTTGATAAAGCTTTCAATGCTGCTTCAACTTCTTCTTTCATCACCAATGGTTCCTGATCATAAAGTACAGGTAGAAACGGCTGTTGGTCCACTTGATCTTTATGGTATAATGACTGTATATTCTTTCCACCTTTCCTTGATCTCAGCATTATTCAACATGGATCCTTGAGCATCTTATAGCATTCCAATTCGAGGCTGGAATTTTTTCTTTAACTCTCATAGCTTTAGAAAAACCAATCTTGTTCTTCCTCTAATAGCTTCTGATTCTATTTCCTTGCATGTGTTATTGTAGTACTTCTCCTTGTCTTGTCTTACTGCACATTGGAAATCTCTGGGTTCTGTGATTGCCTCTCTTTCTCCTCTGACTTTAGCTTCTCTGCATTTCTGGACAATTTTCAGAGTTTCTTCAGTCATCTATATTGGCCATTTTTGCTTTTTATTCTTATGTAGAGACTTCTCACTTTCTTCCTTCTTTATGTCATCCCATAATTCTTCTGGAACTCTGTCATTTGTATCTAAAGCAGCAAATCGATTTTTGCAGGCAGTCTTTAAGTTCCAGTGGTATATTCTCAAGATCATATTTTGTTACATTCATGAATGGCTTGCTCTTTTTCTACTTTAGCTTGAGTTTGCATACTAGTAGTTGGTGATCTGCACCACAGTCAGCTCCAGGTTTTGTCTTTGTTGATGTTATCAAGCTTTTCCTTCGTTGTCTTCCAGAGATGTAGTCAATTTGATTTCTGTACAATCCATTGGGTGATGTCCACGTGTACAGTCAGCGCTTGTGTTGCTGGAAGAAGGTGTTTGAGATGAATAGATCGTTGGTCTTGCAGAATTCTATCAGTCTTTCTCCAGCTTCATTTCTGTTGTCAAGTCCATATTTTCCAACCACTTTGCCTTCTTCTTTGTTACCAACTTTAGCATTCCAGTCACCCATGACTAGCAGAATATCCTGTTTGCATGTTCTGTCAATTTCAGCTTGTATATCTTGTATAACAACTTGCATAACACATAAATTACCCCCCTGCTCACTTCTCCTCTTCATGCTACTGGAGCAGCATTCCAGTGCTCTGCCCCCGCAGCCTTCCCATTGGCTGGATCCTACCCACAATCTCTGCTGCTAGGTATATTGGAAGCAGGCAGGGCAGGGTCACTCAAACAGGATGAGGACTGGAAAACTGCTGATAAAGGTTTTAAACTCTGAGAAATGCTCAGACATGTTAATCATTCTTTTAGTTTCCAGACATTAATGCAAAAATCAAAAGAACCCTAAACCCACCCCTCAAGAGTGGAGAAGCAGTTAAGGCAGCAGGCTAAGAAACAGTGAAACCAGGGTTCAAATCTCATTACCAGCCCTTGTGATCATGGGCAAGACCTTTAACCCTCAAAGGCAGGGAAATAACTATTATACCTGAATGTAACTCATCTTGAGTTATTATTGGAAAGTTGTGAGCTAAATAAATGTTGGTTGGTATTTTTACTAGAACTGCAGGCTATACTACCTTACCAGGGGAAATCAGGATCTGATGCAAGAAATAACAGTGTTGTGGACACTTGACAATAGTGATCATAACATGATCACATTTGATTTAAGAAATGGACGAAGGATAGCAAGGAAATTCACAGTGCTAGCATTCAACTTTCAAAAGAGCGAATATGAAGAAAATGGTTAAAAAAACTAAAAGGAGCAGCTACAAAGGTTAAATGTTTACATCAAGCATGAGCGTTGTTTAAAAATACCATCTTGGAAGCACAGACCAGATGTATTCCATGCTTTAAGAAAGGTAGAATGAAGACCAAACAACTGCTGGCATGGTTTAAAGGTGAGGTCAGAGAGGCTGTTATAGCTAAAAAAAGCATCCTTCAGAAAATGGAAAAAGAGCCAAATGACCAAAACAGAAAGCAGCATAAGCACTGGCAAATTAGATACAAGGCAGGCAAAGAGACAGTTTGAAAAGAAGCTTGCCATGGAAGTTAAAACTCATAATAAAAATGTTTTCAAGTACATTCATAGAAAAAAAACCTGCTGAAGAGTCAGTTGAACCATTAGATGATGGAAGGGTAAAGGGGGCACTAAGAGAGGATAAGGCCATAGAGGAAAGACTGAATGAATTCTTTGCTTCATTCTTTACTGAAGAAGATGTAGGGAAGTTACCCATGTCTGAAATGATATTTAAAGGTGATACATTGAAGGAATTAAAAGAAATCTTGATAAACTGGGAAGATGTAATATAGCAATTTAATACACTAAAGAGAAGCAGATCACCTGGACTGGATGGTATACATTCCATGGTGCTGAAAGAATTCAAATATGAGACTGCAGACATATTATTAGTAACCTGAAAACTATTATTAAAATCATCTGTAGTACCTGAAGACTGAAGAGTCATTGCCAGGCAAAATGGTAGAAACCATTATAAAGAACAAAGTTACTGAACATATAGATAGTCATGGTTTAATGCAAGAAAGCCAACATGGATTTTTTTGAAGGTATGAATAAACAGGTAGATGAAGGTGAGTCAGTTGATATAATGTATCTGGATTTTCAGAAAGCCTTTGATAAGGTCCCTCAATATAGATCCTTGGGGAAATTTAAAAATCATGTGATAGGAGGCATGGATTGTGGATTAGGAACTGGTTATAAGATAGAAAACAGAGTAGGGCTAAATGGCCAATTTTCTCAATGGAGAAAGGTGAATAGTGGAGTACCCCAGGGATCTTTGCTGGGCCCGCTGCTTTTTAACATATTCATAAATGATCTGGAAAAAGGAATAATGAGTAAGGTGATGAAATGTGCAGATGACACAAAATTATTCAGAGTTGTAAAAACACAAGAGGATTATGAAAAATTGCAAGAGCTTGAGAAACTGGGAGGCTGGACATTCAAATGGCAGATTAAATTTAATGTGGACAAAGGCAAAGTCATGCATTTAGGGAAGAATAACCCAAGCTACGTTCCACATGAAGAATCACTACCCAGGAAAAGGATCTTGGCATCATCATGGATAATACATTGAAACCCTCTGTCCAGTGTGCAGTAATAGCCAAGAAAGCAAATAGAATGGTAGGAATCATAAGGAAAGGAACGGAGAATAAAACCAAAGATATTATAATGCCTCTGCGTTGTTCTATGCTGCGAACACACCTTGAATATCGTATGCAATTCTAGTCACCATATCTTTAAAAAGATATAGTGGAATTAGAAAAGTACAGAAAAGAATGCTAAAGGGGATGGAAGGATACCCCTATGAGAAAAGACTTACAAGGTTAGAGCTCTTAAACTTGGAAAAGAGACAGCTGAGGGCAGATAAGACAGAGGTCTACAGAATAACAAATGGCGTGGAACGGGTACATGTAGATCGGTTATTTATCCCTGCAAAAAGTAGAAAGACTAGGGGACATGCAATGAAGCAACAATGTAACAGAATTAAGACTAACTAATTGGAGAAAATATTTTTTTCACTCAACACGTAAACTCTGGAATTCATTACTGGAGGATGTAGTAAAAGGTGTTAGTGTAGATTTAAAAGAGGTTTGGAGGAAAGGTCCATAGACCATTATTAAAGTGGACTGGGAATATCCACTGCTTACCCCTGGGATAAGCAGCATGGAATGTTTTGGGAATGTGACAGGTTCTTGTGACCTGGATTGGCCACTGCTGGAAACAGGACACTGGGCTTGACGGACCTTTGATCTGACGCAATATGGCATATGTTACATTCTTATGTGGTGTATGGGTATACTTATTTTTATAAAACTGTATCTCTACTTACAGCAAAGATTGCTAAATTATTCAGATTTCTGGTAGCAACTGCATGTAAATTGGCAGCGCTTCTTGTGCATAGCTTGGGCTGTAGATATATGTATTTATTTATCTTACATACTGCCTTTCATGATATCAAGGCAGTTTACATTGAACAAACTGAAATTACATTGAACAGGGCATTATAACTTGGAGATAACTATTTCACAGGGAACATGGGCAATGGAGGGTTAAGTGGCTTGCCCAAGAAGCACCTGTGGGACTAGAAACCCCAGTCCTTCTGGACCAAGGTTGCTGTCCTCTAGTGAGATTTGAACCCCTGACCTTCCAGCCTGAAGTACCTTGCCCCAACCACTAGGCCAGCAAGTGGTGAGCAGCCTAGTGGTTAGGGCAGCAGTTTAACACCCAGCAGATTGGGATTCCATTCCCACTGGCACTTCTTGTGACCTTGGGCAAGTCGCTTTGTCCTTGCCTTTTCTCAGAAGAAAAGACTTTGCAATCTACTTCTGGTAATACCTTGCCACAAAAACCCAGGGGCTTCTGGGTCATCAGGAGTCAGCATTGACTTGACAACAGTAAAGAAAAGAGACAAGATACTGCAGAAAATCAGCTATCAATAAATGTACAACCATTGCAGTTCCTTAGGAATCTCTCTTTGGGTTCTTTTCTTAACACTGTTTCTTGCTACATCCCTTTTACTGCTGGTGCTTCTCAGCACCATTGCCAGATCGCAGCGAGGTAGCTTTCAGTCTCGTCTTCCACCACCAGCCTGAATGGAACAGTGCTAGAATGTAACTGGCCTGGCAAATGCCAACGGTTACAATAAAGGCCTTCTAGAACTCAAAATTGCTTCTCAGGATCCCTGTTCGACACAACTTCACTCCAGAAATAGATAGGATCCAAAAAATCAAACAAACAAATATCCCATCGCAAGTGGAACGCAAAACAAAAAACCCCAAAAGATTAATTAAAGACTGGAGGAAAAAGACCTCAGGGTTTTCACACTGCCAACACAATAGCACTACACAGTATAAAAATACACAGTCCATCTGCAATGGCTGTTACCAACTCAACGCAGTAGAACAACCACCCTTTAGCATCATAGGTCATAAAAAATCTCCAGTAAGTAGTCTAAAATATTTTTATTTATTTTATTTATTTGGTTCTTCTATACCGCCCCTTCCAGAGATCAAGGTTGGTTTACATTTAACACAGCATATTACAAAGAACAGAAGTTGAACTATTTACATAGATCCATAGGTACATTTAACATGAAGCGAATGCTTTATATACATAGTTGTCTATTTGCAGTTTACTGTTTGTGTGTATTTCTATTAACTATTTGCAGTTACTGTTTGTGTGTATTTCTGCGAGTTTAGAGATGAATAGGAGTTATTGATTGGGGGTTGGGTACAGGGGGTTGGGTGGTGATCATAAGGTGAGGTGAGTTAGGTGTTTGTGAGGTTGGGTTATCATTGACGTTACCATAGTGTTCGGTAAAGAGGTATGTTTTGATTTCTTTTCTGAATAACTGTATGCCTTTTGGTCACATGGATTGACAACGGCACTATTTAATTCAAAACTGCAAACATGTGCCATGTGTAGGACTCCAGAAAACCGAGTTCATCCCATGAAGGTTTTACTGGGGAACGAGTCGGAGCACTTTGTTTTCCACCCTGGAGACGGGATCCCGTGCTCCAGATGTTTGAATTCACACAGAATGTTTAGCTCACAGGAAGATGTGGAAAACTCCAGGAACCCGAAGAATGGATGCGGAAGCACCTTTCAAGGGCAATTGGCAAAAATCAAAATGCCCCTGCCAGAGATCCAGATTAAAGATAAACACATCTTAATATCAATTAGCAGGACTGTGTTTATAGATAACACGCAATTAACAAATGTCTTTTATTGGGTAGAGTTAGAGACTGGAGTAACCCACCTGCCACCTGTCCATCCCAATTTAAATGGTTGTATGAAAGGGGGGTAATGCAGGTACAGCAAATCTTGCCTGGGAATAGAGGGACTGACAAGATGAGCCTTTAAGGTAGCCATTAGTCCTGTTTCTCTCTAATTCCATCAGTAACCTGAACTTTGTTGGACAAGTGGCTCATTTCTCACTTCTGGTATATGGAGCCTGTAAAATTTAAGATCTCTTGTTCTTAGTGTTGGCAGACGGATGTGGTGGTCGTTTAGCCAGCAGGCCTGGCACTGCAGAGGTAGGTTCCCTATAATAAAAGCACAAATCTAAGAACAAATTAGAGATAGCGAGGAAGAGAAGCACAGCAAAACCTTGCCCCAAATACTGGATCATATGTCCTAAATTTAGTGGTCAGTAGCACAGGCACACTATTTTCTCCATCTTTCTCTGCCCCCATTCCTAGCAGGTTTCTGAACAGATGTATTTATTTATTTAGACAGATTTGTATACCACCTTATCCTACAATCAAAGTATTTGAAATACCATTTATTTCTTCCTTTTGTCTCACGCTGTCTGAAGCTTGCGTGTCCTACATTTGCATTCTCGCCAGAGATGACTGTTTGCATCTCTTACATACAGTAGAGGCATGTTTGATTAGATAAACTTATCGTGACAGCATTCAAAATCATCAGAGAATTAGCCCCCCCCCCCCTGCCCTATCTCAGCTTATCAAAAATATCCCCAGTGATCGACACCGAAGAGGCGCAATGAATAACACCCTCCTATTCCCCCTGGATTACAAAATAACAAAACAATACACAAGTAACAGTGCTCTGGACTCATTACCAGAGGGACTTAGAAATATAGCTGACCTTTCCACCTTCCGCACACCTCTCAAAATTTACTTATTTATGGAACATTTTGTTTAAACAGAGATCACTCCAACTAATCGACCTGACATAACCTTGAGAAGAATCAAGCACCTCACACTCCACAATTTCTCTAGTTACTTTCAACCCCACAATACATTACATTGCTCTGATTACCTCTTCAAAACTGCACAATATTGAAAGCACAGGAGTCATCAAGAACAGACTCATTGTAAGTAGTTTTCTGGTATTCGAATCATGTATATATCTCTGGTTGTTTGTTAGTTATATGTCATCATTACCTTGTTCAATGTCATTCAGTTGTTTTATGTAAACCGCTATGATTCTTGATATGGCGGTATAAAAAATCACATAAATAAATAAAGTTACAGTTATGGTGTACATCATATATTTAGCATAGGGGGAGCGGGATTCCATCCAAGGTCTACAACAGTTCTTTTAGAAACTAAGGACCTAGGAGTAGCTTAGAGATTAAGGCAGCAGCCTGGGACTTGAAAAACCATCATTCAAATCTCATTGACACTCCTTGTGGCCTTGGGCAAGTCGCTTAACCCTCCATTTCCTCAGGTACAAATTTAGATTGTAAATCCCTGGGGACAGGGAAATACCCACAATAACAAACTCTGAATTACTACCGGAAAGGAGCGAGCTCAATACAAATAAATAAATATTCAAAGGATGTATGCTCCTAACTTTGAGAGTTAGGCTCCTAAATTGGTCTCTTTGAAAAGTCAACTGGAGCTGAGTGCCTAAATTCTTAAAATTTCTCTAAACTCCTGAATTTAGAAGCTTAAAACATGGGTGCCAATGGGGGTGGATTTAGGATGGGGAAAATGAGGAGCTTAGCATTAATTTTCAGCACTAGGCTCCTAAATTAGGCTCCTAAATCTAGGCAAATGAATGGCAGGTCTAAATTTAGGAGCATAAATTTAATCACATAAAGGTGAACAGAGTGGAGCAGTCATCTAATGGTTTGAGCACTGGTTTGGCAACCAAGAGAACCAATTTACACTCTCATTCCTCATGACCTTGGGCAAGTCACTTAACCTTCTGTTGCCTCAGAAGAAAGGCCTAGCAATCTACTTCCAGTCATACTGCCAAAAAACCCAGGAGCTGCTAGGTCAGCATTGATTCAAAGGCACCATATACGTTTTTTAAATTAGAATAAATCTTCAGCTGAAAATTTAGGCTTCCAAATGTGGCTGAAAATAGGGCACAAATTTAGGAGCCTAAATTTAGGAGCTCTGATTTTTTTGAATATCGGGCCCTAATATACTCCCATTCTGTGTCTATGGGAAAAGAAAATCAGTAAATCTCTTCCTTACATCCTTGCAGAAGCCAGCAGCCCTCCCCCCCCCCCCCCCAGTGTGCTGTCATTAGTGTGACAGTGCCCCCTTGACAGGTGAAGCAAAGAGGCCACTTATCAAGTTGCCGTCAGGAGTGGAGGAATGGTTGGGGCAGTAACCAAGGGTCAAATTCCCCTGATTCTCTTTGTGACCTTGGGCAAGTCACTTAAACTTCCATTGCTTCAGGTACAAGCTTAGATCGTAAGTGCTCTGGGGACAGGGAAATATGTACAGTACCTGATTCTATCTTGCCTTGATCTACTACTGGAAAGGTATGAGTTAAATACTTATAAATAAATGACCTGGTTTCCCACCAGTTTCTCTCTCTTTCATATACTTCTACCCCTAGTCTCTCCATACAATCACTCACGTTTACACCCAGTTTCTCTCATATATCCCCCATGCCTTCAACAGCCTCTCTTGTAACCCTACCCTAGCCTTCGCCTCATATATCCCCACCCTATCTCTCTCTCTCACTCCTACTCCAGACTTCACCCAGTCTCGTTCTCCCTTTCATATATATCCCCCATCCCAATTTTCACCCAGTCTGTTTTTTATACTCTCAACTCAGTCTTCACCCAGCCTCTCTCTCTCTCATACTCCACATCAATCTTCAAGCAGCCTCTCTTGTACATCTACCCCAGCCTTTCTCTCTAACACTTTCATCCAGCTTCTCTCTCTTTCTCTCACCCCTACCCGAGTCTTTACCCAGCCTCTTTCTCTCTTTCGTAGCCCATCCCAGTCTTTGCCTAGATTCTCATATACTCCCGATCCCACCCGTCACCCAGTCCTCCCTCTGTCTCTCATATACCTCCCACCCCGATATTTACTAAATCTCTTTATATTTGTTTCTCCCTTACCACAACTTTCTCTGCCCTGGGCCTCTCTCTCTCTACTATACAATCCATCTCTCATACACAGGCAGCTAAGGCCTGGTGCATCTCGCTTTATGTTCTCCCTCACAGAAGTTTTCTTACAGCTGCACAATGTGATTCGGTGCTCAGTAAGTTTGAGCCATGTAATGCAGGAATCTATAGCTGGTCTTGTAGTATCGAGAGAGCACCTGGAGGCTCCTGGGGGGAGGTGAAATCCCTGTGCTAGGATATGGTTTGAGTGGACAAGTAGCTGAGCCGTTAGGGCAGCAGCTGAGGTCCAGAAACACCACAGTTCAAGTCCCACTAGTACACCTTGGGCAAGTCACTTAACCTCTCGCTGCATTAGTTAGCTCACCTTGAGCTAGCACTGGAAAGGTGTGAGTCCAATGCAAGCACAAACGTTTTAGGCACCATAGTGACCTGGCACCCAGCATTTGCTGATCCAGCCCAGGGTTAATTTAATTATGGTTTGTATTACAGTTAGCCTATATTGCCCCCAGTAATTCTTCCTTTAATAACCCTGGAAGTTTCACAATCTAAGTCTGTGACTAAGACAATGGAGGGTTAAGCAACTTGCCTAATGTAGGTCAGGGGGCTCAAACCCTGGTTTTCTTTCTGGCTATTAGTCTGCTGTCTTAAGCACTAGGCTACGTCTCCACTCAATGGTGCCTATCTACCTTCACGTGACTGCCCAGAAATAAAAGGTAACAACAGACCCAGATTTAAGCATAAGCAATGCAGGCCACTGCAGAGTGTGCCTTCGAGTCAATTCTGACTCCTGCATCTGGTGCCAAATTCTGATAGATGCCAGGATGTTGCTGCTGTTGCTATGCCATGATCCGGGCCCTCTTCCCTCCACGGTAGCCCGCACTACTTTTCTCTCAAGCAACTCTCCAAGCTGACAAAACTTGTGATGCCCTGCACCATGCCCAGGTTTCTAAGCTGACAGGAATCCTGTTCAGGAGGAGGGGGTGGGGCATTGCAGGGCCCATCAGCGCAGGTGTACTGGAAGCTCCATGTTGAAGAGTTCCTTAGAAAAAAATGTAGTGTTCACTGCTGCAGGGATTTAATGTACAAAACGATAATCAGTCGTTTATCAGAGTGCAATATTCAAATATACAAAAAAACTCACTCCATGTGAATCCACATAATTTGCTTCTCAAAAACTGCTTCAATGTTCATGACATACTTTGAAACAAACACTACACGGAGAGTCTCAGTAACCACGGGTTCACAACAAATAGTGTTTGATACATGTTATCCTACACCATTTGTTGTGAGCCCGTGGTTACTGAGACTCTCCGTAGCGCTATATAAATGATGAATAGTTGTAGTAGTAGTAGTAACAGCGCAGATCAGAGGGAAGATTTGGGCAAGGATGGTTGAAGAGGGTGGGAGAGAAACATTCCCCCTCACTTTCCCCAACCTTTGCTAATGGGCACCAACAAATTAAATCCAGCTTTGTGTAACAAATAAAAGTAACGACGGATAAAGAATAAAACAAACTTTTCTGAAGTCAGAACAAGATAAGCAAATGACAACATTACTAGAAAATTTAAGCGACTCATAAAACCCCTTCCAGTGATAGTCTAAGGGAAAGCTGGTAAACGGGAAGGTCGAAGAGTGATTAGAAAGTGACAGAAAAGAAAATGTTATGGCTCACAATGCATTAGAAACAGATCTTTCAGTCCTTTCTTCTCGAAGTGTCTGCAATAAACGGTAAATCCGCCCTGCACCGAGTTTTACAGCTGGGGTCATAGATCTCCTCCACTTATGGCTTAAAGCATTTAAAGCTACAGTACGCAATCCTGGCAGTTAAACCGCCTGTTTATCCTACCTGTTTTTATTCTGATGGAGTGTCCCTTGCTGCTGTGACATTTCCATGGCTTCATAAAAATTCATAATTCAATCGTCTTATGCCATCTTGGTGCATCGCAGGCTGACGGCAAAGGTCAAGCTGGGAGAAAGACCAGAAATGGAAAGCAAAGCTTGTTAAAGGTGAAGGCATGCAGGTTTTGACATCGCCATTATTCATCATATAGATATACTGTACACACGGGTATGGATACACATATAGACACATAGCAGGATACGGAAGGTTTAGCAGCCTGGTTGATTGTCCTGGTTCTTAATTAGCAATCAATAGCATGTTCTATATTTTTTATTAAGATTTATTTATTACCTTTTGAAGAAATTCATCCGAGCTGGTGTACAGCAATTGTAAAGCAACAGTCTGACTATAAGGAAACATTTAGAAAGCAGCACAGGGCACGATCAGAACAACAAGATGAAAAGCTGGAAACAGGCACATTAAATCATAGCATAGTGACATAGTATATGACGGCAGATAAAGACCAGCATGGTCCATCTAGTTTGCCCAGCAAGGCGGTAAGAGCAGGTCACCCCTCCCCATGCCATTGTTTAGGGGTGTACCCACCACTCTGTGTAGGTCACCCCTATTTGCTGAGTTATAAGAGATAGTTAAGTTTATTTGGATTTTATCCTGTTGCTGTAAAGGGATCCACTGTGTCTGTCCTATGCCATTTTGAATTCTGTCACTGTATTTGCCCCCACCACTTCCATCGGGAGGGCATTCCAAGCATCCACCACCCTTTCAGTGAAAAAGTATTTCCTGACATTGCCTTTCAGTTTACCCCCTTGCAGCTTCATGTTAGGCCCTCTAGTTTTACAGCTTCCCCGTCTCTGAAGAAGGTTTGTTTGTTCATTAATATTCTTTAAATATTTAAAGGTCTGTATTATATCTCCCCTATCCCTCCTCTCCTCTAGCATATACATATTTCAATCTTATTTTATTTTATTTATTTATTTATTTAGCTGTATTTATATACCGCTTTTCGCCGGGTCAAAGCGGTGTAATCTTCAAGTATCTTCTCATACATCTTTTGACACAAGCTCCAAATCATTTTGGTTGCCTTCTTCTGAACCATTTTAAGTCTTTTTCTATCCGTTGTGAGATATGGTCGCCAAAACTGAACAAAATACTCAAAGTGAGGCCTCACCAGCGACTTGTATAGTGGCATTAGTACCTCTTCCTTTCTGCTGGTAATTCCTCTCTGTATGCAGCCCAGAATCCTTCTGACTTTGGCCACTGCCTTGTCACCTTGAAATCCTCAGAAACAATCACTCCAAGGTCCTTCTCCTGGTCTTTGCACACCAACCTCTCACCCCCTATCTCATACAATTCCCTTGGATTTCTGCATCCCAAGTGCATGACACTGCACTTCTTCACATTAAATCTTAACTGCCAAGCATTAGACCATTCTTCCAGCTTTTGTAGATCTTTCCTCATGTTATCCACTCCCTCAGGGGAGTCCACTCTGCTGCAAATTTCTGTGTCATCTGCAAAAAGGCAGACTTTTCCATTCAGTCCTTTAGCAATATCACTCACAAATACATTGAACAGTAGCGGTCCCAGGACCGAACCCTGGGGCACACCGCTAATCACCTTCCATCGTGTGCTTCAGTGTCAGCACAGCACACATTAAAGCAACACAGTAGAGCATTCATATAAACCTACACACTAAAACATAATGAAACATTCCTATAACAGAGGTGTGATACTTATGATGTCATGGTCAATGTTCTATGCACTAAGGGCTAGATTTACTAAACTGCGATTTACTAGACATGTGCTAACATGCATTATCATATTATAATGGAGTGGAGGAGTGGCCTAGTGGTTGGGGCAAGGTACTTCAGGCCGGAAGATCGGGGGTTCAAATCCCACTAGAGGACAGCAACCTTGGGCCAGAAGGACTGGGGCTTCTAGTCCCACAGGTGCTCCTTGTGGTCTTGGGCAAGCCACTTAACCCTCCATAGCCCATGTTCCCTGTAAAATAGTTATCTCCAAGTTATAATGCCCTGTTCAATGTAATTTCAGTTTGTTCAATGTAAACCACACTGATGCAGAATAGCGTGGTATATAAGAGAATGTAATAAATAAATAAATAAATTTATCATAGATCCCATTTTAGGAAGTGGGGCTTATTTATTAGTGACATGCCTAAACAGTGTTAGCAAATGCTGAAGCAATAGGTCACTTTAGGGAATCTACCGCTCTGCTTTGGTTTGATCCATACATTTCCAAGTAGCTCCGTTATTTAAGCACATTTTGCAGTCAGTTTGCAAAAAACCATTCACTGGCAGCCTTACTGCAGTAATAGACATTCTTGTACAAAATGGAAGCCTTTGGGTTGCCCGGGGTTATTTTGGAAGTTCCAGTTTCAATCTAAAGTTCTACATCACATTTTATCTACCTTCTTACTGCAAAGAATTCAAGGCATCTGTGATGCATCTGAGGAAGTTGAAGTGAGACATCGGGTGATTCATTGTTCTGACTGTATGCCAATCGACGGCCCATGAGTCAGAAAGAAAATGTAATTTCACCTCTAGGGATGATATTGAGCCATTCCTTGGGAGGGGGAAGATGGGAACTCTGTTCTAGCCTGGCCACATGCAGCCCATAATTCATAATCTTGCACAGTTATTTGTGGGCAAAGGTTACAGTGCATTTGTGGGCATTTGGATTCTGCAAAAACCTGATGCCCACCTATTGTCTTGTTGTCGTTGCTTTGACCAGATTATACAAAACCTGCATTTTTTGCATTGGCTCCCATTCAGCAATGCATTTTCTTTACATTTGCAGTGTGTGTTGATATTTAAGGCCCTCCATGAATTAGAACAAGTTTATCCAAATGCCTTGACCTGTGCACCCTACCATGGTCCTTCTGAAGACTCAGTTTTTCCCTGTGGGCAGTAGTTTGTGCGTATAGCTTTCTGTGGCAAGTCCTTTCTATGGGGACCCTCTTTCACTGCAATTACACTTGGGGGCTTGTTTACAAAGCCGCGGTAGCGGCTTCCACCCGATATCGGAGCTGCGGCCCCATTGAATTCGATATCGGGCGGAAGCCGCTACCGCTGCTTTGTAAACAAGCCCCTTGGAGTTCCTTTTAGTGTCATTGAGAAAGAAACTTAAGACGTATACGACTTGTACAGGCATTCCCAATGAAAGCCTGCTTGAGGAGTTATTACCTGGTTTGTTATTGGATCATTTTTGCTTGCAGTTTCGTGTCATTTTGCTTTATCCTCTGTTCTTTTAATTTTATGTTTTTGAATCAGTTTTATTTAATATATTTTTATTGTTTTATGGTTATTATTTCATGGTTGTTTGTTAATTGCTTCAAAGGGTGTCTAGGAGGTCAATACGTTGTTAAAATAAATACAGGTGCAAAATTTGTGAGTGCTTTCTACCTGTGGCTATGTTTGCCAGCCAGTTTTAAAAGGAAACAGCCAAGGACTACTGGGCTCACTCTCGCCCCCAGTGAGAGGCCAGCTACATGCATTAATTCAGCTCAGCATATGTCTAGTAGCGCTTCAGGAATAGTAAGCAGTAGTAATAGCATATTTATTTATTTATTTATTTAACGGTATTTCTAAACCGCCTTATCTTATTAATCAAGGTGGTATCACAGCAAACAATCGGGGTAAAGTGAGAGTGTTAAACATGCAGTGAGGGTGAAATTTAGTTGAGTGTGTGTTGTATTGTGTGCTAGATTGGTTTGAGCTATGTACAATGTGTGTTGTATTGTGTGCTAGGGTGGTTTGAGCTATGTACAATATGGGCTATATACAGTGATGCAAAAAACATTTTCTATACATACAGTGTTTAGGCGGTATCATGTGCTGTTATACATTCTCTGCGGTTATGTGATGTGTCCATAGTGTTCTATGAACAGCATGGTTTTTAGCTGTTTTCTAAAGTCTTTGAGGTCTGTAGTTGCCCTTAACTCGTCCGGTAGTTTGTTCCATATTGTTGGAGCAGCCATGGAGAGTGCTCTGTCTGTTGTGTCCTTGCGTGTGTGTTTGAATTCACTTGGGGTGCTGGCTCGGTTGTGTGTTTGTTTTCTTCTAGGACGTGTGCTGGTGTCTGGTTGTATGAGGGTGTGCAGACTGTTGGCTGATGTGTGCTGATTTATCTTGAATAGGTTTATGATAGTTTTGTATCTGATGCGTGCACCGATTGGGAGCCAGTGTAAGTCCTTTAAGGTAGGTGTGATGTGCTCCTGTCTTGCAGTACCGGATATTATTCGTGCTGCAGTGTTTTGTGCTAGCTGGAGTGGTTTGAGGGCTTGTTTCGGGAGTCCAAGGTATATCGGATTGCAGAAGTCCAGTAGTGGGGATATCAGTGCTTGACAGATGGTACGAAAGTGTTCTAGGGCGAGGAGTGGTTTCAGTCTCCTGATGATTCGCATCCTGTAGTAGACTTTTTGGATTGTTTTGTTGATGTGTGGCTTGAGGTTTAGTTTATTGTCAAGAGTAACTCCGAGGTATCTCACTTCTGATCTTATTGGTATAGTAGTGTTTTGTATCTTGATATTTGGCGGGTGTATGAAGCTTTGGTTCCGAGTGATGATTAAAGCTTCGGTCTTGTTGTAGTTTATTGCGAGGTTGTTGTTGTTTTGACACCAACTCATCATTTGGGTAAGGCAGTCTGTTATCTTAGTGAAGTCCGGGTTGTCGATTGATATCGGGGTGTATATCATGATGTTGTCTGCATATATTGTGTATTGAATGTTGTTCTCTTTCATGATGTTGCAGATTGGTTGGATGTAGATGTTAAATAGGAGTGCTGAGAGTGCGGATCCTTGAGGTACTCCTTGACGGACATTTATGGGTCGGGAGGTGTTGTGTCCCACCTTGACCTGTAGCTGTCTTTCGGTTAGGTATGAGTGGAACCATTCCAATGTGATACCGTGAATACCAGTGTTTTTTAGTCTTTCCAGCCAGCCCGCCCCCAGCAACACTCCTGCCCAATCGGGGCAGTGGGAGAACCGACCCGCGGCTGCACAGCATTGAAAAGCGGCGTCCCTGCTCCGAGGGAGCTGCTTGCAGCCAGCCCGCCCCCAGCAACACTCCTGCCCAATCGGGGCAGTGGGAGACCCGACCCGCGGCTGCACAGCATTGAAAAACGGCATCCCTGCTCCGAGGGAGCCGCTTGCAGCCAGCCCGCCCCCAGCAACACTCCTGCCCAATCGGGGCAGTGGGAGACCCGACCCGCGGCTGCACAGCATTGAAAAGCGGCGTCCCTGCTCCGAGGGAGCCGCTTGCAGCCAGCCTGCCCCCAGCAACACTCCTGCCCAATCGGGGCAGTGGGAGACCCGACCCGCGGCTGCACAGCATTGAAAAGCGGCGTCCCTGCTCTGAGGGAGCCGCTTGCAGCCAGCCCGCCCCCAGCAACACTCCTGCCCAATTGGGGCAGTGCGAGACCCGACCCACGGCTGCACAGCATTGAAAAGCGGCGTCCCTGCTCCGAGGGAGCCGCTTGCAGCCAGCCCACCCCCAGCAACACTCCTGCCCAATCGGGGCAGTGGGAGACCTGACCCGCGGCTGCACAGCATTGAAAAGTGGCGTCCCTGCTCCGAGGGAGCCGCTTGCAGCCAGCCCGCCCCCAGCAACACTCATGCCCAATTGGGGCAGTGGGAGACCCGACCCACGGCTGCACAGCATTGAAAAGTGGCGTCCCTGCTCCGAGGGAGCCGCTTGCAGCCAGTCCACCTCCAGCAACACTCCTGCCCAATCGGGGCAGTGGGAGACCCGACCCACGGCTGCACAGCATTGAAAAGCGGCGTCCCTGCTCCGAGGGAGCCGCTTGCAGCCAGCCCGCCCCCAGCAACACTCCTGCCCAATCGGGGCAGTGGGAGACCCGACCCGCAACTGCACAGCATTGAAAAGCGGCGTCCCTGCTCCGAGGGAGTCGCTTGCAGCCAGCCCGCCCCCAGCAACACTCCTGCCCAATCGGGGCAGTGGGAGACCCGACCTGCGGCTGCACAGCATTGAAAAGCAGCGTCCCTGCTCCGAGGGAGCCGCTTGCAGCCAGCCCGCCCCCAGCAACACTCCTGCCCAATCGGGGCAGTGGGAGACCCGACCCGCGGCTGCACAGCATTGAAAAGCGGCATCCCTGCTCTGAGGGAGCTGCTTGCAGCCAGCCCACCCCCAGCAACACTCCTGCCCAATCGGGGCAGTGGGAGACCCGACCCGCGGCTGCACAGCATTGAAAAGCGGCGTCCCTGCTCCGAGGGAGCCGCTTGCAGCCAGCCCACCCCCAGCAACACTCCTGCCCAATTGGGGCAGTGGGAGACCCGACCCGCAGCTGCACAGCATTGAAAAGCGGCGTCCCTGCTCCGAGGGAGCCGCTTGCAGCCAGCCCGCCCCCAGCAACACTCCTGCCCAATCGGGGCAGTGGGAGACCCGACCCGCAGCTGCACAGCATTGAAAAGCGGTGTCCCTGCTCCGAGGGAGCCGCTTGCAGCCAGCCCGCCCCCAGCAACACTCCTGCCCAATCGGGGCAGTGGGAGACCCGACTCGCGGCTGCACAGCATTGAAAAGCGGCGTCCCTGCTCCGAGGGAGCCACTTGCAGCCAGCCCACCCCCAGCAACACTCCTGCCCAATCGGGGCAGTGGGAGACCCGACCCGCGGCTGCACAGCATTGAAAAGCGGCGTTCCTGTGGGGCGCGCCCGCGCCTGGCGGGCCTGCGCCTGAGGGCCTCGCCAGAGGGCACTTTGGCGTGGCCCTTAGGCGCGGCACAAAGGCGAGCAGAAGGAAACAATCAAAGGTAACAGCAGTGCCATCAACATCTCATCAGAACCAACAAAGGAGCAGACCGAGGCGAAGGGCGTCAGAACCGCAAGTAGAATCCTCACAAAACAGCACACATTTCCTACCACCAAGCCGTCTCTTTCACTACCCACACCCTAATGGATCCGGCTCTCCCTCCACGGGACAGGCTCCCTCCACGGGGACAGGCTCCCCCCACGGGACAGGCTCCCTCCACGGGGACAGGCTCCCCCTACGGGACAGGCTCCCTCCACGGGACAGGCTCCCTCCACGGGGACAGGCTCCCCCCACGGGACAGGCTCCCGCACCGAGTGCAGCTCTCCCCAATCGGGGGATTTGAGCGGCGACAAGAGCACAGCCAGCCAGCAGCAAAGTGCTGTCCAATCGGGGCATACTCGGGGCCGTATAAAGGACAGCGCGGAAAGAAGGTGCACAAAGGAACTACAAAGGGAAAATCACAGCCGCCAGTACACCAGAAGAAAACCAACAGAATAACAGAAGAAAAGCAACAGCAGAACAAGCAACAGACGAAGACTTAAGAAAAACAGGCATCACCCTAACAGAACATCACAAAAGACCAACATGCACGCCACATACTTCCTCCCACTCTACCTACTCGTCACACAACTCCTCCCACCAACCGCACACCTCCAATACCCACAAGCAAACACAACATGGTAACCACCAACAGCACTGCCATATTTAGAACCACCCATACAAAAATAGAGTGTGATGTATAACAGCAATTAAGCTAGCACCATGAATAATGTTGGAAGAATCGCCTTGAGGTTTAAATCACCTCTTGAAGCTTAACTTCCATTTTGCTCAAACTATTTAAATTGAGCTCACAACGGAGCAAAATAGGTAAAAACACCATAAGAAGTGCCACCTATATAAAACCAAATTGTGTGAATAAGGCCAACGTAGTTAAATATGGCTCTCAACTTATCATGAAAACATACTCATGAAAAAAACTGGAAGGAATTTCAAGGATGAAAAACACGGGTAAGACTTATCTTGAATTGTTGAAAGAATGTCCTCCATATCCGCTGCGTGTTTTTTCAATTCCTCGATAAAATCTCTCCCAAATGTCAGGAAGCATTTGCAGTTAATAGCAAGACACAGCACTGCGTTTCGGGCAACAAAATTATTTAGCCCTGTTTCAACGCTCAATGCAACTGCAAGAAGAAGAACTCGATCTGACAACTGCTCCAAAACGCTAGCGCATGCTCAATGGCAATCTGGCCCACTATCATAAAGTGCATGAGTGATATAGTAAGAATCCACCAATCATCTTGCTTCTTAGCATTTGCAGATGAAAAAAAGTTGTAATGTTTTTATGGTAGGTAAATTCAGAGACATTTCCAAATTAAAAAATGTTGTTTTCTCCAAACTGAAAAAATGTGCATTTTCAAATGATACTAGCCCAATCTAATTCACGATTTAAACCCGAAGGTTCCACTGTGGACCAACGAAAAATCCAATGTTGTTCTAATACTTGAAGTTGTTGCTCACGGTCCCCACCTCTAGGGTGTTCCGGGATAAAATCCAAAATTCGCCATCGAAATTCATTAAAATCATGGTGCATATCCAAACAATGTTGGACCAATGGAGCTGATAACACAGAATTTCGTATTCTAGAGGCATGTTCATTCAATCGGACTTTCATCGGACGGATTGTCCGTCCTATATACAACAAGTGGCAAGGGCACATCAGTACATATACCACAAACGAAGATGTACATGATGTAGACCAGCGTGCTATATGAATAAATGATGAATCAGGAACATGCCAATCTTTGCCCGAGATCGATTGCGGGCAATGGGAACAAGAATCCTTCTCACAAGCAAAATGACCCAAAACAATAGAACCCTCAGTTGGTCTATCTAAAGGAGCAGAGGTAGCTCCCACCATATCCCGAAGATTTGGACCCCGAGAGTGTGCTATCCGCAAGTTCTTTTGGAAACATGGGTGTAATTGTAAAAGATGCCAATGTTTGACTAAAATCTTCCTAATCCGATCAGTATGACACATATAAGGTAGCACACCTGTAAAAGTATCTGAACTATCAGAGTCAGCTGAAGATTGTGGAAGAAAAAGCCATTCTCGGTGAGTATATTTTGCTCGTGTGAAAGCCTTTTTCACCACCCATTTGGGGTAGCCTCTCTGAATAAGGCGTAAAGACAGTTCCTGAGCATGTTGGAAAAAATCCTCTGATGTAGAGCAAATACGTTTTAATCTAAGAAACTGTCCATAAGGAAGACCCCTCTTAAGGGGACCTGGATGAAAACTTGTGTAAGATAACAATGTGTTTCTTTGGACCGGCTTCCTATATAAGGTAGTTGAAAATGAATTATGACCCTTCAAGATCAGTACATCCAAAAATTCAAGTTTAGAAAAATGATGGTGCATTGTGAAGGACAAGTTTGGTCGAAGAGAATCCATCCACTGAACAAACCTATATAAATTTTCTTCAGTTCCCTTCCATAAGAAGAAAATGTCATCTAAAAATCTTACCCACAGCTCTACCTCCTTAAACCAAGAGGAAGGGTAGATGTGGGATGATTCAAATTCAGCCATATACAAGGTGTACTGATCTTGAAGGGTCATAATTCATTTTCAACTACCTTATATAGGAAGCCGGTCCAAAGAAACACATTGTTATCTTACACAAGTTTTCATCCAGGTCCCCTTAAGAGGGGTCTTCCTTATGGACAGTTTCTTAGATTAAAACGTATTTGCTCTACATCAGAGGATTTTTCCCAACATGCTCAGGAACTGTCTTTACGCCTTATTCAGAGAGGCTACCCCAAATGGGTGGTGAAAAAGGCTTTCACACGAGCAAAATATACTCACCGAGAATGGCTTTTTCTTCCACAATCTTCAGCTGACTCTGATAGTTCAGATACTTTTACAGGTGTGCTACCTTATATGTGTCATACTGATCGGATTAGGAAGATTTTAGTCAAACATTGGCATCTTTTACAATTACACCCATGTTTCCAAAAGAACTTGCGGATAGCACACTCTCGGGGTCCGAATCTTCGGGATATGGTGGGAGCTACCTCTGCTCCTTTAGATAGACCAACTGAGGGTTCTATTGTTTTGGGTCATTTTGCTTGTGAGAAGGATTCTTGTTCCCATTGCCCGCAATCGATCTCGGGCAAAGATTGGCATGTTCCTGATTCATCATTTATTCATATAGCACGCTGGTCTACATCATGTACATCTTCGTTTGTGGTATATGTACTGATGTGCCCTTGCCACTTGTTGTATATAGGACGGACAATCCGTCCGATGAAAGTCCGATTGAATGAACATGCCTCTAGAATACGAAATTCTGTGTTATCAGCTCCATTGGTCCAACATTGTTTGGATATGCACCATGATTTTAATGAATTTCGATGGCGAATTTTGGATTTTATCCCGGAACACCCTAGAGGTGGGGACCGTGAGCAACAACTTCAAGTATTAGAACAACATTGGATTTTTCGTTGGTCCACAGTGGAACCTTCGGGTTTAAATCGTGAATTAGATTGGGCTAGTATCATTTGAAAATGCACATTTTTTCAGTTTGGAGAAAACAACATTTTTTAATTTGGAAATGTCTCTGAATTTACCTACCATAAAAACATTACAACTTTTTTTCATCTGCAAATGCTAAGAAGCAAGATGATTGGTGGATTCTTACTATATCACTCATGCACTTTATGATAGTGGGCCAGATTGCCATTGAGCATGCGCTAGCGTTTTGGAGCAGTTGTCAGATCGAGTTCTTCTTCTTGCAGTTGCATTGAGCGTTGAAACAGGGCTAAATAATTTTGTTGCCCGAAACGCAGTGCTGTGTCTTGCTATTAACTGCAAATGCTTCCTGACATTTGGGAGAGATTTTATCGAGGAATTGAAAAAACACACAGCAGATATGGAGGACATTCTTTCAACAATTCAAGATAAGTCTTACCCGTGTTTTTCATCCTTGAAATTCCTTCCAGTTTTTTTCATGAGTATGTTTTCATGATAAGTTGAGAGCCATATTTAACTACGTTGGCCTTATTCACACAATTTGGTTTTATATAGGTGGCACTTCTTATGGTGTTTTTACCTATTTTGCTCCGTTGTGAGCTCAATTTAAATAGTTTGAGCAAAATGGAAGTTAAGCTTCAAGAGGTGATTTAAACCTCAAGGCGATTCTTCCGACATTATTCATGGTGCTAGCTTAATTGCTGTTATACATCACACTCTATTTTTGTATGGATATTTTTGTATAGGGTTTAGGTTAGTTTGTTTTGATATTTAGAACCACAGCACACACACAAAGAAACACTCAGAACGTCCCAGACAAAACGACCAAACAGACACAAATCAAACTCCCAAACCTACACAAAGGAAGCACATGTAACAGCAACCTCCTCAACAAAGACAACAACGATTGAGCTCATAAACGCCAGATCAGTCTGCAACAAGATACACACTCTTGTAGACCACATAGAAGAGCGACAGCCCGACATAATATGCATCACAGAGACATGGCTCAACCCTACCGACAATGTACTACTCAATCAACTAGTACCGGACAACTACTCAGCGTACAACTGCCCACGCACCCACAAGCGTGGAGGAGGAGTCCTAGTAATAGCAAAGACAAACCTAAAGTTCAAGACACAGAGCTTCACCAATACACAGCAATGTAACACAATCAGCATCAAGAACAAAAACATTGCAATCTGCCTAACCTACAGAGCACCCAGAGCTCCACCCGATGAATTAGCCTTCACACTCGAAGAAGCCTGTGCCATAACAACAAACAACAAACCAGCGCTACTGATTGGAGATTTCAACCTCAAGTCCACCAATGCCAAAGATGCAGAGGCCTTCCTTCAAGCAATGACATCACTTCAATTCACACAGATAATCAATGCACCAACGCACAGACATGGATCATCCCCAAACCTCATCTTCGCATCCAATTACCTAACATCAAGAGACCTAATTTCTCCACCCACCATTACCCCAGTGCCATGGTCTGACCATTACTTAATCGAGACAAAGCTGCGATCACAAGAGGACCAGACAAGCGAAAGAGCAAACATCTCACACACACAAAGACGATGCAAGCATTTCAACAGAGACGAATTCATACAGGACACAATACAACACTTGAACATTACTACAGATGACCTGGAGGAACAAGTTTCCAGCTGGAACAGCATCTTAGCTAACGCCGCCAAACCATCAGGTGGCAGGCATGAGAAACACCACCACAACAGGAGACAAAACAAACCATGGTACTCAGCAAAAATACGACGGGAAAAGAGGGAGCTCAGGAAGATTAAACGGAGATGGAGAAAAAACAAAACAACAGCCGACCAACATCTTTACCTAACAAAACAAAAACAATACAACGAACTCATCAACCAATCAAAGAGGGAATTCCACACAAACATGATAAATACTTCCATCAACAAACCCAGAGAACTTTTCGAAATAACAAAAGGGCAAACAACAGAAGGGGAAGTACAAATTGATCCACAGGAATTTGCCGACCACATCAAAGACAAATTTCACTCCACAGAGCGCACAACACCCAGTGGGACCACCAGGACAGACGCATACACCAAAACCTGGGGCACCTTCTACTCACCCTCAACAGAGCAGATATCCCACATCATCTCTACAATCAACACAAGCACTGCTCCTACAGACCCATGCCCAGTGTCATGGGTAAAAGCCACCAAATCAAACTTCATCCACACCATACATAAAATAGTACACAACTCACTCACTCAAGGACTCATGCCAAAGCAACTAAAGCTTGCCTCAGCATATGTAGCTGTGAGTGAGAGCCTTCTTAAGACAGAAGGAAATCTGAAATAATAACACAAGAGGACATACGTTAAGAATAAGAATAGGTGAATAACAATACATTTACTTTCAAACGAATTAAAATATTATTTTTACAGATTGGGAGATGAATCTCTGACATAGTATCCTCCCAATACCGGTTTTTAAACATAAAAATAACATAGACATCTTCTTAGCTGCTACAGGTCTCATTGATAATAATTTTATAAAGTTGCACCTGTTGTACGAAATTAAATATGCACATACTTGACTTTATAATATACTAACATAACCGGCAGAGAAGACGCCTTAAGACAAGATGACTTACACCAGCCCAAGAGCTGTAAATTAGGGCTCCTACTTTGGTAAGAGTGTGCATAAATTGTAATATTTTATAATCGACTCTTATACTTGCTCGCATTGACCACACTTTCTGCCCATGTGCACGACCCTAGTGAAAGCGTGTGGGATGCAAACAATGCATTGTACTTTCCCACCAGACAGTATTTTATAAGAGCTCATTGGTATGTGTAAGTTGCCACTTTTGTGTGCAAATGATTAAAATACTGACATTTATGCACATCGCTGGTGCCTAAAATGACATGCATCCTTATAGAATTACCCTCAGCACCAGTCTGGGCCACCCCCGCTAAGCTGTTTGCCACAATTAACTTGGATGCACTTAACACCACCCACAAAAGTATTGGTAAGTGCACCTGCTCTAACTGCAGCATTGTCAGTTAGTGTGCATTAAGCAAACTCACGCTAATCACAATGTGCATATTCTGAATTTTTAGCACAGAGTTGCTGCAGCATGCTTAGTGCGTAGGAAATCCCATACTGGCCATTGTTGTTGTTAAGTGCCATCAAGGCGGTGTTGACTCATGGCGACCCTCTGGATAGTTGTCCTAAATTATGTTTGCTTTTCAGTCAGGTGGCTCATTGTTGACAGACTGGCAACCATAGCTGC
The DNA here is from genome assembly GCA_033557465.1 of Ichthyophis bannanicus. Lineage (NCBI taxonomy): Eukaryota > Metazoa > Chordata > Amphibia > Gymnophiona > Ichthyophiidae > Ichthyophis > Ichthyophis bannanicus. Next base: position 1,846,919,159 of record CM066031.1, on the reverse strand, counting down.
TGTGACTATATCGATCCATCTCATTACTGGCCTTTTGCGTTGACCTTCTATCTTGCCAAGCATGATGTCTTTCTCTAATGATCTCTCTTTTCGTATGATGTGTCCAAAGTATGAAAGTCAAAGTCTTGTCATCTAAGCTACTAAAGAAAGCTTAGGTTTGATCTCCTCTAGTACTGACTGGTTTGTTCTTTGGGCAGTCCATGGCATACGCAATATTCATCGCCAGCACCATAATTCAAAGGCATCAATTTCCTTCCTACCTTTTTCACTGTCCAACTTTCACATCCATATGATGTTATTGAAAATACCATGGCTTGAACAAGTTGAATCTTTGTATGGAGTGAGACATCTCTGCTCTTGAGAATCTTGTCTAGGTCCTTCATAGCCATAACTATTCCCTGTCTCAAGTGCTCTCATCCAATATCCATCCAGTTGCAAATGAATATTGGATGAGAGCACTTGAGACAGGGAATAGTTCCCGAAATGTGCACGTCGTGAAAATTTCTTCTTGTGTGGCAATGGTGTGGAAATTCTGCATTTCAGCTACGGATTTGATTGTGACTTGTTTCAGATAAGTGACGAAAAAATAAAAAAAAACCCTATATAATATATTGAGGTGAACCTAATTTTGAATAAAAGGAGTCTATTGGCAGGTGTGGATGAATACCAAGTTTCATTCCTCCCTGAGTACACTCCGACAAAAAAGAGTCTAATGTTTGGGGACTTTATCGGTGAATTTTTTCTTTTATTGACATAATTGTATTCACTGGGAAGGGGTTCTTTTCTACAGATTTATAGTTGTTCTTTGATAAGGCTTTCAATGCTGCTTCAACTTCTTCTTTCATCGCCAATGTTTCAGGATCATAAGGTACAGGTTGAAACGACTGTTGGTCCACTTGATCTTTATCAAATATAAACTCTGTCTATTCTTTCCACCTTTTCTTGATCTTCTCAGCATCATTCAACATAGAACCTTGAGCATCTTGTAACATTCCAATTTGAGGCTGGAATTTTTTCTTTAACTCTCGTAGCTTTAGGACAGCTGATCTTGTTCTTCCTCTAATAGTTTCTGCTTCTATTTCCTTGCATGTGTCATTGTAGCACTTCTCCCTGTCTTGTCTTGCTGTATGTTGGAAATCTCTGTTGAGTTCTGAGATTGCCTCCCTTTCTCCTCTGGCTTTATTTTCTCTGCATTTCTGGGCAATTTTCAAAGTTTCTTCTGTCATCCATTTTGGCCATTTTTGCTTTTTCACCTTTTGTAGAGACGTCTCGCTTTCTTCCAACACAACCTTCTTGATGTAATCCCATAACTCTTCTGGAGCTCTGTCATTTCTATCTAAAACAGCAAATCGATTTTGCAGGCAGTCTTTAAATTTAAGTGATATATTCTCAAGGTCATAGTTTGCTACATTCATGCTTGCTTTTTTTCAACTTTAGCTTGAATTTGCATAATAGTAGTTGATGATCTGTACCACAGTCAGCTCCAGGTTTTGTCTTTATTGATGTTATAGAGCTTTTCCATCGTTGACTTCCACAGTGTAGTCAATTTGATTTTTATACAATCCATTGGGTGAAGTCCATGTGTACAGTTATCGCTTGTGTCGCTGGAAGAAGATGTTTGAGATGAATAGAGCGTTTGTCTTGCAGAATTCTGTCAGTCTTTCTCTAGCTTCATTTCTGTTGCCAAGTCCATATTTTCCAACCACTTTGCCTTCTTCTTTATTGCCAACTTTTGCATTCCAGTCACCCATGACTATCAGGATATCCTGTTTGCATGTTCTGTCGATTTCAGCTTGTTCTTTTTCATAGAACTCTTCAATTTCATCCTCTTCTGCAGCTGTTCTGGGGCATATACTTGACTTATAGTTGTGTTGATAGGCAATCCTCGTAGACGAATAGAGATTAAGCGTTCGCTGACTGCATTGTATTTCATTACAGTTCTTGCGAGTTTCTTCTTAATTATAAATGCAACACCATTTCTTCTTTGTCTTTCATTTTCAGCATAGTAATCCATGGGATCATCTGATGCAAAGTGCCCGATACCAGTCCATTTCAGTTCACTGACACCCAACAGATCAAGTTCTACATGTTCTATTTCATTCTTGACCACTTCCAACTTCCCTTGGTTCATGCTTTGTACGTTCCATGTCCCAATATGTAAGACATCTTTGCAGCTTCTGACTCTCATTTCATGTGCAGCTACATCAGCAGTCAGATGTCTCGAGGACTTTGATCCAACCACATCATAAATGCTGGCTTTACTCTGAAAATTCTCCAGCTACTCCCCAGTAGCCAGTTGAGTGCCTTCCGACCTGGGGGGTCTCATCTTCCAGCACTATAGTGCAATTTTTTTTGTTGTAACATTAAGAATAAATAATGGTCTTCTCGTAAAGGGATAACTAAATGAAGAAATAAGTGTATCACCCTTCAGATAAATAAGCTAATAGTCCAATGTTAGAAAATGTAGCTATGCATTCATTAGTAGACCAAAAATTCAACCAAATTGGACTTAGCTTAAGTTTTGATCCAGTTTAACTTTCAATTGCACCAATATTGCAGTTGCCCCAACGCCACCTTTCATAGCGCTAATATATAGATTGCATACCCCCTGAGGAAGAATTGAAATGTGGAACAGGTACCGCTAAGGTGGCGTTGGGGCAACTGCAATATTGGCGCAATTGGAAGTTAAACTGGATCAAAACTTAAGCTAAGTCCAATTTGGTTGAATTTTTGGTTGAATTTTTTGAAAGTAGCAAACATCTGATACATGATTGAAAGAACCGTAACATATATGGTCATTGATGCTATTATAACATCCAGCTCATAAGAGACATGGCTGGAGTAATGTTATCTACAGTCTGAGACCATTGGTTCTTTTTATGAAAGTATCTTAGTGCATATTTTACAAGGGCACGAGTGTCTACTAATGAATGCATAGCTACATTTTCTAACATTGGACTATTAGCTTATTTATCTGAAGGGTGATACACTTATTTCTTCATTTTTTTTGTTGTGACTATCCTTTGGGTTTTCATGGCAAGATACGGTAGTAGATTGCCAGGCCTTTCTTCTGCGCAGTTTAAGTTTAGCACTGTAGCCATTGTCACAGAAATGTGATCCTCCACTGCCAACACTGTCCCATTCTGCTGCTGCCCAGATGGGTGGTTTGTCTTGGTATGGCATCTCAGCTAAGACCTCCATCTTGGGAGACCCTGACAGTAGATAAGCTACCAATAGCTTAGTCCTCAGCATCACTGATGCACACAAGCCCTCACAGCACAACAAACTGCAAACCAAGTGAGGGCACTGGCCATTAGCATGTTTCATAAAGTGCACTGGCCTTTAGCACACTTTATGAAACATGCTAACATGCTCCCAAGTATCTACAATACGCAGAAGGCCAAACACGAAAAGTTCCTAAGATCTAACAACTTTGGTGGCAACAATGAAATGTTAGGGAACTGTTAGTCAAGGGGACTTGGACAGTTGCCTTTGATTTTTTGGAGAATAATTAAATTTATTATAGGAAATATTTAATTTAAATAGGCTTTAAAGGCTCTCAGAAAAGCAGAAACACAGGGCTCTGAAATTTGTATCATTAACTGGAGGGAACCATGATGAACGTGCCCCAACCTCTGTAATTAGTTACTTTCCAATCTTACCTCTGTATGGTTGAAAAAGCAGGGGTTTATTCACAGAGTGCATTACGCACAGTATTGGCAAGGGACTGTCTGCAGTGGGCTTGCTGTATGTGTCTTGTCTATAGCAACAAGTCTATTTAGCTTGCCATGAGCAATGTGTGTTTTGAATTTAATGTGGGCAAGTGCAAAGTTATGCACCTAGGAAAGAACAGCCCAAAATACGGTTACATGATGCAAGGTTCAACATTAGGAACCACCACACAGAAAAAAGATTTAGGCGTCATCGTGGATAATACTTTGAAACCCTTAGGTCGCTTCTTCCTTGCACCATGTTTTTGCATTTTCTCTGGTCATTATAGTTTGAACAGTCAACCCTAGTGGAGCACAACTTTGACTGCACACCGTATGACCTCTGTATCAAGTTAAACTTTCGGAGAACTGAACTTCTTTCTGAGTGGCTTTTACCCAGCTGCTGTATTAACTCTAGCTTAGCACGCTCACCTAAAAGGATTATTTCTTTTAGAAGTCAGCAGGTGGGGTCCCCCTCCCACTCTCCCCATTTCCTCTAATCCCTTTACAGTGTTGCTATGTGCACTGGAGGTGATGGGGAAACTTCTTTAATATTAAAGATATACTAACTTATCATGAGCAAAAGCAAAAATCATGGCTACCTTTTTATGCAGCAGTTTCCTCCTCCCTCCTTTGGTTTCTAGTTCATTTGAAACCAGGGCTGGGATCTGGCACTATGATCTTTCATTCATAACTGCCTGGGGACCTCTCCTTTTTGATAGCTTTTCCCAACTAACTTTAGTCCAGACATTGCAGATATAGTCCTTGGATCTAGATCTGGCCACTAGGTGTCACCATTGTATAATGATTATAACTCCCTTTCCCCAATGGCTGACTCTGCAGCATCCCTACCCCCAGCTGACCTAGGGATGGAAGATCTGCACCAACAATCAAACAGATACCTAAGACCAGGGTTCATTACTCCACATAACCGTTCTTGTTTCAGAGGTCTCTGGGTAACGAGGCATATATCATAGTAAGAGGGGCTAGGGATGTGCACAGTTCAAAGTTTTTCAGTTCATTTTTGTTTTGTTGGATAAGTTTTAGGTTTGTTTCACACATTTGTTTTACTAACTTTTTAAAATATGTGTTAGAACCTTTTGACATATTAATTCACAGCTTGATATGTTAAACGGATTTTGCATGCATGAGAATTTCCAAGACATGTTAATGAACCAAATGCGCACAAAAAAAAATACGCATCCTAAGAGGGAACATTCCAAGCACATATTAGCATAGAGAGGGCAGAAGTTAAACTGCTTCACTTTGCTTCTTTGGAAGTCTTCATATTTGGAGCCAAATTCAATTGGAGATCTGCCTCTTCGAAGTGAGCTGAGGATGTTATCGTCTGTACTGGACGATGACATAGTTTCCATTTGTTGTTGTTAAGTGCCATCGAGTCGGTGTCGACTCATGGTGACCCTCTGGATAGTTGTCCTAAATTGTGTTCGGTCTTCAGTCAGGCGGCTTATTGTTGACAGACTGGTACCCGTAGCTGCTGTTATTGTATCGATCCATCTCATTGCTGGCCTTCCTCTTTTGCATCGACCTTCTATCTTGCCAAGCATGATGTCTTTCTCAAATGATCTCTCTCATCGAATGATGTGTCCAAAGTCTTGTCATCTGAGCTTCTAAAGAAAGCTTAGGTTTGATTTTCTCTAGTACTGACTGGTTTGTTCTTCGGGCAGTCCATGATATACGCAGTATTCGCCGCCAGCACCATAATTCAAAGGCAATGAAGTCGAAGCAGCATTGAAAGCCTTGTCAAAGAACAAAGCACCAGGCATTGATGGCATTCCCATAGAAGTATTACAGCAATCTGATGCAGCTGTTACCATACTTAGAAGGCTATGCCAAGAAATTTGGAAGGCAACATCATGGCCAACTGCCTGGAAAAGATCTGTGTTTATACTAATACTAAAGAAAGGTGATCCAACTGACTGTGAAAATTATCACACAAACTCTCTGATCCCACATGCCAGCAAAATTCTACCGAAGATTATTCAGCAGAGACTACAACCATACTTGAAACAAGAACTACCTGAAGTTTCCAGTAACTGATGCCATTTGACAGCTTTTGGTTCAGGTCTAAAACATTTGGCAATATATATTCATTTTAAAACACATGGAGGCCAATTCCGAACGGGGCCTGTCCAGCCCATCCGGATGTTCAAAATATGGACAAGCCGGATTTGCACTCGATTCTGCACCCTCGGGAGTGTTCTCACAGGAGCAGAATTGGGCGCAACTGGTCTGGACAGGCAGGAAGTGCCCCGATTCAGGTCCACTGCACTCTGGACTACCTCCCGCCTAACCCCCTCAATGCTTCTACATGGTGCTGGTGCCATGGCGTCCTCTCGTCATGGAACTGGGACCCCATGCAGAAGCCCTGATCAACTGCAGATCTTCAAAAGGGATTCTCCCACCGCCCGACTCCTGAACGGACCTGCTGAGGTCAGAATCGGGTTGCGGGGAACCACCCTGCCCAGCTCACCTCTTCGGGAGGGGTCCAGCTATGATCGCCGCAGACATTGGGGGGGGGGACTTATTCCACCTCTGAGGTGGACTAAGTCCTCCATCGAACTCACCAAGTCCAGACATACAGGGCCATCACAGGAATAAGCCCTGTATGTCCAGGATCAGGGTGCCGCCTCCACTCTGCCCAGACTCCTTCTCTGGCCCTTCCCTCCCAAAGCTCCCCGCATATCTCTGCTCTATGTGCAGGGAGCTTTGGAACTGGAATCGGTCCCGGGCGTTTAGCTGGGGATATACGTCTGACCTGGATATATATCCCTGCTAAACGCTGTGTGAAATAAATCCCTTAAAGACTACTTATCACTGCAAGTCCTAAGTAGTTTATAATAAACTTCTGAAATAATAAAACAAAAAGTTATTACAAAAAACGCAAGACAAAACACAGCACTGTATTAAACTAAGGGGCCCTTTTACTAAGTGCCACTAACCAGTTGTTTGCACGCTACAACTGCCTGTTTTAGTGTGCAGCAAATGACCACGGTGAACAGTAACGCAGATGCATGCCAGCTGCCAGCTCCCAAAATGCATGTTAACTAACGTGGAGAGTGAGCGGGTAAGGGGCAGAGCGTGGGCACATCAGCGCACGAGAACCGTTAACTTGACCATTAACAAGGATGCACCTAACAATAACTATGAATTTCATTAGGTGCACCTGCATTAATTGTACCACATGTTAATATACTCAGTCGCATGTTAACTGCCGGGCACATGCTGATCACGCTCTCAACAGTTCAGGTGGAGGCCTTGCACTTTCCATGCATTAAAAGCACGTTAAGTGCACAGCCCTAGCGAGATTTAGTAAAAGGAACCTATGTTTTAAAACATGCACAAATTACAATAGCTAAAGCAATAACAAACGGGTCTGGAATTAGGCATAAGAAACATAGGCGACTGCCTGGGGTGCCCAAAGGGGAGGCGCTTGCTCCTGCTTATTTGAGGGCCATGTGCATGCGCTACTTCTAAGGGTGCCCTGGAGCCACTGTGGCCTTACTCTGTTCCTCTTCTGGCTCACTAATCTTTGGGATCTCTGACGCTTGCCCCCCTCCCCCTTTCTGCTGTCTAGGTTTGCCTACGGCTGCAAAAATCTTAAATCCAGTCGTGATCACAAACGTATAAAAATAACAGGCATAACACAAAGACAATCAAAATGAAGAGATATCGCAAAGTATAAAGTAAATGAAATTTATAAACTAAGCATTAAGTAGACACTGGAACCGCTATTTAAGTATTAGCCTATTGTAATACTGCTGCTGTTATTATTCCTTGATAAGAATTGTAATTCTTTTCTTTTTATCTATTGCTTTGGCCACTAACCCCCTCTAATATTGTGGGCTTGTAAGTTTGGGCATTTTCATTATGTTCCTTGATTTTTTGTTGTTTTTCTCCTTTATATTCATTAGGAACATGACTATATCTATTTTTCTGTACAAGTTTTGCTTCTTTTATATTGCTAAAATAACTCATAAATAAAAAATACAAAAAAGAAACAGTTCCTCCCATTGACTCAAAGTTTTACACCTATGTTGCTAGGAGGAGTTGAACTGATTTATTGTGGTAGAGGAAAGTTCCTGGAAGCTTGTATTCACAACAGCTAGTCAGAATAATATTAGTTACTAGTTTAATTGACTGAAATTTAAAATACACTTCTGTCGTAGAATGGTTGCAAGGGGCTGAAAGACACCGTACCTCACTCAGTCAAGGTCATAGGCAAGAATAAAAGCAACAAGAGAAACTTTGGGGTATGTTTACTAAATGGCGGTAGCGGCTTCGGTGCGATATCGGAGCCGCGGCCCCGATATCGCACAAAAGCCGCTATCACCATTTAGTAAACATACCCCTTTAAGAACAAATTTATTAAAAGTTGCTGGAACAGGCTTTATAGAAACACTCAAAACATACAAAATGCTAATAAACTGACTGAAAGATATTGATGATCTTATAAACCCGTGCATTACTACAGGGAAATAAAATAATCTAGTGTCAAACAGTAAGCGATATGCATGGCAAATGGACGAGTGTCTCCACGTTTCACCCATCTCAGCTATGACGCTTGCTTTGCCAGACCAAGCAACATTTTCAGGACCTACAATATTTTGGTTCATTATTCGCTTTGTACTATACCTATGTCTATCAACAGGCCTATGCACTTCTCCCATTGACCGACTAGTATTCTGCTTCCCCCTTGCCCCCCTCCCCCACCTTTCATTCTTTCATTCCTTTCTCTTTCTGACCTATGATTTTATGGCATTCCTTCCATTTTCTATATTACTTATTGATTTTATGGTACACCGCTTCAATGCCTCTCGAGGCGGTAGATCAAGTGTTTTAATAAACCATAACCATTCCCATTTTTTTTCACGCTAAACAACCTTCATAAATTCAGACATTTACAGCAGAGGATGGACACAGTGCATGGCAAGAGTGAATTCTTGGCAGGCTGAGCTCGGTGGATTATTCCCATAACCTTTTGTTATGGAACATAGACCGTTCTCTAAAATTCATGACCCAAAGTTCAGAGTCAGCAGATATCTCATCGGTTTTCAATGGGGGATGAATTTGTAAAAAAGCTCCATGAGCTGTAGAAGTGGGGTTAGGAGAAGAGGCTTGGTGGGGGAAGGAGAAGAGAGGGGGGAGGGAGGCTGACTCCTGAGGGAGCTCTGTATGCAAGGACAAACTAAAACCAAGGGAGTTGCACCTCTGAAATTCAAGCTGTGCTGAACTCATTAAACAAAGGCAAGGCTGTCTTGTTCTGTGAGTTTGCAATCTGCCACCTTGATGGAAACTATGGCAACCAGGGAAGTTAATTAAATTACATGCCAACAAATGCCGTTAGATTGGCCAACAGTATGCATCCCTACTGGAGCCTGGGATTGGCTACCGCAATACTCTTGTGGTACAAACCATAGTAAATGGTGTATGAGGCAATCGGTGCTTTGGGATTTAATTAATGAAACTAAGCACTGCCCTTTGCTTCATTAGTCACAGTTGAGAAGCTGAACCAGGCAGGGCTACCTCTTAAATCATTTAATCCTTGGATAATTTACTCCATAGCCACTGCTATTCTGCTAAATGCAACCTACAGTACTTTAAGATATAAACAAGGGGTATAATTCTCTCAAATTAATTTCATGTCTGGAAAGCTGACAGCAGAATACGCTTCCCCTTATCTGCCCCAACAATCAAAAGCTGCAGTAGTAAAAAAGATAACCATAGGGCTCTTCAACCTGGAAAAGAGACGGCTGAGGGAGATATGATGGAGATCGATAAATTAAGGAATGGAGTGGAACGGGTTAATGTAGATTGATTGTTTACGCCATCAAAAAGTAGAAAGACTAGGGGACACACACTGAGCTATAGTGTAACCCGTTTAAGACTAATAAGAGAAAATATTTTTTCACTCAACGTGTAATCAAACTCTGGAATTCGTTACCGGAGGATGCAGTAAAAGCTGTTACTGTAGCTGGGTTTAAAAAAGGTTTGGACAAGTTTCCTTCAAGAAAGGACCATAAACCATTATTAAAGAGAACCCAAGAAATCCACTGCTTGCCCCAATACAAGCATTGTGGAACCTGTGTCTTTTTGGGAACTTCCTAGGTACTTTTGACCTGGAATGGCCACTGTTGCAAACAGGATACTGAGCTTGATAGATCTTGGTCTGACCCAGTATGGCATATCTTATGTTCTTATAAACTATTTAACCAAAAAAAATGTATTGTCACAAAATATTATTTTGGGAGATCAGGAAGAAAAGCCGATCTAAGGGTCTCCATTAATGTCTTTCACCCCACCTACAGGCATGCCCACAAGCACCCAATCACAGTAATACCTAGACACCACTGATTTATTTCTTTGAGCCCTCAGACTTGAATATATTTCCTTCTCCTGGCAGAAGTCAAAGCTAGGGCATTGTAGCAGCCAGTCACACACCTCGTATTATTTTCTCTGAGGGTGATAGTGACACTTGTGGGAAATAGGAAACCTGGCGTTAATAAGTCCTTGTTTATCACTAAGCAAAACATTTCAGTCTTCCCTGCCTTTAAAAGTTATCTAAAAAAATACCAGAATCCAATACAAGGAATAAAAACGCCAAGCCAATGCATGGAAAAATCACAAATTAAATGGTATACAAGAACAGCCTCTCCTGAAAAATATAAAAAGACAAACTTCTCCTTTCATAAAGAAAGGGCCATCATTCAATGGAGATCAGCTACTGATATCATTAGCATACATATTCCTCTGCAAAAAAACAGTTTTTAAAGGGCTGATGCCACTTTTCACAATTAGAATCACAATACTTGCTTTGAAGCATAGAATCTGATCTACAACACACACCCTAGCTCCTTTATACAGTGTTATGCCTGATCTAGCAGTTAGAGCAGCAGGTTAAAAACAAGCCAGGATTAAAATCCAAAGGCTCTCATCGGTGCCTCTCATGACCAAGGGAGGTCACTTTGCCCTTGATTGTACCATGTACCGATTTAGATTGCAAGGCTGCTCTGGGGCAGGGACCTATCTGAATTGTAGCTTGCCTTGAACATTATTTTTGAAAAACAAGTAATTAGTCTGAAATCCAAGTCCATTAAGATAAACCTCTTACATGTTTTACTGAATACATTATGCCAAACTGTGGCAGGCTATGGCCTACGATAGCCTGCAAATATGAAAGGCCTGTAAGCTCGGCCCTGATTCCAACCCCCATCATAGCTAGAAAGAACCAAAAATCTGTGAAAAATGAGAAAACTGTTTTAAACTGATTAATAAGAAGTTTTATATGAATTCATAAATCTTTCATTATTCTCTTGTGTTCTGAAGATATAAATGTTTCAATACTTGCATTCCTAGAGCCAGAAACGACCTTGCAGTAGAGATAGGGTTGCCAACTGGCTCCAGATGCGCCCGACAGACTTGATCCAGTCCTGGGTTTACCCCATTGCATGCAGTGACTTGTAGTTTTTCATTTCTTATGGAGTGCAATGGAGAAATCAGAACTACATATCCCTGCATGCAATGGGGTAAACCCAGGACTGGATTGACACTGTCGGGCGCATCTGGAGCCAGTTGGCAACCCTAAGTAGAGAAGTATCCAAACCTAGAAACTGTGCCATTGTTAGAATGGTCCTAAGGGAGGGAGCTGGGTGCTAGGCCCAGGAGGGATCTCCGATTGGACAAATGCAGGGGGCGTTGGGGCCAATAGAAAGTCTGCATGTATAAAACTGAAAGAAAATGTATAAATGAATATGTTTCTGTAAGAACTTGGCTCAGTCCTTTTTGAAGCTTGACTAACTGGGCCTTGTGCACAATAAATTGGCTTGGACCCTGTAAATTGACTCCTGGATTTATTCATTGTCTGCACTTCGCTGCTACAAGACTAAATTACACCATAGTAACATCTCATGTATTGATACAGGACTATCCTAACCTGTTCTGTCAGTCAGATCTTCAGGATATCTGCAACAAATATTCATAAACTTGGTATCTGATATATACAACTAGGGGGAGGGGGGGTCATTTTAAATGCCCTTCTCTTAGTTTAGATGTTCAAATCATGGACTTAGATGCTCCTGTTTGATTTCAGAAACTTCAGGAATGTCTGCAACCCCATCCATGCTTAGACCTGCTCCAGGCATGACTAAATGCTTGTTATGACTGCAGAACATCCAGAGGGTGTAGAGAAGAAGGAACTTGCAGCCCCCCCTCCTCCCCACAAGCCCAATGATAGCAGTAGTGGGATTTGAACCCTAGCTTCCCTGGTCCTAGCCCACTACTCTAACCATTAGGCTACTCCTAAATGTTCCTAGTCTTGAATACTATTCCAGGGATCTCTATGTAGATGCTCCACAGACGTCCGCATCGGGCATGTCCACTTTGGTAAAATCGTGCCTGAACTTGGACGGTCTGATTTTTTTTCAGGCGTTCGGGCTTGGATGTTCTGGATTTCACCTGCACATCGTTTGTAAAGTGTGCTTTTACATTTAATGCGTAGTCATTAAAACATAAGAAATGGTCATATTTTCACAAACCATAAGTCACTCACACAGCGGCATTCTGGATCATCTGAATCGATCTAGGATTCAGGCAAACCCAAATAAAGGCTGCTACAATAATTAAATGGACAAATAAATTCCTGTACTTCAACCCTGAATGAGTCTTGATCAAAAAATATGTAAACAGTTGTTGTTATGTTCATTGTAATGAACATAACAACCTTGATGCCCAGATAAGGCGGAATAGAAAAATAGATAAATAAATAACATATCTTTAAGTCAGCTAACACCTTGTGCTGTTTTCTTAACATGAGTTAATTTTGAGAATGAAGAGTCAAATCAAACATCTAAATATATAATTTCAGAACAGATTGCATCTTCGGCTCTCTATCCAGATCTTAAGAATATAAGAAATGTCATACTGGGTCAGGCCAAGGTCCATCAAGTCCAGTATCAGGTTTCCAGTAGTGGCCAATCCAGATCGCAAGTACCCGCCAGTTCCAAAAAGACATACAGGTTCCACAATGCTTGTACTGGAGCAAGCAGTGGATTTCCTGGGTCCTCTATAATAATGGTTTATGGACCTTTCCTTCAGGAACTTCTCCAAACATTTTTTAAACCCGGCAACACTAACAGCTTTTACTACATCCTCTGGTAATGAATTCCAGAGTTTGATTATGTGTTGAATGAAAAAATGTTTTCTCATATTAGGCTTACCGGGCATGTCCCTAAGTCTTTCTGCTTTTTGATGGCATAAATAATCGATCACCCCTCAGCTGTCTTTTTTCCAGGTTCAAGACCCTAACCTTTTAAGCATCTCCTCATAGGAGTGGAGGAGTGGCCTAGTGGTTGGGGCAAGGTACCTCAGGCCAGAAGGTCAGGGGTTCAAATCCCACTAGAGGACAGCAACCTTGGGCCAGACAGACTGGGGCTTCTAGTCCCACAGGTGCTCCTTGTGGTCTTGGGCAAGCCACCTAACCCTCCATAGCCCATGTTCCCTGTAAAATAGTTATCTCTGAGTTTTAATGCCCTGTTCAATGTAATTTCAGTTTGTTCAATGTAAACCACACTGATGCAGAATAGCACGGTATATAAGAGAATGTAAATAAAATAAATAGGGGTATCCTTTCAACCCCTTTAACATTTTGGTGGCTCTTCTCTGTACCTTTTCTAATAACGCTATATCCTTTTTCAGGTGGGTGATCAGAATTGCATACAATATTCAAGGTTGCAGTCGCACCATGGAACAATACAGAGGCATTATAATATATTTTGTTTTATTCTCCATTCTTTTCCTTATAATTCCTATCATTCTATTTGCCTTCTTGGCTGGCACTCCACACTGGGCGGAGGGTTTCAATGTATTATCCATGATGATGCCTAAATCTTTTTCCTGAGTGGTGGTTCCTAATGTAGAACCTTGCATCATGTAATCATAGTTCTTTCCTAGGTACATAACGTTGCATTTGTCCACATTAAATTTCATCTGCCAGAACGTCCAGTCTTCCAATTTATCAAGGCCCTTTTGCAATTTTTCACAATCCTTATGGGTTTTAACAACTTTGAATAATTTTGTGTCATCTGCAATTTTGTATACCTCACTCGTTTTTCCCATTTCCAGGTCATTTATAGATAAATTAAAAAGCAACAGACTCGGAGGCGGAGCCTGCACGACTCCAGCATGGCGGCATGAGAGTTTTCTCCCCCGAGCCCAGTCAGCGAATCCTGCCGTCTCAGCGGGTACTGCAAAGAGCTTTGTTTTACCTTTCCACAGCGAACTCCGGATATGTCAGGGAGTAAGCAGACCCGCTTAGAGTTTGCAAATTCATCAGCGGCCGGCACTAAAAGAACGAAGTCGGACCCGTTGTCCCCACACAAAATGGCGCCTTCTCAGGAGTCGACGGAGGGGATACAGGAAATCCTAAAGGAAGTGCGAGCAATCCGAAGTAGAGTGGATGCTAATGGAGAGGCTCTCACTATTGTGCAGACGGATCTAAAAGAACTTAGTGCTCAATTGAATTCGTTAACCACCAGAATGGATAAGCTGGAGGAGGTTGTTACCGGGCATGAAGAGAGGTTTGTGCAACTCCCAAAAATATCGCGCAAAGTAGAATGGCTGGAAAGAGGCTTTGAGGACATGAATAATAGAGCGCGACGCAACAATATTCGCATCGTGGGACTCCCAGAGGGAGTGGAAGGGAGAGACCCTATCGGGTTCCTAGAAACCTTACTCCCAAAGCTTTTGAAAATTGAGTTTGCCTGCTCGTTGGAGTTGGAAAGAGCCCATCGCATACCTTCATCGATGAATCCACGCGATCAGCATCCGCGGCCAATGATACTGTGTGTACTGAGGCACCAACATGCAGTCCAGATCCTCTCCACTGCAAAAGCTTGTCGACAGTTGCAGTATGAAGGCCATAAAGTGGCCTTTTATCTGGATTTTAGTAAGCCCACAGTGGAAAAACGCAAACAGTTCCTGGCTCTGAGGCCTAGGCTGCAGCGGCTGCAGGCGCGCTTTGGCCTGATTAATCCAGCCCGGTTTAAAGTTACACTGAATAATGTGACTAAAACCTTCGATGATCCTGCGAAGCTTATCCAATACTTGGAGGAACAAGAAGCCTTACTAATGCAAACCAGCTAGAGTGGTGGTGTTTGTTATCCTCTGGAGGAAGGACATTATTGATGGCTATGGTGCCTGTCTAGCCGACCGCTGTGAGCTACAGACCTGTATCTTTGTATTGACTTTAGGGGCTGCTTACTAGGATAAGATGGTAGTTTCTGGGGGAGCCTAATTCTGTGCCTGATTGTTTCTGTTATAGAGGGTCATGGCTCTGAGTTCATGGGTATTAGCTGCAGTTTCCCTTGCTGAAATGTGTTATTGTTCCTGTCTTGGGACTGTTTCCCATGGGCTGGGGTACGCTCTGTTGGGTTGGTCTTGTTGTCTCACCCAAATTGTTATGGGTTGTTTTGTGGGGTAAGGGCAGGTTCTCCATGGGGAATTACAGATGAAGCTATTGAAAGCTGCCTAGCACAGGCCATATTTAAATTTTGTTTTATAGATGACCATGGCTAATGGGTTAAAAATTTTATCACTGAATGTTAAGGGTATTAATTCTCCAATAAAGAGGAAGAAATTGTTAGCATATTGTAACCGTCAACAGGCGGACATTGTCCTATTTCAGGAGACCCACCTTTCTTTACATGAATCTAGGAAATTAGAGGATGGGAAGTTTATGTTGGCTGGGTGCTCTCAGGCTGAAAAGAAGAGGAATGGGGTTGCCACGCTAATACGTAAAACGCTGGGAGGGGCGGTAGTGCGAGCCAGTTCTGATGCTTGCGGAAGGTGGTCTATCTCTCTAGTGCAGTTCGGGAGCTTTGAGTATGTTATAGCGAATGTGTATGCCCCCAATCGGGATGATCCCGGATTTTTCTGTGCTCTGAATAGTGCATTACAACAGGAATCAGTAGCTCCCATAATTCTGGGTGGGGATTTTAACATGGTGAGAGAGTCCCTGTTAGATCGTAATCCCGGAAGAGTGAGCAAGCTTTCCAGAGCGGGCGTGGCCCTCTCCAACCTCTTGGAGAACTGTGGTCTTGTTGACATTTGGCGCTTGCTCCACCCGGTAGATAAGGAGTTTACCTTTTTCTCCCCAGTTCATGGTTCCTCCTCTCGAATAGATTACTTCCTCATCTCAAAGTCTCTGGTAGCGAGCTGTTGTGCTGCGGATATTTTAAGTGTGACAATCTCCGATCATGCTGCACTAACATTAAAGATTGTGATGCAGAACAAGTTAAAGTCACCCTCATTTTGGTCTTTCAATAGAGCTTGGTTGGCTGAGCCTGCTTTCCAGGAGGAATTGCGTTCTACCATTCATCTTTACTTTAGTGAAAATAACCTAGGTGATACGAAGGGCTGGGCTTGGTGGGAAGCCTTTAAGGCTACTTTGCGAGCTACCATCACAAGTTATAAGATAAGAGCAAACAAGCGGCAAAAGGCCCAATTATTGGCCCTAGAGAATCAAATTAAAGCTGGAGAACGGCTGTGGATTAAAAATCCTGCCGCAGATATTTTACAGAGATTACAAAGATTGCGGCTTGAGTATAATGAAATGCTAAGTTCTGAAGTAGAATGTCTCATGATGAAACAGGCAGCCTGCTTTCATGTAGAGCAAAATAGGGCCAGTAAACTTTTAGCTGCTACCCTGAGAGGCAAGCAAGAAAAGTCGAGAATTACCTCTATTCTGGACGGAAATCAGACCAGGCTTATGAATGACCAACAAATTTTAGATGAATTTTCTAAATTTTATGAAATATTGTATTCCACTGAGGTGGGCGCAGCCCCAACAGCAGTTGCCAGCTTCTTGGGAAAGTTAGACCAGCCTAAACTGGCGGCAGTGCAAGCCAAGAGTTTGGGGGAACCATTTACTGTTAAAGAACTTAGGGAGGCGATTACTTCCATGGCGGTAGGAAAGGCAGCAGGCCCGGACGGGTTGCCGTCGGAGCTATATAAAACATTTGCCAAAGAATTGCTACCTTATCTGGCGTTGTACTATGAGCAGTTAGAGAAAGAGCTGGAGCACACAGGACGCTTCTCGGAAGCCACGATAGTTGTCCTCGAGAAACCGGGTAAAGATCCCCAGTATGTCATGAATTATAGACCTATTTCTCTGTTAAACGCAGACTATAAGATCTACGCGAGCGTATTAGCTAGACGATTGGCGGTAAGCATCGGGGAGTTAGTGCATACAGATCAAACTGGTTTTATACCTGGTAGAGCGACGACAGATAATGCTCGCCTGTTATGTAATCTCTTAGCTCAAGCCTCCACGGAGAATGTGCCGTATATTGCTCTCTCCCTTGACGCCGAAAAGGCATTTGATAGACTGGAGTGGTCCTTTCTTTTTTCTGTGTTGGAATGGTTTGGGCTAGGGGAAAATTTCATCAATAAGGTTCGGGTGTTATCTTCAAGGGCCAGTGCCCAGGTGTTAGCGAATGGTGTTCTTTCTCGCTCCTTCTCTTTGCATAGAGGCACCCGGCAGGGCTGTCCTCTTTCTCTACTTCTTTTTGATTTGGCATTGGAGCCCTTGGCTATTGCCATTAGACAAAGTCGTGATATAACTGGCTTCTCTCTGGGACAGGCCCAGGTGAAGCTTTCCGCCTACGCCGATGACCTTCTCCTGTTTGCTCAGCCATCGGAACTCCCGCAGATTTTGGCACTAATAGTAGACTATTCGGGTATTTCGGGATATAAAATTAATTGGGCCAAGTCGGTAGCTTTCCCGCTTAACAGCTGCTCCCACTCTAGCATGTTAGCCCCCTTCCCCTTTAGGTGGGAGACGGGTCGCATTAAATATCTCGGAGTCTATTACGGCCCCTCATTGGAGCGTACTATCCTGGAAAATACTGAGGAAATGTTTCAGCTGGTGCGTTGCCAAACCCTGGCTTGGTCCCATATGCATTTCACCTGGTGGGGTAGACTAGAAATTATTAAAATGGTGTTGGCTCCAAAAATCAATTACATACTTGGAATGCTTCCCCTCTCCATACCGGTAGATTTTTATCTGAAACTGGAGAGAATCCTATTGAGATTTCTGTGGAATGGATCTCAGCCGAGGATAGCAAGTAAGAAACTTAAAGCTCCTAAGGAGCAGGGTGGAGTCCACTTTCCAGATTTCCAGTGGTACCATCGTGCTCTCTTGTTAAAGCAAGGGGCTCTGTGGCTAGCTGAGGATAGCCTTGCAGAGAGCCCCAGCTGGTTGAAAGTTGAGTCACACATTGCTGGCCTGCACCCTTTACTTTATATGTTAGGGAGTCTGAATCCGGAGATCGGAGATAGGGGGAGAGTTATCCGCGCTACTCAAGAAGCTTACTTGCAGCTGGCGCAATTGGCGGGTAAGGATAATTTGCCCTCAAGGGAGACTCCCTTGTGGTGGAATCCCCAATTTAGAATCCGAGGGCGGAAGGTAGCGTGGAAGAAATGGCAGGAGAAGGGAGTCTGGACGTTGGGCCATTTAGCGGGGATTAACGGATGGAAAAAATTTGAGGAGTTTATGGCAGAATTCTCCCTTCCGAAGTCTTGTTTTTTTCAGTGGGCGCAACTTAGACATTGCATCTTTGCGTCAAAAATTGCTCCTGTTGATTTGATGGCAGAGGGAGAGTTGTATAAACGCCTGCGAGAGATGTTGGAGCGGAAAGGTTCGGTCTCAAAAATATATGCTATGTATAGGACATATGTCTCATGTAGCCCGGCGGGTCTGGTGAAGGTCTGGGAACATGAGCTTAGTAGCTCTTTACACCCCGGTTCTTGGAAGGTTTTGTGGGGCTCGATAACGAGGGTTTCGAGATCAGCAGCAGTCACCCAGTCAATGTATTTCTTTCTACATAGGGCCTATATTACACCTGCGAGGCTTGCTAAATGGGCCGGGACAGTTTCAGGCAAGTGTTGGACATGCCAAAAAGAGATTGGCACTTACACCCATATGTTTTTTGAATGCCCTTCGGTGTTACGATTTTGGAAAGGGGTATGGGGTAAAATTCAGGACATCTTAGGCATTCCAGATGCGCTCTCTTACAGAGTGATTTATATGAGGTCTTTGGAGTTCCATCCGAGGTTGAATAAGGGGCAATCCTTTTTATTAAACTATATGATTGCAATAGCTCTTAAATTGATCCTGGTAAACTGGAAAAACTCACAGAAATTAACCTTTCGAATGTGGTGGAATATGGTATGCCAATACTCTAAGTATGAGAGATTATATAGCAACCTCCACTTTCCTCTCAGGTCTGATCTCAACTGTGAGAGATGGATGTTACTGGATCGGCATGTTAGCTGACCTAGTATGCTCTTTCTTCCCTTATTCTTAACCCTTCTTTACCCTGTAGCTGTAATGGTAAAGTGGTGATAGCTTGGCACTGTGCTATGGTAGCGCTTGGACTGTTGTCCATGCTGGTACTTTCCCTGGAGAACCTTGGGGGGGTGGGAGTGGGAGGGGGGGGGCGTTGGGGATTGTTTCATTATTGGTGTGGCATTGTTTCGCTGCATGATGTGCTCTTCGACTGTATTTGTTATGTGTTCTACAGAGGGGCCTGAGTGGGCATACATATTATAAATTGTAGTCTACTAATGGTCTTGTAATCAATCTTGTAACCTTTGATGTTTCTCTGATGTTGTGTGGGGTTAGTGGGGTGTGCCTAGCTCAGTTCTTTCATTGGCTGCATTGGGTGGATTTGCAATCCGGTTCTGCAGCGGTTGTATCTTGTCTTTATTGTGTTTCTTTCTTTCTCTTTCTTTTTGTTTGTTACCTGGAAAATTTAAATAAAGGTTTTAAAAAAAAAAAAGCAACAGACTCAGCACAGATCCCTGTAGTACTCCACTGTTCACCTTTTTCCATTGGGAAAAATGACCATTTAGCCCTACCCTCTGCTTTCTATCTTTTAACCAGTTTCTCTGATCCACAATAGTACACTGCCTTCTATCTCATGACTTTTTAATTTCGCCAAGAGTCTCTCATGAGGAACCTTGTCAAAGGCTTTCTGAAAATCCAGATACACTGTATCAATCGACTACCTTTGTCTACCTGTTTATTCACACCTTCAAAAAATGTAACAGATTTATCTTTCAGGAATGTAACAGATTAGTAAACCATGACTTTCCTTGGCTAAATCCATGTAACAAAAGAGACCCTTAAGAATATAATGATGCACTTAAATACCACAACTTCTCACCTTGATCCCTGCCCAGTAAATTGGATAAAGAACACCCTTCCAACTTTATCTCCTTTCATAATACCACTAATTAATCTATCACTAAAGCAAGGCTATCTCCCGCCTACTCTAAAGCATGCACAAATTAGACCCATACTAAAAAACAATACATTGGACAAAACCTCACCGAAATCCTATAGACCCATCTCCAGTATACCATTCATGGCTAAACTCATAGAAAAAGTAGTACAAACTCAAACACAAGATTACATCGACACATCAGCTCCCCTTGATGACCAACAATATGGTTTCCGCCCTGGTCATGGGGTAGACACTCTTTTAACAGTTCTCCTAGACCAGGGGTCTCAAACACGCGGCCCGCGAGAGCATTTTGTGCGGCCCGCGACCCGCGAGTATCCTTTCTGCAATTTTTGCTACTTTTACTCACTGTTTTCCGGCTTAGCGCGATTCCCGGGGCTGCATACAAAGTTGGGTTGCATGACCGCGTCACGCGCCTGCCCTCCACCAATCAGGGACAGGCAGAAGGAGGAGAAAAAGGAGGAGGGGGGGGGCCCGGCCCAGAAGCAGTCTGAGCAGCCACGAGGTATCAGCGGTTTATGAAGCATCGCCTGCTTGGAGGAAGGATCGCCTGCTTGCACAGCTCTCGGCAGGTAAGGAAGCAGTCTGCCCAGAATTAAGCCAGCCCTGCCTCCCTCAGTCCCTCTCCTCTTCGGCTTAGAACCGTGAAGGGAGGAAATTTCAGCCGGCTTAACAGAGTCCCGAGGGAGGAACTCTCCCTTCGCGGTTCTAAGCCGAAGAGGAGAGGGACTGAGGCAGGGAGGGAGGGAGGGATGGCTCTGCGGGGGGGGCCTGTGATTCTTGCTGAGGGAGGCCTGTGATTCTTGCTGAGGGAGGGAGGGAGGATGGATGGATGGATGGGGGGGCTGTGATTCTTGCTGAGGGAGGGAGGGAGGATGGATGGATGGATGGGGGGGGGCTGTGATTCTTGCTGAGGGAGGTAGGGAGGATGGATGGATGGATGGGGGGTGTCTGTTATTTTTGCTCAGGGAGGGAGGATGGATGGATGGATGGATGGGGGGGGCTGTGATTTTTGCTGAGGGAGGGAGGGAGGATGGATGGATGGATGGGGGGGCTGTGATTTTTGCTGAGGGAGGGAGGGAGGATGGATTGATGGATGGGGGGGCTGTGATTTTTGCTGCTGCTGCTGCTGCTGCTGATGATGATGATGATGGGGGGGGGTCAGAACTGGTAATGTGCTGTGGGCTGGGGGTCAGAACCATCACCATTTCTGAACCCCCCAGCCCCACAGCACATTACCAGTACTAAACCCCCCAGCACATTACCAGTGTGCTGTGGGCTGGGGGGTCAGAACTGGTAATGTGCTGTGGGCTGGGGGTCAGAACCATCACCATTTCTGAACCCCCCAGCCCCACAGCACATTACCAGTTCTAAACCCCCCAGCACATTACCAGTGTGCTGTGGGCTGGGGGGTAGGTCATGTATTGTTCTCTGAAATGTATTGATTTAATATTTGCAGTGTTGCCTTTTGATAGGTAGGGTCTGGTGCTTTGTGAGTCCTGGTAGTGCTGTTATGATACGGGGGGTTTGCTATGGGTTCTAAATGGGCAGTGTTAGTAGTAGTTCCTAATGTGCCTGGCGGTTGGCACTGGATTATAGTAATTTTCTAGTCTTTCTTTATCCATGCACTCATTATGCAACATTATGCAAATATTTATGCAAATGAGGCCCCTTATGCAAATGAGCCCTCGTGTCTTATGCGGCCCCCGGGTTACTTTAGAAGTCCTCATTCGGCCCTCAAAGCAATTTGAGTTTGAGACCCCTGTCCTAGACACACTAGTAAGAGGAATAGACAGCCCTAAAAACGCATTCCTACTTCTTTTTCTAGACATATCTGCGGCTTTTGACAGTGTTCACCATACACTAATGCTCAATAGGCTCACACAAATCGGTGCCAACTCAACAGTCCTTAAATGGTTTACATCATATCTATCCAACAGATCCCAAACTGTCAGGATCAACAATCAAACCTCCAACACATATAAACAGGAAATAGGACTCCCCCAAGGCTCTGCGCTATCTGCTCTACTATTTAACATATATATACAACCAATCTGCAATATCTTTAAAAAATTCAAAATCCATTATCACATATATGCGGATGACATTATGCTGTACATCCCATTCACTATCCCTACGATTCCACTCCAACTCTTAACAGACTGCTTCAACGAATTAGCAACTTGGTTAGAAGACCACAATCTCTTTATCAACCATTCAGAAACCGACATACTAATTGTAACAAAGAACAAATCCTTTACCCCCCCCCCCACCCACATTACACTTCAGAATCACGACATCCACATAAAAAGCGAAATAAAATACCTAGGGGTGTTACTAGACACACAACTCAGTATGAATACGCACATAAGAAACACTACAAAGAAAATTTACTTTAAACTCAAAGTACTAAAACAACTACGCCCCCTAGTCCACCTGCAAGATTTCCTAAGCATCATTCAAGCCATTATCACCCCACATTTTGACTTCGCCAACCTCTCTCTACTAGGTACAACAAACCAAAATATCAGAAGACTCCAACTGGCTCAAAATGCTGCTGCCAGAACTATAATGAAGGTTCACCCTTTCGAGCACATATCACCCTATCTAGCCAAATTACACTGGCTCCCCATTCAATGTAGAATAAACTATAAATTAATAATAACCACTTATAAAGCAATAAATAACACTGCCCCAGAAACCCTAAATAAACTAATCATTAAAGACACGCCCCATAGTGCACATAGAAGAGGCAACACCAATAAACTAAGAATTCCAAAAGAATTCACAAAGTCCAAAAAAACAACAAATAAAAAGGCATTCTCCCATGCAGCCCCTACGCTCTGGAACTCGCTACCTGATGAAATCAGAGCCCTAACCGACTTTAAGGATCTACGCAAAAACTTAAAAACTCACCTTTTTACCTCTTACTACAGCACATTAGCAAACTCTCAACTTCAATATGAAAAGGGATAAACTATACAATACAAGTAGATTAACACCGCAAGGCCTATAGATATTTTGACCTCAATACTGTCTATTATGCTTATACTGTCGAACTTCTCCTTCTATAACTGTACGTAGTTAATTGTACATAGTTCCAAAAAGTTTAAAAGTTAAAAGTTCAAATGTTAATTGCATATAGTTCATGTTATCGTTCAATGTAAAAACCAGAAATGCCTCTCTGTTTCCTTAACTGTTAGATGTAAACCGCACCTGATCCTCGGAAGGTTGCGGTATATAAAAATTTGTTAAATAAATAAATGTTGGCTTTCTCCCATTAAACCATGACTATTCACATGTTCAGTAATTTTGTTCTTTATAATGGTTTCTACCATTTTTCCTAGTACTGATGTCAGGCTCACCAGTCTCTACGTTCCTAGATTGCACCTGGAACCCTTTTTAAAAACTGGTGTTACATTGGCCATTCGCCAGTCTTCAGGTATTATAGATGATTTTAATGATAGTTCATAGATTACTAATAGTAGGTCTGCTATCTTATATTTCAGCTCTTTCAACACCCTCAAATGTATACCATTCAGTCCAGGTGATTTGCTACTCTTTAGTTTATCAAATAGTTGTTATGCATCTTCCCAGTTTATCAATATTTCTTTTAATTCTTCTGATGCATCACCTTTAAATAACATATCAGTCATGGGTAACTTCTCTACGTCTTCTTCAGTAAATACCAAAACAAAGAATTCATTCAGTCTCTTCGCTATGGCCTTGTCCCCTCTTAGTGCCCCTTTTACCCCTCTATCATCTAGTAGACTCTCTCACAGTTTTTTTTTTGCTATGGATGTACTTGAAAAAGTTTTATTATGCATGTTTGCTTCCACAGGAAGCTTTTTTTCAATTTCTCTCTTTGCCTGCCTTATCAATGTCTTTATCAATGTCTTATATGTAACTTGCCAGTGCTTATGTTGTTTTCAGTTTTCGTCATTTAGCTCCTTTTGCCATTTCCTGAAAGATGTTTTTTTGGTAACAGCCTCTCTGATCTCACCTTTAAACCATACTGGCAGTTTTTTGGACTTTTTTCCACTTTTCTTAAAGCATGGAATACTGCTGGTCTGGGCTTCCAAAAAAGTATTTTTAAACAACGCCCATGCTTGATGTAAATCTTTAATCTTTGCAGCTGCTCCTTTTAGTTTTTTCTTAACTATTTTCCTCATTTTATCATGGGCTCCCTTTTGAAAGTTAAAAGGTGGATTTCCTTGCCATCCTTCCTCCATTTATTAAATCAAATGTGATCATGCTATGATCACTATTGCCAAGTGACACCAACACCCTTATCTCTTGCACCAGGTATTGTGTTCCACTAAGGACTAGATCCAAAATGGATTCCCTTCTTGTCAGTTCATGAACCAGCTGCTCCCAAGAAGCTGTCATTTATTTCATCTAGAAAAGTTTTTTCCCTAGCATGTCCTGCCATGACATTGACCCAGTCAATACCGGGATAATTGAAATCACCCATTATTATTACTGTGTTGCAACTTTTGTTAGCTTCCCTGATTTCTTTGAGCATTTCATCATCCATTTGTTCATTATAGCCAGGTGGTCAGTAGTAAACTCCCTCTGCCATCGCCTTCCCCTTTTTACATAGATTTTCAATCCATAGAGATTCTATAGTGTAGTTTGCTTACAGCAAAACTTTAATCCTGTGTGACTCAATGCCCTCTCTAACACAGAGTGCAACCCCTCCATCAATTTGTTCTATTCTATCATTGTGATATAATTTGTACCCAGGTATCACAGTATCCCATTGGCTGTCCTCCTTCCACCAGGTCTCTGAGATACCAGTCATATCTAACCTGCAGGATTTTGTCCAAGTAGTCCATAAATTATTCTCCCTAGCTCAGGGGGATCTTCACTATAAGTTCCTATGATGGGATAAGTTCTCAGTGCTAGGACTACAACTGGGAGGGGCAAAATATGGACAGGCTGGATTTGCACCCGATTCTGATCCCTCGGGGGCTATAAGTCCCAGCGGGATCAGAATCGGGTGCAATGGGCCTAGACAGGCAGGTTGTGCCTTGATTCTTGCCTGCAGCACATCCAGATACTTCCTCAATTTGCTCAGCCTGGCCTCCTGCATGGAGCCACGGTGCCATGCTGTCCCAACGCCATGGCACCACAGCTCCATGCCAGAGCCCTGATTGCCGGTACTGCATTAAATGTCTTGTTCCATGCTGCCCAACCCCCGATCGGGCCTTCCGAGGCAGGGAACACCCTGCCCTACTCACCTTCTCTCCTGGGCCCTCCGCTGACTGCCACGAACCTCAGGGAACTTATGCCACCTCCAAGGTGGAATAAGCTCCCATGTAGATGGCCGACCCCAGATGTACAGGTCCAACACCAGAATCAGCTCTGTACATCCGGGCTCAGGGTAACACCTCCAGCACGCTCTCGCTCCTCTCTAGGCCCACCCTCATACTGAGCTCCCTGCACATCTCTACTGGGTGTGCATGAAACTCATTCGCCCGCATAGCACCTGGGCATTTATGGGGGAATGTATGTCCACCCAGAATGACCCCCATACAGTTTGATTGGCCTCATCCTACTCCCATGGCTAGGCTCTTCCAGCCTGCTCTGCTTCTGGATTGGCTCTCCTCTGATATTTTATTTCCAACCAATATGGGTGCTGTGTTAGCCCTCTTCTAGTGTTCCTATACCTTCCAGCCAACATTTTATCACTGATTTAACCCATTCATGCCGCCTTGGAGTCATCTTGACAGTGTTATTGCTGCATTACCCTTCTGCCAATGCCTTGGAGCTTTCTTGCCAGTGATGGTACCATTTTAGTCCTATCAAAGTGTCCTGGTATGTTCCCACCAATGTGCTACTTTGACTTCTTCTAGTACCTTGATGATCTTCATTCTGCTTTCACTGCTGCTTTCCCCTTTTCATAGTGACGTGTAATCTTTCCATCACTGTTTGTGATCTTTCCCCTTCTTTTGGTGTTATGGGTCTTTGCTAGAAATGCATCCCATGCGACTAATGAATCTGGAACTCCCCCTCCACCCTGCCACATGCCCAGTAATAATATTAGCGCCCCTTTTGTACATGCATCCTGTGCGGCCGCACCAATCGCACAGCCCTCAGTACAACCCTGGGTCTTTGTGACACTCTTGATGGTTTGTAGTCCTGCTGCCTCTGTTGCAGATGCCTGCCAGAAACTGTTACGCAGGTTTCCTTGAAAATGGATGGAAAACACCATTGTTAGATTATAAACAGCTTGTCCCATAGATTTCCATAGGAAGAAATGAAAGAAAAGCAACAGATGATTTGGTATCTGAAGGTGAACCAAATAGGGTTTGGAACTGAATGTAAGCTGAACTGAACATTTTTGGCATGCTCCTGTCTACTAAGAGGTTGACAGAGGCAGGGAGTCAGATTGGCAGACAGGAGGCATTGAGAGAAAAATCATAGTTGAGCCAACACACTGATGCTGGCAACACAGTCCCATATCTAAAAGATGAAAAATGTGACAAATTACATATGCAGAACAAGCCTTGGAGAAGGGAAATGGCAGTTGGTTTGATTTGGCAGATGCAGAAAAAGAAAGCTACAAAGATCTCCAGACAAGGTCAGACCATCAGGGCAGTAAGGGAGGCAGAAAGGCAGAGAAGACAGGAAGAGCAGGGAGAGAGGTAGGAGAGTGGATGCCATATGCATCTAAACAGTAAGATCGCGACCAAGTTAGACCAGATCATCATTGTACTAAGGCAGAAGGGGGGAGGGGAGAGTGGAGGAGGGAAGGGAGAGAGAGAGAGTGAGAGAGGGAATGGAAATAGATCAGGATAGGTACTTGGAATGGGCTTAGAGGGGGTAATTTCATAAGGGCGCGCCTAGTTTAAGAGGGCAAACAGGTGCATAATTTAAACCTATTTTATAAAGACATATCAGGACCTATGAGTCTGATTCTGGTAGGGGCATGTCCGGGCCAGCCGGACAGCCACAAACAAGACATAAGAACATAAGATGCCATATTGGGTCAGACCAAGGTCCATCAAGCCCAGTATCCTGTTTCTAACTGTGGCCAATCTAGGTCACAAGTACCTAGAAGTTTCCCCAAAACACAAAGGTTACACAATGCTTGTATTGGGGCATGCAGTGGATTTCCCGGGTTCTCTTTAATAATGGTTTATGGACCTTTCATCCAGGAACCTGTCCAAACCTTTTTTAAACCCAGCTACACTAACAGCTTTTACTACGAGTTTGATTACACATTGAGTGAAAAAATATTTTCTCATATTAGTCTTAACCCTGGAATTACCGCGATGTTTGCACACACTGAATACTGTTGGGGTCATAAATGACCCCACGACGAATTTTAATTGTTAACCATGAAAATTTTAAACTAAACAGACAAAATATTATTCCGAATTAATTATTTATTATATGAGGATTAAATGTTTTGAAATGTAATGCTTTATCATAAAATTACATGAAGAGTTGCCATGAAAGCAGTTTTTGCATGCACTTGATGAACACAGTAAAGTACTACAGTCATTTGCATGAGACACAGACAATTTCTGAATGTTCTTTGCAAACATTGTGCTTGCAGGAGGTGCAAACTATGTTGCTTTTCTTGTCTTTTTCTCTGGAACAGCAGTGACACCTTGCCCTTTTCTTTGGGATCCCGACATTGCAAACAGCATCAGTGGCTTCTTCAATGTTGGAAGAAGTCTCCCTGCAATTACTCTGAAGCAGCTGCTTTCCTAATTCCAAGAGGAATAGACGACGTCCGTGCTTTGACTTAGACTGCCATTCTGGATTTAGTGACATCCAAACAATGAAGGCGTTCAAGGCACTGATGTCCAACATGTTGTAGAAGATTGTCACTGGCCAACGTCTTGTCATTCGTTTTGTGGTATACGTGCGCAACATTTGATCTGCCGTATCTACTCCACCTTTACTAGAATTATAGTCCAAGATCATGCGTGGTTTTTTTTGTCTGGACATGTGTTATCTACTTCTTCTTGATCATGCAAACTGCTCAGAAGAACAACCACTTTTCCTTTCTTCGGGCAATAGGAAACCAGAGTGGCGTCATCGCGAAAGGCAAACAGTGAAGTGAATACCTCTCGGCCCTTTGCTGTTACAAATTCTGGAGGTAATTCTTTTCTGTTCTTTCGGATTGTCCCCAAAAGTGTCATTTGTTTTTCTAGCAATTTCCGTGACAGGGATAAATTGCAGAAGAAATTGTCAACAGTAACATTTCTGCCAGATCACGTCAATCCTTCAGTGAGTTGCAGCACAACCCTTTCACCCTGATTCTGTTCCCTGTTTTGTCTGAGTTCCCTTCCTGTATATACTTGAAGATGCAGAACATATGACATTGCACTGTCACACAACATCCATAGCTTTATGCCATATTTCCCAGGTTTGCTGGGAATATATTGTCTGAACGGAACACGGCCATGAAATTTAAGCAGTTGCTCATCCACGGTAACATTTTCACCAGGAACAAAGGCGTCAGAGTTGCTTCCCAGGTATCAAAAACGTGTCTGATTGGAGCAAGCTTATCCACGCCTCGTTGTTTATGTCTGTTGGTTGCATCATCAAATCTGAGAGCACAAGAAATTTGCTGAAAACAGTTACGGGCCATATTTTTGCCAAAAACAGAATGACCATCTTCAAGGTTCCACAAATGAACTATGGATTCATTTTGTGACTTGTACACGCCTGAGAGGATCAGAAGTCCAAGAAAACGTTGAAATTCTCCATCTGTCAAATCTTTCCAGGTGTTGTCATAAATGTATCTTCCTTGTTTGCTCGTCCACATCATGATTTCATTCAATAAGTTCTTCCTCATGAACAAGTGGAATTCTGCGAGAGGGCCATCAACATTTCGTACAGCATACCTTGTAGGACTGTGTTGTACGGGCATGACATTAGCTCTGGCGTATCTTCCAGCAGCTTGCTTTATAGGTTTCCTGTTCCATGATGTGGCATCCTTAGATAAATAGGCTTCAATAGCAACATTTGTGCTTATAGTTGATGACTTCTTAGCTCCTCTATGACCACAACTAAGATTCCTCACAGATGATACTGACACCGAGGACTCCTGCCTTCTTCCCCGTCCAGCACAGCCTCGACCTGTAACTTGACTCTTTTCTGCAGGCAATGTTACCGGCTCAACATCAGTCTCACATTCACTTGGTGATCAACTGCTGTCGCCATCTGAATCATGACTGTCATCATCAGATTTATCGCCCGAACTTGGCTGATATGCTTCTTCGCTTGCTGAATATGCTGCATCGTCAGACGACTCAGAGCCGTCACTGTCAGCATCTCGTTGCAATATTTCTCTTACTTGGGCAGCTGAATACTTTCGTTTTGACATCCTAAACAATAACCTAAAATAAATAAACAAAGATAAAGTTGAATAAAATGCAAAGCAGTTTTACTATAGGTGTACAATAATCGTGATTAACAAGCTGAAAGCCTTTAGATTTCATCAGAAATAATGAGAGAACGTATGATATCAATTACAGAAAATGTGTAATTTTCATAAAATAAGAGTACAAAAAATAAATGATACATAATTAATGATAAATACCTTTGTCAGATCAAAAAATTCACAAAACTGCAAATTGTATCACGATCCAAATCGAACGTAAGCAACTGGGGTCAAAAATGACCCCACTGGTACTCTGTGCTGCAATTCATCACTAGCATCACCTAGCGGATGAAAATTATTCCTCTCATGGTGCAATATAAAGAGAATATTGACATGTGAAAAGTCATAAAAAGATTGCATTCTTGAACAACTAGTTTCCGAGATACGCGTTGTGAAACTTGCAATGGGGTCACTTTTGACCCCATCGGTACTCCCAGGGTTAAATAGGTTACACTGTAGCTTCATCGCATGTCCCCTAGTCTTTCTATATTTTGATGGTGGAAACAATAGATCTGCGTTTACCTATTCCACTCCATTCATTAATTTATAGAGCTCTATCATATCTCCCCTCAGCCGTCTCTTTTCTTGGTTGAAGAGCCCTAACCTTTTTAGTCTCTCTTCATAGGGGCATCCTTCCATCCCCTTTACCATTTTGGCGGCACTTCTCTGTACCTTTTTTAATAAGGCTATATCCTTTTTAAGATACGGCGACCAGAACTGCACATAATATTCAAGGTGCGGTCGCACCATGGTACGATACAGAGGTATTATATTATCCTTTGTTTTATTCTCCATTCCTTTCCTTATGATACCTAGCATTCTATTTGCTTTCTTGGCCGCCGCTGCAAACTGAGCGGAAGGTTTCAACATGTTATACACGATGACGCGTAAATATTTTTCCTGTGTGGTGGTTCCTAATGTGGAACCTTGCATCGTGTAATCATAGTTTGGGTTGTTCTTTCCTAGGTGCATAACTTTGCACTTGTTCACATTAAATTTCATCTGCCATTTGGATGCCCAGTCTTCCAATTTATCAAGGTCCTCTTGCAATTTTCCATAATCCTCATGGGTTTTAACAACTTTGAATAATTTTGTGTCATCTGCATATTTGATCACCTCACTCATTAGTCCCATTTCTAGATCATTTATGAATATGTCAAAAAGCAACGGACCCAGCACAGATCCCTGGGATACGCCACTATTCACCTTTCTCCATTGGGAAAATTAGCCATTTAGCCCTACCCTCTGCTTTCTATCTTTTAACCAGTTCCTGTTCCATAATAGTACACTACCTTCTTTCCCATGACTTTTTAATTTCATCAAGAGTCTCTCATGAGGGACCTTATCAAAGGCTTTCTGAAAATCCAAATACGGTATATCAACTGACTCATCTTTGTCTACCTGAATATTCACACCTTCAAAAAAACATAACAGATTAGTAAGACAAGTTCTTCCTTGGCTAAAGCCATGTTGACTGTCTCCCATTAAGCCATGGCTATCTCACATGCTCCATCAAAATTTTTCTGCGGTAATCAAAATCGGGCTTGAGGACGGCCCAGCATGCCCCTGCCACCTGTGAGGACGTCCTCCCCGCAGGCACCCCCATCTCCTGCGTCCTTGGGCCCTCTTTTCCCCGCTACCTGACCCAAGGCTGGCCTGCTGGTGCCTGGATTGGGTGGCGGGGACATCCCTGCACTCGGCTTCGGCCCTGGGAGAGGATCCCCAGCCTGATCACCGGGTTTTTGCTGCTTATTCCACCTTTAAGGTGGAATAAGCAGTGCATCCCCAAAGGCCCCTGCAAGATGTACAGGGCCCTGACCTGAATTCACCCTGTTCATCCTGCCAGGCTGGCCTGCCCCCGCTCTTCCCTGATCCCACCCCCCGCCAGCTCTCCCTGTCTTGATGCTCTGGACGTTCGGAGCGAGCCGGAGGGGGACTCGGACTCGGATGGCTTGTGAGGCTTCATATACCTCTGGGACATGCAGCCCTACAACCCGCCTCCCAGAATCGGGCCCTATGTGCCTTTAAAAACTTGCAGTGTACATGTCAGAAGTCATACCTCCAACGCAGGCATGGACATTTACACCTGACCACAATCCAGTGTGGGCATGGTCATTTACACTTGTTCGAATGCAGGTGTGTCTACAACTAGATTTTTTTAAGCACAATGTATTAATTAGTGTATTTTATAATCTGTGCATGTACTTGTACACTTCACCCATGCTCTGCCTCTGTACAGACTTTGAAGCAATGTACATGCCATTAAGTCTATGTGTGCACTTTTAAACAGCTCAGAATTTTGCAACAGGGCATTTATATGCGCAAAAATCACTGCATAAGTTACCCCCAGGAGTGCAACGGATAGCCTTGTGCTGTATTCACACAGAGAGATCCTGGAGAAATTCTGCACAAAAACAGCACAAATTCGGTTATCTTGGACTAACATCTCTAAGCAATTTATGTTGTAATATTTTGATGACTTGTGTAGAATTTAAACAATTTTTTTGGCCCAGTTCTATGAGTAAGATTTCTCCTTTACTGTGCAAAATACAAGAATTGAGGAAAGTATGCAGAGCATGGCTCATGGAATTCTTTCCAGCCCTTGTGTGTGTGTGTGTATGTGCACGCATGCATATACTCATCAGTTTATATCTGCATTACCTGTGTGTGTGTGTGTGTGTGTGTGTATGTTTTATGAATGCGGTCTCTTTGTGAGTTTGTGTGTATGTGTGTGTTTGTGTATATCACTCGTTATTATCTCTTTTGCTTGTCTGTTTTTGGTGGGGCTTGGGATTAACATGGGTAAGCACAAAGCAGTACAAATGTTATTGCCTAGAGTTCTCTCATTGCACTGTTCTGTTGCTACTAGCTGGGTGGACTTAGCACCAAAGTGCATGGGTCACGGCCCACCTAGGTCCACCCTTGGCTATGTTCCTGGACAGCACCCCCTCCCCCTAAACTTTGTACCCTAGGTATGTTCCTAGTTTGTCACTTCCTTAATGTAGCCCTGCCCATGGCAACAGAAACCGATAGCAACCAATAAGAATGCAGTACAGTTTAGTCAGTACCTTACACAGTAGTAATAATAGCAAAGAAAACGAAATATATATGTGAATAATTTAAAATACAATATAACCACAGCTAGGAAATTATTTGTAATCTCTGTGTTGGTAGTATTTATGTATTTGTATGTTTTATGACTGAGTGAAGTCGCGGTCGGGCACTGGAAGGGGTGGAAGACAAACAGCTCCGCAGCACTGAAGTTTTAAGATACTGTAAGTGCTACAGGTTTGTTTGAGGCCATTGCTTCTGCTGTAGGTCCCAGAGAGGGGGAGGGGATACGTGAGGAATGAGGTTCACCTAGGGCACCTCATCTCCTTGCAGCAGCCCTGGGAGGTGGGGCAGATACAGGAGCATTTGGTGAATTGGTCTGCCAGTTTTAGGGGGCAGTTTTTGAGGGTAGGGCATATAGAAGGGTGGTGAGGCAGTTTTAGTAGTATTTTTAGAGGAGAGGTTTCTGGAGTGATGAGACAGTTGTGGGAGGGGATTGTTTTGAGGTAGGAACAGTTTGTGAGGTAGTTGGGGTGTTGAAGGGGGTAGGATTTGAGGATGGAGCAGTTTGTGGTATTGTGGAAAAGTTGAAAGGGATTATTTTTTGGGAATGGAGCATTTGCAGGTGATTGTTGGGGTGGAGGAAATATTTTTTTTTGTGGTGTATTGGAGCAGTTGCAGGGTTGTAGATTTTGGGGGTGGGTAGCTGCAGGAGGTTGCTTTCTGGAGTGGGAACATTTGGCGGGTTGGTAAGACAGTTCCAAGGGAGAATTTTGGGGGTTTGGAGCAGTGTGTGAGGTGGTGGAGCAATTGTGGAGGGGAATGATAGTTTGGGAGATTGGGAGAGTAGAGAACAGGGAGAAGAGTTTTGAAAGGAGCAATGCCCTAATTGTTATGTTTCACTGTATGAAAGTTTCTATACTACAGATGCTGGAACTTCTCCAATACAAATGCATTGGGCTATTTATTGGGAGGCTATCTCTGGAACTCCTGGTCAGATTTGGCCCATTTTCAAACTCATTGTGTCCTTCTACTAGTTTTTCTCACATGCCAGGTTTTGTCTCATTCCATTAAATTTTCAAAGAATTATTTCTCTCCAAGACAAACATTCTTGACCCCTTTTATATAATTCTTTCCAACTTCCCTTGCATTGGAAATAATAAATATGTAAGAGATGCACATTCCCCAAAATGACTTGTTCCAACCATAAAAATGAAATTAGTAAGCTTTTCTCTCTCTCTTTGATGTCTGGACATTTTGGGGTCTATTCTGAACCACATTTAGCGGATCTGGACATCCAATCTGGATATCCAGAGACGCTAAATGCTTGGCCAGCATCCAGA
Source organism: Ichthyophis bannanicus (assembly GCA_033557465.1). Lineage (NCBI taxonomy): Eukaryota > Metazoa > Chordata > Amphibia > Gymnophiona > Ichthyophiidae > Ichthyophis > Ichthyophis bannanicus. Next base: position 1,846,885,327 of record CM066031.1, on the reverse strand, counting down.
GCTCCCCACACGTACATCTGTATGAATGGGGTCAGCCATTTGTATGGGGGACTTATTCCTCCTCGGAGGTAGAATAAGTTCCCTAGACGGAGGAGGACAGATCCAGGGCCAGGAAGGCAGGTGAGGGGGTGCAGGGGTTCCCCGCAGCCCGAACCCGGCCATGGTGGCCCAATCGGGAGTTGGGCTGTGGGAAAAGGGCTTTGCTGCCACTGCGGGTACATGCAGGAGCCAGGCTGGGCTAGCTGGGAAGTTACTTGGATGTCTGGAGGGCCAGAATTGGGGCATGGCCTGTACATCCTGATTCTGACTGGCTGGACAGGTGGGGGGCACACATAATAGAATTGGCCTCCACGGGATAATTTTAAGAACTTTTACTGCAAGTAAAGCATTTTTACTTGCGGTAAAGGCTTTATACAATCACACAACCACATAGGTACACAAAAAATAGTTGCATAGTTTGGGGGGAAGAAGAGGCAGAGTTGCAATGTAATGAATATTTTGAATATTTTGTAAAATATGAGGGTGCGTGCATAAAGTGCCCACACATATTTACACATAAGAACATAAGATATGCCATTCTGGGCCAGACCAAGGGTGCATCAAGCCCAGTATCCTGTTTCCAATAGTGGCCAGTCCAGGTCACAAGTACCTGTCAGGTTCCCAAAAGGTATATCAATTCCATGTTGCTTGTCCCAGGGGTAAGCAGTGGATTTCCCTGGTCCTATTTAACAATGGTTTATGGACTTTTCCTCCAGGAACTCGTGCAAACCTTTTTTAAACCCAGCTAAACTAACAGCTTTTTCTTACATTCTCCGGTAACAAATTCCAGAGTTTGATTACACGTTGAGTGAAAAAAACCTTTCTACGATTAGTCTTAAATGTACCACATTGTAACTTCATTACGTGTCCCCTAGTCTTTCTACTTTTTGAAGGAGTAAACAACCAGTCTATATTTACCCGTTCCACTCCATTCATTATTTTATAGACCTCTATCATATCTCCCCTCAGCTGTCTCTTTTTCAAGTTGAACAGCCCTAACATTTTAAGCCTTTCCTTTTAGGGATATTCTTCCATCCCCTTTACAATTTTTGTTGCTCTTTTCTAATTCTGCTATATCCTTTTCAAGATATGGTTGCCAGAATTTCACACAATATTCAAGGTCATACCATGGAATGATAGAGTGGAATTAGAATCTCCTTTGTTTTATTCTCCATTCCTTTCTTTATCATTCCTAGCAATCTATTTGCTTTCTTGGCCATGGCTGCACACTGGACAGAGGGTTTTAAACATATTATCCACAGTGATGCCCAAATCCTTTTCCTGGGTAGTGATTCCCAATGTGGATCCTTGCATTGTGTAACCGTAGTTTGAGTTGTTCTTCCCTAAGACCATAACTTTCCACTCCTCCACTTACATTTCATCTGTCCGGTTTTCCAATTTGATCTTCTTATCTGGAATTCGTTACCAGAGGATGTAGTAAAAAACATTACTGTAGCTGGGTTTTAAAAGGTTTGTAGAAGTTCCTGGAGGAAAGGTCCATAAACCATTATTAAAAAGGACCTGGGAAATTCACTGCTTACCCCAGGATGAGCATTGCGGAACCTGTATGCCTTTTTGGGAACCTGCCTGGTATTCGTGACCTGGATTGGCCACTGTTGGAAACAGGATACTGGGCTTGATGGACCTTGGTCTGACCCAGTATGGCTTTTCTTATGTTCTTAATTTTTCAAGATCCTCTTGCAATTTTTTACAATTGTCTTGAGTTTTAACAGTGTTGCATAATTTTGTGTCATCTGCAAATTTGAACACGTCACTCATTATTCGTATTTCCAGGTCATTTATAGATAAGTTAAAAAAGCAGTGGGTCCAGCACAGATCCCTGGGGTGCTCCACTGTTCACCTTTCTCCATTGAGAAAATCGGCCATTTGGCTCTACTCTCTGTTTTCTATCTTTTAACCAGTTACTGATCCACAATAGTACACTGCCTCCTATTCCAGGACTTTTTAATTTTCCCAAGAGTCTCTCATGAGGGACTTTGTCAAAAGTTTTCTGAAAATCCAGATACACGAAATCAACCGGCTCACCTTTATCTACCTGTTTATTCACATCTTCAAAAAAATATTAGAGATTACTAAGACAAGACATTGCTAAATCCATGTTGGCTTTCTGCCATTAAACCATGATTATCTACATGTTTAGTAATTTTGTTTTTATAATGGTTTCTTAGATTGCAGTAAAGCCTTTGATACCGTTCCGCACAGGTGACTTATAAACAAACTGAGCACCCCAGGGATGGATCCTAAAGTTACTGTTTGGGTTAGAAATTGGTTGAGTGGGAGGCAACAAAGGGTACAGGTAAATTGATCTCACTCTGAGGATAAGGAGTTACCAGTGGTGTGCTGCAGGTATCTGTCTTTGGTCCTATTCTTTTTAACATCTTTGTTAGTGAAATTGCAGAAGGCTGTTTGCCTGTTGCTGATGAAACCAAAATCTTCAATAGAGTAGACGCCCAAGAAGGTGTAGATAACATAAGGAGGGATTTAGCTAAGTGTGAAGAATGGTCTAGAATTTGGCAGCTGAGATTTAATTTAATGCTAAAAAATGCAGAGCATGCATTTGGGCTGCAAAACTCCAAGGGAGTGGTACAGTGTAAGAGGTGAAGTGCTTCTGTCCACAAAAGAAGAGCGGGACCTGGGCTTGATTGTGCCTAGTGATCCTAAAGTAGTTAAACAGGTAAAAAAGGCAACTACAAAAGCCAGAAGGATGCTTGGGTGCCTAGGGAGAGGAATGGCCAGCAGAAAAAAGGAGGTGATAGTGCCGCTGTATAAGTCTTTGGTGAGACCTCATTTGTGTGCAATTCTGGAGACCGCACCTTCAAAAGGATATAAATAGGTTGGTGCAGAGGGTGGCTATTAAAATGGTTCATTATAAAACATATGAGGACAAACTTAAAGATCTTAATATGTATACTTTAGAGGAATGGTGAGATAGAGGAGATATGATAGAGATGTTTAAATACCTCAGTGGCATAAATGCACAGGAAGAGAGTCTCTTTTGATTGAAAACAAGCTCTGCTATGAGGGAACATAGGATGAGGGTGAAAGGGGATAGACTCAGGAGTAATATGTGGAAATATTTCTTTACAGAAAGAGTGGTGGATCCATGGAATAGTCTCCCAGTGGAGATGGTAGAAACGAGGACAGTATCTGAATTCAAAAAAGCATGGGAAAGTTAAATGCTAGGATAGTGAATTTCCTTGCTATCCTCCCTCTGTTATTAAATCAAATGTGATCATGTTATGATCGCTATTGCAAAACAGCTCCAAAACTGTTATCTGCTGGACTAGATCCTGCGTTCTCCTGAAGACTAGGTCTAAAATAGCTTCACCTCTTGTCCGTTTCTGAACAAGCTGCTTGATGAAGCAGTCATTTATTTCATCTAGAAACGTTATCTCCCTTTTACAGAGCAGGCGTAAATTTGTCTGATACATTTACCCGCTATGGAGGCTGCTTCTGGGAGCCTGTTTTATAAAATAGATATAAACTAGGAGCTCTGTTATAGAATTATCCCATTTTTTCCACAATTGCATGGGTCTCATTCTTTCGGCATCTTCCTCTTGCCAGGCTTGTCCTTCTTTACCCAATCCCAGAATGTCCACCAAATCCTGTAGTACTTGCTCCCCTCCAATATAAGTCCTTGCTCCTCTCCCCATCGAGGCTTCTCTCTTCTCCCAGTCAACTCTGTTGCATAAAATCTGTTCCTAACTGCCTGGTTGGGGGGCAACAAATAAAGGATTCTACTTCAGCCCTTGGTCTTCCATTCTCTGGATTCCAAAACCAGTGAGAAGAAACACACACAAAATTACACCATAACAAAGTCTGCTTAAAGCTTTAAGCAGAGGAATTCATAGGCCTGCAAACCTGAGCAGTCTCCTGTAACCCCAATCTTAGCTTGGCTGCAACATTTTCTTTAATTAGGAAAAAAATGCCACATTGTACAATTCAGTATCATGCTTCTTGCTTTACTTTTTATCTACATGTTACAGGTCAAGCTAAACACTATGGGGCTCATCCTGGGCCATGTTTAGCGAGGATGGATGGCCAGTCCAGATGTCCAGCCCCGCTAAATGCCTGGATCACGATGCTGAGAATAAAGCTCCCCTCACGTAGATCTGAGTTGTGCTGGGAGGTCTGTTCATGGCCTGGAGGGGGCGGTCTGGAGGTGGAGGTGGAGCTAGGGCGAGCTGTGGGCAGCAACATGACCCTGGATGTAGAGGGCCGATTCTGAAGTGGAATAAGTCCCCCTAGATGGAGATGGATCAATGAGCTGGACCCAGTAAGGAGGGTGAAGAGGTGCAGGGGGTTGCTCGCGGCCTGGCCCTGGCCACGGCAGGCCCAGTTGGGGACCGGGCTGCGGAGAAAGAAGGTAGTAATGGTCTGCTGAGAATTGCTGCTCCTACATGAAGCCAAAGTGCGACGGCAACAGGACACCAAAGCAGGACGGCTCCATGCAGGAGCCTGGCTGAGCTAGCCAGGGATGTAGCTGGACCTCCAGGGTGCCTGAATAGGGCACATCACAGATGTCCAGCCACTATGCCGTGATTCTCCTCCTATGGGGATGTATAGCCCCTGTGGGAGCAGAATCAGTTGCATCTCTGGGACGACTGGATGATCCGAGGACGCACAAACCGGAATTAGCCTTTACATGTTTCAAGTCAAGTTGAGCACAGACATATATTGACCACTTCTAGTTATGACATGCATTCTGCAAGCAAAAACATTCTGTCTAGCTCTCACAGACATCAGCAAAATACAACCTTGGCTTTTCTCACACATACTGTTAGGCTGTCAGCAAAACTCTAAGCTGTTCTCATTCTGCATATTTCTGAACCTTTGTCCAGTACCCCAGTACCCCACTTCGAGTTCTGACCCTGCTCCTCTTCCAGCTTCTCATTTTCGGATTGAATCTCCAGGCCTTGCTCACTCACCTCTTCTCAAACCCAGTCGCTGATTCCATGCCCTATGTTCTCCAGGTACAATGTCTCTTTCTCCTCCCATCCCTTTTTCCACTCCCCACTTACCTTCTTTTCCTCCTAACGATCTCCATGTTACTGCTCTCCCATTCCATCCTCAGTCCCTCTGACCAACAGAGAGAGTGCAGCACCTACCTCCCCCTCCCCTGATCTTTGAAGTCCCTGCTCTTCCATCCTCAGGCTTTTCTTTATCATTCTCCCTTCTCCACCTGTGGTAGTTTTCTGTGCCTGCAGCTGTACCCGCATCCCCCAATCCCCAGACACTTCTGCCTAATCCCTGAGTTCCTATCTATGTCTCGCCAGGCATTTCTGTCTCCACCATCCCATCTCCTAGGCTCCCCTATTTTCTTCTCCCTAATTCCACTAATCTCTTCCGATCCAGTTTCCTGCTCTCTCCTTCTTTGAGTTCTCATTCATTTCCTCACCCAATCCCCATGTTTCTGCTCTCACTAAATTTCCCAATCCTTGCTCACCCCTCACATGTGTCTCTTACTTCTCCCTTAATCTCCTCCCTAACAGAATCCTCCTGTATTCTCACTTTCTTTCTTTCTGTCTCTCCCACCAACACATGCCCGATGCCTCTTCTTTCCTCTCTCCCTTTGCCGATGCCTCTCCTTTCATCTCTCCCTTTGCCGATGCCTCTCCTTTCCTCTCTCCCTCTGCCTGATGCCTCTTCTTTCCTCTCTCCCTTTGCCTGATGCCTCTCCTTTCCTCTCTCCCTTTGCCCGATGCCTCTCCTTTCCTCTCTACCTTTGCCTGATGCCTCCCCTTTCCTCTCTCTCCCTTTGCCCGATGCCTCTCCTTTCCTCTCTCCCTTTGACCAATGCCTCTCCTTTCCTCTCTCCCTTTGCCCGATGCCTCTCCTTTCCTCTCTCCTTTTGCCCGATGCCTCCCCTTTCCTCTCTCCCTTTGCCTGATCCCTCTCCTTTCCTCTCTCCCTTTGCCAGATGCCTCTCCATTCCTCTCTCCTTTTGCCCGATGCCTTTCCTTTCCTCTCTCCCTTTACCTGATCCCCCTCCTTTCCTCTCTTCTTTTACCTGATGCCTCTCCTTTCCTCTCTCCCTTTGCCCAATGCCTCCCCTTTCCTCTCTCCCTTTGCCTGATGCCTCCCCTTTCCTCTCTCCCTTTGCCCGATGCCTCTCCTTTCCTCTCTCCCTTTCCCGATGCCTCTTTGTTCCTCTCTTCCTTTGCCCGATGCCTCTCCTTTCCTCTCTCCCTTTCCCGATGCCTCTTTATTCCTCTCTTCCTTTGCCCGATGCCTCCCCTTTCCTCTCTCCCTTTCCCTGATGCCTCCCCTTTCCTCTCTCCCTTTGCCCGATGCCTCTCCTTTCCTCTCTCCCTTTCCCGATGCCTCTTTGTTCCTCTCTTCCTTTGCCCGATGCCTCTCCTTTCCTCTCTTCCTTTGCCTGATGCCTCTCCTTTCCTCTCTCCCTTTGCCTGATGCCCCTCCTTTCCTCTCTCCGTTTGCCCGATGACCCTCCTTTCTTCTCTCCCTTTACCCGATGCCTCTCCTTTCCTCTCTCCCTTTGCCTGATGCCCCTCCTTTCCTCTCTCCCTTTGCCCGATGCCCCTCCTTTCTTCTCTCCCTTTACCCGATGCCTCTCCTTTCCTCTCTCCCTTTGCCCGATGCCCCTCCTTTCCTCTCTCACTTTGCCCGATGCCCCTCCTTTCCTCTCTCCCTTTGCCTAATGCCTCTCCTTTCCTCTCTCCCTTTCCCCGATGCCTCTCCTTTCCTCTCTCCCTTTGCCCGATGCCCCTCCTTTCCTCTCTCCCTTTGCCCGATGCCTCTCCCTTCCTCTCTCCCTTTGCGTGATCCCCCTCCTTTCCTCTCTCCCTTTGCCCGATGCCTCTCCTTTCCTCTCTCCCTTTGCCCGATGCCTCTCCATTCCTCTCTCCCTTTGCCTGATCCCCCTCCTTTCCTCTCTCGTTTGCCTGATGCCTCTCCTTTCCTCTCCCCTTTGCCCGATGCCTCTCCTTTTCTTCTCTCCTTTCCCGATGCCCCTCCTTTCCTCTCTCCCTTTGCCCGATGCCTCTCCTTTCCTCTCTCCCTTTGCCCGATGCCTCTCCTTTCCTCTCCCCTGTGCCCGTTGCCTCTCTCCTTTCTTCTCTCCCTTTCCTGATGCCTCTCCTTTCTTCTCCCTTTGCCTGATCCCACTCCTTTCCTCTCACCTTTGCCAGATGCCTCTCCTTTCCTCTCCCCTTTGCCCGATGCCTCTCCTTTCCTCTCTCCCTTTGCCTGATCCCCTTCCTTTCCTCTCTCCCTTTGCCTGATGCCTCTCCTTTCCTCTCCCCTTTGCCTGATGCCTCTCCTTTCCTCTCTCCCTTTGCCGATGCCTCTCCTTTCCTCTCTCCCTCTGCCTGATGCCTCTTCTTTCCTCTCTCCCTTTGCCTGATGCCTCTCCTTTCCTCTCTCCCTTTGCCCGATGCCTCTTTTTTCCTCTCTACCTTTGCCTGATGCCTCCCCTTTCCTCTCTCTCCCTTTGCCCGATGCCCCTCCTTTCCTCTCTCCCTTTGCCCGATGCCTCTCCCTTCCTCTCTCCCTTTGCGTGATCCCCCTCCTTTCCTCTCTCCCTTTACCTGATGCCTCTCCTTTCCTCTCTCCCTTTGCCCGATGCCTCTCCCTTCCTCTCTCCCTTTGCCTGATCCCCCTCTTTTCCTCTCTCGTTTGCCTGATGCCTCTCCTTTCCTCTCCCCTTTGCCCGATGCCTCTCCTTTCTTCTCTCCCTTTCCCGATGCCTCTCCTTTCTTCTCTCCCTTTCCTGATGCCTCTCCTTTCTTCTCCCCTTTGCCCGATGCCTCTCCTTTCCTCTCCCCTTTGCCCGATGCCTCTCCTTTCCTCTCCCCTTTGCCCGATGCCTCTCCTTTCCTCTCTCCCTTTGCCTGATCCCCTTCCTTTCCTCTCTCCCTTTGCCTGATGCCTCTCCTTTCCTCTCCCCTTTGCCTGATGCCTCTCCTTTCCTCTCTCCCTTTGCCGATGCCTCTCCTTTCCTCTCTCCCTCTGCCTGATGCCTCTTCTTTCCTCTCTCCCTTTGCCTGGTGCCTCTCCTTTCCTCTCTCCCTTTGCCCGATGCCTCTTTTTTCCTCTCTACCTTTGCCTGATGCCTCCCCTTTCCTCTCTCTCCCTTTGCCCGATGCCTCTCCTTTCCTCTCTCCCTTTGACCAATGCCTCTCCTTTCCTCTCTCCCTTTGCCTGATCCCTCTCCTTTCCTCTCTCCCTTTGCCAGATGCCTCTCCGTTCCTCTCTCCTTTTGCCCGATGCCTTTCCTTTCCTCTCTCCCTTTGCCTGATCCCCCTCCTTTCCTCTCTTCTTTTACCTGATGCCTCTCCTTTCCTCTCTCCCTTTGCCCGATGCCTCCCCTTTCCTCTCTCCCTTTGCCTGATGCCTCCCCTTTCCTCTCTCCCTTTGCCCGATGCCTCTCCTTTCCTCTCTCCCTTTCCCGATGCCTCTTTGTTCCTCTCTTCCTTTGCCCGATGCCTCCCCTTTCCTCTCTCCCTTTGCCTGATGCCTCCCCTTTCCTCTCTCTCTTTGCCTGATGCCTCTCCTTTCCTCTCTCCCTTTCCCGATGCCTCTTTGTTCCTCTCTTCCTTTGCCCGATGCCTCTCCTTTCCTCTCTTCCTTTGCCTGATGCCTCTCCTTTCCTCTCTCCCTTTGCCTGATGCCCCTTTCCTCTCTCCGTTTGCCCGATGACCCTCCTTTCTTCTCTCCCTTTACCCGATGCCTCTCCTTTCCTCTCTCCCTTTGCCTGATGCCCCTCCTTTCCTCTCTCTCTTTGCCCGATGCCCCTCCTTTCCTCTCTCCCTTTGCCCGATGCCTCTCCCTTCCTCTCTCCCTTTGCGTGATCCCCCTCCTTTCCTCTCTCCCTTTACCTGATGCCTCTCCTTTCCTCTCTCCCTTTGCCCGATGCCTCTCCTTTCCTCTCTCCCTTTGCCTGATCCCCCTCCTTTCCTCTCTCGTTTGCCTGATGCCTCTCCTTTCCTGTCCTCTCCCCCCTTTGCCCGTCGCCTCCCCTTCCTTCTCCCCCTTTCCCGATGCCTCTCCTTTCCTCTCTCCCTTTGCCCGATGCCTCTCCTTTCCTCTCTTCCTTTGCCCGATGCCTCTCCTTTCCTCTCCCCTTTGCCCGATGCCTCTCCTTTCTTCTCTCCCTTTCCTTATGCCTCTCCTTTCCTCTCCCCTTTGCCCGATGCCTCTCCTTTCCTCTCCCCTTTACCCGATGCCTCTCCTTTCCTCTCCCCTTTGCCTGATGCCTCCCCTTTCCTCTCTCCCTTTGCCCGATGCCTCCCCTTTCCTCTCTCCCTTTGCCTGATCCCTCTCCTTTCCTCCCTCCCTTTGCCTGATTCCTCTCCTTTCCTCTCTCCCTTTGCCCGATGCCTCCCCTTTCCTCTCTCCCTTTGCCTGATCCCTCTCCTTTGCCTGATCCCTCTCCTTTCCTCTCTCCTTTGCCTGATCCCTCTCCTTTCCTCTCTCCCTTTGCCCGATGCCTCTCCTTTCCTCTCTCCCTTTGCCTGATCCCTCTCCTTTCGTCTCTCCCTTTGCCCGATGCCTCCCCTTTCCTCTCTCCCTTTGCCAATGCCTCTCCTTTCCTCTCTCCCTTTCCCGATGCCTCTCCTTTCCTTTCTCCCTTTGCCGATGCCTCTCCTTTCCTCTCTCCCTTTCCCAATGCCTCTCCTTTCCTCTCTCCCTTTGCCTGATCCCTCTCCTTTCCTCTCTCCCTTTGCCTGATGCCTCTCCTTTCCTCTCTCCCTTTGCCTGATCCCTCTCCTTTCTTCTCTCCCTTTACCCGATGCCTCTCCTTTCCTCTCTCCCTTTGCCTGATCCCTCTCCTTTCTTCTCTCCCTTTACCCGATGCCTCTCCTTTCCTCTCTCCCTTTGCCTGATCCCCCTCTTTTCCTCTCTCCCTTTGCCTGATCCCTCTCCTTTCCTCTCTCCCTTTGCCCGATGCCTCTCCTTTCTTCTCTCCCTTTTGACCTCAACATGGGCCAATGGCTTCTCCCTTCTTCTCCAACCTCAAACACCTCCAGCATAAGCCTCTTGCTGCTCTGCGTGAACGTTGCAGCAGAAGTCCGTCTCCTTGCTAGGAAGCTTTTCTTTCTCTGTGGCTGTACCATGAATATGTTCAAAGTTTGGGGTAGGTACGTCCTTAGACAGACCTGGTTCATCATAAGTTCAGCTTAAGGAAGTGCCTGCTTGTGAGTTGTGCGCATGTTCAGAGTGTGGGTGCACATATAGAGGGTAATTCTATAGTATTGTGCACAGGTAAAGCACATTGCTGTGCGCGTACTGGGGGCCTATTCTAGAAACTTAACAGATGAGGCTTTACTTCATAGAATAGGGGCATACAGATGCTTCTTAACCCAGGTGCTATGGTTTACATCTGCTCTAGAGCTTTTCCCTTCTTTATAGAGCAGGCTTAACTGCCCACACCTAGACTGGATCAGTGACATGCGGAAGTCGTATTATTCTATACTTCACCTAAGCTCCGCCTCCATGCACACCCCAACTGATGGGACGCATGCGCTTACAGAATAGCAGCCACCTTAAGTGTGCGCATGAGTGCCCATTCATGCATGTAAATCCTTTAAACTGGATCTTATGCGTGTTTAATTTATGAAACATCCTGCACACGCTATATAAAATCAGCCGCATAGAATGCACACACCTTTACATCTTTTCGAAGGAGGTATAGATTTGTATTTGGGCATTTGTGCACCATCAGGGTAAGTTCTGGGAGCCTCTTGTCTAAAGGCACAGTATCTTCTGAAACTGATGCAAGTTGGGAGCCATGCCGTGCTGTAGCCCCCTACCCTGAAGAGCTTACCGTCAGACTCACTTGCAACAGCACCAATGATGTTTAAATGTGGTCAGATGGCTCAAGTGGTCGGAGTCTGGTGGTTTCTTCAGGTGGAAGCTGACAGATTTTGCTAACCTCGTCTTACTCTCCCTTTACTATGGGGTATGTTTACTAAAGTCCGGAAATTTGCGCGCCGCAAATTAGCACACGGCAACGCGCCACTTAAACGGGGACAAACGCTCCTAAACGCCCCGCACAGGTGCGAGGAACCCCCGTGAATGTGCGCGACACACTAACGGGCCCCGCACAAATACGGGCCCGCAAATGTCCGAAAGAGGCGTGTAACGGCGAACGGAGGGCGGAGGAAGGTCCCCGAGGGGCGGAGAGACGGGGTCAATGGGCGGGTAAGGGGAGGGGAGAGGCTCCCCGCACATGAACGGGGCCGAATTTCCCATGAAAAAATAGCGCGAGTGAAACAGTCGCGCTAGAGGTCATATAAAGGCAAGAGAAACCATTTCCGTTAGCAATGTACAGCAAAACCGGGGAAACCTGCAAAACGTAAGCAGTGTGATACATGTGCACAGCAGAAAGGTGAAAGTAAAAATAGACAATGACCAGAAAATCAATAATAAAAATAGTAATGCAGCTTGTGAACAGTTACAGTAATGGGCAAATATAAAAATCACACCCAGGACAGTCCCAGAAAAAAAGATATGAATTTAGGAAGGGCCATGGAGCTGAGACTCCCCCAAAAATAATTCCCAGCCCTGTGGCTGTCCTGGGTGTCTTCCAAATGGTTGCCCACCAATATCACTGTTGCCCAGCTTAAAAGTAAAGCCCCGGTGTATGTGTCTATTTCTGGGGTTTAGCTGCATGTTTGTCACCAGACAAGGTGAATGAGGCCACAGTAAAAGACTGAAGAGCAAGCTGTGCGTCCCCATCCTGACAGGTGTCCTATCACCAGGTACTGCACTGCCTCTGTGGCCACAGTGTGGTGCAGCAGACAGAGCCAGCACCTCCAAAACAGGAGGGTCACAGGTTCAAATCCCAGCTGGGGCTCATGCCAGCCCAGTCCCAATATTTTAACCATCACCAAACAGAGATAGTAAAGACACCCCATTATTGCAGAGAGCATAAACATGTTGCAAACACCCATATTTTACCCTCCAGTGCACATGCACCTGAACAATGGGTATCACCCACAGCCGAGTTCCCCAAATGCAGTCCTGGAGTGGCTCAAACTAATCAGGCCATATGCGTTTGCTAAGATGAGGACATGCCAGCATGTTGGTGGAGCAGTACAGAGGGTGGAGGGGGCAGGGGCTGTGAGCCACAGAAGACAGTGGCTTAGCCATGTGCAGTCTGGCACCGTCCACTGCTACAGACAGGCCGTGATGGATGTACAGACATGGACCTCCCAGGGAACCCAGCCAATCTGTGGCTACATGGTGGTGCAGTGCACACAGACAGTGTATGCAAGAACATAAGGTCACAGGTTCAAAGCTCAGCTGGGGCTATGGCCAATTCCACCCACATTTTTGTCCAACAACTAAACTGTGCTGGTAAGCACAAACCTGTAATGCAGAGGAGATAGGCATTGTCTATACGGCTATCATTTCCCATCCAAAGCACATACACCATTAACCGTGGCATCACTCAGATCAGAGTATCCGAAATGCAGACCTGGAGGACCACACACCATTCAGCATCCATGCTGCGGCTAATACTAATGATTGTGCTGCATATCTATGCACCACCCCCATGTTATGCAGATGTAGCACATGCATATCCATGAGGGACATCCTAAAACCAGAACAGTGTCTGACACACCATGACCTGATGTGTGTAACCCATATGAAAGGCATCAACCAACAGGCCATGACACACCCATACCCACAGGCCCCATTGGACAATGCATCCTGGAGAGGCAGGACAGTGGGTCCTGCCTGTAATCCCCAAAAGTAGCAGATGTGTACCTTAGCAATGCCACCCTACACCTACGTACATGGTACACAGCTATCCAAGGTCCCATGTGAAAATATGTTCATAATGATTCAAATGCTCAGTACATGTGTCCCATTGAGCACCACCATAACAATCATTCAGATGTGTGTGTTGTGTGCAGCAGGTCTTGTGTCTGATAGTGCATACCGACCTGGGGAGTGACCCCCAACAGTCTATGCCTAACATATCCATGCCTGTAGTGTCACCAGGACTGGTGTGTTGGCCAGAGCTGTCAAACCTGTCGATTGTAGCACAAAAGAGGACCAACCTGGGTAATGGTCACAGCAATGTGAAACATCATCAGACACACCCAAGAAAGGCAGGGCCAAAATATATGAATGTTGGAAGGGTCACCAGCCCCTGCGGCATAAATGTTGAATGATCACACATTGATGTAGGATAGAGCAGGGTTCCCCACAGCAATGGACAGGTCCCCTATGGCATGCACATGTTGCACAACAGCATGTGTGAGTTGGGGGGAATGTGCAGTAGAGGTTGTTGCCTACATGCACACTGTATGGTTTTATTACTGTGCGCCCCCAGCACCAGTAGCAGAAGGGCCTGTAGCATGTTGGCAGAACTTTACTGGTATCTGAGGGGGCCAGTGGCAGGTGGCCAGAGAAGATGGAGGCTGAGCCAATGCCATGTGGGTGCACCGGACCACAACAGAAAGGCCCGCTATGACAAACAGACATGCCATCTCCAGGGTCCACATTCACTCTGTGACTGCAGTGTGGTGCAGGGACACAGCCAGTGTGCTGGGGAGCCAAAGATTACCAGTTCAACTCCCAGCTGGGGCCAGCAGCAACACTGTGCACATATTTTACCCACCAGTAAAACGTGAGAGGAAATCAAAACATGTCTTGCAGATAACAACAGCATGTTCAGAGGACCTCTATTTACCATAAGGATCACTTACCCCTCAAATATGTACAACACCTACAGCAGAGTCCACACAATGCATCACTGGAGGGCCACATGTCAGTCAGCTGTGATGCTGTACCCAATATAGGCCCATGTCAGCATGGTGGCGGATGCCAACTGCTGGCAGAGGGGGCAGAGGCTGCTGCCCCACAGCAGATCCTGGCCTAGCCACCCTCATGTGGCTGCAGTACAATCCAACAGACAGGCCCTGTGTGACAAACAGCCATGGACTCCCCTGGGAATGTACTGTTGCTGTGCTAAGACGGTGGTGCAGTACATGTAGCAAGTGCCTCCAAGCACAGAAGGCCCCAGGTTCAATTCCCGGCTGGGGCACCTGCCATCACAGTCCCAATGTTTTACCCATTCGCGAAACCTTAAAGTAAAGAATGGAACTCCCGTGCTGAGAACATAAGTGTTGGTCACGATACCATAGTTTGCTATAAATACCACACACCACATAAACATATGCCTCACCCACAGCAGAGTCCCCCATATGCAGCCATGGAGGCTCACACATCAATCAGGTTGTCTGATGTCTGCACGAAAGATGTGTGTGATGCAGGTGAGTTGAACACCACCATGGTATGCAGCTGTATCACAGGCATATTAATCACAGATAGCATGAAAGCCCAACAAGTGTTTGATTCACATTGACTGTAGTTGTGCAAACCTCCCTAGAGCAGTGGGCAGCAGGGGCAGAAACAGTTGCACCTGCAGGCACCATTATTGGAAGACCGATGAAGTGGCAGGATGTAGGGCCCTGTGTGGCGTTCAGAAAACTAGCATGTGCATACATCAACAATCCCACACTACACATTTGGAGATGTCACACATATATCCAAAGCAATATATGATCACTGACCGATAAAAATGCTCATGCTACGCACAAGCAGAACAGCGAGCTGTCACAAACGAACGTCTCTGATGTATGTGCAATGTGTGTCAGGTCAGATCTCCTCCAGAGAGTAGCACCCTGGGAAATTACTCCAAAAGTACATCCCAACGTTGCCATGCCCACACTGTGCTCATCACTGTTATGTTGGCCATGGCTCCCAAATAACACCACATCTGTTCAATGTTGTCCTAGGTGTGGGGAGTGTGTGTCTGTCTATCCAGTGTGTGGTGGCTGTCAACACCTCCCACAGACCACACTAATAGCACCGTTGCCATTATTGGCCTGCCAATGTGCATAATGAGGAGCAAAGTACTGTGGGTACACAACAAACAGGGTGGCTGGAGCAGGATGCAGCTACACAGGGCAAATGTGCATGCCTAGGACCATGCTGTGCCTTGCCATCACCCCCACAGACATGGTGTCCATAGCATGCCTTGTGTGGAGGTCACTCTCACCCTGAACGATCAGTGACCATGGCATGGCTAGGTCCCGACATAGTACCATATAATAGTTCTCTCGTGTGATATATATGGGTTCTGTGTATATGTGAGGCCCAATCACTGAGGTAATTGTGCGGTGGGTGTGCTGACATCCCAGTTATGGGTGCACACAGTCTCCCTGGTAGCATGCACCATGGGCTGGCCAGTGGCCTGTCTGCAGTTTGCATGTGTCTGGCTAGAACACCGTGTAGGGTCAGTAGCTGGGCACAGAATGTGCCTGCTGCTGGAAAATGTCAGATGGTGTTGGTGAGCTTAGGCTCTCAGGCCATACTGTCTGTCTGCCGCACCCTGAAATATGGATGCGTCCATAATAGCAGTGAGTGACCTGTAGGTTTTCTGTACCACAGCTGGACCCAGTCTGCTGATGGTGGCAGCTACACGCACCATAGCTGGGATGTAGAATGTGGATATGTTTTGTTTGGGGAAACTGTGTTGCACAGGGAAGGTTTGGTGGTCAGACATACCCGGCCTGTAGGTCCTGTAACCTCCTCTCCCCCACCCCCCCCCTGCAAATATATCATGAAGGGTAGGCCACCCACACAGGATATGCCCCCTTCGGGAACATTGTAGCTCACAAGGCCCAGATGGGTCTTGGAGACAGAAATGGTCAGATGTGCCAAACTATCAGACATTGGCAAACAAATTGATATGATGTATAGGCCATCTCAGCCAGGATAGGTGCTGTGTGTCTCACCTCACCCTCAGGGTGAGCAACAGACACACACACTGGGATGGTCAGTACCCACTCTGCACAAGAAACACAGAAGGTCAATGTCCAACACGAGGCCGAGGTGCTGTGGGGTTGCACACCCTATCACTGGACCATCACTAGACTGCTGCCTTGCATGTGCAGTGCATCATGGGTGCGACTGGATCGACTACACCCTGGTAACTGCAGCACAAAGTCTGCAGAGGTTATATTCTAGCCAGACAGACCTCTCATCACAGCCACAGAGCTGTAGTCCCCTGGTGACTGCAATGCCTCTGAAGTGAAAGGTTGTTGGTTCAAATCCAAAGTGTGTGTATATAAGCAAAGTGATTTATATATTGTCCTTGGCCCCTATACGCCGCCAGTCAGCAGCAGTGCAGGTCTGAATCTATATAATTATGCATGTCCTCTATACCGCTTTTTCCAAAGATCAAAGGCGGTGTACACTTAACATATAATGAACATGGTTTTACATGGAACAGCGCCTACATTGCATAAAAATAACATACATTGAAGATGACATTGTAACATATAGCAAACATTTTGAAGGTTCATGGGGACTGTCAAGCCTGGAATGTGTGTAATGTCCTGTAGTACTGGCAATTCGGAAACCATCACAGTGCATTAACCCAAGTCCACCCTATACGGTTGTGTAAGGAGCACATGATGCAGACAGCACTGTGAGGATCACAGAGATTCCAGCACTATTTCACAGTCAGGGACCTGTCACTGGCTGCACACACCAAGAACCACACTGTGGATGGAAACATGCAACCTCTGGCTCCACAGGTATCAAGGTTAGGTGTGGGCCACAGCTCGATTGCTAAGAACAGATGCCTGTCTGGTGAAAGAGGCAGGCATGCAGACAGTGTGCAATGGTCACCAGGGGTGCGCTGTTCCATTGGTGAGAATGGTGTACTGCACATGATGTATGTAGCAGTGTGAGGGTCTTGCCAATAGCAGCACCTCTGTAATGTGGAAACCGGTCTGGGGCAGGTAACAATGTTGCAATGTATGAAGATATATGTCTGGTGCAGCACAGATGTACATGAAAAAAACCATGGCTACTGTTGCACTCAAGTATGAGAATGTGTGATGCCTGAGACAGGCAGTCCTGAGCTCAACTGGAAGATGTAACCCATGACGGCTGGTTAAGCAGTCCATGTATCAACCATTGAGCTATTTTTCAAAAACCAGGACTGTATGCCGTCACACATACCAAAGGATAATGTGCAGTGTGGTGACATGGGGACCCACATAGTCCTGTAATGTCCAACACGCAACCTACTTTGCGTGTGCAATGCTCATATATGAATCTCCCCCCCAACCCCGATGGCAACCACCACAAAATGTCTGTCCAGACATGGAGATACACCACACAACATATTGCACTGGCACACACAACCCCCTATCACCAGGTTGAGTGACACCTGATGCTGATGGTTTGTCTGCACCCATAACTAGTAGTGTCTGAGCACTACCTGCTATGTGACACACATAGCACACCTCATCTGACAATGCATCAGCAATCAGTTGCTATGTGTCCAGAGGTTCATTACCACACTGTGTGGACAAGGGTAAACCATAATAATAATTGTTTGTTAAAGTGACATTAGAGACACCCCAGTAACTATGTAATTAGGCACAGAACAGTAAACATATTTTGAGCACAACCATTACAAATCAATATGAATGGTGCGTGTAGATAGTATTTGCAATTTGCAGACGCACAGCCATGCGGAGCGCACGGGCGTGCAGAGATCTGACACGCAGCCATGCGAAACGCACGTGCGCGATACGTCACGCGCAATTCCGGAAGTTGCGCCGGGAGCGTCCGCGCGTCACCACGCCCAGAAACAAACATGGCGTCCCGAACCAGGAAGCCGGCTTTTAGCCACAGAGAGCTGTGCCACCTGGGCTCCCTGATAGCCCAAAAGCAGCACAAGCTGTTCCCAGGGCCCTCCAGGAAAAAGAACATGGGGAGGGTCCTGAGGGCCTGGGAGAGGGTGACCAGGCGTTTTAACAGGCAGGCAGACCATCCACGGGAGGTAAGTGAATGGACCTAGGTCAAAATAAACATACACACATACAGGGTTGATGTCAGCTGTCCATGCTGTTGTGTGTAAGTAGTCTGTATAAGTTTAGTGTAGCAGGTGAAACACATGCCATATACATGTGGTATCACATCTGATTGTGTGGCCATGTAGCCAGGTGTTGACGGTTTGTGCCAAAGAGGGCATGATGGCCCCCTGGCGTCATGACAGCTGCTGGTGTTGATACAGCAAAGCAGACTGTAACAAACCTAGGCCATGCATCTGCATAAGGAGCGTATGCAAACATCCTGTGTTGATGGCGGTATCTGCATCAGCAGGGTAAATCATCAGGGGTGGTGCAATGTTAAGCACATGGGGCCTCAGACATACAGGTGATCTGGGGTTGTCTGCCAATGTTGTTTAATACATCCACCCTATCCTCAGGGGTCCAGAGAGCCCTCAAAGTGTGCACTCAGTCACTCTGTGGATATGTGTGTGTGTCAGAACGTTCTGGGGATCACCATCACCATCTCCAGGAGTCTACAGGGCCACACAAAGAGGTCCCGGACACCCACTGGTGATATGGCTGTGTGTACTAATGTAGTTGGAAGCATCCCCCTACCTCCAGGGGGCCAGTGAGAACATTCAAAGTGGGCTCTGTGTCACCCTGGAGATATGGCTGTGTGTACTAATGTAGTTGGAAGCATCCCCCTACCTCCAGGAGTGCAGAGAGGCCATCCAAAGTGGGCTCTGTGTCACCCTGGAGATATGGCTGTGTGTACTGATGTAGTTGGAAGCATCCCCCTACCTCCAGGGGGCCAGTGAGAACATTCAAAGTGGGCTCTGTGTCACCCTGGAGATATGGCTGTGTGTACTAATGTAGATGGAAGCATCCCCCTACCTCCAGGAGTGCAGAGAGGCCATCCAAAGTGGGCTCTGTGTCACCCTGGAGATATGGCTGTGTGTACTAATGTAGTTGGAAGCATCCCCCTACCTCCAGGAGTGCAGAGAGACCATCCAAAGTGGGCTCTGTGTCATCCTGGAGATATGGCTGTGTGTGTACTTATGTAGTTGGAAGCATCCCCCTACCTCCAGGAGTGCAGAGAGACCATCCAAAGTGGGCTCTGTGTCACCCTGGAGATATGGCTGTGTGTACTAATGTAGTTGGAAGCATCCCCCTACCTCAAGGGGGCCAGAGAGGCCAACCAAAGTGGGCTCTGTGTCACCCTGGAGATATGGCTGTGTGTACTAATGTAGTTGGAAGCATCCCCCTACCTCCAGGAGTGCAGAGAGACCATCCAAAGTGGGCTCTGTGTCACCCTGGAGATATGGCTGTGTGTACTAATGTAGTTGGAAGCATCCCCCTACCTCCAGGAGTGCGGAGAGACCATCCAAAGTGGGCTCTGTGTCACCCTGGAGATATGGCTGTGTGTACTAATGTAGTTGGAAGCATCCCCCTACCTCCAGGAGTGCAGAGAGGCCATCCAAAGTGGGCTCTGTGTCACCCTGGAGATATGGCTGTGTGTACTAATGTAGTTGGAAGCATCCCCCTACCTCCAGGAGTGCAGAGAGGCCATCCAAAGTGGGCTCTGTGTCACCCTGGAGATATGGCTGTGTGTACTAATGTAGTTGGAAGCATCCCCCTACCTCCAGGAGTGCAGAGAGGCCATCCAAAGTGGGCTCTGTGTCACCCTGGAGATATGGCTGTGTGTACTAATGTAGTTGGAAGCATCCCCCTACCTCCAGGAGTGCAGAGAGGCCATCCAAAGTGGGCTCTGTGTCACCCTGGAGATATGGCTGTGTGTACTAATGTAGATGGAAGCATCCCCCTACCTCCAGGAGTGCAGAGAGGCCATCCAAAGTGGGCTCTGTGTCACCCTGGAGATATGGCTGTGTGTACTAATGTAGTTGGAAGCATCCCCCTACCTCCAGGAGTGCAGAGAGACCATCCAAAGTGGGCTCTGTGTCATCCTGGAGATATGGCTGTGTGTACTAATGTAGTTGGAAGCATCCCCCTACCTCCAGGAGTGCAGAGAGACCATCCAAAGTGGGCTCTGTGTCACCCTGGAGATATGGCTGTGTGTACTAATGTAGTTGGAAGCATCCCCCCTACCTCCAGTAGTGCAGAGAGGCCATCCAAAGTGGGCTCTGTGTCACCCTGGAGATATGGCTGTGTGTACTAATGTAGTTGGAAGCATCCCCCTACCTCCAGGAGTGCAGAGAGGCCATCCAAAGTGGGCTCTGTGTCACCCTGGAGATATGGCTGTGTGTACTAATGTAGTTGGAAGCATCCCCCTACCTCCAGGAGTGCAGAGAGGCCATCCAAAGTGGGCTCTGTGTCACCCTGGAGATATGGCTGTGTGTACTAATGTAGTTGGAAGCATCCCCCTACCTCCAGGAGTGCAGAGAGGCCATCCAAAGTGGGCTCTGTGTCACCCTGGAGATATGGCTGTGTGTACTAATGTAGTTGGAAGCATCCCCCTACCTCCAGGAGTGCAGAGAGGCCATCCAAAGTGGGCTCTGTGTCACCCTGGAGATATGGCTGTGTGTACTAATGTAGTTGGAAGCATCCCCCTACCTCCAGGAGTGCAGAGAGGCCATCCAAAGTGGGCTCTGTGTCACCCTGGAGATATGGCTGTGTGTACTAATGTAGTTGGAAGCATCCCCTACCTCCAGGAGTGCAGAGAAGCCATCCAAAGTGGGCTCTGTGTCACCCTGGAGATATGGCTGTGTGTACTGATGTAGTTGGAAGCATCCCCCTACCACCAGGGGTCCAGTGAGAACATGCAAAGTGGGCTCTGTGTCACCCTGGAGATATGGCTGTGTGTACTAATGTAGATGGAAGCATCCCCCTACCTCCAGGAGTGCAGAGAGGCCATCCAAAGTGGGCTCTGTGGTCACCCTGGAGATATGGCTGTGTGTACTAATGTAGTTGGAAGCATCCCCCTACCTCCAGGAGTGCAGAGAGACCATCCAAAGTGGGCTCTGTGTCATCCTGGAGATATGGCTGTGTGTACTAATGTAGTTGGAAGCAGCCCCCTACCTCCAGGAGTGCAGAGAGACCATCCAAAGTGGGCTCTGTGTCACCCTGGAGATATGGCTGTGTGTACTAATGTAGTTGGAAGCATCCCCCTACCTCAAGGGGGCCAGAGAGGCCAACCAAAGTGGGCTCTGTCACCCAGGTGATATGGTGCAGTGTGACACAGCAGATGAGCCAATCACCCGTATCTCAGGCACACATGATACATGCGTTGTGTGGGCAGGGTGTCAACATGTTGCAATGCTGTATCCTGATGATGATGTGCCCTGGCACACACAAGACCCTGGTGGCGGGGGAGCTGATCGTGACGGAGGGTATGTCAGGCAAATGTGTGCAATAAGGTATAGTGGTCTGGCTGCACGGCATCCGCAGTCCAGGGGCCACATAGCCCAGGGCAAACACTGTAGATGTATGGAGATGATATGTAGGATGCAGATCTGGATGCGCGTGAGCAAATACCCACACACAGTATCTCCAAGAACCAGGTCACAACCTCTGCAATGGCAACCTGTCCACAGCTATGTATGTTGATTCAGGTCGCTCCTACCCACAGCCCACAGGCATACCGCCCCTGTGTGCATAGGTATCTCACAGATGCCCTTGAAAGGTTGCAAGCACACAGTCAGGTTGGCCCAGATAGCCTAAGAGGCACACATGACCAGAGGTGCGAATAGCCCATAGTGTGTGCAGTGACACCTCCCAGACACATACACGACACAGGTTAGAGGAACATAAGAACACCCGATACGCCTGTTTGGGACAGATGCCTGTCCACCATGACCAGTATGCTATGTCCAACATTTGCCAAGGTTGGACTGACGTAGCTATCAACATCCCCATGACATACAGGATACACTGATCCTGTAGTGGTATGGCACGTGACATCTCTGGCTATGTACAAAGGCATGTGTCATGGACGTGTCCCCTGCCAAGGTGCATAGGGGAACCCACCCAATGTCTCATGTGTCTTCAAACACCCATGTGTGCTGGTAAATACTGTTGCCATTGGTCGTGGAGTGCATGGCATGTGTACATAGTGTGACCCCAAATGTGTTTGATGTAACACCCACAGGGTGACAGGGCTGAGCATGGACACCATCAGTGGCCACAACACATGGACATGGCAATGCCATGTCTCTCAAGGGTGCCAAAGGGAGAAAACAGATATGTGCGCTCTGGGAGACCTGCACAATGCACATAGGTGTGACTGCACACATGGCAACACACACAGCTAGGCATGTAGGTTGTACTGGGTACAGCTACACATCTGGAACAAGCAGGAATGAGCTGACACATGATGGTACCTGATGGCCTGTTGAGGCCAGCATGCCACAGCTCCCCACCAGACATCTGGTAAGCACAGGGGGGGATCACACAGCACCTGTCACCTTCCCTGATGTCAGCCCAAAATGCTGCACCCCAGATCATTAGGTTAGTCCGACTCCCCATCTCTGTGTCCCTGTATGTGCACTACACCCGACGTTATAGCCATCCCTGTGTCTGTGCCTGCTGATGCCGCCAGAACCGTTGATACTGGTGTATGTGAAAGACCCTCACCAGTGGTTGTGTGGACCTCACCGAAGCACAAGACAAGGGGGTCCTTGGCAATGACACACCCATGTCCTCACAATATCTGTGCCCAGTCCAAAGCCACAACACCAGCATGGAAGCCACGCCCTGTGTCAGGGGACTGACGTGGGGGGTGCTGATCCCTCCCCAGTCACTGTCAGCCATGCCCAGTGTGCTGACTGCCGAGGGCCCTCATGTGCGATGTCACGATGATTGTACAGTGGGTTGGCACACAGGGGTGGTAGGCTGAAGCAGGCAGCCAGGCACAGTGGCCACCACCACACAAACATGGCTGGGTGGGGAGCAATGTCCCCTGTGCAGCCCCATGTTCCCTGTGTATCACATCTGACACAACATACAGTGTGCTGGTTCTAAAGGGGTCCCGAACCCTAGCACATGGGGTTTCCCTGGTGGTGGGACTGAGGAGCGCACACTGCACAAACATCCCTGGTGGTATCACTGGCCATGAAAAGCGACTCAGTGCCCACAGCAAGGTATGGGGTCAGCAGATGTGTCTAAACCCCATGTGCCATGCTGAGTGGCATGGGCTGTGACAGTTAAATAGACACACGCAGAGCAAGTGTCACCAGCGCACAGGGTGCTGGCCACAGAACATGCTAGTGCAGCTAGCCCTGCCCCAACAGGGTATCTGTAACCACCCCATACCACACACATGGTGTGACTACAGGCCACAAAGATGATGGCCACAGCATGGGCATATGGACCATCAGTGCATGTGTTTGGCATGTGGTACCCATTGGTGCAGGGTCACACCTGGTAGTATGCGCCTCTGTCCTAGTACCGCAGTCTGCCACATCCCCCAGGGACAATACACGTCCAACCCGCTGTGTTGACCAGTGAATGTGACCACTCAGAGGATAGTACTGTCAATTGCAAGGGGGTGCCTGCATGTCCCAACACACAACTGTTGTTGGGCGATGACATGTCCCACCAGGGGCTGCCATGTCCTGTGGGCAGGGTCCAATCACGTGCAGTCACAACTGATGTACAACACCGGACACATGAGGTAGACAACCCCACCATACACAGACCTCATGGGAGGATGCTACACCTACAGGAAACCCAAACGTGCAGGTTATCCCCATGAACAGGATGGGATACACCCCCCAACAACCCCCCACATGCCGTACAGCTATATAACAGCTATGCTGCGTTGACGTCACCTGCGTCCCCAGAGAAAAGGCACCCTAATCGTACCAGTGTGGGGTACGCAGGTATGCTGAGGACAGCATGACACAGAGGACATGCTGTGAAACAGCTTGGTAGGTGCCCATGAACAATGATGCCTAGCTCGCAGTTTGTGCCATACATCCCTGCTGTCACCCAGGATACTGTCCAGAACCCTGTTCCCTGTGGATGGCATGGATGTGGGTCTGCCAACATCGCTGACACCTAGATGCGCACCTCACACATGACAAGTGTGAGGTCCAGGTAGCCCATGTCAGGCATGCCTGTGGCAAACGAAAATCATGCTTACAGTGTCGCATTGGAATGGTGACGGGGCATAGTTAGGGTCCCTGCCATTGCCATTGTGGCACGGACCTGTGGCTGCATTGCTGCACCAGCAATGGACCACCTGTCATAGGATGAGGTGTGATCCACCCCCTGTATGTGTCTCCCACTGTCAAGCACAATCCCCATGCAAACATCCCGAGCGTGGATGCTGACAGGCCAGTCCTGGCCAGGTGGTCCCAGAAACGATGCATGCGCAACTGAACGGACCACCCACAAACCCCCTCTGTGCAGCACGAATGGATGCTAGCAGTCAGATGCCCAACATGGCACACCCCCAGCTTAAGATGATATAACTGGCAGCGACACACAAAACATCACATGTGGGAGACACCCAGACGTATATGGTCCACCAGCGACACCACCCACAGGACCCCAGGGTACCTGGTGAGTTCTCCCCCCCCCCCTTGCCCATCCATGGAAACATCTGTAGACTATCCCATGAGGCCCATGTCCACCCATGCATGTGTTGTGGTACAGACCATAGGACGCCTGGAACATGCCCAGCACATGAGGCAGCCCAGGAGACACCCCCGAACAACCCCTCCACCCACAACATAACATCGGAACATTTCCCAGAAGCAGACCCAATCAGACCCCAGGGGATATGTGTGAGAGAGGTCAGGAGGGATACACGTGTTAGCACCCCAAGAAATGGACGGTGGTGTTCCACAGCCCCTATCTGTGCACACCAGAGTCAACCGGAGGGACCAGCCACATCTGGGACCCCACAGGACGGGCCAGGTCTATCCCTGCGATAGGTGGACATCTGTCACGACCTTAAACATTTATTACCATACCCCCCCAGGCCACACACAACCCCCCCACCCGAGCACATGGGATGACGGCAACCAATGTGCACAGCCACCCCTCAGTCCGTCAGTCCACAGAGTATCCCTATATTGGTAGGGGTGGGGCGGCTCAACACACAGCTCACACCCTGGGTCCAGACACAGCACACACAGTATTCACATTGTGCATGGCTGTGAAAGCTGCAGAGATGTGTGGCAGTGCACATGTTTATAACCACACCTGGACGTGATGGACATATGGAAAAAGCCACTGAAGGGGGTAGGCCTGCTTCCACTCCCACACACCAGGTCCATGCTACGATGTATGTGGTTGCAGAGCTACCCTGGGAGCTGGCACAGCCCCTCGCACATCTCATTGTGGTCACACGAGCATGACAGCTTCGCAGACTGACAACAAACACACCAGCTGCAGCTGTGACATCCCTGCATTGTGCACATTGGAACATGGGACCTGCAAGTAAATCACCAACTAGACCCTTCAATGCACCAGCAGGTGGGTCACATGGACGCATCATGGGCCCCATCCTAGTCTGTCTGTGTGCATGTCACCACCCGAGCAGCGACATGGAGACTGCAGATGACCACCAAGGGCCAGTACTGCTCAGCTGGGGGCCCACATAGGGATGCTCTGTGTGATAGGGATCTGTGAAACACCAATCACAACCATACACATCCCTGAGCCAACCCCCATAGGGAATGTCACAGATCCCTAATGTGTGGGTGAGCTGCCACACAGGCACACACATTATGGGGTGCATACCCTGCCAATGGTGCCCAGGGGGCGCCACCAATGGTGACTATGTCCCACGTGAAGCATGGGACCACAGACACACCCACCATGGACAGCTGCTGTCAATGCACAGCTGGATGTGTCTGGCAAGGTAGATCATCTCCCCTAGGTGATATTTCCCCCCTCATCCACTGTGTGTCTGTCACGCCCCACCGGTTGCCCCCATCGCTCCTCTCCCTCTGTCCATCATTGTGCCAAACACCATTCCACAAATGTCATGTGTGGCTGTGGTGATATGGGTGGGTCAGCATGCAGTCAACATGTGATGCTGCTGAGAGCTGCCCTATGTGACACTGCATGTGTGTGCCAGCTAGGCTAGTCTGATACTGCTGTGACACAGCTGTGCAAACCTACACCCACATGTCCAAGGCAAGGGCTTCCGGGGTTGTGTCACGCAGCTGTATATGCCACAAACAGCAGGGGTGGTGCTGCAGGTACATGCGTCACACACAGGGCAATGTAATCTGGTTGTCTGCTCCAGTGACAGGTGTTAGGTGCTGACCATAGACAACGTTTATATATCCACAGGTGGAGGACCTGAGGAAAAAAGCACGGGAGCTGCGGCATTACCACCCAGAGTTCCTGGAGAGGTGCAGGAGGGAGCGACAACAGCACCATGATGGTCAGTATTGCCAGGGCTAGGTTGCAGGTCAGGTCGGCCATGGGACCACCAGCCTGTGTCTCACCTGTATCTGTAAATGTTGTATGTGACACACATGGATGTGCCCTGATGTCTGTCATCCTTCACAGACAGTGGATACCAGCGATGGGGCGCCACACACCTCCACCTATTGCCTGCGCAGACCCACCAGCCGGCACGCGAGGCAGGAGGAGCCAGACGCGGAGGAACAGGAGGGGCCAACGGAGGAAGAGGAGGAGGTGGCCATGGAGGCGGAGCCACTCCTTGTGACAGATGTGGGGGAGGAGGAGGACGTCACCCCACCCACCCATGACCAGGGGGATGAGGAGGAGGAGGAGGAGGACGATGATGTCCTGATAGTGGGTGCAGGGGAGGGGGGAACAGGGGGTCTGGGTGGAGGCAGGGGGTGGGGGGGGGGGGGCGCGGGCGGGCCCGGGAGGGGGGGGGGAGGGGGCGCAGGGAGGGGGGTGGGGGGGGGGGGGGGGGGTGGCGAACACAGCCCAGCACAGGGCCGAGGGGGCAGCAGCCAGACACTGCAGGCATCTGCACGGCATGGGTGGCAGCATGAGCGTGCACCACCCAGGGCCACTGTCACACCACATGCAACATGCCAGCACACAGACTGCAGCCACTGTGTGTCTGTGTGCTGGCAGGTGCATGGACGAGGTGTTAGTGGCCCTGGCTGATGCACGACATGACACCCATGTCGTGTTACATGCGGTGCAGTCTCTGACTGTGGCTGTTCGGCAGGTGGCAACTGATGTGGTGCATTTGGCATCCCGGTTACCACCTGCCGAAGAGCATCACAGGTACCAGCGATGGCACCTGTGATGCCCCCATGTGCCCTGTGCTGGGCTGTGTTCACCCCCCTGAGTGTGTGTTGTGGGTTTGGGCATGTTGCCCATTGTTAATGTTGGACCAAATAAAGTTGACATACTTTCGTAACCCAATGGTCACGTGTCATTCCTACATTCAACATGTATGCAAGCACGGGATATGTATTGCGACCTGCAGGGCCAGGTGGGGCGGACATGGATGTCATACGTGTCGTGCGCGCACATGCAGTCAGAGGGGCCATATATGTGTGGTGCTGTTGTTAATGGGTGGGGCCATGGGATGCCGCCTGGTGGGGGTCCACCCAAATTACACTGACACATGGATGTGTTCTATGTAGCCCCATGTGTTGCTGACTGCCTGGACCACCTGACACCTGACACCCCTGTCTGCCTTATGATAAGGAAGCTTATCATAGCTCAGGTAGGAGCTATAGAAAATATGATGTGACTCTGAACAAGCAACCTGTCAGTTCTGGTAGAAAGCAAGAAAACAGAGTTTTCACATAAAAGACTACCAGTCCCAGATTGCAACAGGTTTCCAGCAGCCATGAGAGGGGCTGAAGTGAGGAAATGTGTGTGCAAACAAGAGAGCTATGAGGTAATCCCTAAGCACTCATCTCAAAGGGCAGGGCCTGATTCAAGACAGCTGCGCTTTGTTAGGAGCAGCACACATTAGAACAGGATAAGAATAGAGCTTATTCTCAGATAACAGTTTCAAGAACAGCTTCAGCAACTGCTACAGAGGGAGGAAGAGATACAGAGACAGAGACAGCAACGGCTACAAGCTCAAGCAATCAGTATCACCTGGAGAAACAGAATCAAAGACAAGCAGAGAGTGAGAGAAGTAAACTCTCTGGAAGGAAGAGATGAAAGGCCATTGGTAGGTCTGGGAGTTTCCAAGGCTGTACTCATACTGGGAGGTAGTCCAAAAGCCAGCAGAGTCCATTGGACTGGATTCAGCCAGAGGAATGGAGTGGCAGAGATAGGAATCACCAGTGGCTACCTGTAAGAGAGACGACTGCATGTGGAAGGGACTTTCAGACCAAGGCCAGAAGGTATGTGAGAGGAGATCCAGTGTCCAGGGATCAAGATTGGAAAGGCTGGACATCAGAATTGGGTGAAATATTGGCCAGGCTATACAGAGAGGAATAATGATAGCAGGAGAGGCTCAGGTATGAACACTGATTCAGACACTATCTATAATAGAGAATGGCAGCAAGGGAATAAGCATTATCATGATAGTGCTTACATGAAAGACTCGTCTGTGCCAACGTATGATAATGACCCTATGCCGATAGCTACAGCAGATGAAAGTACAGATTATCTGGACTGTTCTCTATCTAACTGCTATTGCTAGCTTTCTCTGAGCAAACACATCAGCCATCACAAAGAAACCTAACTTTGTTCTTTATTTCCACTGCAAACAGCTCTTAAAGCAGGATTTGGGCTCACACAGTAGCAGCCAGCCAGCTAAAGGCTTTCAGCTGGTCCATTGATAGTAATTAGGGTTGCCAACATGATTGTCGGTGTGTGAGCAAGGGCGAATTCACTGCTGAGATCACGTGCGTGGAAAATAAGCAGAGGCTTATACTAACCAGCAACAGTTTATGTATTTTACTTTGTGCCTTTGTATTTGTTTACATTAATTTGGCTAAGAAAACATTAGATTAAGTGCATATGACATGATGAAGGTTGTTTCTTGGGTTTTACACTTTGTGACGTTTTGTTATCCATATTAAACACTGGCCAAGCAAGTAACCTCATTTATAGTGCTATCAAGGCACCATGTGCTGGTGTGGGAATTAAACCCCATCAATAAAAGAAGTATGTTATTGAATCCTAACACCATGGTTTGTTCACAACTCAAATTATTGTCATCAGCTGTGTTTGGAACGTGAATGAAATACAATACCCACACAATACCCTTGCAAGAATCATATGAAATTATGCATCGTCAATGATGTGTAAGCTGCCTCACACCTAGGCAGGCCGTTCCTGACAGCCCGTTACCACCAACATGACCGAGGGCTGGTGACCATGGCGTTGCAATGTGCGTTGGCAAAGCCGGCGGGGCGAATGTCAGGAAGCTGCACACAGTGGCGAAAGTGTAGGTAGGGGGGACAACATTACATGTTTTTTTTTAGGGGGGGGAAACACAAATCCAGTTACGCCAAAGTGAGGTCTGGAATATATTGCACCCTCCCGGACCATGGGTGTGTGTGAGCAGCAACCCAGCTCCTGGCCCTGGGCAGCTGCCACACCCTGTGAGGGTCACAGCCATCCTTGTTGTGAGGGCTGCAGGTGTCACTGGCAAGCCAGCAGCCACACCTTGGCCAAAAAACGTGCTAGGGGTAAAGGGGTAAATGGTTCATGGACCAACCCATGATGTGCACAATACATACGGGCACCTAAGGTGCACAAATATTGATACAGTAACTGGCACAACCACTGTATTGATTGCTACAGTTTTATTTGGCTAAGGGTACTTTCGCCAGGCTGCGGCTCCCCCGACCACGCCTGGCCTGACACATCCCCCCCACCCTCTTGCAGGGCAACACCTCCCCCTGTTGAAAAGTGATGGAGGCGCTCGTGGCCGAGGAGCCGGTGACGGTGATGGTGCTGGTGCTGTATGATGCTGGGGCCGCGTGCTGCTGCTGGTGCCGGGGCATGTACCCCCTGCTGTCTTGCACCAGCATCCCCTCAAGGGCTACACACATGGCGTTCGAAAGGTTATAAGATCTCACCACCTCTGTGAGGCCCTGTATCGGTGCGGGTCGACTGGTCCAGATTGTTGCATACGATGCATCAATGGATGCTCTGATGTCCAATCATACGCCTCACGCAGGCCTGTGTGGGAGACAGAGCG